>CM067369.1:68553701-69269951 GCA_034401795.1 Chaetoderma sp. LZ-2023a | reverse complement strand
GTTTATCCATCTCAAGAGAGAGTAGAAATACTCATCTCAGTCATACAGTCAGTGTGCAACAGTCGTCATGTCCTGGCACAGGTCTACTTGAGAATTTTGGGGTTGATGGTTTCTTTGGAACCAGTCATTCCGCAGGCAGCCTTACGCCAGCGGCCAATCCAGTTATTTCTCATGACACAGTGGACCCAGAATATGATATTCCTGGACTCAAGGGTGTCAGTGTTGGAACCTCTTATTCACCACCTTTAATGGTGGATGAAGAGAGAAAATCTCCTGGTGGGGGTGACGTTGTCACCTCCCCACCCTCAGTTAACGATGTACACAGATGCATCAATGGAGGAGCTTGCCTGGAAGAAAGCAAAGTATCAGGGCTTTGGAATCTGGATCAGTCAAGAGAACATATCAATCTGCTGGAAATGCGAGCAGTAGTATTAGCCATGGAACACTTCCTAGAGAAGGTCAAGGGCAAGAGTGTTCTGGTTCGATCAGACAATAGTGGTTTACATAAACCGCCAGGGCGGAACGAAGTCGCCCAGTCTCTGTATGATGACGTGGAAACTGCTTTGCTAGTGCCTAGATCATGGGATTTCCCTGAAAGCAGTTCATATTCCGAGAAGACTAAATCTATTAGCAGACTCATTGAGTCGAAGAATGAGCATTCTTCCCACGGAATGGCAACTAAATCAATGTGTGACGGATCGCCTGTTCAACCACTGGGGCAAGCCCAACATAGATTTATTCGCAACAAACAAGAATGCGACGATGACGACGTACGGCTCTCCGATTCCAGATCCGAGCGCTATTGCAATAGATGCGTTAGCTATCAGCTGGGAGGGAATGTATGCATACACATTCCCGCCAGCAATCCTGATTCCAAAAGTTCTCCAGAAAATCAGGCAGCAGGAATGCCAAGTGCTGATCGCCCCAAATTGGCCACGCCGATCATGGTATACGGATCTGCTGGACCTTCTGGTCTGCAATCCTGTTCCTCTGCCTCTGATGGACAACATAATCTTCCATGGCAAGGCCTTGCACAACAACCCATCAATGTTCCAATTGACTGCGTGGATGTTGTCAAGGAATCAGCAGTTAAGGAGGGGTTTTCTGAGCAAGCAGCTATGTTTATGGCAAAAGCCAGAAGGGGGTCAACCTCCAGAGCATATAATTATAAAATCAACAGATTTGCTGAATGGTGCTCAAAAACATGTATTACTCCAATGGAAGCATCTATTCAGGTAGTAGCCGATTTCCTCTGTCACCTTTTTGATGCCTATAGCCTCAAGCCTAACTCTATTGATGGCTACAAGTCAGCTTTAATGTCAGTTATCCCTTGCTTGGCTATTAGGGAAAGTGATGACGTATGTAATCTAAATACTTTAATCAAAGGCATGGGTAATCTAAGACCAAGGAACCTCCAGTGATTCCGTCTTGGAGTTTATCATTAGTACTTCAAGTAATAGCTGATAAACCCTTTGAACCACTCAGCTCCATTTCCATGAAAATGTTGACGCTTAAAACTGTTTTTCTGATTGCTGCAGCTTGAGCCTGATGAAGGAGTGAAATACATGCTCTGTCAGCAGAGCCAGACCGTTTTGTGGTGACAGGGGAGGGCCTTAGGCTTCTACCTAGAGTTAACTTTATGGCGAGGAACCAGTCTTTAAAATATCCTGGTCAGCCTATAGTTTTACCCACTTTGTCTAGGTTTGATCCTAATTCAAAGGCTTGGTGTCCAGTCCGTGCATTAACATGTTATAAACAACGTACACAGGAATGGCGGACGGACCCTAGTGCTTTATGGCTATCTTACATTGAACCCCATGGAAGAGCTTCTAAAGATACCATTTCTAGGTGGATTGTGGAACGCATCCAGCATTGCCACAAAGCCGCCACGGGTAAACAAGTTGACATGGCCAAGGCTCACAGTGTCCATGGCGTAGTGACATCCACGGCTCTGTTTAACGGAGTGCCGGTGGATGACATTATGTCAATAGCGCAATGGCACAGTGAGTCTAGTTTTAAAGATCATTACCTACGTAACACGTCAAATCCACTTGCCTTATCGATTTTACATAAACGTTAAATCTGTATATAAATTTGTAGATATTGTACATAAGGCCGTTGACTCGCACACAGTGTGGTGATCAAAGGGGAATCTCGTCAAAATAGGTTGGTCCTATATTTGGTGATGGTTATTTTTTGTCATGTTTTTATATTACTTACTAAAATGGTGATGGTTTTGTGTTCTTTTTGGTTCCATCTGAGAGTATACGAAATGAAGCTTTCGTCCGATGTCTTATAGTACTTTAGCACAAGTACATAGAGAGCATATAGGACATTGAGGTCATCGCTCCCTCTTTAAAAGAGGCGGGGGTGGGTGAGCGGATGTGAAAGGGTCATTACTCTCAACATCGGTCGTGTTATCCGATGTCCAAATCATTTCCTGATTGTGTTTACATACGCAATTTCAGATGTTTGTTGTGCTCCAAAAGCAAAAGCTTGCTCTTCCAGGGATGAGCCGGTCTTCTGACCTTCGCCTCCCTCCCGCCGAATTCTCTTACAAATTCTGGCTATATCATAAAGTATCAAGGTGGTAAGTATACTCTTGATGTGAAATAAACGAAATCACAGATATCTTTTTCACAAGAGAGTTGATACTTACCACCTTGATACGATCCCGGCCTCTGCTCCACAGAGGCTCGGTCTATCGGTGTTTTATGTTGCAATTAGGTCAGCCAATATTTTGGAGTAGAATGTGTCAGCCCCGCGCATGTGCGAGTTTGGGCTGCACATCCGCTGGACTGTCAGTTGTGTAACCTGCCCAGTGGGGTGGGGGGGGCGGTTTCTTTTTAATTCTGAGTATTATTGAAGCTAGGTCGATATTTAGGAAATATCATAAAGTATCAGGGTGGTAAGTATCAACTCTCTCGTGAAAAAAGAAATCCGTATTTTTGTTTAGTTTTCTGAAAGCTCATGCATTGGTTTATCATCACGGCGGGGTATTATGCGCCATTTACAGAGCTCTTGTTAGCTCACTTGGTTATGTCATGGTGGCTGTCCGCCATCCGTCAGTCAAATCGCATCGCCTCCTTAATGACCAATTTCAACCAAATTTGGCTGGAAGGATCCTAGGGTTGTAGGCTCCAGAACGTCTATTGAAAATTTTGATTGGTCAATATTTCCGGCGGCCATCTGGGATTTTCCAAAAATAATCTGTCAAATCATTTAAAACGCTACGCCTCCAATATCAATGGCCCGATTTCGACGAAACCTGTGTTGAATAATCTTGTGCTGGTACGCTTCAACACCTCTAACGAAAATTTTGATTGGTCAATTTTTTGGCCGCCCATCTTGTATTTTATAAAAAATGTCTGCAAATTAGTTAAACGAGTACTTTTCAGAAACCACTTGGCCAATTTCAAGCAAACTCATTTAGAAGGACAATAGAGTGGTAGGTTTTGAAACTTGTATACAGAATTTTGATTGGTCAACTTTTTCGGCGATCATCTTGAATTTTTCTTTAAAAATGGCGGGAAATTGGTTTAAAATACTACTCCTTTGCTTGGGCAATTTCTACCAAACTTGGCTGGAAAGAGCCGGTTGGTACGCTTTGGAATTGGTATACAGAATTGTGACTGCTTGATTCATGTTTGGTGGCCAAAATAAGTCTGCAATAAGTCTGCAGAAAAGATTGCACACACATGCATAGTCAGTTCCATTCAGTTTTCTTGCTCAGTATGTATGGTATATATGGTGTATGCACATGTATGAGGTATTTTGATTACAGCTTATCTGCAAATGACAAGGCATCATAAAATATCACAAAGGCAGAGAGAACCAAGTACACCCTTTAAATGATTCTTTGATTTCAGAAATTTAAATCAGTCATACAAATTTTTCGATTTTTCGATTTTTCATTACTTACATAAAAATATTGTGTTTAAAAAAATTGAGATTCATAATAAAATCGGAAATCAAGGAATCGGTTTCTAGCTATACTTTGCCCATTACTAGTTAAGCACCTCCGTTTTTTCCACATTTTGGAATCGATTTATATACTTTGAATCCTGAATTCCCGAAACTTCCTAGAATCCAAATTTCAAGGTAACTATGCAAGTCAGCGATTGAATATTTTGAAACTAATTTGACTGAATGTTATTCCTGCCTATGGCAGCAGCAGCGTGCAGGCAAATTAGTTTGAAAATATGCGACAGTGTTTTTTTAATTGTAATTTTATCAAAGACAGAATTCGTACACTTGACAGACTTTTCCCTACTTCATGACGTGGTTATAATACATCATAGTGATTGTGACATCAGCCTAGATGTCACATAATTGATTTTGATGTGATATACTTGAGTGACAGATTGGGTCTCTCCTTTGCTAGTGATTGACTGTATTCCATATGACCACTACAGGGACATTAGTCGGATTTTGTTTACTATTACAGAGCAAGCATCTTATAACAAGTTGAGTTCTATCATGCCACCCGTTAAGAAACTGAGACAAGTCGAGAAAGAATCAATGTGTACCAAGGCAGAGGTAAGCACAGGTTGTAGATTGTAGAGGAAGATTGCGAGTCGGTATCATATTGTGAAATGTACTACAGCACAGCCCATAAATAAGTTTAAATGTTTTCAAAACAAAAAGAGAAATAGCTTTTTTATTCGAGGAAAGGACGCTAGCTTGTATTAAACGCAGGCTAAATTTTGGCACAAAACGTCTCCAAAAATCCTTATACTCATAGAAAGGAGCTAAGTACTACGTGAACGGCGTTAGTGGCTTTGAGCCTGACATTATCTACTATTTTGTAGATGAAAGTCTGAACCTTTGATTACAGGAGGAGAACCGAACACCAGTCCAGGCAGGATACAAAGATCCAGCACACTGTCAAATGGTTAAAACTCATTTAGACACTACCACGAAAATTTAATGCAATTTCCTCGTACGCACGCTTACCGCCTTACCACTATGTTTAATGTATGCCTCAAAAACATCATCGTGGAAGTGAAATTATTAAATGGGACCACCTAAATATTGCATATCTTCAATAAAGATTGTTTATTACATCAAAATCAGTGCTATTTTTGACAAAATGTCATCTTGAAAGAACAGGAATCACATGATATTAGGAATTCCATGGTAAGATTAAATCAAATTAAGAAGGGTTACTCGGCAAATATAAATATATATACTGGACTCAGAACTCAGAAATTACTATATGTTATAATTGCGTTACAGTAACCAAGTATTTTACTGAAGGGTAGATCGCATCTATGAAACTCCCGCCTGCCCCTCAAAGACAAAAGAGTTAGAGGCGCATATCCACAAGCACTCTACAGTGATTATATCTGTGTTTGTGATCATGAATGAACTCGCGTGATCATGGATGCGTGATAAAAAAAGACGTAGAAATAGGGATTTCCAACTTTTATTTCCTCATATTACAATGATATAGGGTACATTTACAGAGGTTATGATTACAAACAATAGGTTTGTTACATAATATGATCCCCTCCAGCTATTTTAGTCCCCGTATTGGTTATTATTTAAGTATAGCGAAAATGTTTCCCGACCCGGTGACGTCCTATTTTCATGGCATCTTCCACCCCGAAAATGCCGTTTTGACTTGGAAATTTATGGCGAAGAATGAAGTCAAAGCTATGTTCTCATATATAGGACGCAGACACTTTAAGCAGTTGGAAATCCGTAAAAAAAACAACTGCATCTATTATATTAAACAGTATATTGGCTAGTACAGTTTTGAACACGTAAGAAATATTCTGTTGAATATTTTGAACATAATTTGATTGGAAGACATTGCTTCCTTAGGCAGCAATGTTTTGCAATCCAATGATGTTCAAAATATTCAACAGTAGCTTTTATTTTGTTTTGTAATAGTAAGTTATTTCTAAGGTGTACTGTGGTAGTTATGCAATATAATGATAAAATTTCAGCGAAACTTTGAAAACTATATTCGCAGATGTTCAGGTAAACTGTAGAATATTTTGAAACCAATTTGACTGGGTACATAGACAGCAAAATTTCCCAGTCAAATTAGTCTCAAAATGTACAACAGAATGTTTAGTAAATAGTAAACCCATAAAACACATACAATTCGTACACTCGTGACAGACCTTTTAAATTTTTGTGCCATAGCTATATTTCATTTGATTGTGATGCCAGAGTATTGGATTATGACATCAAATACTTGAGTAACAGATCAGAAACCTCGATACTATCTCAATGGACCTTTCCAGTTTTATCCATCTCTAGCTAGGCTCCACCCACACCTCGCTCATGTTCGATCACAGAACTCTGTCTATCAATTTCCAGAAAACTATGCAGGTAAGATATTGAATATTTTGGAACTAATTTAACAGCATCCAGTCAAATTAGTTTCAAAATATTCAACAGCATGTTTATTAAATAGTAGAGACATACAATTCGTACAACGTGTCGGACTACTAAGAGTTAAAGACAGGCCAAATAGAATCATTTATGATGTAATGATTATGACATCATCCTACACGCCGCTTAGCTGATTATGATGTCATATAATGTCAAATCATCAATGGATACTCTGGAAAGGTGTATTGTGTGTATAGCAGTCCTATACAGGGCTAACATACTGAACAAGTCTGAGTATAGGACGAGTATTATATGATGATGATTACTGTGATTTCTGCGATTGTAGTAGTAGAAACATCCCACGGCCTCAATCAGCCCTTCTTCGCTCTTGGCCACTGTGTCTTGTCCTCAGCCAAAATCTTTAGCTTCCTTACGTCCATTCTTGATCTGAGTGTACAGAGTCCTGCTCTCTTGAGGTCACCTCATAGCACGCTTAACATATTCATGCAACGACATCCTCTCCTGGCTTTATATTTGCTGACTCTCAGGGTCCAAGGATGTGTGTCTTTGGGCATCCTTAGCACATGGCCGAACATCTTTGCTGGACGATTTTACTGGTAGCGGAGCGATTTTACTGGCAGCGGAGCTGTATTACACATCTTTTATAGATCAAATTATGCTGTCTGGTCATCGGTATTCAGTAATGGTGCATAGGTCTGGCATCAAGTTTGTCTAGAGCTGCCTTTGGAGCTGCCCAGCTGTTACAGTTATATAGCATCAAGCTATAAAAGGCATCGTTTATCTACGATTCCATAGCTTCTGGAAGGACTGGAAAGCTATGTTTCCCATGATGCAGCGGGGTATTACATACTCACACTTTAATCGCTTCTGAAGCAATATTAATGCTTTGGTATAGAAGCAAGAATTCTGAACATACCTAACTACATATACTCACAATGTGTTCATCCCATAAATTTACAATCCTGCTTAATTGTTCCACCGAGGTATTTCACCTTGAGGTGTAACCATGTAGCTTGTACAGAGTGTTGATCAACATACTTTTGTTGGTGAGAGACGTCACGTTGTTTCATATGGCAGAATGTAATACCAGTCACCAGGGCTTTCCCATTTGTCCAACATGATTAGGTCATATTGGCTTTCATTTAATGGAGGGATCCATTTCTAGCTATGCCTCGCTCATTTCTAACTAAGCTCCGCCCACTTTGTGCATGGGTTGGAATCAATTTAATCAATCAATTGAATTGCCAGAATGCCAATTTCAAAGTCAATATACAGGAAAGCTATTGAATATTTTGAAACTAATTTAACTGTGAGCTGTTGCTGCTTATGAACAGACTTTTCGACCCTCATGACTGAGATATAATATAATATGTTATGATTGTGATGTAAGCCTACATGTGGCATAATTGGTTATGACATCATATTCTTGAGTTAGAGATGGCATCCTTCCATTTGACATCCAATATGGCCATTGGATGACGGATGTCCATCTTGAATATGGGTTTATGTGAGATAACTCTCAGTAACATGAAGCGATTTCTTCAAAACTCATTTGTGTGGTAAGTTGAGGATCCCTATCAATTTGACCAGTAAGCAGCCATCTTCAAAATTTGTCTCCATGATATAATTCTGTAGCTTTGACGGATTGGCTCTTGTAAATTTGTTTCTGTGCAATCATCAATGTAGCATCGAGCAATTGATTTAAGACTGTAAATCAATCCATTCTGTCACTCAAGTATATGATGTCATAATAAATTACATCACATCTAAACTGACATCACAATCATCATCATGGCATATCGTAATTCCGTCATGAAGCTGGAAAAGTCTCACGTGTACAAATTGTATATCTTTCATAAATTTACAATTTCATAAGCATTCTCTTATAGGCATAGGCAGCAATAGCTTCAAGTCAAATTAGTTTCAAAATAGTTCAACAAAATAATCAACAGCTTACCTGTATACTTACCTTGAAATTGGGATTCCCGGAATGCAGGGTTCAAAGTATGTAATTTGATCTTAACATGTGCCAAATCTTGGGCGGAGCTTAGATAGAAATGGGCGGGGCATAGCTAGAAATGGATGCTTCTGTTGAGTGTAGCATAGTGAGGATGGCGTGGGAGTGTATTACATGAACATTTCCATTAATGCGTCTTAGCCCTTTAACACTCAAATTTGTTCTAGAAAATTTAAATTTTTTCATAGAAAATGTTCATTTGCAGACCAAGAGAAGACTATTTTTGAGAATTTATCACTGGAATGACTGGCTCGGTTATTGAGCCAGTTATTCCAGTGGTAAATTTTTAAAAAGTCCTTGTTCTGCATATGGACATTTCTCAGGACCACTACAGAAGCGTTTTTTGCTGATATGAGTGTTAAATGGTTAATCTGGTCCATATATGACATTATGGCCCTGGTCCATGTATTAAAAAATAACACTTAGAAAATAGCAGTAGATTAACCAATGTTATGTTAAAGTTTAACCCTTTAATGGTCAAGTCAACAAAAAACATCCTCCGCAGTGGTCCAGTAAAATGACTATATGCATGCCAAGAGGATACTATTTTTGAAAATTTATCACAAGAATGACTACTGATCACTGAGTCAGTAAATTAGTTATTTAGTCAAGCATTTCAGTGGTAAAAATCCTCAGCTTTTCCTGCAAATGGGCATTCAATAAGCAAATATTTCAATCACAAATTCTGATCATTAAATGGTCAATAAGTTAACTCTTTTATTCCTGAAATTCTAGTATAGTACTATAGAGGAAAGCTCTTGAATATTTTGAAACTAATTTGACTGGAACCTGTTGCTGCCATGGAGATCAGCAGCTCCAAGTCAAATTACTTTCAAAATATTCAGCAGAATATTGCTCTCATTAAAAAGGACAGCTCCCAATCAAACTAATTTCAATAATATTCAACAGACTGTTCCTCACATGTGGTCTATACGAGTTAAGGTGTAAATTTTGGGATATTACTTTGCAGAGAATTCGCAAACGCCGGATAAGAGATGCCTCTGGTGAATGGATTGATGAAAAAGACTCTGAAGGCAAGACAATAAAGGTATGATCTATGGAGAGATCTGATCTGTTACTCAAGTATCTGACGTCATAATTAATTACACCTGTAGTTATCCGACATCACAATCAAAATGATATAGGCCTGTCACAGAATTTGAAGAGTCCATCATGAACATGTATGAATTGTATGTCTTTGGTGAAGTTACAATTTAATAGACATTCTCTTGAATACTTTGAAGCTAATTTTACTTGTATCTGTTACTGTCATAGTCAGCAACAGCTACGAGTCAAATTGTTTTCAAAATATTTGACAGCTTACCTGTATAGTTACCTTGAAATTGTGATTCTGGGAATTTACGGTCAAAAGTATATAAAACGATTCCACCATGAAAAAAGAGGACGGAGCTTAGGGCTTCATGATATACTGATATCATCGAATACTGGTATCATACCTATACAGTTAGTCATATCGATATGATTTTGCTGATACCATAATATCAATATATAACATAAAAAGGGTGTAACATTCTGTTTTGGCAGATATTCTGCTTTCCATCAGCAAAATGCTGTTTTTGTTAATGTTAAACCTGTCTAGCGGGATCA
This sequence comes from Chaetoderma sp. LZ-2023a, assembly GCA_034401795.1. Classification (NCBI taxonomy): domain Eukaryota; kingdom Metazoa; phylum Mollusca; class Caudofoveata; order Chaetodermatida; family Chaetodermatidae; genus Chaetoderma; species Chaetoderma sp. LZ-2023a. The sequence goes on along the minus strand of CM067369.1, from coordinate 69,259,957 downwards.
GCGACCTGTATTTAGTGATGATACCTCGTATTTTCTTATGTATCCCAAACTGTCAAATTATTGTTTGTGAGGCCAGAAAATTTACATTTTCACCCCTCCCCCACCTCTGTGACGGAGCCAAATGTAAATGTCCTCTTGCTTTGCAGCAATCATATGGGTAACATATCAAATTTGATTGAATTCTGTCCAACAGTTTCTAAGGAGTTGCGTTCGAATCAGTTTGATCCTTGACACGTCCGCCTGGGGGCTGAACCAAATATAAATGTGCTTCTGCACTCCGCACTCATGAATAACACACATACTGAATTTGCCGCTACCACTGCATACCATGTGAGGTAAAACAAAACAAAAGGTGCTTGACATGCAGTTGTGTCTGGGTTGTAGGTTTTACACTTTGTCACATGCTTCAACCAGACTTTTAGTATGGATCATCTCTGATTCCATTACTGGAAAAGTGTGTTGTATATTAAAACTGTCTTTTCTACATTCTTGTCATCAAAAAAAATTACACAGAAATTTCCCGTAACATCCTAATAAACTTCTGTTCTGACTGTTTTCAATATGTTTTTCTTCTTCTTCTTCTTCTTCTTCTTCTTCTTCTTCTTCTTTTCGATCGCTGGTATCACACTTGGAGAGCCGTTCTCAAGATGAAATCTGTTGTTTTCTGCAGTTCTTCCACAGGCCCATACAGCTTTTCAAGAAAAGAGGTTGACAAAGGCCAGATCTCTTCTCTCAGCAGCTGATACGTACTGCAACATTGAAGTATGTGCTCTGTGGTCTGTTCTGCTTCTCCACAAGGACAAGCGGGCGATGTCGTAAGGTGGAACCGCCTGTACATGTGATGGTTTAGTCTGTTATGTTCAGTTCTGAGACGAAAAATGGTCACTTGCTCTGGCCTCGAGAGATGATGGTAGGCATCTTCTGATTGAGGTGTTCTATAGAGTGACTTGATGATAGTCTTCATCTCTGTATGCGTAACCATGTTTTCTGTCTGATTCTCTTCTGCACCCACCTTTGCCATCTTGTCTGCTTCCTCATTTCACATCAAGAGTATACTTACCTCCCTAATACTTTTGATATTGCTAAATATTGGCTTTCACTCAATAAACACTCAGATTAAAACAGTTAGGTGCCCCTACTGGGCAGGGAGTCAGAGCGTAGTCTGGCGGATGCCAGCCCCACCACCGCGCATGCGCAGACTAGCACTTCCTCTTTGCTAATTTATTGGCTGAGAGTGTACACATGCTTTTGTGTTAGAAACTTTCTATACTCTTTTCGAAGCTTTTTGAGACGGTTTGGTAGAAGTTTATCCCTGATAAAGATGGCAGAGAGAGTGACTTCGCCACAGGAGGGCCTTGGACCTTTAAATCAGGTGACTTCTAGTAAAATTAGCGAGTTTTGTCCCATTGTAATGTGTTTCCGGGACTCGCGCTAAACGTGATAAGCGCCTTGATTAGTTGGGTTTTTTCAACTAGGTGCTATATAAGACTAATCTCTCTTTGTGTTTATGTCCACAGGTCTGTGTGAAGAAATATAATGGACATGACATCAGCAGAGGGTTTGTGTCTCTCCACCATGGTTCCATTTCCTACTAATACTGTTAGGTTATCTAACCAAAAATTCTATGTCCAGTGAGTTGGAGGCCTATTATAAAGGTCTTCTCACTTTGCCCTCTTGATCCAATTCCTTCCCCTAGAGGTGGAGAGAGTTAAGAGGCGTTCAGTGGTGGAGTGCTCCAGTTCATCAGGTTGGATGGTTTGTCTAGACAAGGTGTCAGGTATCTAATTAATGATATGAGGTGATGTTAATTATTAGAGGAAAGGGAGATAATTAACACTATTTGCCATTGTTATCAGTATATATCTGATGCTTGTGTAGTCGAAATGTCCATTCTGCACATGTTCTGGTTAGAGATACAATTCGTCCTTGCACTGGGATGTTTGTTGGGGATCGATTTTTTCCTGTCATAGGATTAATGACGTCATAATCAGCCTTGCTCTTTATTAACAATTAAAGTTGTCCGAAGCTGGTTTGCCAGGGATATCAGCGTACCCGCCGTCAAGCTCTGTTGCTTGCGCTCAGGAGGAAGACGAAGGCCCCCGTCTTGTAGAGCGCTCGCAGCTAGCCACGGAGGAGGATTGGTCTGACGCTTGCCAGTGGTTGGTGAGTGTTAGACCAGATCTGCCCGTGGAGCAGTCGGCTAGCCAGCGTGATCACAGGCCGTGGTTAGCTGGTAAGCCTACTGCTAACGCTATGCCTTCTCTGCCGCTGGCAGAGCATGTCGTTGACATGTTCGAGGCGGCGGAGACGTCCATTAAGTCGAGTGGACGTCTCGCTAAGGCCCCGCGCGAGGTGGCCAGGCGTTGTCGCATCGTGCCCCTGGACTACCAGCGGTACGGTGTGGTACCTAAGCCGAGCGTGGATGACCGCGCGGCTTTGGGTGAGGATGCGCGGCCAGGCTCCCGTTCTGACACGGGAGTCTTGTGTTCGAACGCGTTGCGTTCAGCAAATACCGCGTTGCGTGATGCGGAGGAGAGTGGGAGGGCTTCGATTGCCGCTCTGTCCCACGTCTCCCAGCTGTTACAAGGGGTAGTAACAGCATCCGCATCGCGCCAGCCAAGTCCGGTCACAGTTCAGCGAGCCATCCAGGATGGTATCAACCTGGCGCTGGACTGTATGACGCGGGCGGTGACCAGGAGTGTCCGGGCAAGGCGCACTTTTGCCTTGGATAATCTGTGCCCGTCCCAGGACCTATACAATAGGCTACTAGGTACGCCTATGACAGGTCCTGGTCTCTTTGGAGGTGAGGGATGTAGGCACCTCCAGGAGACGGTTACTCTGGTCAATAACCAGAGGGCGCTGCGCGAGCAGTTTGAGGTGCTTCGTCGTGCCAACGTTCGCGCCGCATCCCCTGCGTATCGTCCCCTGCAGGCTCGAGGTGGTAGTGGCCAGGTCAGAGGCCAACCACCATCGCAGCGTCGGCCTCGGCCGCGTGCGATTCGGCCAGCAGCGAGGGGGGGGCGCAGGCTCCTCAGGCGCAGTCAGCCAGGCAGCCGCCCGCGCACCGAGGTGCGCGCGGTGCTGGTCGTGGCGCGCGAGGATCTGGGCGGGGTAATCGTTCCTGATGGTACGGTTACCGCGGTGAGAACCACGCCGGTGTTTCTGGCAAAGGAGACAGTGCCGCTCTTGCACTCCTTATGTCCACCTCTATCCCTAGGTGGACCGGTGGGAGGCCGGCTAGCCGACCACATGCAAGAGTGGGAACGGTTAACTCAGGACCGTTTAGTCTTGCGATGGCTTTCAGTCGGGTATCATCCCGATTGGATGACAGGCCCGCCATCGCGACTGTCTCTAGTGCCGATCTGGACTCCAAATCCGAGAGATCCAGATCAAAGGTTGTGTATCGAGGAGGAAATAAATTCCCTCATACAAAAAGGAGCTATTCAGCCGGCACAGAGGTGTCCGGGCTTCTATTCAACCCTGTTCTTAGTAACAAAGAACACCGGAGGATGGAGACCAATTCTCAACCTCAAGCCATTGAACAAGTTCATAGAGACACCCAGTTTCAAGATGGAGACTGTGCGCTCGGTGTTGGCGGGGTTAGAGAGGGGAATGTGGACAGCGTCGATAGATTTGAAGGATGCTTATTTCCACATCCCTGTACACAGGAGTTTCCGTCGCTTCCTGAGATTTGCATTCCAGGGCAGACAGTGGGAATTCAGGGTGCTACCCTTCGGAATTTCCACGGCTCCTCGGGTTTTCACCCGTGTGGTTCTTGCGATCACCGCATACCTCCGCAGGAGAAGCATAGCAGTCCACACGTACATAGACGACTGGCTGTTGAAAGCACACATCCCAGAAGTTTGTTTACCTGGGGATGTTCTTCGATCTAGAGACAGGATATGTTTATCCTACTCAGGAGAGAGTTCAGAAACTCATCTCATTAATTCAGTCAGTGTGCGACAGTCGTCATGTCCTGGCACGGGTTTACTTGAGAATGCTGGGGTTGATGGTTTCATTGGAACCAGTCATTCCTCAGGCCGCCTTACGCAGGCGGCCGATCCAGTTATTTCTCATGACACAATGGACCCAGAGTACAGGTTCGCTGGACTCGAATGTGTCAGTGTTGGCGCCTCTGATTCATCACCTGCAATGGTGGTTGGACACAGAGAATCTCTTGGTGGGGGTTATGCTAACCCCTCCCCACCCTCAGGTGACTGTGTATACAGATGCATCGATGGAGGGCTGGGGAGCTTGCCTGGAAGAGTCCACGATATCAGGGCTTTGGAATCTGGAACAGTCAAAGGAACATATAAATCTACTGGAGCTAAGAGCAGTAGTCCTGGGCCTGGAACATTTCTTACAGAAAGTTCAGGGCAAGATTGTTCTTATTCGTTCAGACAACTCAACAGTTGTGACTTACATAAACCGCCAGGGCGGAACGAAGTCGCCCAGTCTCTGTATGATGACATGGAGACTGCTTTGTTGGTGCCTGGATCACCAGATTACCTTGAAAGCAGTTCATATTCCGGGAAGGTTAAATCTGCTAGCAGACTCATTGAGCCGAAGGATGAGTGTTTTACCCACGGAATGGCAACTAAATCAATGTGTGGCGGATCGTCTGTTCGACCATTGGGGGAAACCCAACATCGATTTGTTCGCAACGAAGAAGAATGCGAAGATGACGACGTACGTCTCTCGGATTCCGGATCCAAGCGCTTTCGCAACAGATGCGTTAGCTATCAGCTGGGGGAGAATGTATGCATACGCATTCCCTCCACCAATCCTGATTCCAAAAATTCTTCAGAAAATCAGACAAGAGGAATGCCAAGTGCTTCTGATCGCCCCGGATTGGCCAAGCCGATCATGGTATACGGATCTGCTGGACCTTCTGGTCTGCAATCCGGTTCCTCTGCCTCTGATGGACGATATTATCTTCCAGGGCAAGGCCCTTCACAACAATCCGTCAATGTTCAGATTGACTGCGTGGATGTTGTCAAGGAATCTAGAATTAAGGAGGGCTTTTCTGAGCAAGCAGCCATGTTTATGGCCAAAGCCAGGAGGGGGTCAACCTCCAGAGCATATAATTATAAAATCAACAGATTTGCAGAATGGTGCTCAAAAAGATGTATTGATCCAATGGATTCATCTATTCAGGTAGTAGCTGATTTCCTCTGTCACCTCTATGATGCCTATAGCCTCAAGCCTAACTCTATTGCTGGTTACAAGTCAGCTTTAATGTCTGTTATTCCTTGCTTGGCTAAGAGGGGAAGTGATGAAGTAAATACATTAAATGTATTAATTAAAGGCATGGGCAATCTAAGACCAAGGAATCCACCTGTGATTCCGTCTTGGAGTTTATCGCTAGTGCTTCAAGTACTAGGTGATAAGCCGTTTGAACCACTTAGTTCCATTTCTATGAAACTATTAACACTGAAGACTGTGTTTTTAATTGCTGCGGCCTCGGCTAGGCGTAGGAGTGAAATTCATGCCTTATCAGCCGAGGATGACCGTTTTGTGGTTTCAGGGGAAGGCCTTAAGCTGCTACCTAGGATTAATTTCTTGGCTAAAAATCAGTCGTTGAAATATCCAGGTCAACCTATTGTTTTGCCTGCTTTAACTAGATATGATCCTAATTCTAAAGCATGGTGTCCCGTCCGGGCGCTTTGCCGGTACAAACAACGTACGGCGGAGTGGCGCACCGACCAGTCGGCGTTATGGTTGTCTTATATTGAACCCCATGGCAGGGCTTCTAAGGACACCATTTCCAGGTGGATTGTAGAATGCATTCAGTTTTGCCATGAATCCGCCACCGGGAAGCAGGTTGACGTGGCCAAGGCTCACAGTGTCCGCGGCGTAGTGACATCCACTGCCCTATTTAATGGGGTCCCGGTGGATGATATTATGTCGGTGGCTCAGTGGCACTGTGAGTCAAGTTTTACAGACCATTATCTCCGTGACACCTCTAATCCTCTCGCCTTGTCGATTTTGAAAAAATAACTTGGCATATATTTTTGATGGGGTTTCCTCATTGCTTATATATTTCACAATTAATTTATGGAAACAACCACTAATTTGGGACTGCATCGAGCTTCACCAATGGGAAGAGGATGTCAGCAGCCATTTCAACAAGGTCAGTCTTGTGTATGTGTTGTCCATTGTTGATTGTCTTGTCACGTTACCCGTTATTAATATGATGATGGTTTTGTGTATTTATGTGGTTCATTGTGGAGAGTATACGAAAATGTAGTTTTTTCGTCTCTGTCCTGTAGTACATGGCACTTGTACGTAGAGAGCGTATAGGACATTGAGGTCATTCGACTCTTCCTCCCAGGAAGGAGGGGGGGGGAGCGCATATGACATTCGGTCATCTCTCATACATCGGGGGTGTTATCCGATGGTTAGTCAAATCCTGACTGTTTTTCATACAGTTTCAGAAGTTTAAGTGCCTTAAACGCAGAAAAGCGTATAGGGATGAGCTGGTCTTTTGACCTCGCCTCCCTCCCGCCGAATTCACTGTCGAATTCTGGCAATATCAAAAGTATTAGGGAGGTAAGTATACTCTTGATGTGAAATAAACGAAATCAAGGATTTCTTTTTTCACGAGAGAGTTGATACTTACCTCCCTAGATACGGACCCGGCCTCTCCACCCCACAGAGGCTCGGTCTTCAGGCTCTTTATAGTTGCATGTGTATCAGCCAATAAATTAGTCAGAGGAAGTGCTAGTCTGCGCATGCGCGGTGGTGGGGCTGGCATCCGCCAGACTATGCTCTGACTCCCTGCCCAGTAGGGGCACCTAACTGTTTTAATCTGAGTGTTTATTGAGTGAAAGCCAATATTTAGCAATATCAAAAGTATTAGGGAGGTAAGTATCAACTCTCTCGTGAAAAAAGAAATCCTTGATTTCGTTTATTTCCTTGGACTCCACAGTGTGAGGGGATCCACTGCAATGCTATCCGAAAGCATTTGATGGTTTGTAGTGCTTCTTCAAGTTGTGGCAGCTTAGCTTTGGTGATAGCCTCAAGGACGGAGCGGGCATCAGATAAAAAGACAATCCGTGCAATAGGGTCTGCTGTTCTGCTGATGGTATTAGCTGCATGAACCAGTGCTTCGACTTCAGCTCTGTAGTTTGTGCAGTGTTTGCCTGTCGGTATTGCAGCTGACTCATGTTGTCCGTTTGGATACTGTATGTGCAGTCCGGCACCTCCGCTCCTAATTGCTTATCCGTGTCTCCTGAGGGTACATTTCTTCCAGCATGGCTAGGGTCAGGGCCTTCTTGCTCACATCACTGTGTTCATCTTTGGTTGTGAGATGAGGTACTGTGGTGCGAATAGCTATGCTCTAGTTTGTTTTCCCAGCGTGGTGGATCAAGGGTGTGGTTTGGGTCTTCTATTTGTGCTGGCAACATTTCTTAGTGTTTCCTTTGAAGTGCTTTTGTCTCTTTCACAAAACTTGATCTTTTAAGTCTTCCTGATGACAGCTGTGCTTGCCTGATCTTCATCGGGTGGTTGTTGAACGATTTGAACTTTGCTGCTTGAATCAGTGCTTTGCATTCCCTTCCTTTACTAAGTGGGGGGATGCCTGCTGTCTGCTCCATTTTTTCTATTGGTGTTGATCTCATTCCACCAGTGATGATGCGCAGTGCCTGGTTTTGTACTCTGTCGAGGTTCTGTTGATGAGATTTAGCAGCTGTCATCCATGAGCTGGATCCATACTCAAGGTGTGGTCGTACGACACCTAGGTAGATGGTCTTGAGGATCCTTTCATTGGCACCCCACTTTGTTCCTGCCAGCTTCCTCATGATGTTTAGTTTTCTTCTGGCCTTTGCCTCTGCGTTCTGGATGTGCTCCTTCCATGTTAATCTTCTGTCATAGGTGACTCCCAGGTATGTCTGCTGGTCCTCGTACTCGAGTGGAGTACCGCCCAGTGTCAGATTGCCAACCTTGGTTTTGGTGGACAGTGAGAATAGCATGGCTGATGATTTTTCTTTGTTGATGGTAATACACCAGCGATTGGCTCAAGCTGTAATTCTGTCCAAGGCGAGCTGCATTCTGTACGTGGCAGTCGTTGTGTACTCCTCGGTGCACCAGAGTACGAGGTCATCTGCATAGAGGGCTGCTTGGATCCCATTGGGCAGCTCTGCTACAATATCATTAATGAAGAGTCTGAACAGAGTTGGTGATAATACTCCGCCTTGTGGTACCCCTTGTCTCAGCAATACATTCTGTCCAGCTTGTCCATCCACCAGCACCCTAGCTCTGCGATTGTGTAGGTATGACTTGGTCCATCGGAACATGTTGCCACCGATGCCTGTGCACCGGAGCTTCACGAGGAGGCCATCCTTCCACACCTTGTCAAATGCCTTCTGCAGATCAATAAAGGCAGCTAGCATCACCTTCTTGGCTTGAAAAGTGTCCTCTATGACCTGTGCAAGATGTGTTGTTTGATCTTCTGCGCTCCTGTATCTTCTGAAGCCAGCCTGCTCTGAAACTATAGTGTTCTCCGACTCCAGGTACCACTGCAACCGCTGGTTGACGATGCACTCCATGGCCTTGCATATGCAGCTTGTAAGACTGATAGGACGGTAGCTCAGCACTTTCGTCTTGTTCTTCCCTTTTTTCAGAATAGGAGTCATTCTGGCTTCCTTCCAGCACTGAGGAACCTCTCCATTGGTCCAACTGAGATTAAAGATATCTAGCAACTTGCGGAGAGATGCATTACCAAGATGTTGGATCATTTCATTCATAATGCCATCTGGCCCGGGAGATTTCTTCTTCTTCAATTGGCGGATAGACTTCTTCAGTTCTGCTAAACTAATGTCAACTTTCATTGCATCGTGGGTGTTGGTGTCTGTTCTTTCCTTTTACTCTTTTCTAACGTCTTTTTGACGCATTCGTGGTATAGAAATGTTGCTTTCTTTTGCATATGCCTTCGCAAAGGCATCTGCAGCCATCTTTCCTGACAGTGTTTGTCCATCTTCTTCAAGAGTAATCTTCTCTCCCCCGACACCCTCATCATTCAGTGCTTTAGTCAGTCTCCATAGCTTTGTTGTGTCTCTCTCTAAATTAAACCCTGCCGTCTTTTCCCTCCAGCTCCTTCTTTTGGCCTCCAGCTTGGTCTTTAGATACCTGGCTTTAGTTTGTTGTAGCGTGAAGTGGTTTTCATGACCCTCTGCATCTTCTCTGGCCGTGTCTAATTTATCATGTGCTGCTTGCAGTTCTGTTGTCCAGTAGGGGCGGTAGTTTTTCCTGAACCCTCGAGGAATCGCTTCATTGGCAGCCTTGAGGATACTTGAATTAAATTCCTTGACTGCATTGTTGATGTTTCTCCCTTCTACTGCTATATTTTGGGTAAGCTCATTGGAACGAATGCCGAACAGACTCCAATTTGCCTTTTTGTAGTTCCACCTTGGATGTTGAGGTGAACTTGTTGAAATACTTCCAGAATGAGAGAGGAGGACTGGGCGGTGGTCGCTTCCTCCTAACTGCAATCCGACCACTCTACTGAGGTTTCTGTGAATGTCTTCTGTACAAAATGCCAAGTCCGGCATTGTTGTCGAGTGCCACCGGCGCGTGTACAAGGAAGGCTGATCTGTGGGATCGTTGACAAGTAAAAGGTGCTTTTCATCTTGCCATGCTTCAATGTCTTCTCCTCGTTTATCAAGTGTTCTGTATCCCCAGCTCTGAGACTGGCTATTAAAGTCTCCCGCAATGAGGAAGTGGCAGTCCAGGACCTGGATTGTGTCAAGTGAGAGATTCTTGTCATTAGGGCAGTAATAATTGACAATGTCAATCACAGAGTTGCTGGTTGTTACCTTGATCTTGATATATTCTACCTCTTCCATAAAGGTTTTGATCTGGCTGGCGTTCATGCTGTTTCGGACCAAGGTGATCACCCCGCCTTTCTTTCTTCCTCTTCGATCACACTGGAAAATCTGGTAACCTCTGATCTTAAATGGTTTTCCTTCTTGCAGGTGTGTCTCTTGGATGCAGCAGATATCAATGTTGTTTTCGTACAGGAACTGTTCGACCTCTGATTTCTTGTTGGTAACCCCTTCTGCGTTCCAGTGCATGATGTTGATACTGGGGTTCTCTTTGGGTTTGGTCTTCTCTTTCGGTTGGCCAGTAGCTCTCCATCCTCGTCTCCTGGCTCCACAAGACGAGTTGATGGGACCTCCAGTAGCTGAGGGTGGGCTCCTTCGAGGCGTGGAGCCTGGCGCTGCACCTGCCTGGCGGATCCTCACAGGGCGAGCACCATTTCGTTTGATTCGATCTCCAAGTGTCATTCATTTGCGTTGTGCATAATGCTCTGGTTAGCCCCTCCAAATGTCTGGATTGACACCCAGTGGGTTACACCCCTGCGCCACGTTGAGGCCGAGCATATAGTCTTAAACAGGGGAATATGTTTTTCATATCTACATATTCACTGGATTTCAGATTTTGATGTATTTTGTGAGAAATGTGTGTTGCATATCATTTCATCTATGACTTTACCCAGACTTATATCATTACTACACTGACGTCTCTAACGTTACAACATACTTAACGATCTTAATTTCATAACATTAGTAGCAATCAGCAAGATTAAACCAAATCTTAGCATTAGTTCATGGACTGACACCGGTGGCCAAAGTGTGGAGCTAATTTTGCTTGGAGGACGAGTCTTGTTCGCCCTCCAACAAATTCTAGATGAATTATAAGGTAAGAAAAATGGCACACAGCCATCTCAACACCACATGCATCCTTCTAAACTATAGACTGTTAAAACTTTAACATCTTAGTTACTATACAATGATTTTCGAATATACACATCCCAGTAAAAACTACTGTGACAAAGTGTCTACACATTTCCTCTGATGAGTATAACCCAAACATGGGTATGAAATGCCAGGAGTCTGGATCAAATATGGAAGGCCCATTAACAAATGGGCCAATGCCTTGTTATAACCTTTTATTTACAGATCTATCCCTTAAACCCAATGTATAAAACTATACAATTCGGGTACATAATAATTCCCAAACCGGGTACAATCGGGTACACGCACAATCGGGTACACCAACACATATTAAAACAAACACTCGGGTACACCAAAACTCGGGTAAAAAGAGTACACAGATTTTTACCAAATCGGGTACAAATACACATAAAGTCGGGTACAAAACCGACAATTACAATGGGATGTATCTACCAAATCCGGGTACATACACATAGGATCGGGTACAATCGGGTACAAGATTACTATAAAAGGAGCGCGCAAACAGTGCATCGGCATCCAGACTCAACGGACACTAACCGTTAGCGTCAGGACAAACCTAGCATCTTACAAGCTTTTCACAAAAATATCTACATTTATATCATCACTACCATGATCCTTCTTGCATCATCAGTTGTCAATGGAGGGATACAATCTGTCACTCAAGTAGCTGAAGTCATAATTGTTAGCTGACGTCACAATCAAAATGATATAGGTCTATCACGAAAGTAAAAAGGTCTGTCTTGAAAGTGTATGAATTGTATGTCTGATGAATTTGTCATTAATAAACATGTAGTCAAAATTTTGAAACTAACTTAACTGGAAGCTTTTGTGGGGTATGGAGCTTATTTAGAAATGGGTGAGACATAGCTAGAAATGGATCCAGCTATTTGTCTAAATACAAAGCACTCTGAAATCAGTTTGCCTGAAAACCATTGCTGTCATATTTGTGACAAATACTATCTAAATAGAGAATCTCAGCACACATACAAAGTGGGTGTAGCTTAGCTAGCAATAGACGGGGCATAGCTAGAAATGGATCCCTCTATTTTCTGATGCATACAATCATGGAGGATTGACGTAACTGCGTGTCTGTAGGTAGACAAAAGCGGTTAGGTCATTCACTGGGCAAATTTCCACTGAATGCTACTTGACCCATAACACTCAAAAGATTAATTCTTTAACACTTAAGCCGGCCAAAAAACGGCTTTCGATAACCGAGCCAGTCATTCCAATAACAAATTTTCAAAAATAAATTCTTTTATTGGCCCGCAAACGGACATTTTCTATGAGAAAATTGAAATTTTCTTGAGTAAATTTGAGAGGTAAAAGCTTAATTATTACACAGTCAATAGAAAAACGCTGGTGTGCGTTTTGGAAACAATGTTGTTTTAAGCTGTTACTTTAAAAGACAGCAACAGCTTACAGTAGGGTTATTTCCACAATGAACAGCTATCAAATGAAATGGAATGGAATCTCATAAATGGATACAGTTCCGGACAGACAGGCAGGCAGACAAATAGGCAGGCAGACAGGCAGGCAGATAGGCAGACAGACAGATTGCACTATACTCTTCCCCTAATGGGTAGGAGGCAATTAACAATTTATGACATATGAATAAACTGTGTCTATTGGATCAGTAGATCTTTTACAGTTGTACATATTATTTTGATCGCAGCACATGACCCCTTCAGTTGTTGATAAAGAAGCAAAGACAAAAGCTTACAGAGTGCCAAAGTCAACATATGATCCTTTCAAGCTCATACCATGTGAGAAGTTTGGGGATGAAAGACAGGTAAATACTTTACAGTACAGCTCAGTAATAACTTACAACATACCATTGAATATATTGAACATAATTGGAGTGGAAGACATTGCTGCGTAAGCAGCAATGTCTTCCAATCCAATTATGTTTAAAATATTCAACAGAACATTTCTTACAGCATGCTAAAACTAACTAACATGTTTATGTTTTTGCTTTTTAAACTTATTTATGCCCTGTACTGTAGGTTGTACAAGCTTTCTGTTAGGGTACATGCTTGGGTGACTTCCCAAGCCTACTAATTATAGTAATAATAACGAGTGTTATTATAACTCTGCCATATCCAAATAGATATTGCTAAGCGGAACATATATCTGCAAATTTGATCTACCAGCTGTTGTGACATGCCACTATTTTTACCAGACGATAGACAAATGATTATACTATGATCGCATTCAGGCATGCTTCAAAGCAATCCTTGAAAGTGCATAACGTGTTTGAATTCAGTATTTCTTATTCAATGCCCTTAAAGCGCTTCATTCTAGCAAATTGACTAGAAATACTTACGGTAAATTTTAAAACCCAGTAGACTGTAGATCTAAAGTTATATATGAGTGATTTTCAATAAGGATTCGATCACATTTGCATTGAAATGTACATACCAGCCTATTACATGCATGACAAAATCACCTGCGAGCTTGTCTTGGCATTTGTGGCACAATACTGAGCGACGTGCTGATCACGTGGCTACACCCAACTACCTGCTGCCCCAGAACAATCAGTCATGAATGTGACATGCATAAAATAGACGTGTAGGTCTATATGCATTTCAATACGAACATAAACTATTTTTACAAAATAAATTTACACATGTAGTATCGTATAGCAAGCACATTTGATTTTAAATTGTACAAGAATAATGCTTATTGAAAATACCTCGTATATAAAACTGTGAATCTACCAGCACATAGTTTTGAATTGCAATTTATAAATACAGAGTCTATGCTAACAGATTGACTAAGTCAGCACATGTTTACTGTTGAAAATCTAGTTGTAAATGATTGAGCCAGCAGGGGATGCAGCACATTTATAAAAGAATTTCCAGACAATGGATTAAAATAATATGGCGATTTAAATTTGTTGATTGGACATGAATAAACTGAAGTTGTTATTACACCACAAAAACATCTTGACCGTTCAATCACTACTTGCTAAATCAAATTATCTGCATTTAGCTACCTGAATAAGATTTTTATGCTCGCTTACATGCTCCCTTATGTCTAAACCATCACCATGCATACCCTTAACCAGGTCACTGGTAAGGGAACCCCCAGCATAAGCCTCAGTATGGACTGGCACCAGTCTGTACTCACTTCTTGGTGATGCCTGTCACTAAGCGTGCCCGCGCATGCGCAACAGATCTCAAATAGGAAACAGATTCACTTTTCAAATATTCTGCAAGCAGAACAGTTGGCCTGCTAACCAGCTTAAGTTTTTATAGCTTTGCGCTGAAGTTCAGCTACATATTTAAGAGTTTCTGATACAGGAATCATGTCTATAATAAACTCTATTCTCCCTAATTATGTCTATTGTATACTTTGTGGTGTTTTGGGTTTTTTTTAACTCTGGTTTATGAGTTTCCGGTTTTCGTGTCAGTACTCCCATTTTCGAGGTATTACAATCCATGCCTATTGTACTATAAACAGCATCAAAACCATGCTTTAAAATACCCTTAGTACTCGCTTATTTATTCTATTTAGTGCCTACATAAAAATATTCTTACGAAACTTCGTGAAATTCTTGGTCCTTCAGTGAGATTTCAAATCCGTTCTCCGCCTCTTGTATAGAGGTTTTTATTTGCTTTTGCGGATTCCCCTATCTAGAGATCTCTTATTAAGTATGTTTTAACATAATCACTAGATGAGCGGATATCCTCTATTTCCGTGATTCTATAGAGGATTCGTTTGAATCGGATGATAGTCGTAATTCTTGCAGCCGTTTTCGCAAATGGGGGAATCCCACGTCCTTCACGACCAGGCAGGAATTACGTTCTCCGTAAACTAAGGCTAAGAGTCTCAGAAAAAGCCTGTAATATGACTTCTGGTAAGTCTCAGTCTAAAGACCACATAAGTCTTGAGGGGGTGCATTACCCTCACGCAGTGGCGTCAGTGACGGAAGTTACTGATAATTCATCCCATGCAAGTAAAGCCAGTCATGTTAAGAGATCTTTGATCTCTATGTCCGCTCCCATTATTGCTCCTGGCTTGTCCGGGCAAGCAGGTTCTAAATCTGGATTGTCTTCTGGTTTGACCGGTCATCCGGATATGAGCTCTGTGATTGTTCTGGCTTGGCTGGACATTCGGAGTCTCATGTTCATCTGGCTATTTCGTCTTCTGTTTCCGGTTCTGGCTTTCCATTTCCGGTTTAAAGGTGCTTTCCAGGTCTGTTAGATCCGGCCAAGCATTCATGTTCTATTTCCGGTTCAGGTTTTTCCGCTTCCGTTTCCGGTAGTATCTCTGTGATGACTTCCGGTTTGGCCATACATCCGGGGTCTCGAGATCTGGCAATACTGTACATCCGGGTTGTAGGATCTTGTTCAGTTTCTGGTTGTCTACTTCAGGTTTAGGCATTTCCGTTTCCTATTTTTTCCACATCCAGATTTCGTACAGCCGGGGATAGGGTCATTTCCGGTTTTCACGGATCTTTCTGGTGTTCTAGGATTATCTTCCGGGTCTGTCTTCCTGTTTTGGATTTCCGGTGATAGTGAACTTCCTGGGGTTCCAGGTTTGTTCTTCAGGTCCGGCTTACATCTTCGCTTTCCTAGAATCTAGTCATCTTCTTGCCTAAGAATTAGTCTTATTTCCGTATTTGTTTAATATTGGGAATGTTTAATGGCTGAAAAAAGTCATTGCCAGTCTTGTAGTCTCTCTTGGAATTGTAGTCTATTCAGACATTTATTCTTTTATCAGTGACAATTTTCAACGTAATTAAAGACTCTTCCGACTGGTTGCCATATGGGTTTTTTGTTGCAGCTTATTTTATATGCGTATATCTTCAGCCGATAAGTCAGTCTGTATTCTACGCATTATCTCGAGATAGGTAATTTTTACTTTCATCCAACTTTAGATGGCCAGTTGTCTTCAGGCCGTTCAGCCTTTTTTCGCGCTCCTTTTTCCTCTTATGTCGGCAGGTTGACATATTTATTTTAACCAAAGGGAGTTAATTTGTGGATGAAAACCCCTGATTCTAGCGTAAATCGTAGTCTAATTTTGTCAGTCGCTGAAAGGAATTAGATTCAGTAGAGGTTTCATAGTGATGAGTATGGCTACAAGATTAATGTCTATAAGAACAATAGTTGCTAAGAAAAGATAATCAAGCGAAAAATGGGGCAGGAAGAAGGAATAGAAGCCGAATTCTTCTGCGTTGTCATAGTTTTGGTGAGTTTTTTCGCTTTGCTTTCAGTTTTCCCGGATGTTTGGTTGTTTTCCCTTTTCTAGCTTAATTTTTTGCTCTATTTTTACTGGGTTGCTGTGTGCCTCTGGACGGTGGTTTCGGTGGGCGGGCACTCGGGATTTGCTGGGTATTTTGGGAGCAGTTTGACTGAGGGTTGTTGGTGAAGCCACCAACAACATTCAGTCGGATTGTTCCCGGGCTGTTCGGTGGGTTTTTGGTTTTTTGCTCGTCGAAGTTGTCTGGGGGCTGGCGGCGGGCCGGTTGGAGTGGGGTGGGGGGTTGCGCTGCAGGGTGGAGAACGGCCGAGGATCTTTGGGTGTAAGCAGCCACCATCAATTTTTGGTCAAATTGTTTTCAAAATATTTTGCAGGTCCAGAGATATTACAGTTGTTTTAAGTTTTCTGCCTCTTGGCATAAATATCGAATTGTTTGGGATATCTAATTAATCAGTATACCTAATGCCAAGTCTTGAAGCTGGCTTGTTTTCCAATGAAATTGATATCATCTTGGAACTCATTGCCAGCCCAAGTTGCTGAGGCATTAACTCTTGACACATTCAAAGCCAAATTGGACATAGATTTTAGAGACATGAAATTCTTATTTGATTAAAACATATCTGTGTTGAACATTCCAGAGTAGGTATATGGCCTACATAAACGACTATGTTTAAAAAGCACACGCAAAACCAAACCCATCTGAACGGGTCAATAACAAGCCAGTGGCTTATGCCCTGTATTTTATGATGATGATATGGACGTTGATTTAAATATAGGACACAGTTTTACAATCATTATAGGATCCTGTCTCATGTTCAGGATGATGATTTACCAGTGATTGCAGTCAAAACTTCAGTGTAGAAGAAGTGACTGCAATCTTGGGAGTTATAGTCGCCCTTAGGTCTATATAAAAACCCTTGACTTGAAGAATGAGTCTAGGTTGTTTTTTAATGTGTTTAATGTTGGAGCATTAATTGCTTCTGTTGGTAAAGAATTCCATACATTAACAACTCTATTTGTGAAGAAATATTTGTGTAGATCAAGTATTATTTGACAAGCTGACAAGATGATCTGACACGCCCGAGTGGCTAGGCAACCGTTGATGTATTCAATAACATTTTTTATTAAATCTCCATTATTATATGATTTTTAAATTAGATAGTCAAAGGTTTGCCATAGTTCTCTTAACAGGCCCTTGGCATGCATTCTATTCGTAGAATTGTGATGATGTCATCACAAGTAAGTTTCCCGTAGTTCATCATTTCGAGTCGTGGTTTGGGAAACCGTAATTTCTTTTCTTCATTCTATCTTGCTAAATTCTGTCACGAGTTGAGGTTTTCAAATTCCAGACAGGATTATTGCAGATCTCAGGTACAGGATTTGGCTATATCTTGACTCTAAGCACTCCCATAGGCTTACTATGGGTTTTTGGTTTGCCACGCTATCTGGTTAAATCTCTATAAATAAAATTATCTATAATTTTTTGCAGAGTCTTTAGCATTTTAATAAGTACGGCTTTACTGATATGAGACTTTTATCTCCATTCAAAGTAAGCGGTATTATTAAACTATCCATAATAAACGTGAGTTACCTCTTTCGTGGGTGCTAAGCATTAGGATATAGCCCAGGATTTTTGGTTGGAGCATCATGACACATGTAATCTATGTGGTTTCTATGAGCAGTCCTCTTTAGAGAGTGGCGCAGTGGAAGCGCACTCGGCCCATATCCCTGAGGTCCGTGGATCGAAACCATGCTCTGCTAGGTTGAAATCATAACATTACCACCCACCTTGCAATGGTCAAGAGCAATCATAGGTCAAAAACATATAGTAAGTTTGCCACATCTTTAAGGGCGGCCCTTATCAAAAGGGCCAGATATTCTTGGATCTAGAGCCCTTCTCTGCAGTCTCTTCTCCCAACTGGTCTAATGTTTTAGAGGGGTTGTTGTTTTCTATGATTGTCAAGAAGTCTATAGAAGAGGCTCTTCTTTGGAAAGTAGATCCAGGCTTCTGTTCATTGGTCAGATTGTCTGATAGGCATCTAAATCTCGATTCATTCAGTCATTGCCATGGGGTTTTCTTTCATTTTTAGAAGGAGGAACGAGGTTTTCTTAGGATGTCACTAGATCCAAATCTTTTTGTGACATGTCTGATTGCCCAGATTTTATCTTTCAGGATTTTAGAGGCATGAAATTCTTATTTGATTAAAACATATCTGTGTTGAACATTCCAGAGTAGGTATATGACCTACATAAACGACTATGTTTAAAAAGCACACGCAAAACCAAACCCATCTGAACGGGTCAATAACGGGTCTCCCTTTTTGGACAGTCAGGTTCGGGTGATGAACTCTGTTCTGGACAGGATTGTTTGATTTCATGTTCCAATATTCCTGATTGTAATGGTTCTGTAGATAGTCATGGACCATTTTGAAGAATTTCTTCTAGCTACTCTCTTTTGCTCAAAGAGGATCTGATTGGTAGCCTTTCTCGATCTTCTGGTAAGATTTTGCTAGCCTTCTCCCAGTATCATCAGATCTCGCTCAAGTAAGGGACTTTCATCTTCATCCAATCAATAATTCTTCATCTTGTTTGTTTGGAGAATTTGCGAGTGTCCAGTCTCTGTGACAAAATTTTTTCTTCAAGATCATAGGATATAATTTTTTCTTCCATGAGGGAGTCGACCTGTCGAGTTTGTACAAAGGTCGACTATTAAATCTTTGGAGTATGTTTATTTAAAGCACGGTTTCTTGCATGATTTTGTTTATATTTCTAAGTCTTTGCCTTCCTGGAATTTGGCCTAGATTTTTAAAGTTTCGGCAGGTCTCCATTTTGGCCAATATCAGTGTCAAACAATTGACTCTTACGGCTGTTTTCCTTGTTGCTGCCTCTTCAGCTAGGAGAATATCCAAAATTCTTTTTCCACAGAAAAGGACAGATTTATCGATTCTGGGAACGCAGCCTTCGTTATTTGGTGTAACCAAACCAATTGTTCCCGTGTTGGTTACGCAATATCGTTAAGTGCAGGCTGAAAATTAGGTTACGTAAAAATGAGCTCTTGATTTATTTCAAGTGGAGAAATAGTCAAACGCATGTTCAGTTTGTATCATAGACTAACAAGGCATTTAATAACCTGGAAAATCTTTTTGCTGTGTATATTAGCCTCTGAAAGCAAATATTAAGGGGCCAATCTATGAGTTTATGCAATATGAACGGCTCACATCTGTACTATTGTTTACGTGAAGGAAATACCTGTAACCTATTAATAGGTTAAGCAGATTTTCCAAATTTCATGCCCTGGGACGGTCTAATTTTATATCCCAGAAGGGATTTTTTTATCAAAGACTCAGTCTAACCGTTTCTCAGCCAAATCTATTATTGTTAAATTTTTATCTTTTTTGCTGTCGGACAGATTCTGGTCTCCTGTCAGGCCCTTAAAAGTCTTTAAACGTTGTACCAATTTTAATAAGATCTTATTCTTCGCTCTTATGGGTTCGGTACGCGGAGGAGGTGGCTAGACCAGTTTCTAAAGCCACAGTTGTCAGATGGTTTTGTGAGACCATAAAATTATGCTATGTGATTGCCTCCCCAGGTGAGCTTTAACCCATGTCAAGGCTTTCGACCTTTGTGATATGGCTTCCTCCTTCGCTCTTTTTGCCGGCTCATCATTGGTCGATGTCATACAAGTCGCAGGTTGGAAATCTGAATCGACTTTTTTCTATTTCTATTTAAAAGATCAAAGGCCAGTGGCCTCCTTTTTCAGAAATATAACGTTTTTAACAAAACAAGACAAGGACAATTTACCAAGCACATCTCACCAATTTCGTTAGTCTGTGTATCTGTCCGATATGGTGAGAATATTCTCTTGTTTTGTTTATTTCATTGAGTTGACAATTTTCCTTGTCTGATAATCACTGTGTGATTGATTAAGATGCACCATTATGTTATGTTATTAACATTTGGTTATGTTTTGTTTGATTTTTATCCCAGCTTATGGATTCTCAAATCTCCTCCCACCATGTGTTTACAGTGGGGCACTGACCAAATCTACGGGTTTAGCAAGTAGTGATTGAATGGTCAAGATGTTTTTGTGGTGTAATAACAACCCCCAACAGACCCCCCTTTAGTGGGTTGGTCTGTAGTTTTATTAACCACTATAAAAACATACTTACCATTCAATCACTATGACCCGGTCTCAGCCACCCCACAGGATAATGATTTGAGAATCTAGTCAGGATATATGGCACTTAAATTTAGAAAAGTGAATCTGTTTCCTGTTTGGGATCTGTTGCGCATGCGCGGGCGCGCTTTGTGACAGTCGTAACCAAGGAGTGAGTACGGACTGGTGCCAGTCTATACTGAGGCTTATGCTGGGGGTTCCCTTATCAGTAACCTGGTTACGGGTATGCATGATGATGGCATAGGCATAAGGGAGCATGTAAGCGAGCATAAAAATCTTATTCTGGTAGCTAAATGCAGATAATTTTATTTAGCAAGTAGTGATTGAATGGTAAGTATGTTTTTATAGTGGTTAATAAAACTACAGACCAACCCACTAAAGGAGGATCTGTTGGGGGTTTTCTATTGACAATGATTTGCTAAGATCGCCTCATTGCTTGAGCTGGTTACATGACCAGTAGTGTAATAAGGGAAGGAATTGCGCTTAGGTGGTTAACTCTGGGGAGATATGAGTAGCCTCCCTTCATATTGATATAACAGACAAATAACAAAACAATATAATGGTAAGGTAATGCATAAGTATAAGATATAATCAAATAAGGGGGTGAGTAGGGTGGGGTGGTGGTGTTTCAGAGCACTCGGTATCATTTTGATCCAACAGGCAGGTCATCTCAACACTTTAACGTTTGTGTCTCAATTTCAAGACAACTATATAGAAAAGCTGTTGAATATTTTAAAACTAAATTGACTGAAACCGTTTGCAACCTTGTGAGAGTCCTGTATACATGTACAGGGAACCCTCCCTCAAGCCAAACCCTTTATAAATAAAAAATTCTCTAAACTGAACAAATTTCACAACCAAATTTTCTTGTTTCATAGAAATTTAACCATTTCACTGATAAATTCCACATTTCTCAATGCCATGGCAAACAAACAGGAAAGCTGTTGAAATTAATATGACTGGATGCCATTGCTGCCTTAGACAGCAATGACATCCAGTCATATTAGCTTCAAAATATTGAATTGAATATGCTATGAATCGTAAAGCATTTACTTTTTCTGGGATTTGTCTTCGAAATATGTAATCTCTGTAAATCCGAATTGTCTCCAAGCCAAACAAAGTCATCAATCCCAATGGGGTTTGGTTTTAAAAGATTCCACTATGTATGTGAAACGTGATAGTAGGCCATTGGCAGCAACAGCTCAAGTCAAATTTGTTTCAAAATATTTGACAGAATATTCCTTACATCAGAAAGAGTTTGTCATTTCTGGTATGTGATGGCTAAATGGCTAAAGAGGCTTGGCTTTACTTGTTATCTGTATCATGATGCTATTAGTACTTAGGGATCGGCCTACCCGTCTGAAATCATCTGCCAGTAATTTAGTCTATTTTGGGATTTTATTAGCCCAATATTGACTCTCGTAGCCAGTAAATTAACATATTTTGGGATTTTATTAGCCAACTATGAAAATTATTCTCAAAACTAATTGGCGAGTGGGCAAGTTTGTCCGTGAGTACTGGGTTGTGCCACATGTACATTGCATTCTCTCACGTTTATTTCTAGGCACCATTCAGTATGGACATTCATTATGGGTGCATGGTCATCATGGACATTCATGCTCACATCTCACGAGCAGAGGTGATTGGTCTTCTGGGAGGTGTGTTCTGTGAGCAGACCTGTAGACTTCAAGTAATCATGGCAATCCCCTGCCGCAGTCTTAGTACTGGCATGCAGTGCGAGATGGATCCAGGTTTGTACACACAGTGAAGATTTTGCAACGTAACAAACAGTTGTGTATAAATGGTATCTTTCAATATTTCACCAATGAAGGGATATGATCTATTGCTCTAGTATCTGATGGCATAAGTAAATACGTCACATGTTACACATGTAGCTTAAGTCACAATCAAAATAATGGAGTTCTGTCACATAAATTTAGATGTATGTTGTGAAAGTGTACAAATCGTATGTTTTTTGGTGACTTAGTAATTTAATAAACTGCAACATCCACCAGTCAAATTATTTTCAAAATATTCAAATGCTTACTTGTATACTTACGTTGAAATTTATTTTCTGGAAATTTAGGTTTCAGAGTTTCAAATTGATTCCAACACACATAAAAAGTCGGCGGTGTTTAGCTAGAAATGCACGGTGCTTAGCTAGAAATATGCGGTGCTTAGCTAGAAATGCGCAGTGCTTAGCTAGAAATGTGCAGTGCTTAGCTAGAAATATGCGGTGCTTAGCTAGAAATGCGCAGTGCTTAGCTAGAAATGTGCAGTGCTTAGCTAGAAATGCACGGTGCTTAGCTAGAAATGCGCGGTGCTTAGCTAGAAATGCACGGTGCTTAGCTAGAAATGCACGGTGCTTAGCTAGAAATGTGCGGTGCTTAGCTAGAAATGCACGTTGCTTAGCTAGAAATGCGCGGTGCTTAGCTAGAAATGCACGGTGCTTAGCTAGAAATGCGCGGTGCTTAGCTAGAAATGCGCGGTGCTTAGCTAGAAATGCACGGTGCTTAGCTAGAAATGTGCGGTGCATAGCTAGAAATGCGCGGTGCATAGCTAGAAATGCGCTGTGTTTAGCTAGAAATGTGCAGTGCTTAGCTAGAAATGCACGGTGCTTAGCTAGAAATGCGCGGTGCTTAGCTAGAAATGCACGGTGTTTAGCTAGAAATGTGCAGTGCTTAGCTAGAAATGCACGGTGCTTAGCTAGAAATGCGCGGTGCATAGCTAGAAATGCACGGTGCTTAGCTAGAAATGTGCAGTGCTTAGCTAAAAATGCGCGGTGCTTAGCTAGAAATGCACGGTGCTTAGCTAAAAATGGGTGTCTCTGTTCATTGTGATCTGAATATATGAAACACTGAATCTTCTGTGAATAATTTGCCTGAAAATCATTACTGTCATAAAGAGGGGTCTATTTCTAGTTATACCACACCCATTTCTGGCTAACCTCCACTCCAATGAATTTGAGATTTTATTTATTGCATAAGTTTCAAGTTTTCACGTCAATTGTTATCATTAGCTCACTGGGCCATTTGGCCAAGTAAGCTTAGACCATAACGACCATCTGTCATCTGTCCATCCGTCCATCAACTTTTTTTTAAACGACTTTTCAAGAATCACTAGGCCGATTTCAATTATATTTGGCAGGAAGCATTCCTAGGGCATAGAGATCGAGGTTTCTTCAAAGGGAGCTGATCGGCCCATTTGGCCTGTGGCCATCTTGAATTTTAGCTGTTTTTAGAGACAGTTTAAAATTATCTGAAACCTCATCTAGGCCAACAGCTGAACTAAGTTTGTGCAAGAGAACTTGATTCGCCAAATGTGTCGGTGGTCATCTTCGATGACTTACTTTTTGAGAGATATGATTCGGAACTTGGGTCCATTAAAGTTTGTAAGGCGATACATTAAAAGACACAAGGCTGCCATGGACCAATCAAATGTAGTGTTTTTGCCAGCCATGTTGGACTATTTTACTTGATGGATTATGAAGCCAAAATTGTTTTCTATAGTTTTTTGGGTATGCTGATTTTAAATTTACCGCTCGAAAATGTTGCATAAATGGTTTGGCAACCATTTTGTATCTTTTTCCTGTCAAAAACTTCTCGAGAATCAATTGGCTGATTTCAAGTATATGTGGCAGGAAGTATCCTTAGGGCATAGAGATACAAGTTTGTTCAATCAAACGAAACCGATTGGCCAATTTGGCCAGCAGCCATCTTGGTTTTTTGCAAATCTTTAGAAACATTTAAAAATCTCTGAACCCACTTGGCGGATTGATGTGAAACTCAAGAAACTTCATCTAGTTTTATCTTGCCATTAGCAGCCATCTTGGATTTTTGCAAATCTTTAGAAACATTTAAAAATCTCTGAACCCACTTGGCGGATTGATGTGAAACTCAAGAAACTTCATCTAGTTTTATCTTGCCATTATGAGCTTACCTGGCCAAAATGGCCAATTGAGTTTATGTCATGGTGACCATCCGCCGCGCAGCCGTCCAACATCCGTCAACTTTTGATTTTAAGCAAATTTGGTGGGAAGGATCCTGTAATGGTATGCTCTAGAACTTCTATTCATCATTTTCATTGATTGTTTTTTTCGGGCAACCATCTTGGATTTTTACAAAAACTTTAAATTCAACTCCTTAATCAATTTCCAGATTTTAATGAAACTTGAGTTGAAGGATCATATGGCAGTAGGCTTCGTGATATCAAACGAGAATTGTATTGTTTAATTATTTTGGCGACCATTTTGGATTATCGGAAAATTGAACAGATATCTTACAGAAAACTTCTACTTCTAATTAATCGATTGCCCGATTTAAACACAACTTGGGTGCAATCATCCAATGGTATTAGGCTTCAAGATATCAAACGAGAATTTGTATTGGACAATTTGTTTGGTGGCCATCTTGGATTGCAAATATGTCCAAGAAATTGTTTAAAATATTACTAAAAATGCCCAGCCACAATATGTACTTTTAAATTGATATTTCTGGGGAATTTCTGACAAAAAAAATCTACATGGCTCTACATGTAGAACATGACCGTTCTACTTAAAATGTCAATGTTCCAGGTGAGCGATATAGGCCTCTTGGGCCTTTTGTTTTCTTATCATTTTGCATTATTTTGATTTATCACTGTAAGGTTTCCTAATAAGAGTTCTTGCAACAAAATGTAATATCATTATAATAATGACAAACACAACATCTTATGATTGCAGAATTAAAATATTTAAAAATATTTTTGATAGATCGATTGAATTATACTAGTGTTTTATTGGAATTTGTCATCATATTTCATGACTAATAGTACATCTCACAACCATGATCGATGCTAGGCAGTGTAGCTGGTAATTCGGTAACCTGTCGCTTATGCTTAACCCTTTAACACTTATATCAACCAAAGATGGCTTCTGCAGTGGTCTTGAGAAATGTCTATTTGCAGACCAAGAGAAGACTATTTTTGAAAATTTAGCACTGGAATGATTGGCTCGATAACTGAGCCAGTCATTCCAGAGGTAAATTGTTCAAAATAGTCTTTTCTTGGTCTGCAAATAGATATTTTCTTTGAAATTTTTTTAATATACTTGAACAAATTTGAGGGTTAAAGGGTTAAACAGGTGTCTTGGAAACTTGTTGGAATACTCTGTGTACATCTTACAACAGTAGCACAGATCTTTATTACACTAGTGTGAGATAAACGTATCCATGGCTGTCATGAATACTTAATATTCCGTCAAGTGTACAAATTGTATGTAAAGATTTACAATTTAATTAGCATTCTCTTGAATGTTTTGAAACTAATTTGACTGGGTACTGTTTCGACCAGTCAAATTAGTTTCAAAATATGCAATGGCTTACCTGTTAAGCATAACATTGAGATTCTGGGAATTCAGGGTTCGATCAATCCTAACATGGACAAAGCGTGAGTGGAGCTTAGCAACAGTTTCCAGTCAAATTAATTTCAAAACATACAAAAGTTTGCCTGTATAGTTGCGAGACATTTGAAGTTTACGTGTTAAAGGTTTGAGTTCAATTATTGTTAATATTGCAGAGTAAGCAATACCTACACAATATATATTTTAACCCTTTAACATTCATGATCTTGAGAAATGTCCATTTGCAGACCAAGAGAAAACTATTTTTGAAAATTTACCACTGGAATGACTGGCTCGATAAGTGAGCCAGTCACTGCAGTAGTAAAATTTTCAAAAATAGTCTTCTCTTGGTCTGGAAATTAACATTTTCTATGAGAAAATTGAAATTTTCTTGAACAAATTTAAGGTTGAAAGGGTTAATGATTTGATTTGTACATAAAGTTTCAGCAACACAGGCCAGTGAAAAGATCAGTTCTGCCGGCATGGTTGTGCTGGGATGGTACCACTCACATCCCACATTCTCTCCCAATCCGTCGATCAGAGATTTAGAAACGCAGCTAAAATTTCAGGTAAACATGAGCTTATGACACTCATATCAGTCAAAAACGGCTTCTACAGTGCTCTTGAGAAATGTAAATTTGCAGACCAAGAGATTATTTTTTTAAATTTACAACTGGAATGACTGGCTCTATAACCGAGCCAGTCATTCCAGTGGTAAATTTTCAAAAATAGTCTTCGTAGACTGCAAGTTGACATTTTCTTGAGAAAATTTAAATGAGCAAACTAAAGGGTTAATAAATTTAAATTCCTCATTTTAGTATACGTGTGCCTGCACATGCGTCTGCACTCGTTCATGTGTGTGCCCGCACATGCGTCTGCACTCGTTCATGTGTGTGCCTGCACATGCGTCTGCACTCGTTCATGTGTGTGCCCGCACATGCGTCTGCACTCGTTCATGTGTGTGCCTGCACATGCGTCTGCACTCGTTCATGTGTGTGCCCGCACATGCGTCTGCACTCGTTCATGTGTGTGCCTGCACATGCGTCTGCACTCGTTCATGCGTGTGCCTGCACATGCGTCTGCACTCGTTCATGCGTGTGCCTGCACATGCGTCTGCACTCGTTCATGCGTGTGTCCGCACATGCATCTGCACTCGTTCATGCGTGTGCCCGCACATGCGTCTGCACTCGTTCATGCGTGTGCCCGCACATGCGTCTGCACTCGTTCATGCGTGTGCCCGCACATGCGTCTGCACTCGTTCATGCGTGTGCCCGCACATGCGTCTGCACTCGTTCATGTGTGTGCCCGCACATGCGTCTGCACTCGTTCATGTGTGTGCCCGCACATGCGTCTGCACTCGTTCATGTGTGTGCCTGCACATGCGTCTGCACTCGTTCATGTGTGTGCTTGCACATGCGTCTGCACTCGTTCATGTGTGTGCCTGCACATGCGTCTGCACTCGTTCATGTGTGTGCCTGCACATGCGTCTGCACTCGTTCATGCGTGTGCCTGCACATGCGTCTGCACTCGTTCATGCGTGTGCCTGCACATGCGTCTGCACTCGTTCATGCGTGTGCCTGCACACGCGTCTGCACTCGTTCATGCGTGTGCCCGCACACGCGTCTGCACTCGTTCATGCGTGTGCCCGCACACGCGTCTGCACTCGTTCATGCGTGTGCCCGCACACGCGTCTGCACTCGTTCATGCGTGTGCCCGCACACGCGTCTGCACTCGTTCATGCGTGTGCCCGCACACGCGTCTGCACTCGTTCATGCGTGTGCCCGCACACGCGTCTGCACTCGTTCATGCGTGTGCCCGCACACGCGTCTGCACTCGTTCATGCGTGTGCCCGCACACGCGTCTGCACTCGTTCATGCGTGTGCCCGCACACGCGTCTGCACTCGTTCATGCGTGTGCCCGCACACGCGTCTGCACTCGTTCATGCGTGTGCCCGCACACGCGTCTGCACTCGTTCATGCGTGTGCCCGCACACGCGTCTGCACTCGTTCATGCGTGTGCCCGCACACGCGTCTGCACTCGTTCATGCGTGTGCCCGCACACGCGTCTGCACTCGTTCATGCGTGTGCCCGCACACGCGTCTGCACTCGTTCATGCGTGTGCCCGCACACGCGTCTGCACTCGTTCATGCGTGTGCCCGCACACGCGTCTGCACTCGTTCATGCGTGTGCCCGCACACGCGTCTGCACTCGTTCATGCGTGTGCCCGCACACGCGTCTGCACTCGTTCATGCGTGTGCCCGCACACGCGTCTGCACTCGTTCATGCGTGTGCCCGCACACGCGTCTGCACTCGTTCATGCGTGTGCCCGCACACGCGTCTGCACTCGTTCATGCGTGTGCCCGCACACGCGTCTGCACTCGTTCATGCGTGTGCCCGCACACGCGTCTGCACTCGTTCATGCGTGTGCCCGCACACGCGTCTGCACTCGTTCATGCGTGTGCCCGCACACGCGTCTGCACTCGTTCATGCGTGTGCCCGCACACGCGTCTGCACTCGTTCATGCGTGTGCCCGCACATGCGTCTGCACTCGTTCATGTGTGTGCGTATGTGTGAATATTAACTTATTAATTTGTTTATTGAAGATGATATTGTTCAGTGGAGGAATACAGTTTTAGCTATATGACGTCATATGATGGATGGATAAAATGTAAAGGGCCATTGCTTGGGAACCATCTTGTAACTGTTGAAACTCCATGACTAAAATATTCTGAGGATCGTTTTGAAGCTAATTTGACTGGGAGTTGCCTAGTGTTCCTGTTGAATTACAGTACAACTCAGAAATAACTTAGAATATTTCCAAAACAAAATAAAATGTACTGTTGAATATATAGTTTTCCACGTGATATCATAATCAAATATGTCACAGGTAGGCTGACATCACAAGTAAAATACGTCAAGAATGGCGTATCTAAGTCCATCATGAATATTTAATAGTCTGCCAGTTGTACGAATTATATGGCTGCTACTTACTAACCATTCTATTGAATATTTTGAGACTAATTTAACTGGACGCTGTTTCTATAACAGCACCAAGTCAAATTAGTTTCAAAATATTCCAGAGTTTACCTGTATAGTCCGGAAATTGAGTTTCAGGGAGTTCATGGTTCGATTGATCCCAATATGGGCAAAGCAGGGGCGGAGCGTAAATAGAGATGGGTGGGGCATGGGTAAAGATGGATTCATCCATTCAGAGCTGCTCTGTCAGAAAAGCCAAAAATATGAAAGACAGACAGACAGACACTTATACTAGTTGTGTTGTAACAAAAAATGTGAATGAAATATGGAAATCTGAAGTACATGTATTAAACAAGTGCAAAATAATATTGTTGTGACATAGTCTCCTTTGACAGTAATATCAATATACTTGATAGACAGCCATGGAGACAGGCAGGCAGGCTAGTTGTGAGTCTAAACTAAAAATCATTGCTATGATGATCCTTTGGCCCCATGTGTGCGGGTGGTCTCATGTTCTAAGTTTAAAAGGAATAAACCCTTTAACCCTTGAATTTGTTCAAGAAAATGTCATCATTTGCAGACCAAGAGAATACTATTTAAAAAAATTTACCACTGGAATGACTGGTAATTTTTCAAAAATAGTCTTCTCTTGGTATGCAACTGGATATTTCTCAAGACCACTGCAGAAGCCGTTTGGGGATGATATGAGGGTTAACTCTCAAATTTGGTGTCTCATCCACAGGGTGTGGGGGTTACCAATCTGCATGATTAATACCAACAGGATCCATTGTATGGAGTTGATGGATCCAGTAAGATTCGCGGGGTTTGCGTGAAGCTATGGCTTCAGTGCTTTCTGGATCGTGATGTAGAACGTCTATGACTCTGTATCTGATACTGTTTGTATCATGTCCTGGCAGGTTGAAATGTAGTGCGACCGGTGTGTCCGTGTTTGTTGACATCTCTCAAATGTTTTTTTATACAAATCTGGAATTCTCTCCTATGTATTGTTTGTTGCAAATAGCGCAGGCGAGGAGATAGACTACATTCATTGTTGAGCAGTTTGTTTTCACATGACATCTATATATAAAGTTTTCCCTTTGTCCATTTTGTAGCAAAATGTACAGTTTTTCTTTTACTTTGTTTGGTATCGAACTGCCCTGGTATCCTTTGATATATGGGTAGGTGAAATTGCCACTTACTAGTTGGTCCCTAAGTGTTGGATTCCTTCTGTAGCCAGAGGTTTGTCGGTAAATGTGTCCCTGCATTTAGGGATGGTGTGAAGGAGGTCCCAGTGTTGGTTGATGATCTTTTTGAGAAGGATGCTGTGTGGATGGTAGACTGTGATGAATGGTATCCTTTGGTTGTTGGTTTTGTTCTCTTTTGGTGTTAAGAGTGATCTTCTCTCCTTTTGAATAGCATTGTTGTGGCTATCTAGGAGAAGCTGAGTGGGGTAACCACGGTTTTCACAGTGTACGATTGTGTCACGAGCATGTTTCTCGTAATCTTCAGTGTTGCTGCAGATTCTGCATAGTCTTAGAAATTGACCATATGGACTCGCATCTTTGGTGGAGTCGGAGTGAGCTGACTGTAATGTAGGTACCCATGAGTGTCAGTGGGTTTGGTGTACAGGTCGAACTGGAGTGTGTGTCTCCAAGATCGAAACTAGTGTGTCTATAAAGCTCACTTTTGTTGATGAGATTTCAGCTATGAGTTTGATGGTGTCGTGTGATGTATTCATATGTTGAATGAATGTATCCAGCTTCTCTCTTCCTTCTAACCATAGTATGTAGATGTCATCAATGTAACATAAGTAAATAGCAGGTTGATGTGGTACGCTATTTAGTAGTCCATTTTCTAAGTCTGCCATGAAAATTATGGCATAAATCGGTGCTACCTTTGTACCCATAGCGGTGCCTCCAATTTGGAGGTAGTGCTTATTGTTGAAAATGAAGTTGTTGCATGTCAGAACGATTTTCAGCAGAGACAAGAGCGACCGTGGGCTGACCTGGCCTGGCCCGGCGCGGGGTGCTATTTGCTCTGATGAATTTCTCTGTGGCTCTGATACCACTGCAATGCTCTACTTGTCAAAATGGATGTCACTTCTCTCTACACCAATATCCCAAACACGGAGGGTATCAGAGCCACAGTGAAATTCATCAGAGCAAATGGCACCCCAGGCCAGGCCAGCCCACTTTTGCTATTGTCTCTGCTGAAAATCATTCTGACATGCAACTGCTTCATTTTCAACAATAAGCACTACCTCACA
The DNA here is from genome assembly GCA_034401795.1 of Chaetoderma sp. LZ-2023a. NCBI lineage: Eukaryota > Metazoa > Mollusca > Caudofoveata > Chaetodermatida > Chaetodermatidae > Chaetoderma > Chaetoderma sp. LZ-2023a. Next base: position 69,229,197 of record CM067369.1, on the reverse strand, counting down.
AATTGGAGGCACAGCTATGGGTACAAAGGTTTCTGCTTCAATATACTTACCTACTGGACCACTCTATAACTATTAGCCATGAGAAAGCAAGGGTGTTGGTGAAATCCCAACAAATTGGCTGAGGACGACCCTCGGCAAATATGATTTTATTTGCCAGCAATGAATTTTACATGACGTAAGCTATGCGGGTTCAATGTAAGATTGAATAATTTGAAAATCTAAATTTCTTTGCAACAAATAATCCTTTTTTCAATTTGAGTTTGTACTATGTTTAATTAGGATTCCAAATGTGACATAATACAAAAAAAAATCAAGAAACGCGCTGCGAAAACAACGACACTACAATGAGCTCCCAATCCAAACAAATCATTATTTCCCTTAGATTTCGACAAACATAAAATGATCCATCACGGACTAAAACATACAAGACAAATTGCATGAACGCCCGAGAAATGAAAACGATTAAATCGCTTCTTATGTTGGCGGAGTAGTTACAAGTAAAATACTCCTCGTAGCCTCTCAAATACGAGCAGGCGTAATGTGATTGGTTGTTAACAAATTCTTCCGCTGGGATATTCATTACTATCGATTTTATGAATGAAATTCGTAGTATTTTTTATCACGTGACTTTTCTGCTCGATGGGCGTTAGAATCACATTGTTTTATTTTACGGCCCGGTCTTTTACGTCCAAGTACGGAGTGTTGATTTAAGTAGATTTAAGTTAGATTCACGAATCATTGCGTTTATGTTGTCAAATTATCATAATCTTTTTGTTATATGACATATGAACCTCGAAAAATAGTCAAACACATTTTTTGTGAGAATTCTTGAGGTGCGATTTCCGGGAAATGACTACTCTTTAGTTACGTGCTGAATGACATTCACCCACTTGAACGACAGTTTATTGAGGTGTATTACTAAATACCAAGTACTCGAATACAAATACATGATTTACTAGACTAGATCATACTGTAGGTGGTTATACGAACTCTAACCGTATGTGCGGTACTCTACTAGGAGCCTAAACTCGCTCTCATATCCGGGTTCCTACTTGCACGCGTTAGATTTTACTATGCTTTCGAAAATAGTTAGCTAATAACAGTGTTGAAAATCAACATTTTAGTAGTTAGTGTTATTTTCACGACATCACATGAACCAGACTTTATTTATTTTATTTGTTTTAACTACTATTTTGAGATAGATAGCGTCGAAGTGAGCAGTCGTACGTAGTTACAGTTCTAATTTAGTGGCAATTTAGGGCATTTGTCAAATTGCAAAATACATGTACTGTAGCTAATGAAAATGGCATATTTTCATATTTCAAATTTTTTTCCATCATTCTAGCCCCTTAAACTGGTATTTCGTTAATACCGGTTTAATTAATGATACCGTCACCGGTTTTCTTTTAGGCCAAACCGCCCAGCCCTAGTGGGAGGTTCCAGACATATCTAGGTACGGGTCCCTGATGTGTGTTGTTTAAATTGGGATTTAGTTGGAAGGGTAGATATGTTAGGAAACATCATAGAGTGGTTCAGTATGTAAGTATACTATTTTGTAGAAACCAATGCGGAAACATAGAAGCACCGAGTTGCGCCATAATTTTCATGGCAGACTTAGAAAACAGACTACTAAATAGCGCACCACCCCAACCTGCTATTTACATACGTTACATTGATGACATTTTCATACTATGGTTAGACGGAAGAAAGATTGCTGGATACATTCATTCAACATATGAATACGTCACATGACACCATCAAATTTACACCAGCTGAAATAGTTGAGTGGGAAGAAAGGGATATCAGGCACCCCCCCCCTGGAAATCAACTTCTAATCAACGTTTCTAGATCAGAAAAAGTGCGTAGACGACGATGAGCTTTGTTAAAAAGTTTTCTGGATGTCCCACATACTCTTTCTGGGCTCCTGAACACCCCAGATAGGGCTCCTAGGGCCCCAAAAGAGAATGCACCAACATAGTCGAATGACACAATTTCTAAGGGGTTTTCAAGGTTGCTGAGTCCGAAAATAGTTTTATTTTTTGCAATTAGAGGGCATGGTCACATGATAATTGTCAATTCAATGTCATTTTAGGTAATTTCCGCCTGAAAATTGATGTTTTCAGCCAAATTCATCTATATAGAAAGATCATACTGTTTCTACATGTTTTTTATGAGTGCAATGATTTTAAAAAAATGGTGTTATTCTTGTGATCAGAGGTTTAGGTCATGTACTGTGGGTCGAATCGAGGGGGTTTCGAAAACAGAAATTCCACTAAAATCATTTATTACATTATATATTGAAGTAGATAGTAACAGAATAGACATCTTCAAACATTCCAAGGGAAGGGTTCTTCACTATCAGATCCATCACTCATCATCATTTTCAATGAAACTCTCGTCATCTTCCTCTTTCTTTTCCTCCTCCTCCTCATGATCACCATTGTCCAGGAGATCAATTAATGAGGTTGGTGGTATAGAAACTCAGGGCCACACCAGTTCCAGCACTCCTTCATCAGTCTTCATCCATCCCTGCCCATCATCATATGGTTTTGGCTTTTCCAGAATGGATTCATCAGCTCGCTTTCACAAGGCTGATCACACACTGGGCATGTGGCTTCAGAGCAGAGTGGTTTTAGAGGGAGGCGAGCCAGGTCGACCTTAGATTTGGAAGTGACATTTTCATCCCCCCACCACCTTGTGGAGTAAATTGGCATGTGCCACGTCCACTGAAGACTTGTAACTCTGTCCGTACATCAGGCAAGTGTTCTGTTCCAACTGCTTCAGCACCTGTGGCTTGGCATTCCCATCGTCACCAAGTTGTATGAATGCGTTGTGAAACCTGGGTTTCATATCCAGCTTCTTCAGAGGCCCACCTTTCCCTTCCATTTTAAGGCGCTTGTGCAGTCCTCTCTGCTGAACACATAGAACCCAAGAAGAGTGGTACAACAGTCTTCTCCCAGGGACTTTGCAAGCTCAGAGAGGTGGAGTAGTTGTCGATGTTCCCTGAGTCCGTGTCCAGCTATACAGTTATCTGGATGGCATCAGCGTGTTAGAGAAGAATCACGAAGATATCTATTAGGGGTGCTGACAGCATTCTTGTATCCGAGGGCGGCAGCATGATGGAGATACAGCACCACTCTCATATCAGCATCTTCCTGGTTGCTGTAGTGTGGGAAGTTGACTCACCTCGACATGAAACATACTTATATACATTTTTATATACTTTTATATACATTTTCTCAGTAAATGTTCAATTTGGGCATGCCAATTGCACTAACATGGAGTGTTTGTGCCCATTGAATGCATAGTGCTACCATCTCTCCATTACATCTGTGGAACAGCTGCATGCTGTAGGTCTTAACAAAATAAAGGAGCATGAATACGAGATGACAGTAGCCAAGTGAGTCGTGGCCGGTGGAGGTGATGACTGATTTTTTTTAATCAGCAGGGGAAAGACTGGGTGGCAGACGAGAAGAGGCATCTGAAAAAAGAGTGTGGTAAGAAGAAGGCATCCATGCCAGACATGGAAGCCTTCCGTCTTGAAATGATGGGGGGAAATGAAGAAGACGATCACGGATCTTGTCCCGGAGTTGCTTCGCAGCTTGCTTCCTGGATCAAGTTCATCATTGTCTTCTTCATTTGCTCTGGGACAGAGTGTTCCCGTCTCTGTGTCTGGTTCTCTTAGCAAACCAGTTTTCGTTATAGACCCAGAGACAGCTCCCGTTGGTCAGTGCTGAGGCTTGCCTTGCCCGTAGACCCGGGAGCGAAAGCCATGACCTCTGGCGCTCGCTTATCGAGTGCTCTAGAGCAGCCTAAGACTAAGGGTATCAGCGCCTCACGCGATACCCCTCCTGCCCAGGCCGAGCTTGATCCCTTTTCAAGCTTGGTGTCTAATCTTTCTGGGCAGCAAGAAGAGGACACTTTGTTATGGCCTACCGATGAGCTTATGGCCATGGTAATGGGCCCCCATGGGCCCCCATGGGTAACCTTTTCCATGAAACTACTTCTTCGGGAGTAGGTTTCACGGCTCAATGGCTAGGCTGGCTAGGAGCCGATGGCCGTCCATACCGTATCCCTCGGCTTGCCGAGAGTTACCGTGAGGAAGGCCCGGACTATGACGTCATGCCTTTAGTTCCCCCCGTCCCCATGACGCCATAGATCCGGCTCCTGGAATAACCACGGCGCAAGCCATGCCGGCTGTAGCGTGTCCGTATGGCTTCCCTAGCTATCCAGGAGTATCTTCAGCTCCGGCCATTACCCCACCAGTAAATGTGGTTGAGGACGACGAAGGCCCTAGGCTCGTCGAGCATTCACAGGTGGCCACCGAGGAGGACTGGCTGGATGCTTGCCAATGGCTGAGGAGCATCAAGCCAGAGCTCCAGGTGGATCCACCGGCCTCCCATTGGGACCAGCGCCCGTGGTTGGGAGGGAAACCGGTGACGAGCACCATGCCATCTCTGCCATATGTGGAGCATATCGTTGATATGTTCGCTGCGGCAGAGACGTCCATTCAGCCGAAAGGATGCCTTGCGAAGGCCCCTCTTGAGGTGGCACGGCACTGCCGTATAAGTTCTGATCTGTATCAGAAGTATGGTGTCGTCCCAAAGCCTTGCACGGATGACCATGCGGCTTTGGGCGAAGACACACGGCCTGGGTTCCAGTCTGACACGGGACCCTTGTGCCCTAGCGCCCTGCGCAAGGCTAATTCTGCGTTGCGGAACACAGTAAAGTACGAGAGGAGCCATCTCGGCTCTCTCGCACGTTTCCCAGCTGCTACAGGGGGTAGTAGCAGCATCCGTGGCCCGCCAAACTTCTCTTTCAGTCCAGAGAGCCTAACAGGATGGCATTAACTTGGCTCTGGACTGCATGGCGAGGCGCACATTTGCCCTTGACAATTTGTGCCTCTCGCAGGACCTGTACACTCGGCTTCTTCGGACACTGATGGCAGGTCCAGGGTTGTTTGGAGGTGAAGGATGCCTGCACCTCCAACAAACCGTAAACCTGGTGAACAACCAGAGGGCGCTGCGAGAGCAGTTTGAAGTGCTCCGCAGAGAGCGTGTTCGAGCAGCACCCTAGAGGCTAGAGGTGGTGGTGGCCTTGTCAGAGACCAACCACCTATGCAGCATCGGCCACTGCAATGCCAGCGTAAGCCAGCTAGGGGGAGCGCAGGCTCCTCCAGTGCAACCCGCGTACCAAGGTGCGTGTGGTGCTGGTAGAGGAGCGCGAGGTTCTGGTCGTGGGAGCCGAACCTGATGGGTCGGCTCTCACAAAGACCACACCAGTGCTGCTAGGACGGCCACCAGAGACAGGGCTTCTCTTGCACTTCTTGGGTCCACCTCAATCCTTACTCATGACCGCTCAGTCTTGCGATGGCTTTCAAATCAGCCATCGCGCCTGTCTCTGGTTCCGATCTTGACTCAAAATCCAAGAAATCCAGATCAACGGTTGTGTATAGAGGAAGACATTGAATCCCTCATACACAAACACACTATTCAACCCACACAAGAATGTCGGTTATTATTCAACCGTGTTCCTAGTGACAAAAAGCACTGGAGGGTGGAGACCAATTCTCAACCTCAAACCTCTCAACAAGTTTATCCTCACACCAAGTTTCACAATGGAAACTGTAAGAACGGTGTTAGCAGGATTGAGGAAAGGAATGTGGACAGCATCAATAGATCTAAAAGATGCCTGAGATTTGCATTTCAGGACCGCCAACGGATCCTTGGTTCTTCACTTGAGTGGACCACGCTATGATGTCATACCTCCGCAGGAGACACATAGCAAGCCACACGTACATAGACGACTGGCTGTTAAAAGCACACACTCAAGAAAGTCTATCAGCAAATCTGGAGATAGTTTCGAAAACTCTTAGAGATCTAGGCTGGATAATCAACTTTCAAAAATCAGAGCTGACTCCATCCCAGAAGTTTGTTTACCTGGACATGTTCTTCGATTTAGGGATAGGATATGTTTACCCATCTCAAGAGAGAGTAGAAATACTCATCTCAGTCATACAGTCAATATGCAACAATCATCATGTCCTGGCATGGGTCTACTTGAGAATGTTGGGGTTGATGGTTTCTTTGGAACCAGTCATTCCACAGGCAGCCTTACGCCGGCGGCCAATCCAGTTATTTCTCATGACCCAGTGGACCCAGAGTACGGGTTTCCTGGACTCAAAAGGTGTCAGTGTTGGAACCTCTTATTCACCACCTTCAATGGTGGATGAAGGGAGAAAATCTCCTGGCGGGGGTGACGTCACCTTCCCACCCTCAGTTAACGATGTACACAGATGCATCAATGGAGGGGTGGAGAGCTTACCTGAAAGAGAACAAAGTCTCAGGGCTTTGAATCTGGATCAGTCAAAAGAACATATCAATCTGCTGGAAGTGCGAGCAGTAGTCTTAGCCATGCAACAATTCCTAGAGAAGGTTAAGGGCAAGAGTGTTCTGGTTCGATCAGACAATACAACAGTAGTGACTTACATAAACCGCCAGGGCAGAACGAAGTCACCCAGTCTGTATGATGACACGGAAACTGCTTTGCCGGTGCCTAGATCATGGGATTTCCCTGAAAGCAGTTCATATTCCGAGAAGGCTAAAACTATTAGCAGACTCATTGATTCCAAAGGTTCTCCCGAAAATCAGGCAGCAGGAATGCCAAGTGCTTCTGATCACCACAAATTGGCCACGCCGATCATGGTATACGGATCTGCTGGACCTTCTGGTCTGCAATCCTGTTCCTCTGCCTCTGATGGACAACATAATCTTCCAGGGCAAGGCCTTGCACAACAACCCGTCAATGTTCCAATTGACTGCGTGGATGTTGTCAAGAAATCAGCATTTAAGGAGGGTTTTTCTGAGCAAGCAGCCATGTTTATGGCAAAAGGCAGGAGGGGGTCAACCTCCAGAGCATATAATTATAAAAGTAACAGATTTGCTGAATGGTGCTCAAAAAGATGTATTAATCCAATGGAAGGATCTATTCAGGTAGTAGCCGATTTCCTCTGTCACCTTTTTGATGCCTATAGCCTCAAGCCTAACTCTATTGCTGGCTACAAGTCAGCTTTGATGTCAGTTATCCAATGCTTGGCTAATTGGGGGAAGTGATGAAGTATGTAATCTAAATACTTTAATCAAAGGTATGGGTAATCTAAGACCAAGGAATCCTCCAGTGATTCCGTCTTGGAGTTTATCGTTAGTACTTCGAGTATTAGCAGATAAACCCTTTGAACCACTAAGCTCCATTTCCATGAAAATGTTGACACTTAAAACAGTTTTTCTGATTGCTGCAGCTTCAGCCAGACGAAGAAGTGAAATACATGCTTTGTCAGCAGAGCCAGACTGTTTTGTGGTTACAGGGGAAGGCCTTAGGCTTCTACCTAGAGTTAACTTTTTGGCGAAGAACCAGTCTTTAAAATATCCTGGTCAGCCTATAGTTTTACCCGCTTTGTCTAGGTTTGATCCTAATTCAAAGGCTTGGTGTCCAGTCCATGCATTAACATGTTATAAACAATGTACACAGGAATGGCGGACGGACCCTAGTGCTTTATGGCTATCTTACATTGAACCCCATGGGAGAGCTTCTAAAGATACCATTTCTAGGTGGATTGTAGAATGCATCCAGCATTGCCACAAAGCCACCACGGGTAAACAAGTTGACATGGCCAAGGCTCATAGTGTCCATGGCGTAGTGACATCCATGGCTCTGTTTAACGGAGTGCCAGCGGATGACATTATGTCAGTAGCACAATGACACTGTGAGTCTAGTTTTACAGATCATTACCTCCGTGACACGTCAAATCCACTTGCCTTATCGATTTTACATAAATGTTAAATCTGTATATATTCGTAAATATTGTTTTTAAGGCCGTTGACTCACACACTGCAATTTAGTGGGAGAATCCCTGCTTTTCCATACTGTACCTATCATCGCCAGCGGTGATTAAAGGGAATCTCATCAAATTAGATTAGTCCTATATTTGGTGATGGTTATTTTTGTCACATTTTTTTTTTTATTACTTACTAAAATGGTGATGGTTTTGTGTTCCTTGTGGTTCCATCTGAGAGTATACGAAATGAAGCTTTCGTCCGATGTCTTATAGTACTTTAGCATGAGTACATAGAGAGCGTATAGGACATTGAGGTCATTACTCCCTCTTTAAAAGGGGAGTGGGGGAGGGGGTGGAGCGGATGTTAAACGGTCATTACCCTCAACATGGGTCGTGTTATCCGATGTCCAAATCATTTCCTGATTGTGTTTACATACACAATTTCAGATGTTTGTTGTGATCCAAAAGCAAAAGAGCTGCTCTTCCATGGATGAGCCGGTCTTCTGACCTTCGCCTCCCTCCCGCCGAATTCTTTTACAAATTCTGGCTATATCATAGCGTATCAGGATGGTAAGTATACTCTTGAGGTGAAATAAACGAAATCACAGATTTCTTTTTTCACGAGAGAGTTGATACTTACTACCCTGATACGATCCCGACCTCTCCGCCCCACAGAGGTTCGGTCTATCGGCGTTTTATGTTGCAATTAGGTCAGCCAATATTTTGGAATAGAATGAGTCATCCCCGCGCATGTGCGAGTTTGGGCTGCACATCCGCTGGACTGTCAGTTGTGTAACCCGCCCGGCGGTTTCTTTTTAATTCTGAGTATTATTGAAGTTTGGTCGATATTTAGGAAATATCATAGAGTATCAGGGTGATAAGTATCAACTCTCGTGAAAAAAGAAATCCGTGATTTCATTTAGACTACGAGAAACACGCTCATGACACAATCGCACATTGAAAACCGTGGTTACCCCACTCAGCTTCTAGATAGCTACAACAATGCTATTCAAAAGGAGAGAAGATCACTCTTAACACCAAAAGAGAACAAAACCAAGAACCAAAGGATACCATTCATCACAGTCTACCATCCACACAGCATCCTTCTCAAAAAGATCATCAACCAACACTGGGACCTCCTTCACACCATCCCTAAATGCAGGGACACATTTACCGACAAACCTCTGGCTACAGAAGGAATCCAACACTTAGGGACCAACTAGTCAGTGCCAACTTCACTTACCCATATATGAAAGGATACCAGGGCAAACAAAGTAGAACCATGTCAAAAGAAAAACTGTACATCTTGCCACAAAAATAAGTTTTAATGGACAAATGGAAAACTTTCTGGAGCACACATACACATCTAACATATAGATGTCATGTGAAAACAAACTGCTCATCAATGGATGTGGTCTATCTCCTCACCTGCACTATTTGCAACAAAGAATACATAGGTGAAACTAAGAGAGAATTCCAGATCCGTATCAAAGAACATTTGAGAGATGTCAACAAACACAGACACACTGGTCGCACTACATTTCAACCTACCTGGACATAATACAAACCGTATCAGATACAGAGTCATAGAAGTTCTTCATCATGATCGCGAAAGCACTGAAGCCACAGCTTCACGCAAGAACCGTGAATCTTACTGGATCCATCAGCCCCATACAATGGATCCTGTTGGCATTAATCACGCAGATTGGTAACTCCCGCTCCCTGTGGGTGAGACACCATATACATACACCTTGGGTTACCAACACGCCCAACTTGGGGCAACAAACTATGACGTCAAGCCCAACATGTCACACACACAATCATGTCACATGCACATATGACCTCACGCTACATTGATGTCAAAACCCCAACCGCCACATCTACATTGGCGTTTTTACTGTTGTAATGGGTAGTCACACCTGCACTATCTGTGGTTTATAATTTAAACAAAGTTCAAGTCTTTCACGACACAAGTCCACCAAGCACGGTAACAACACATGCACACCCTGTACACACTGCAACTCAAGTTTTTCACCGAATGGAGATCTACAGAGACACATCAAGAAGTCACAAGAATCCGGAATTACTGGCTGTCAACTACAGTCCTCCACAGACAAATGAGGTGAGAAGTATCATACCCGCCAGGGGAGTAACTGCTCCCATACAGATCACCAACATCCACACGGGCACACCTCCACAAGAGGAACCACTTGACCTCTCCAACCACAACATTGACCAACACACAGGCAACATCACCACATCAGAACCAGCATCCAGTTTCAACGTACTAGAACCACCTGTTCTACCACTAGAAATAGATTTTGAAACGTTCGATAGAGAGCTTGATCCGTTCTTATACCAGAACCTGCTCCCTGCCAACGAAAACAATAACGCCCAAGCTGCCCCCTCAAACATATTTGAAGAAGAAAACATTTTTTTGGACCCCGAAGCAGAACTAAATTTCGATCTACTGGATCAATCAATCCCAGTGGAGTGAGCGGTAACATCACCGAGGAAGCACCTAGCACTCCGCCTCAGTCTCCACAGTTTGACCTGGCCTTCATTCAACCAATTGACAGACCACTCTTACCCGATGTATCACAAGTAGAAGAGAACCATCTGTTCCTCTCCCTACCACATGGGTCAGCATTCTGTATACACAAATCGAGCCAGACAGAATAGAGGTAAGACTAATCTATACACCTAGAGTATAATGCCCACCTGTAAACTACAGGTATACCCAAACAAAACTTGATACATTAAGCCATAACATACAGTGACCCTAAACTAGGATTTCAGAAGTCCTCTGATGAGTAACCTAAACTAGGTACAAAACGTTATGAATCTGGATCACTGATGCAGGGCTGGAGTAACTGTAACTTGTAACTGTAACTGACTGTAACTTAGTTACATTTTTCATGTAACTGAAGCAACTTGTAACTGAAGAATGTTTTCAGTTACAGTAACTGAAATGTAACCAGTTACATTGCAAAAGTAACTGAAATTTCAGTTACTTTTCAGTTACATTTCAAACTTCTGTAACAAATTCATAATGACTTTCTTCATTTGCAGCATAGCTACTCTTAATAATACATGTGCCACTCCAATATCCCAATTTCAATGTAATAATTCAGGTAAGCTGTTGAATATATTGAAGCTAATTTTACTGATGCCATGGGCAGCAACTTTATTTCCAAGCATCAGTGATATTAATTTTTTTAATTTGTCAGTCAGTCCAGTGGTAAATTTTCAAATATTAATCTTGTAGCCTGCGAAATAGATTTGCTGGGCCAAAAGTTAGATTTTCTTGACCAATCTCGGCAGTTAAAGGGTTAACCCATTCTCTATCTGTATGTGATATTCACTACATGCTATTATTCTAAAAATATGCTTGTTAGCAATGATAATTTTGACTGAATGTTATTGGTATATCAGGCGGCAACAAGGTTTAATCAAAATCTTATACAGCTTTTACATTAAGCTACATAGTGGATGGTGGATTATCTTATTATAGAAAGTCAATGCTCTAAGAAAATCTGTTTAACATTTTGAAAATAATTTCACTGATAAATGCTGATACCCATGACAACAATGCTTTCAGTCAAATTAGTTAACACTCCACCTATTATTTCTTACAATAAAATTAATCATTTTTATCGGACCCGCATGGTTGAAAGGGTTAGAAGAACAATTATATATGCACATTTTTACAATGAAAGCCTCTTATTATTTTGGAAACAAGTTGAAAGAAATTTGCTATTGCATATGGCAGCAACAAAATTCAGTCAAATTGATTGTAAAATTTTTAGCAGGTTTCATATTTTATATCTGAAATGGAATTAGTTCTGTCTCAGTAATATATATATATATATATATATTATATTATATACATATATATATATATATATATATATATATATATATATATATATATATATATATATATATATATATATATATATATATATATATATATATATATATATGTATATATATATATATATGTATATATATATATATATGTATATATATATATATATATATGTATATCAGTGGTTATAGTGGTATTTGTTTCTACTATATATCGCAAATTAATTGACTATATTACAGTTTTATGATGACATTCATGTTCGTGTAGTTCTTCATAGTAATTATCAGACAAAGTAACTAATGTAACTGAAATGTAACTTTAGTTACATTATGCAAAGTAACTGAAATGTAACTAGTTACATTGCTCAACAAATGTTACTGTAACTGACATAGTCCAATGTAACTGTAACTAGTTACATTTAAATGTAACTGACCCCAGGCCTGCACTGATGCCATTTCTATAGATATGCAATACCTGCAATCTAGATCTCTTAAGCAACACATAATCCCCCATACCAACCTCCAACATGAAGGACCACAGTGGGATTGATACATCAACCCTATACAGGTGCGTGTGTGCAGGCGTGTGTGCATGCGTGTACTATGCCCACATGCATGCATACCCATGCGCCCACACACGCGCACGCACACACACACACACACACACACACACACACACACACACACACACACACACACACACACACACACCTAGTTGGGGAAACGAACCTGCCATCTTGTACACACATTCATTTTAAAATTGAAAATAAAAACGCACACCGTATGTCTTTAAAATCTAGAGGATAATTATATAGCCGCACCCGAGCGGTTAACAATGGCGGACCATATCTACGTATACATAGGTATATGCGGTTATGGCGGGTATAGGTGGCTAACTAACAGTCCAATTCAAACAGGGACCACTTACAGTTGCGGCAATGGCGGGCAATACTGCTTACCCGCATTAACCGCACCCAGATCAGATGTAGCATTGTTACCCGCACTGGTAACATATATAAAGGGCCAGAATTTGACCATTGTCATCCAGACTTCTTAAACCAAGAAATCGTCAGGCAAAAAAGTGCTCACGTTTTAGTTATTAATTAACTGTCAAATTTGTTAAAAATAATTTTCATAGAAAATGTCCGTTTGTAGCCCAAGAGATTATTTACGATAAATTATCACTGGAATGACTCGCTCAGTTATAGATCCCGTCATTCCATTGATAGATTTTCAAAAATAGTCTCTTCTTGGTCTGCAAATGGACATTTCACAAGATGACTGCAGAAGCATTTTGGCCGGTCGACTGGTATATGGTCAATGATTCTAATAGTATTGGCTTATGTATATGAATTCTATTTTTCACTCAGCCCACTTTTAACTGTGCAATGGTTTCTTTTAGGAATGGTTTGCTAAGGGAGGCAGTAACTTTGTTGGGATTATTGTGAACCCATATAAGTCACAAGCGACTGCTATTAGATCTGAATTCAGGTGTCTCACAGTCAGTGATGAAATATGTATCTACAACAACTGCAGTAAGTCAAACACCTTCCAGTGAAATTAATTTCAAAATATTCAACATAATATTGCATAGAATGTGCATATGTTCTGTAGAATTTTCTGCGTTAACCGCTTATGAAAAGGATTTCATGTATACTGCTAAATGGCAAGGAGAATAAATGAAAGGCAATAGTTACAAGTGCTGTCAATTGCTAATGAGTAACAGGGTTCCTAGCTATCCTTGAAAGTGATTAAAGCGCTTGCATGCAGAATTTGTTTTTCAGTGTTTTAATTTAAATTATTTGGAACAAATTCTATGGTTAAAAGTTTTAACAAAATGGTTAAATTTAGCAAAAATCTTAAAGACCTAAATATTTTCGGGAAACTAATATTCGTGGAACTTTAAAAGTATATAATGCCATAATGACTGACCATTTAACCCATTAGTCCTCAAGATTTCTATTAAGCAAATAAAAATCTGTTTGTTGGTGAGAAGACTAATTTTGAAAATGTACCACTAGAATGACTGGTTTAGTTTGCAAGTCAGTCATTTGAGTGGTAAAATTAGTCTTCTCTTGGACTGCAAATGGAAATTTTTCAAGACCATTTGCGTAGGCCAGTTTAGTTTGACTTGTCATTGAAATATTAGAAAAGTAGGTGAAAATGGTAACATCTCAACAAAGATGCAGTACTGCTCAGAAAACATAACATATTTCCAAAACATAATAAAACACTGTTGAATATTTTGAACAAAATTAGATTGGAAGCCATTGCTGCCTAAGGCAGCAATGTCTTCCAATCTAATTATGTTCGAAATATTCAACAACATTTACATCCTGTTAAAAATTTTACTAATTAATCTTTCTGGTTTATGTTTTGTAAACACGTTAACTTATTTTTTAGCCGTACTGTAACAAAAAAATCCGTGAAAATGTTTTAGATAATAAATAGATTTAAAAATATTAAAATTTGTTTCTTATCAATAAAATAAGAATTCGCTAGCAGATATAAGCATTTGTGTGGATAATAGTACTTCAGCTCATTAACTCTAAACATACACGTTTCAGATAAATTATTTTCAAAATAATCAGCACAATTGTTAGCTAGGAGATCATTCTATCCACCATCATCACTTGTATTTCTCACCATTACAGATATTCCATACCAGTTTGACTTTGATGTTGTTGTGTATGACCTAAATCTCGGCGAGATTCTAAGCGTCGCAGAGGATTTGCTCAGCACGTACTCACGCTACTCTCACAGAGTAGATCTGCTATCCATCTTTAGACACTGGGACAGTCTAACATGCCTAGAAAAGGTAAATAGTATTTAAACCTTACAAGATTTGTCTTTTATTATTTCCTGCTCGAATTTCCTCATGTCTTTTTAGCTCATCTTTGGAAAAAAAGAGCTTTTGTGATACCCATAATATTGTATGTCGGCAGCCACTCTTTGTTAAGGTTTCTGCTTAGCTCTGCTATGTGTTAACTATCAGACCTTTTCTAATCTAGCTTCATATATAGTCTTATTATTTCATCTCTATCAATGCTCCAATCGGCAGGAGAAAACTGTTGTTTAGCCATGTGTGTCCAAGACTTCGATAGAGAATTTTGCCTGAGTCCTGACCAGAAATACTTGAGTCTCAACTCCCTTGGGCTTCATCAAGACTTTCCAGTCACATTAGGTCAAGATATTCAGCATATTTCCGGATTATCATGAAATTGAAATAGCGAGACTTCGTGGTGAAATGATTAAACAATATTTGGCTGATGTCATTAAAGAGGATTCCCCTGAATTAAATGTCCCGTCTTGCACTCCTTGTCCATAAACACAAGATCTAGGACATAGAATATTTTTCCTATTTTTGGTTATGGAAAAAAATCGCCAAATTTTTCAGAGTTTTAGGTTAATGGTTTTTGGTTGACCATACTAAACAACAGTGACTTCTGATTTCAATGAAACGTTACAAAGCCATTCTATGCCATGCAGGGAGACAATCTGCATCATTATTCATGGTTTCATTTGCGTTGAATATTTTTTATGTTTTTTTTAAATTAAGGTTTTTATGGACCATTGCTTTTCAACAATGGCTCACTGGATATCAACAAAATTTTGCAATAGTATTATATACTGTGCAGGGGTACTATCTACATCATTAGTAATTTCATTTTGGGAAATTTGTGTGTATCTGAAGTTTAGCAAAATATTTCAAGTTTTGGTTTGTTGGTGCCTCAGTCCATATATGTATTACAAACCATGCTTAGTTTGCTTTGGCAATCCACATTATCCATGCTTTTACAGGCGAGACATTGTACGCTTCAGCGTTCTTGTTTACATGCATCCTGTATCATTTAATATTGTTATGGATAAAAAATAGCAAATAACATATCGAGAAATGTTCATTGGTAAGTCAAGAGAAGACTAATTGTCTGCCCCAAAGGGATTACAAATTCCTGCGTCGGCGGCGTGTCATTTGTGTTAAAGTTTTTCATTAGACTTATTAATCAAGAATGGCCCATCAGATTTCAATGAAACTACGGACTGGTTCTATCCAATGCAGGGATGCGATTTTCATCATTACTAAGCCAATTTTGGGGGAATTTCTCATGTCTTTTTCGCGGTTTTGAACTTTTAAAATATTTTGCATGATTTTTGTGTAAAAGATTTTCATTAGCCTTATTAGTCAAGAATGGCTCATCAGATTTTAGTGAAACTTTACTGACTGGTTCTATCCAATGCATGGATGCAATCCTCAGCATTACTAAGCAGATTTTCTGTGAATCTTTCATGTTTTTTTCATGGTTTTGGACTTTTCCGTTAGTTTTTCATTAATTTGTGTTAAAGTTTTTAATTGCCTTATTTTACAACAATGGCTCATCGGATAGCAAGGAAACTTTACAGACATCCTCTATGCTATATATGGATGCATTCCCCATCATTACTATTTTTATTTGTGAGGAATTTCCTGTTTTTTTCAGTGTTTTGGAAACGGTGTAAATGGAATAGTGTTTGACAGATCCTAATATTTAACTTCTTTGAGATAAAATATGCAAAATTAACTCAATTCCCTTACAATTAACATAATGTTGATCAACAATTCAGAGATCCAATTCGCATCATATGATAACTCTGTTACCGTTTATCAGGTCATTTTGAAACTTCATAGTGTGGTTGGACTAGGTCTGGAGAAGAAACCTATCGAAATGGATGATGATCCGAAATCCAGGCTGGCCGCAGCCACTGATGGCCATCTTGAAAATTGGTCTCCGGATGATAACTGTTACCGTTTGTCGGATCGTATTGAAACTTCATAGGGTGGTTGGACTAGGTCTTGGGAAGAAATCGACAACGATCCAAAATTAGTTTCCGTACGATAACTCCTTAACCATTTATCGGATCACTGAAACTCAATAGCATGGTTGGACTACCTCTGGGGAAGAAACCTATAGAAATTGACAATCTTGAAAATTTGTTTCCGGATGATGACCTCATTCCCATTTATCGAAATAGACAATGACCTGAAATTCAAGATGGCCACCAGCCACCAGTGACAATCTTGAAAATTTGTTTCCAGATGATAACCGTGTTCCCGTTTATCGGATTGCTTTAAAACTTCATAGGGTGGTTGGACTAGGTCTGGTGAAGAAACCTCGCGAAACTGACAATGATCCAAAATTCAAGATGGCCGCCAGCCACCAGCGGCCATCTTGAAAATTTGTTTCCAGATGATAACCGTGTTCCCTTTTATCAGATTGCTTTAAAACTTCATAGGGTGGTTGGACTAGGTATGGGGAAGAAACCTAGTGAAATTGATGATGATCTGAACTCCAAGATGGCTGCCAACCACAGGCTGCCATCTTGAAAATTGGTTTCTGGATGATATCTCCATTACCATTTATTGGATCACTTCATAGTGTGGTTGGACTATGTCTGGTGATGAAACTTATCAAAATTTACGATTATCCAAAATCCTGTATGGCCGCCAGTCACCAGCAACTAGCTTGAAAATTGGTTTCTGGACGATAACTCATTGACCGTTTAACGTATCATTTTGAAATTTAATAGGATGACTGATCTGGGTTTGAGAAAGAAATAACTATTTTCTGAAAGCTCTCCTTCATTGGTTTGTCATCTTGGGGGTGGGGTGGGGGGTATATTCTGCACCATTTGCGGAGCTCTTGTTTGATTTTACCATTGGAATGACCGAGAACTAATCATTATGAGCCAGTCATTCCCTTGGTAAAATTTCAAAAATAGTCATTTTAGCATGCCGTTTTTCTTGACAAATCTTAACCATTAAAGGGTTAAAATGGAGCAGCTCATAGCAACCATGCCTAAATGGATGAAACTTACATCACAAATGTGGGTACATGAATTTATACAGAAATATGCTTTTGTTTTGCAGATGTTACAGTCAACGCAGAGTTACCTCACTTTGGATGGGATACATAAGCAGGACTTCGTGGCGCAACTGCGACAGCTTGTGCTGCAGTTTTATGACTCAGGAAACAAGAACGTGATAGACTTGTTAAGCGATTACATACTTCCAAATCCACCTTGATTTGTTAAATATAAAATACCAATGTCGTTGGTCAATAACAAATGATGATACCATAAATATACACACAATGGAGGAATCCAGTTTTAGCTATGTCCTGCCCATACCTAGCTAAGCTCCACCCATACTTCACCCGTTTTGTGATTGATCGATGCCTGAAATCACTGACTATCAATTTCCAGAAAACTATATAGATAAGCTGTTGAATATTTTGAAACTAATTTGGTTATTTAAAATATTGAACAGCATGTTTATTAAGTAGTAAAGACACAATTTGTACACCAATGCTTAGACCGTCATCAATTAAGCATTTGTGACAGACATATCTATGTCATTCATGATTATGACATCATCCTACACATCACGTCATTGATTATGATGTCATATGACTAATGGATGCACTGGAAAGGTCCATTATGATGTAATAAATGCAAAAGACACTATTCCGGGTATTGGATTTTTCGTTATTAGCTCACCTGGCCAGAATGGCCAAGTGAGCTTATGCCATGGCGACCGTCCATCCGTCAACTTTTTCCTTTAAACGACTTCTTCTCAAGAGCCACTAGGCCGATATAAGTTATCTGTGGCAGGAGGTATCCTTAGGACATAGGGATCCAAGTTTGTTCAAACGAAGCCGATCGGCCAATTTGGATTTCGGCCGATTTTAGGAAATGTCTTTAAAAATCTTCTCCGAAACCACTTGGTGGATTGAAGCAAATCCCATGAAATATGATCTAGGGCAAGAGCTGAACCAAGTTTGTTCAAGGGAACTTGATTGGCCAAATGGTTCAGCGGCCATTTTGGTTGAGCTAGTTTTAGCAAAAAACGACTTCTCCAGAACCGCTGAAGGGATCAGGCCGAAATTTGGCAGATATGATTAGGGACTAAAGGCCATTGAAGTTTGTTCAAGGGAAGTTAATCCGTCAAAAAACATGGTGCAGTCGGCCAATCAAAATACAGCATGTTTGGCGGCCATATTGGATTTTTTTATTTGATGGATTTTGAGGCTGAAATTGGTTTTATATAGGTTTTTTGGGTATTCTGATCACAAATTTGCAATTTTCAAAGCTGTCGGATAAACGGTTTGGTGGCCATCATGGATCATTTTCCCGCCAAAAGCTCCCATACTAAAGCAATGGGAAATTTAAAATATCTACTTTTCGAGAACTTATGGGACGATTTCAATTATATTTGGCAGGAAGCATCCTTAGGTTGTAGAGATTCAAATTTGTTCAAAAGAAGCCGATCGGCCAATTTGGCCGGTGGCCATTTTGATTTTTGGCCGATTTTTTTAAACGTCTAAGTCTTCTCCGAAACCGCTTGATGGATTGAAACACACCCCATGAAATATGATCTAGGGCAAGAGCTGAACCAAGTTTGTTCAAGGGAACTTGATTGGTCAAATGGTTTGGCGGCCATTTTGGTTGATCTAGTTTTAGCCAAAACAGCTTCTCCAGAACCGCTGAAGGGATCGAAATTTGCCAGATCTAATTAGGGATTAAGGGCCATTAAAGTTTATTCAAGGGAAGTTGATCCGTTAAAAAAACATGGCCGCAGTGGGCCAATCAAAATACAGCATGTTTGGCGGCCATATTGGATTTTTTTATTTGATGGATTTTGAAGCAAAAACTTGTTTAGTACAGGGTTATGAGTATACTGATTTCAACCATGCCATTTCTGAATCTATCAGATAAACGGCTTGGCGTCATGTAGTAAAATTGGCATTTAGTACAGGTGGGCTTTATAGCATGTTTAACTGCATTCTAAAACCCTTGTAATCATTTGACAGAGTGACCAAACTCACTTAGCAGCAGTTGTTCACTAGTTCAAAATAATAATTTGACTGAAAGTCATTGCTGCCTTAGAATGCAACAACTTTCTGTCAAATAAATATCAAAATATTTAAAGTCATATATGTCAGCATACACAATACATATCTTAGATATTTGGCCAGAATAGGAAAACATTTAATCTTGTAATTTAAAACCACAACTCTAATTCTCAGGATTGAAATGAAATTAATACCCTGGAGGTAGTGAGCTGTTGAAGTGTACCATATTCACATACTGATTCTAAAAGATTTATTTAATTAATTCATCATTAACCCTTTAACACTCATATCAGCCAAAAACGGCTTCTGCAGTGGTCGTGAGAAATGTCCATTTGCCGACTAAAAGAAGACGGTTTTTGAAAATTTACCACTGGAATGACTGGCTTGATAATCGAGCCAGTCATTCCAGTGATAAATTTTCAAAAATAGTCTTCTCTTGGTCTGCAAGTGGACATTTTCTTTGAGAAAATTTAAATTGTCTTGAATAAATTTGAGGGTTAAAGGGTTAAAGCCAATTAATTCTAGCAATAAATTTAGTTGAGTAATGCGTTATTCACAAGTTTTGTTGGACAGCATGTAGCATGGTGACAGACATTTTGAAAATGGTTTTACTGATGATGTCTGTTACTGTCAAGTGCAGCAACAGTTTTCAGCATGACTATTTAACCCTTGTCACACCAATGTCTAGAGATTAATTGTTACAAAGCCAGTATTAGAAAGGCTGGTGTACAGTTTGTAAACACCATTGCTGAAGACCATTGCTGTCATAGACAGTGCTGTTGCTGTTATACAATTGACAGCAACAGCTTACACAACAGCTGTTAAGTAACAGCTTAGCGCATTATTTCCAGTTAAATGCGGTAATAAGATTCGCTTCTTATCAATTTATTATTATTAGCTCACCTGGCTATGGATATCAGAGGACACAATATCTTACCTATTTTGCTAGGTTAGGAAAACGATTAACCCTTTAGCCATCATATCAGCCAAAAACGGCTTCAGCCGTGGTCTTGAGAAATGTCCATTTGCAGACCAAATGAAGACTATTTTTGAAAATCTTACCATTGGAATGACGGACTCTTTTTAACGAACCAGTCATTCCAGAGGTAAATTTTCAAAAATAGTCTTGGTCTGCAAATAGACATTTTCTATGAGAAAATTGAACTTTTCTTAAATTCAATGGTTAAATGGTTAATTAATGTGCAATTGGAGTTTTATTTCCACCATCCATTGACATATGACAGCTTTTATTACCATAATAGATAAAAACTAAATTAACAGGTTAATCTTTTCCCTGCAACTGCTGCCTAAATATTTAAGATATGTATTGTGTACTCTGATACGTATACTGTTAAAATATTTTGAAATGTATTTGATTCATTGAAAGTTGTTGCTGCCTAAGTCGGCTATGACTCAGTCAAATTATTTTTTAAATAAACTGCAGCATCGCGAACTTGGCCATTCAGCAAGATGTACACGTGTTAAAAGGATGGTTTGGAATATACTCAGTTGAACCTGCTATAAAGATCATCTGTATTAACCCTTCTTAAAAGAAAGCCAATGTTGCCTCAGGCACAACGGCTTCGCATCAAATTAATTTCAAAATATTCAACAAAATAAGTTTTATATCATAAAGAATATACTTTTTCTGGGATTTATGGGTGAAAGGGTTAAGAGACCACCTGCCTTAAAGACTATTTTCTTCATTTGCTAAATGCAATTAAGCAATGTATTTGAAACTTTATTAGCCCTTTAATGGTCAAACCAGCGAAAACCTGCCTCTGCAGTGGCCTTGAGGAATGTCGATTTGCAAGCCAGCATGAGTATTTTTGAAAATTTACCACTGGAATGACTGGCTCGATAATCAAGCCAGTCATTCTAGTGATACATTTTCAAAATGCTCCATATCTTGGCCTGCAAATAGACATAACCTGAAAGTTTTGTTTTACTGAAAAATCATGACCATTAAAGGGTTAAGAAACCAGTTACCATAAGAGGCTGTCTTCTGATTCTCACTTGAGGGGTGTCTTAATACAAGTTTGACTGCATGTCATCAATTTCTGTTGTTGGTACTGATGTCTTCTATTTTTGCTTAAATATTGTTCAAAAGAACCTTTGCAAAATCAACCATTTGACTGAAAGTCATTGGAAGTGGCACTGATTGATGTAAAACTCCATAAAGATTAGTTGAGTTGTAAATGTTCCAGGTGAGCGACACAGGCCCCTTGGGCCTCTTGTTTAATGGATGAAAATTGGTTTTATATAGGTTTTTTAGTATGTTGATTTCAAATTTCCACTTCCAAAACTCGGATAAATGGTTTGGTGGCCATCTTGGATCTCTTTCCTGCCAAAAGCTGCCATACTAAAGCAATAGGAAGTTCAAAAATTTTTTCCGAGAACCAATGGGACGATTTCAATTATATATGGCAGGAAGCATCCTTATGGTATAGAGATCTGAGTTTGTTCAAAGGAAAGTGATCGACTAATTCGGTTGGTAGCCATCTTGGATTTTGGCCAAATTTGAGAAACATCTTTAACAATCTTGGGAGATATGATTAGGGACTAAGAGCCATTAAAGTTTGTCCATGGAAAGTTGATGCGTCAAAAAAACATGTTATTTAGCGTGTTTGTTGGCCATCTTGGATTTTCTGAAAATTTCTGAGAAAATCATATAAAATACTGCTTATTAACCACTGGGTCAATTTTAATAAACTTAGCTAAGCCTTCTTCACAGAGATTAGATTGGTAAATTTTCCATTGGTCATCTCATTTTGTTCAGTTGTGTTAGTGGCCAATAATTCCAAAGCAAGCAGTACAAGCCTCTTGTTCATTTTTCCTTATAAAAAATTATTTTCATTATGTCCTTAGCAAGGTCGCTTGGGCTTGGGCCCCATCTTCCTTTTTGCCCTCATCTTAACATTTCGCTAATCTAAATACGTAAGTTTTGCAAAAAATCCTCAAGCCCATGATTTAGGCAGGTAAGTGACAAGGCCAGAGGAGCATATTGTATTAAGTGCATGGCATAAATGCAAGCATTATGCCATGATCATTTACTAGACAGTAGAGCTGGGAATATTGCCCGATAATGTTGAGAATACTGCAATATTATCGTTATCATCATCGTCTGATTTCCGAATATCGTCAATGTCGTCAGTTGTCTAACTTGTATAAATTATGAATAAAATCAATATAAAACAGATCTGGCCAGTCTGTTGTATTTATTCCAATACAGTACTATGGTAACCGGAGTCAATTCAACCAGTTTATAATCATTTACTTAGTCTTATTCTATAATGGGCCATGTACCATATAAATGCATGTATTTTTCATACTATCTTTATTATTCCCAATTTTTATTCCATGTTTTATGGCAATCATCTATCATCTAGATTTTGCGTCGCTTTCATTATCCAAATTGGAAAATCCCTTCGGCTTTCCATTCTGATGATGTTATTACTAAACTGCCAGCCGTAAGTTTTCCCCGCATTGGTACAACTTAGCCATTATAACAGTACTAAATATACCACCATGTGTTGCGAATATGCTTTCTCCGGTTAATGTAGAAGACTTGAGGACCTTAGCTCTTCTATCTAGCAACCCGTCAGAAGAGATTACAGCTGTTTATTATGCCATCCATTCAGGCTTTTATTTCTGTATGATAACTTGAGTTCTATTGAAGGGATTGTTACCAATCTGGTGTGGGAGCTTGTCCTTTGTTGTCCAAAGAACCCTATCGATTTTGGCGTCAAACAGTCAAAGGCCACGATCACTGTGACCTAATTAATTGTAATATTGCATTTCTGTATGATAACTCGAGTTCTATTGAAGGGACCATTACCAATCCGGTGTGGGCGCTTGTCTTTGGTAGTCCGAAGAACCCTATCGAATTTGGCGTCAACGGTCAAAGTCATGGTGACCTAATTAATTATGGAATATTGCGTTTCCAGATGATGCCGTATTTCGCCTGTTTGAAGCCTAGGTTTCTATTAGGACAAGAGGTGTTCAATTTACAAACCAACATCTCTGAGAAAGGGAATAGGCTTCTATTAGAGTTTTCCAAAAAGTATTCTAAAACTGATACCACAAAAATTGAACTCAATTTCCTGGTACAAATTTTCGCCACCTTAGGTCTGTTTAATATATACCTCGAAACAGGGCTGGGGTAATTGGAATTGGGAATTGGAATTGGTCGTAATTTAATTCCTTTTGTCAGGAATTGGTAATTGGGTGAGTTTTGAGGAATTGGGAATTGGAATTGATGTAATTACTTTGCCAAAGTAATTGGTAATTGGCAATTCTTTATCAATTACCATATCTTATTTTTATATACCTCTATTTTTAACTCTGAACAGGAATCTGTTGTTGCCTATTAAAGTAACAACGTTCCAGTCAAATCAGTCTCAATATTTTAGTTTTAAATATTTAGTGTCCAGCTTTCTTGTCATGCATTCTTCACATTGAGACAAAATGGTTAAGTAAACATAACAATTTAATTTTGAAAATGAATAAAACCAAGCCAGTCATTCCAGTGGTAAATTTTCAAAAATATTTCTCATGGTCTGCAAATTGACATTTTCTATTAGAAAAAAGTTTTCTTGAGCTAAATTTTTGTTAAAGGGTTAAACTATTGATGCCTATTGATGATATTTCTTAGTTTAGTATTTTAATTCAAAACAATAGGTTCAGATATTTCTGATATCCTGCACAGTCAATGAATTCTAAGGAGCTTATTTGACTTTTCACTGCTCAAGACTTCACACCTTTAGATTGTTTACTTAACAGCTGTGGATAAAGCGTGTTAAATTGTTATTTTGGGCAAATTGAAATGTTCAGATAGCCCTATAAATACACCTAAATTCTCCTTATTAAATTAGATATAAATAAATTTTGACAGTGACACTAACCTCAACTGATAATATGAAGTGACACTTAGAGCTTTCTCATGAGTAGTTAGAAAAGTCATTTTCAAATCGTCATTACTAATTTGTGTAAACATGTCAGCTAAAGGTCAATCATCTGTTCCTGAGAATCTTGGAGAGGGTAATTATAAAGCAAAGTGTAAACACTGCCAGGCACAGATATCTGGATGTAAAGAGAGTACTTCAAACTTCCTGAAACATTTGAAGGTATGTACAATTTTTAAATTAACCATTTCAACTTTTCACACATTATATGACAAATTATTCGAATCCTTATAGAGTAATATTGTGTAGAATATTTTGAAGAAAATTAACTGGAAGCTGTTGCTACCCAAGGCAGCAATAATTTTAATTAAAATTATTTTCCAAATATTCAACATATATTATCTCTACGGTCACTATGAAGTTGAGACGTAATTACTGAAATGACTAACTAATCACTGCTACCGCTCTGGTCATGCTGGTGTGCACTACCCCCTGTATTTACTTTAACCCTTTAATGCAAGTATCACCCAAAACGGCGTATGCAGTTATCTTTAGATTTTTAGCTGGCTAAATATTCTTAGCACCACTGCCTGGCTCATGGTTCAAAATCTGTCCACAGTGTTAATTGCCTATTGTATGCATGGGCGAGCTTTTCTCAGGGTTTGAGTACATGTAATGTAGGTCTGGATGTTTGGAATGCAATAATAATAATAATTATTTAGTTATGATGATTATTTTGAAAAGAGTCTTGGTGTTTAGTATTATGATTTATGAAAGATCATGTGATGAATTAAAGTGTTATAACTGAGAGTAATATTGTTTTCAACATACTCTGTGTTTTCCAACTTGCTAATCACGCTTATAATTCATGTAAATCAGAAAGAAAACTTAATGTCTATTGATCAGTGAAGTGATCTGATTGATCTAATAGGGTCAGTTCGACAGACAAAAGCTTGTTTTCACTAGATTTATTTATTTAACCCTTTAACACGAATACCAGTAAAAATGGCTTCTGGAGTGGTATTGATAAATGTCCATTTGGTTAGCGAGAAAGGAGTATTTTTGAAAATTTACCACTAGAATGACTGGTCTGATATCTGAGCCAGTCATTCCAGTGATCAATTTTCAAAAATAGTCTTCTCTTCAGGCCCTGAAAATTCCACGTTCCTGCAGCCCGGGGCAACCAAATTTTGGTGTCGGGCAACCTATTTTATCTTCAATTTAACATTGCATTGATAGGGAGGGAAACCTATAATATCTAGGAGAGCCTTGGGGGCAACCAAGTAAAAAGTTAATTTTCAGGCCCTGCTCTTTGTCTGCAATTGGACATTTTATTTTCTTTGAGAAAATGGAAATTTATTTGAAAAAGTTTGGATATTAAAGGAAAGATGTTTAATATTTTGAAACCAATTTGACTGGAACCTGTTGCTGCATATGCCAGAAACACCTCAGACAAATTAAGTTCAAAATAATCAACACAATATTTCTTGTATTATAAATTGAATTACATTTGGTGTTTTGTGTTCAAAGGGTTATCATGCTAGTATATATAAGTGACAATTATTGTTTTATTATTTCAGAAAAAACACAGTGAAATCCTCATTGTCAAATCAGCTACACCTCGGTCACCTATATCAAAAGAGCAGCTCACTATGATATCATTCGTAACAAACAAGAAGCATGGACAGTATGATTCGCGCTAGATTCGGATCACAGATGCCCTTGTTATGTTTGTTGCTGGGGGTATCATGCCTCTATCAGTTGTTGATAATCCAGAGTTCAAAGTGCTAATTGAGGTGCTTGATTCAAGATACACTCTTCCAACACTCAGTGGCAAACTTTTGCATTCTAAATCAGAGGAAGTCGCTAAAAATGTGAAATCGCAGCTGTCAAGAGCTAAGAATGTATGTCTCACAATCGACATGTGGTTAAACCGCCAAATGAAGAGTTTTCTCGGCATAACTGCTCATTATATACTGGACTGGACAATGTGGCCGGTAGTGCTCTTGTGTAAGCGGTTTAAAGGTATACACTCAGCTGAGTTCATCTTACAAGAATATGAGGAGGTAATCGCACATTTTGAGGTTAGCAAGATTTCTAAATATCATAACTGACAATGCCTCAAATATGGTAAAAGCTTTCCATTCGCCAGTTCTTGAAACTAACTCGTGTGATGATGCGAACAGCGATGATGAAATTAATGATGCAACTGAATTCGATACTAACATTGATGATATATCAGCTAGTGATGATGAGTCTCAATTTGATTTTCTTCCAGAATACGACGGCTGCTTTGCTCATACACTTCAACTTGTAGTTAAAGATGGAATTAAAGAGGCTGGCTCTATTTCAAAAGTGCTAGCCAAAGTGGCCAACATTATTTCGCATGTTCGAAAGTCTACACATGCCACTGATATTCTTGAGGGTGAACCAGCATTACAGACAGCTAATGTAACACGCTGGAACTCACAGGTTAAAAGTGTAAGATCCATTCTGAAAATGTCTGAGGAGAAACTTTCTCAATTAAATGTAACACAACTCACAGCATATGATCGAAATATACTTGAAGATTTCCTTGAAATGCTATGTCCATTCGAGGAGGCAACTGATTTCGTTCAAGGACAGAATGTTGTTACATCTAGCTTTGTAGTGCCATGCGTGCATGGTCTGAAGTCACAACTTCAGCAAATAAGTTCTAAATCCAATTGTAAGATGTTAAGTGCTTTACGAGCTTCCGTACAGAAAAGGTTATCACATTTTGAGAGCCATGAGCACTCTATCATAGCTGCTGCTCTTGATCCACTCTTTAAGTTTGCTTGGTGTCAGGGTAACGAGTTGGTGGATATTGAATTAACTCTTAAGAACATTAACACAAAAGGCATCCGAGATATGCGAGCCAAAATCTTCCACGAGTGAGCCAACATCTCCACCAAGAAAGAGGAGTAAACTTCTTAGTTTTATGAACAGTCCGTGTGCTGGTCCAACTATTGTCCAGAGCTTATCAGATACAGAAATAGACGAATACCTTTCACAGGGATGTGCCAACGAGAACTGTGACCCTTTACAATACTGGAAGGGTCAGCAGAATGTGTTTCCCACGCTTGCTAAATTAGCGCAACATTATCTTGGAATAACTGCTTCATCAGCCCCAGTGGAGCGCCTCTTCAGTACAGGAGGAAAGATCTATCGTCCTGAGTGATGTTCTCTAAGTGACACTTTATTTCAAATACTTCTCTTCATTAAATGCAATGCCCATGTTATTTAACCATTTAAGTTAAGCTTCTGCAGTGGTCTTGAGAAATGTCCATTTGCAGACCAAGAGAAGACTGTTTTTGAAAATTTACCATAGGGATTCCAAAATCTTGAAAATATTTAAGTGCTAAAGGATTAAGTCTTTAAAAACCAGCTAAGCTGGCCAAAATGACTTCTGTAATAGACTTAAGAAATAACAGTTTGTAGACTAGAGAATAATATTTTTGAAAATTTACAACTGTAATGACTGGCTCGATACCCAAGCCAGTCATTCCAGTCGTAAATTTTCAAAAATATTCTCTAGTTTACAAACTGTTGTTTCTCAAGTCTACTACAGGAAATATACATTTAAAAAAAAATACCATCTTGAGCTGCAAATGGACATTACCTAAGGGAATATTTTCTAGATAATTAGCAGATCCCTGATATAAATAATTTACATAAGTAATATTTCAATAAAAATATATCTTTAAAACTGTAATGTTTAGCATGTTTAGTATTGTTTACCTTCATCGAAGGGAGATAATAAATTCAATAAATCTTTATATAATGTATTTTATTAATTTCTTTATACACTCCCCTGACTCATTTCATTATGCATTCTCCAGACCCAACTTTTGTGAAAAGGAATTGGTAATTGGAATTGAAATCATTTTAAAAGGAATTGGAATTGAATAATTCCTTTTGTATTTAGGAGGAATTGGAATTGATGAAATTCAAAGGAATTGGAATTGAATCAATTCCTCTCATTAGGAATTGACCCCAGCCCTGCCTCAAAAACATCATTGCGGAAGTGGAATTATTCAATTGGAGCGCCTAAATACTGCGTATCCTTTAATAAATATCATTTATTACATCAAAATTAATCCTGAATTTGACATAAAATGTTGTCGCGAAAAAATATAAATCACATGATTCGCCTCCAATCGCAAAAGAACTTTGTTTAGAGCGAGTACTCGGATATGAATATTCTGGACTCGGAACTCGGAAATTGCTATATATTATTACGCAATAGGAACTGAGTATTGTATGTTAGGTCTGATCTGAATAATGGGTACCCGTTTGATAACAAACTCCCGTTAGTGTATTAGATCTTGCGAGAACACTGTGACTCCAATCATAAAAGAGCCAGCGGCTCGCCAACATAAGAAGCGATCTATCTCATTTTAATTATCGGAATTTCAAGCAATTTTAATCGTTCATCGTGATTTCGTTTTGGATCATTTGATGTTTGTCGGCATTTCAAAATTAATGCGCAATATGAGAGACTGCTTGGTCACCACTTGGTTGGTACATAAATTTGCTCTTAATATATTTTTTAAAGAAGGTATTTATCATGCTAAGACTGTTTTATGTGTGTTTTGAGTACACAATTGTGGAATAAACTTTATTATATCTTGAACACAAGTAGCCTACTATTATTATTAGTAATTTAATAGGTGACCAAGATCTACAAATCTGAGGCCTGCATTGATTTCTAGGAGTCCGGGAATGTGTCAGGGCAGAGATCGATGTAAAGTAGAGCGATCCCGTGACACAATTGTTATTAGCTCATCTGGCCTGAAAGGCCAAATGAGCTTAAGCCATGGCGACCATCCGTCATGTAGCTTCTCAAGAACCACTGGGCTGATTTGAATTATATTTGACTGGAAGCATCCTTAGGCCATAGGGATCCAAGTTTGTTTGAACGAATCCGGTCGGCCAATTTGACCGGCGGCCAGCTTGGATTTTGGCTGATTCTTAGAAATGTCTTTAAAAATCTTCTCTGAAACCACTTGACTGATCGATTCAGAACTCATGGCATGTCATCTAGGGCAAGAGCTGAACCAAGTTCGTTCAAGGGAACTTGATTGGCCAAATAGTTTGATGCCCATCTCGGATGACCTAGTTTTTGCAAAAACAACTTCTCCATAACTGCGGAAGGGATGAGGCCTAAATTTGGGATATATGATTAAGGACTAAGCGCCGTTAAAGTGTTTTCAAGGGAAGTTGATCCATCAAAAAACATGGCCACCATGGGCCAAGAAAAATGTAGCATGCTTGGCGGGCAAATTGGATTTTTTTATTTGATGGATTATGAGGCCCAAATTGGTTTTATATATGTTTTTGTTATTCTGATCTCAAATTTGCCATTTTCGAAACTGTCGTATGAACGGTTTGACCGCCATCTTGGATCATTTTTCTGCCAAAAGCCCTCATACTAAAGCAATGGGAAATTTAAAATGTCTTCTCGAGAACCACTGGGCCGATTTCAGTTACTGGTATATCTGGCAGGAACAATCCTTAGAGCATAGAGATTCAAGTTTGTTCAAATGATGCCGATCGGCCAACGAAACTCTCCCCGAGCTCTCCAGTAGAATTAGGCGCCTGGCCACAATTGCGTGACCTAACACTAATATGGAAGGAGTAACACATCTACAATTGGATACTTTTATAGACACCCTAAGCATGTAGCCCACCTGTAAGAAAAGCTTTTCCTTCTGGAACATTCAGGTTTTCAGACCCTGAAAGCAACCGCTGTCCAGATTGAGAACATCCTAGAGCGGGAGAACGAGCAGTACCAAAACTCCCCTTAAATGTGGTGGAACAAATGGTGTCAAACGCCACACAACAAACTACACCACCTTCAGCCACACCCATCGAAGCTCTAATACAGCATCACCCACACAAGACATCACCGGATCTGAACCAGTCAACTAATCAAACAAAATGGCAGAGGCCAGGCCTAACCACATCCTAGGGCTTCCAATAATGGCCCCAGTCACAAGAACAGCAACAATAACTACTGCCAATAAACAAACACATGGATGGAGGAGATAATCAGTCAAATGGTATCTCTCACCAACCTGCTAACCACTCTTAGTGCCACGGTAGTGGCACAAAACAACACCCGCAACACCCCACACTCTTGAGTGTGAACAGCCCGGCCACTGGAGGGAATGTTAGGCGCCCCTCTAACCCCGCCATTGCAGACCATACCACGCCACAGCCGGATGCAGCGTTAAACTAACCAGGACACCGAATACCGAGTCAGCTCAGTACCTATCCGTTCGCCCCGTCTCAACACCGGCCATCGGCCAAAGTCAAAATCAAACAGCCACACCATTACACATTCCCAACACACCCACAATCAGCGGCACCAAAAGTACCCGTGCCTCTCCTTTCTCCAGCGACGGCTGTTCCCGCCCAAGCTGAACTCACAGCCCCTACTTTCCTATGTTAAACGGCAGTTGTTGGCGCAACAGCCTCCACTGAGCCAACGTTTATACTAGCACCACGTCCACCCAATATGATGCCAAATACACAGCGCCCTCTATTGGTTTGCAACATGAGTATCCCGCCACCTTCACCTATGGCATCCATTTGTGATGGTAGTAGCATGTTTGATGATTCCGATCATCAGCCTAAATGGAATCAAAAGCGCCATAAGCAGGATAAGCGGTGGACTAGACACTGTTTCTTCTGCGCTTCAAATAGGCACAAAATGATGCATTGTCTAAAGTGGGTGGCGCAGCTAAAACTCTGTGCCTGCATCACTGGCATCAATCCACTTCTACCTGCCACTAACAATGATACAACCATTACACATCCAACACCTATGACCACATCAGCTACAATTTCCCCCCCCCCCCATACAAAGAGTTGTCATCGCCTCTATCCAAAATGATGCCTTTCTTGGCACCGACTTTCTCAGTGCTAGCGAAGACGTAATCCATTGCAAACAGCAAGAACTCATCATACACGGCCGCCATATGTACTTAGGGCCAGAGTCATCAATGTATGATACCTGTGCATTGATATTGGCTTCCACCGCCAAAGTTGAGTCGGTTCGAGAGGAAATTCTTTGGGCCACTGCAGCACACCTTCGCAACCACACATGGCCATGCTAGAGCCTGACCCTGAATACATACTAGCTTTACAGTGTATTAGCCCGTGCATCTTAGTTACTACCACCAATAAGGATCAGATACCTTTTCGGGTATTTAATGGCATGGCTGACACTATCACCCTCACCCCAGACATTCGCTGTGGCTACTTGGTGGAAGTGATCTTGGTGGAAATGCACACTGATAGACATACACCTATGGCACTGTCTCATGATAGCTTACCAGAACATCTACATGACTTGTACTTATGTGCGACAATCGGCTTAAGCAAAGAACAGACACGATGTACGCCATTTACTGTATAAATACCAGGACAGTTTCTCATCGGGTGACTTAGATCTAGGAGAAACTCACCTAGTATGCCACTCCCTCGACACTGGGAATAATCGGCCAGTCCGCCAACCCGTACGCAATCTACCAGTACATAAAGAAGCAGAAGTGCTCCAATAGGTTAATGATATGTTGAGAACAGGCATTATTGAACCCTTTGCATCTCCCTGGGACAGTCCGATCATCCTCGCTGGAAAAAAGGAAGGGTGCCTCAATGACCTCAGTACCACTGGTGGAACCACATTGTAGCTGATGCATACAGACGGGCAGCGTGTGCTGGGTAGCTTCTGAATATATGTCCGTACTGAACGATCACTATCTCGACTGGTTTTTATGGGCCAAAGTGTGCCTTTATAGTTTTGGGGACCAATGAGAATGCTCCAACAGCACCTTACAGCCAATCCAACGGAAATTGTAGCAACCAGGCAAAACCAACAACCACATGTCTATTACATCATAGGTACTACGGGGTTAACCACAGTGCGGGCAGTAGTGCATGCACCTATTTTTATATTAAACAATATCTCCACCATTTCTCATCCGATTTTAATTTGGATAGCAGATTTGGATTCCGAAGAATATTTTATTTTAGATTCGCCCAAAGATGGAGCATAAAGGACCCGTATTAGCAATTTGGCCAACGCGGGACATATATACAATAAACCTTCCATCTCCATACTTACAGTACAGCATCACTGTCCTATCTAGTTTACCGTGCATGCATGGTAGACAATCTCACAGACTCTAACATCTTATATACACTGTATGCATGCAAACCGTTATGGTCGTAGAGGTGAAGAGGGAAAGCGCCGGCCCAGGCCACTCTGGCCCAGCCCTACGGTATCCGTGCTACACCGGCCTGTTGATCTAATACAGGTAATTGTTCATTTGTACATTATTGTCCATAATTCACAGGCTGAAAGTCCTTTATTGTGAATACGTGATTTCAGACAAGCAATAACTATCATGAGAGGTGAAACAGGGCCACCCTCTGGTTCATGTCGCAATAGTTCATCTTCTACCTGCTGTATTGCTTTTTCTGCTACCAGATTTTAGTTGATGTTTTTAGTATGACCCACCACCACGAATATTCCAAGCTGTTGTAGAAACCGATCATCAATGAGAGAAGCAAATCCCAGTGCAGTGTCTGCGCATACGACGACACCAGGTCTATCTAAAGGGAAGAGCTCTATACATGAACGGGCAGTAGCATCATGTAAAGATTCTGTCTACTCATCCGTGAGAAGACATGCCGCTGTGAGGGATGTGGTAGTCTCATGCATCACGAATATCAGCTGTCATTCACGTTGACAATATATGCAGCAAAGGATATACCCATAGCATCTGAAGGATCGGTAGTCAACTGGTGTGTTAGCGAATGAGGGACGCGCAAAAATGACAGCTGTTGCTGATATGACTGATAGTACTGTCCATGTCGAGGGCATACAAGTACTGACGTGTGACTGTTTTGAGTTGGTGCATGTTGGATGGCCATGTTTGATGCGAAGTGCTGTTAATAAACCATCAAGTGCTTGGCAAGGAATCACAATGCACTCCCAACTGGGGGCAACAGGATCTTTTACGTTTTACAATCTTTAGCAATAGTGACCACATTAAGGTACCTATGTCTTTAATATTCGCGAGCTTCTTTGAGGGTCTAGTTCCTTGGACAAGGTGAGCATGGGTGCGTCTTAAATCAGGATATTCCAATTGGGTTGCTTGCCAGGCTACTCTGCTACTGAATGGTAGTTTGGCGTCAACAGAAATAACATCTCTAAGGTATACATGCAAAGTGTTTTGATTGGATCATATATGGGCTGAAATTTGACCTGCTATCTGGTGGTGAATACAGCATTAACAAGTGTATTTCTTGTTCTTTCCGACGCATCTGTTGTTGCAGTGTTGCGCGGGTGTGTAGAGATATTACTACGAATGTAGATGATGGTCTATATATTATAATAATCTTTGGAGATGCAAAAATTGCTTGTCTGTTAGAACAAATCGCCTCTAAATTTTATTTGTGAGAAAACATATGGATTAAATTACTTTACTGCATTCATAAACAGCAGTTAGGTATAAAGCTAATATCATCGAGGATATACATTCACAAATGACAGTGAGACAATGTTATTTCGCTCAGCCGGTTCAGGCAAGCTCAGGCGATCCCATGAAATGACGTCACATGCCAAGGCTGTTCTCATTTCGTTTTTCAGCGAGTCGAGGAAATTTGAATAATATCTTCTAATAACACATTTTATTTCATTTTTAGTGCCCAATGTTGTATATGAAAGCCACTTTCAATGCCATTGCGCTTCTTCTTTAATAGCTGCTCTGATACTTAGAGTCTATTTCACATGGAAGCCAAGTCACATGGCTTTTTCGAAGTTTGGCACTGAAAAAGCCAGCAAGGAATGGTCTGCCATCACGTACGATGTAGAGGGTGGCACTGATACCATTACTTTTCACGGATCCATCTGTGACAATCCATAAATGGTCATCATGGTGCAGTAGCATGATCGTTTTGTTAGCCGAGAGAGACTTTCGGGCATTAGAAAATGTAGTGTGCAGATGATCAGACCATGTTACCTTTTCCAGTGATTGACGTCCAGCTATTGCATCCTCCCAAGGGATGATGTGAGCCAACGCTCTGTATGCTCCTATAAACGACCACATTGCATGGACTGTGTATGCTCCTATACACGACCGCAGTGCATGGACTGTGCCAGTAGGGGGGCATAATGCAAGAGTACCAGTACGATGAGGACTAGCATGGATGGTACCTTGAGACAATATCCAACCTAAGATCATGGTAGTCTTCGGTACGATGATTGTTTTCTGTGGAGACAGCTTTAGATCAGACTTCTGAAATGCTGTAAGAATACACCTCCAGCTGTGCAGGAGCTGCCGAGGAGCGTCACCACCACAATATAGATCATCAACAAATTTGGCCACTACACCTTCCTGAAGTAAATCACCCAGGACATGACTCATATGCTCTTCTAGTGCGGTTTTGGAGCATGACATTTCCATCCCTGTCCATTTGTACACACTGACATCACGAAATGGTGTCACTATACTGCAGTACTTCTTCGACTCCTTTGAAAGAGGAATTTGGTAGAATACATTTCCACCATGCTATTGTTCGAAGATTAGAATCTACATCAGGCATGAGCGACAGTTGTAGTTTGCTGTATCGTCCAATGTCTGCAAAAGTTGTAACAAGCCGGAAGCCGCCATTGGGCTTTTTCACAAGGAATGATGGATTCAGATATTCGACGACTATGCCTGCATCCTCTGGACACTGAAACTTGTCTAGATTCTCTAGATTATCGATTTTTGTTGTGGTTCTACTAGCTTGTCTTGCGAATATTATGGGACCACCGCTTTCCGTTCCGGAACCTATGTTAACAACTGACTTAAATGGGTGAAAAGTGCCATTATAACCTTTAAACTTTGTGCCAAAGATGCCATCGAACTCAAGAAGCAATGATTGAAATTGATCTCACACATCTTTAAGTAGTAGTGACGAGTGTAGGGAGGCACAGCTGTGTCTAGGTATTAGTACAGCGGGTATTGATTTATCACTAGCAGTATGGCTATGAGGACTCATCACTTGACGAAAACAAGTGGTGAACATAACAGAAATGTTCATCTGTATATAAAATCTGAAGTTCATCTGTCATATTTGGGATTTGTATCTTTGTACCGACAGATGTAATATGTGGCGATGGCCATATCGCATGAGTCCCAGATGTAGCATGACAGGAAACTGTGCGAGGTTCTAATGCTAATGAGTCACTTTCAGAGATATCTGTTGGTAACTATATCTCGATGAAATCACCTGGCCAAATAGTGGTCGATTCTGGAGCTCGTAGCACGTGTACATGCTGAACAGAATGGTGGTCAGTTCTATAAAGTTCTGGATCATATGTATACACAGTGCCATCGCCCAGTAAAATCAGATGCCTAGCAGATTGGACAGCAATACCATTATGGTACATAAATGGCACACTGCCTAATATGTCGACGTCTAGGCTTTTAACAACAAGGACCTCTAGAATTAATTCCTCCCCTTCACGGAATAATGTCGTACAAGTCTCTCCTATGGCGACTAGTTGTGATTGGCCATCATCCTGAATAGCTATCTGAGAACTCTTAGTGATCATTGAACCTAAAGCGGCTGCATTGGTGATGGTGGTTCTTGTGGCAGCGGAGGTGGTAATGGTGGTTCTTGTGGTGGCAAAAGCGGCAGCGGTGATGACGGTGGTTCTTTCCATGGTGGCGGTGGTGGCTCTTGGTATGTGTGGTCGGAAGTGTGTTCCCAGCCCGGCTGGTTTTTCGTAGG
The DNA here is from genome assembly GCA_034401795.1 of Chaetoderma sp. LZ-2023a. NCBI lineage: Eukaryota > Metazoa > Mollusca > Caudofoveata > Chaetodermatida > Chaetodermatidae > Chaetoderma > Chaetoderma sp. LZ-2023a. The sequence goes on along the minus strand of CM067369.1, from coordinate 69,192,886 downwards.
AGGGTGGTGTCTGGTCGACTTATCCACGGTGTACGGTAGGTACGTGCGGGTGGAGTGAGTGCTTAACAAATGGAAAGGGCTGCAGTGGCTTTTTTTACTGCAAGTGGCTTTCGGCCTTTCCTACTTGCGTTTGAGCCAAGCTCTTTTTAAGTGAATCTCCCTCAGGCACTAATGTAGCGGGGGGAGGACCGGAGGCGAGAGCGAAGCCGCGACGTCGTTCTTATCTTAGTTTTATTCCAAGGCTCTGTGCGCAATATTTTCTGTCAGCCAAAAGATGCGCAATGGGGGTGGCGAGAGGACTAATTTGCACCCTTGTCATCAGGTGAACGTCACCCTAACCTACAATCGTCGCTCAGAAGGTTGGTGAGCCAGTGAGGTGGCGAGAAGCTGTCCCTCGGGAGTTCTAAGCAAGGAAAGGGGAGGGCGGTTCTTGAGGAGTGGGAGGGAGAGACAGTAGTATTTTCCCCTGCGGTTACTATGTCACTAACGATCACTATTCATTCGGTCAGTCTATAAGAGGTTATTCTGTTGCAAGAGTTGCTGGTGTGCTTTGAACCATCCTTGGTAGGTATATTCCCAAGGCGCAATGTCACACAGTGATCTAGTCCTCGGTGGTCGGAGATCACAATGCCGCGAAGATGGTGCATAATTCCTGAATAGTTCATACGGTTCCGCAGAACAGGAGTAGAAGAGTCTTTCGTGGGTGCGTTCACAGAATGTCAGGAGCAGGAGGCAGCATTGAATAAGTTTTGAATGCAGTTGCGTCTGCCGTGTAGGTGGGGCTTAGAATACACCTTCCATATCCTCGGCGTGTCGTAAGAGGCGACTAAAGGAGGTAAGGGTGAGGTAACCCTGACAGAAACCTCGAGTGCTGAAGATGGAGGTTCCAGGCCGCACGGCGCACTCTAATAAACCATGGATCCACACAATTAACGCATATGATCATGTCGATAGTCACTTACAGGACTGGTGGTATGATCAGCGAACGAAAAGAAGAAGAATGCAGTTGCGTAATCCTTCTTAGTTCGAGCGCTAAAGGTGTAGTTCCATGGGATGTTCCGTCAGTTGTTCTTTAGGCATAGGCACAGAGCGAACACATGTGGAGCAGGATGCAGAACTTGGTTGGAGACGAGTATCAAGCTTAATGTTCATTCGCCTTCCATGGAAGGCAAACAGCGCAAGAGGTCCAGAGGTGGTCACAAGATTTTGTGGAAGGCAGATGTATGCAGGTTCATCTGAGAAGGCCATACAGTTTCTGTTTTTTCCACAGCAAGGGAAATGCGAAGTTCTGTACACAAAGTGTTAAGTGGCACATTGAGAGGATAAAGAGCGTCTGTCCAAAAAAGTTAAGTCGATCGGGCGGGTGACAGCTATGTAGATGTCGATCTCGGTGAGCGGTCAATGGAAAGTTCTGGGCGGAGCGGAAGACCGTCGGCTGGAATCCTTGGCGAACTGTCAGCCATGAACCTCTGGCAGATCATTTCTCGGTAGCATGTTGTTTCATGCAGAATCAGCTCCTTTTATACAGGCCATCTCATTATCTCTTAATGAATGTTCAGCATCTTAGCAGCGCCCTCAGCCAATCAGAGGTCAGCATCATCTAAGCGAGAGAGGCTAGCTGAGCAATGGCGTGGCCAAGTTACGTGCTTTCCAGAAAAATAGGCTGCGCTCGTGGGTAGATTTCTTGATTATCCATTCTAAAGAATCTTTACAAACGTGATTATCAAAAAGTGGTCATCTTCTGCTTACTATCGATACCAAATACTCTTTGGCATTGTGATCATCAGCTGCTATGCGAGGAGGAAGCCATGCAAAGATAGTATGCACAATCCAAAAAGGTTGCCGCAGTCAATGGCATCATGCGAACATGGCCATGTCTCGGCATAAGAAAAATATTGTCTGCTATGAGGGTACGCCCAGTGGCCTGGCGCATGCGCAGAAGTAAATCGACCATTTAACTTCCTCTCACCTGTGCTTTTGCATTGCCATCTATCCGGGAGGAGCTATAGTACAGTTTGACTGGTGGCATTTACTCGTTCCGGGTTGGGTGAACTTCCCGTTACTTGACCACACTACGTATGTTGCTAGGGATGCTCGTATCATGTTCGTTTCCGCACCTGAATCAATTGTAATACATACAGTGTGATGGGGGAAGAAGGCTTTCAAGAATGGTGAATGTTTGGTTTGAATACGATGCTTAGCAGATGATACACTATATGTGCTAGGAACATCATCTTCTCCACTATTGTAATCAGTCCTCGGCTATGTCATTCATGGCATTATCCTGTGCTGAAATCTGACACACTTTTGTCTAATAAATCAAATTCTACGGTAAGGTTACCCATCCCCCAACTATTGGGAACCAGTAGAGTCACGTCACCGTTTCGGCCAATCTTATCATGTGAAACGATTGGCCTGTCTGATGTTTCGCCAAACCTGCCGTACCACGTCAACCAGTGGAGACTAAATGTAGTACGTGTCTAGTGCACCATGTTTTAAAACTTTTATTACTGCTTGAGAACATTGCCCTCCATGCTGCTAATGAGCTGGGTGTCATGGATCTTCTTGTGCCGTAAAACTATCACCAGCCTCTCCATCAAGGGAGGCAAATTCATGCAGTAACAAGTGTCTGGTACCTCTATCTGTTATAGTGCCAGTGACTATGAAGCGCCCATAACACTGAATACATCACTAATTATTGGCAACCTCGCCTTCATGTTCTTACTATTATGGCTGCAGTTGTGAATTTCGCCAACACACGCCAACATACGTTGATTGTTATGGCTGCAGTTGTGTACTTCGCCAACAGATTCCAATGTGCGCTGTTGACTAACAGGCGCCAACTGAACTTTAATGTAAGAATGGTCATTGCGCTGATGATTAATAGGCGCTTATTTTTAGTGTAGTATAGTTATTTTATTTTATGTAGCGCTGATTATAATTAGGCGCCATAGGACAGCTTGATCTTATTACATTGTATTAACCTGTAGATATGGTGAGCGCCGTTTTAGTCATCAAATCTTTGAATATTTTCTATGATTATTACTTTTTGGGTTTAGTTAAATAGTTATTCTAAAAATGTGCATATGCTTAAAACTATACTAACTAGCTTCATTAACATATACACTTAAACACTCTAAAATACGGCAACACATTCACACTAGAGTCGTCTCTCCTGCCAATAAGGCTCGAGATGCGGCGACTAATCCTAACTAGTATTAAGCTCAGATATTTTGTTAGGATAGAGTAGCTAGGGACGACTGCTCAAATGAAGGAGTGTTGTTTTATTGTAAATCCTCTTTCCCGGCAGTGCTGTTACGTTAAATAAGCACATCAGATTTACATAATTGGCTACCACCTTAAGGCCTCCTAAATTGCTTCTGGAGCAGCTGTCTCTGGCCATCTGTCCCACTACTTGTCTGATAGTCGCCTACGTCGGTTAGGTTAGCATCGACCCAAGAAATCGTAGAGGCTTGCTGATGGCGAAAATCAAAACGGCGATGTTTCACGCACTTCCCCTGTACCCTCATGAGTACCATTAGCTAGTCTTTAAGCCATAAGTAGAATTCACTGCGCCAACATTAATTATAGTACGTGCGTCCCAGCAGTGGCCCTCAGGGCAGATTTACATAACGCTAAATGCAGTTAAACGTTAGCTCCAGGGAGCGAATCTCATATAGTTCACTCTCACCACGCTTGGTGTTGGCTGAAAACGTGGTTCACAGATTAACCCTATGGTGACTTGGCGATGCCAATATGCTCTCGTGGAAGGTCACCACAGTCTGCTTACCCGCTACTTCAGCCTTTACCATAACTAGCTTTCTAAATGCTTTTGTGTCTTATCCTGTCCATGTCTTGTTATATGTGGATGTGCTGACACGTGGAAAGGTGTCGCTCTTCAGCTTCCTAGGCCAGTTGCCCAGGCAACAGTCTTATGCTTCTGGTCTGAGGTGAGATGCTCCATGGCGGTACCCAAGGTGGGTATCGAGCATCCACTCCAGGAAGGATTTCTCGATAAAGTTAAGTAGGAATAGGCCATTGGCGGCTTAACCATAACCATATATGTGTCTGGACTTTAAACTTAACAGTTGGCTTAGCTCCTCAAGAAGGACTGCCAAGTAACGCGGCATCAGCTAATTCAGCAACTAGTTTAAGAGACGATGGTGCCAGATTCTGTTTAAACCGCTGCCACGTAAACCAGCATGCATCCTTTAAACTATAATAACAGGATAATATAATACACTTTTGCATTGGTCTAATAGGGGAAGAACCCCCAAACTCGATGCCAACCTATCCATACCCATGCCCACCCAATCCAAATTGTCATACCCAACCTTTACTAAATGACACCCATACCCCACCCTGCCGTACTAACTCTCACCCAACTGGCACCCACTATATTCGCTAGACCACTTCCCATCCAACCGGCACCCCCTCCAACTACGTCAAGTTCGGATATCACATTTGCCATTTCCTTCACACTCCATTCGTCGTCAAAAGCTAGCAATGCTACTGATATGAGAGAACTTAAATCTCCCAGGAGATAGGTCCCCGATGCACCAGCCACTCGTTTGTTGACTGGTGGTGGTTGAGTAAGTGGCCTGATTAGTTCTCGAATCGCTTGTTCCCTTGGTTGAACGTATGACACTGTGCCAACTGTTGTGTAATGGAAGACTACGCCCACAAAATCCAATGATAACCCTATCCTATGTCAACCCCTCCCCTGTGAGTGATCAAGACAAACAATAACACATAAAGTCATATAACTCATCATCACTTGCCACTAAGGCTTCGTTAATAACCCTTCATAAAGCATGAGAATCATCAAAGACATTAGTCAGAAATACATCTGACAACACCTCAGTACATGCTCACATGGCAACTACGCCATAAGGATCACCCTCCTATGTCACCTAGCGCCCAACCAGCAACTTACACATATCTAATACGACAGTATATATGACATCACACCACAGCTTTTTCCATATAACAGATTAACGCTGAAAGATCATCTTCAGCGCCCTCACAGAGCATAGTCATCATCAAAGAGTGACATGGTTAAAATGGAGAATTAACCGTTGCCGCTACACTACATAACCAACCTAGCAAGTAATTCAAGTTTCCCCTACACTAAACTATTACACACAAGGATAACAACATTCGCCAACATTAGCCAATGTTCGCCAGACTAACATTTCACCAATCGACCGGACACCCGCTCGCTGTTTCAGCAATCCACCAACTCGCCGGGCACCAACTTTTGATGGGTCACCATATCCGGCGGAACACGGTTTGCCATATTTGGCAAAATTCATGCTCGCCGTATTCAGCGAGACATACGGTCACCGTTTTGGCGATCCACCAACTCGCTGGTTCAGCAAACCCGCCATATTGCAAACTTGCAGTTGCCAACTTTCGTTTTGCGGCGCCTGGGACTGGCAATCTGTGGGATGGTTATGATGAAATTTGTGTGCCTGCCTTTCTATCTATACTTGCTTCTTCTTGGGCGCACACAAAGGGGCATAATGAATTATTAGAAGCAAAATAATGATTAAATAAATACGATGGTCACAGGGAGGTTCCAACGGAACACCGTGGTGTAGTCTTCCTCCGCCCTGTGACGTCACCAAAAAGTATAAAAGGCAGGATTTTCGCCTATAACCTCATCTTACCCTCCAACTAAACACCAGGGAAGATCGTCAGCATTAAGCTACTTTCGTGTCCAAAACCAAATTCAGTTCTAGCCATTTTCTTATTATTTTATTGAAAAGTTAGTCAAGTAAAGTTGCGACAAAATTACGGAGGCATAGCGTAATTTTTGCTGTAGTGCCAAGATGAGACATCATGTTCACAGGGATCACATGTTACAGTGAGGTTACTGTCCGGATTGTCACATACTGTTTTCGACGCGCCGATTTGGCACCACCCTGACATACCATTTCAGTAATAGAACTATTTAGAGGTGAAGAGACCCAAGACTGGAAAACCCCAGTGCCTCACATTGCTTTACGTGAGCCAAAATGGGTGATACATGGGCGTGTTAAGAAACATCATGCTCGTACGCCAGTCAGATCGTCGATGCTAAAACCTAAGCCGGCGACCGACCCAGTAGTTGTTTCAAGTGTTATAGACTCTCCGCCTTCCTGGATTTGATAGTAGCACCTGCACTATCCATAATACTGACAATCATTCCATTAACATTGCCACCACTGGAAACTGTGTACCTTGGTCTGATCCTGCTGTATGCAAACCAACGACACCACAGAAGCCGTACAGTGGTATAAAGCGGCAACTCGCACACACTCCGCCAAAAGTCGTCACCATACCAAGAACCACCTCCAGTTAGTTACTCCTCACCACACAAAATCATTGCCAAGCCTGAAATACGTGAGAATGACCAGCACAAGCTGCCCCGCACCAACACTCAGCAAGAGCCTCGCCACGACCACTGCCAACATGAGCCTCGACACGACATCAGTCACCACGATCCGCACCACACCAACCACCAGTACGCACAGCACCACGCCACCACTGACGATAACAGTGTGCAGCACCACAACAGCCCTGCCTCAGTACTACAATATGTTAGCCGACGCCACGTCAACCATTTCAGCACCGACCAGCACCACCTCCACCATCAGCATCACGCTCACTAGCGGAATGTGCTTCCTGTTCGCCTACAGCACGACGTTCAGCACCAGCACAGCACCACACTTTAGTAGCTACATTGCACCATCAGCCTACTTGTCGAGGAGACCGTCGGCATCCACCGGTGGTGAAACAGACAGGAACATTTTGGCATCACATCTTAATCATCATATTGCTATCCACAGTGATCAGTCTACTCAAACTTACTTAAATTATTAATTTCTTCAGTATATAATAAGTGATGCTATACGGACTGAAGAACAACTGATAGTTTAAGCAACATAGTATTTTATATTTGTTAATTACTTTTCTTTTTATTATATATTTTTATAATTGTAACCCATTCCAGAGTGGCGAGTCGCCATTTTGAGATACATAACTTGTACTCTGTAAATCGTTGTATGACTACGCCATCTTAGTAAATTAGCTAAGACTGCTTAGTACTTTAGGATATTTATATATATTTTTTTCTTATTATTTTTATAGCGTCCTATTACATAGGACTGATATTCAAGGGGCTGCGAGAGCCATTCGTATGGCTCCCAAAAAGAGCCACACGTATATCATAGGTAAGTTGGAGCTTGGGCATCCTCGGCACGTGGAATAATTACCTGCCGCTGAAAGGGGATGCCCACGCGAACTATTGTCAGAAATAATTAAAAATTGTTTGTCTCAATAAAGTACGCACAGCATTAAAATAAAAATAAAAAGAGCCTGGACCAAAGAAACCCAGGCCAAAGACAAATCAAAAGTATGCCGCCCACCTCTTTGCACACCCTTGTGCATATCTCTTGAAAACCATGTGTCCCTCGCGTCACTATTCTCTTGACTACACACCAACCTGAGAAGTCTATAATTCTCAACTAGCACTCACCGTACTGCAAGCGATCCACTTTGGCATTGTCGCTCAGCCCATGGTACCAAGCTAGGAGAGGGTGGTGTGGTGCGGATCGCTCAGTTTGGTACAAACCAACCCGGGTTGCACAGGTATGAAACAACCCGGTCTAAGATCCTCCACCCACATCCCCATTGGTTCTATAGGTTTGTGCATGTAGCCACTAAAAAGAATTCTCAAATAGTTAAGTCTGTAAAAGCACTTAGTGCACGTGCGAGTCATTTGAGATAGCTCACGCACACCCCAACTATTGGGAAACAGTAGAGTCGCATTGCCATTTCGGCCAATCTTATCATGTGAAGAAATTTATCTGTCTGATGTCTCGCCAAACATGCCATACCACACCAACCAGTGGAGACTAAATGTAGCACGTGTCTAGTGCACCATGTTTTAAAACTTTCATTACTGCTTGGGAACATTGCCCTCCATGCTGCTAATGAGCTAGGTGTCATGGATCGTCTTGTGCCGTAAAACTATCACCAGCCTCTCCATCAATGGAGACAAGTTTCTGGTACCTCTATCTAGGCATAAATTGAACAGTGATTTTATGTTATTGTGCCGGTGACTATGAAGCACCCATAACGCTGAATACATCACTAATTATTGGCAACCTCGCCAACATGTGCTTACTATTATGGCTGCAGTTATGAATTTCGCCAACACACGCCAACAACGTTGATTGTTATGGCTGCAGTTGTGTACTTCGCCAACAGATGTCAATGTGTGCTGCTGACTAACAGGCGCCAACTGAACTTTCGTGTTGTAAGAACTGACATTGCGCTGATGACTAATAGGCGCTTATTTTTAGTGTAGTATAGTTATTTTATTTTATGTAGCACTGACTATAAGTTGACGCCGTAGGTCAGCTTGATCGTATTACATTGTATTAACCTGTAGATACGGTGAGCGCCATTTTAGTCATTATATATATATATATATATATATATATATATATATATATATACACCTGTGCAAAAGTTAAGCACCAGCAAAAACAATAGAACGTAGAAACATGATGGTACAACTAGGCTGCCATACTTTTTGTCCCCGCGTTAGCTGACATAATTCCAAGTACGAAATGCACATGCATGCACGACTTCACGCTGCTTGATGTCCGTGCGTGGCGGGAAACAGCACACGTGTTCAGTTATGTAAAAGTCCAGTTTGAGGTGTAGAACATTACATACAGATTTAGGCGACAAGATTAGGAATTTTGTGTTCATGACCGTGGTTTATTTGTACAGAGAGAATTAGCTCTTGATTGTGAATCGCTATGGCAAGACGAAGGTTAAGTGATCGTGTGAAATGGCAAATCATAGACATGCATACCACTGGTATGTCATGCAGAGAGATTGGCAGACAGCTGAACATTAACCATACTGTAATCAGTCGTTTGATTGCAAAACATGGGCAAACTAACGAGGTGAAGGACAGGCCTAGATCTGGAAGACCGAAGAAGACTACTGCCCGTGATGATCGAGCCATAGTACGCCTTGTTAGGAGATCTCCATTCACCAACAGCAGAGTGCTCAGCCAGCAATGGGAAACGCGCAATAGAGTGTCAATGTCTACCGTCAAAAGGAGACTGTATGCTGCTGGCATGAAAGCTAGGAGACCTGTCAGACGTCCTCTCCTCACTGCACACCACAAAGAGGAGCGTCTGAGGTGGTGCAACGAAAGAAGACACTGGAACATGAGATCCTGGAGACGGGTACACTGGTCCGATGAAAGTCGGTTCCTGCTTCATGCCACAGATGGTCGAACTCGTGTATGGAGGTCCAGACGCACGGCGTACGACCAACGTAACATCATGGAAGAAGTTCCATTTGGTGGAGGTTCCGTTATGATATGAGGGTGCATCTCATTTGATTGTAAGCTGGATCTGTTGACTGTACCTGGAACACTAAATGGACAAAGATATCAAGATTCCATACTGGATAGAGTTGTGGTCCCTCATTTTGTAAATCATGCACCTGGAACCCACCCTATATTCATGGATGACAACGCCCGACCACATCGTGCTAGAGCTGTGCATGAATACCTCCGCCAGAATGCCATCGAAACCCTACCATGGCCAGCAAGGAGCCCTGACATGAACCCTATTGAGCATATCTGGGACATTCTGGGAAACATGGTGAGAAGGAGGGATCCTCCTGTGCAGAACCTACAGGAATTAACAGACGCACTCCATCTTGAATGGCAACGAATACCACAATGGCGTATCAGTCGGTTGGTGACCAGCATGAGACGTCGTCTCCAGGCCGTCATCCAGGCACAAGGTGGATATACCCGGTATTAATAATGACAGTCTCAAACTCGTGCACAGATGTTAAACTTCGTTTTCAGACACCATTAATGACAATCTAGCCACGTGTGTCAACTGTAGGGCAATAGTTGTCAGTTGTGTCAACGTAACCCTATTCAGGCCTCGTTTTCAAGTTCAAACAAAAACATACAGTGTTTCCCCACCATCATAATCAGCATTCCTCTAGTTGCATTATTACCTCTTGCACTAAGATGGATGGGTACATAAATGTTTATGCTATTGCTTTCTTCATAGCACATGAATATACCCTCGCATGTGCGTAAAAATAGGGTGGTGCTTAACTTTTGCACAGGTGTATATATATATATATATTTTTTTTTTTTTTAATTTGCTGAGGCTTAAAACTATACTAACTAGCTATCATTAACACATACACTTAAACACTCTAAAATACGGCAACACATTCACACTAGACTCGTCTCTCATGCCAATACGGCTCAAGATACGGCGACTAATCCTAACTAGTATTAAGCTAAGATATTTTGTTAGGATAGAGTAGCTAGGGACGACTGCTCAAATGAAGGAGTGCTGTTTTTATTGTAAAGCCTCTCTCCCGGTGGTGCTGCTACGTTACATAAGCATGCCAGTTTATATAATTTGCCACCAGCTTTATGTCTCTTAAATTACTGTTGGAACAGCTGTCTCTTCTACAACTCTCTGGCCATCTGGCCCACTAATTGTTAGGTAGTCCCCTCTGCCGGTTTGTTTAGCATCAACCCAGGAAATCACAGATGCTGATGGCGAGAATCAAAACGGGGATGTTTCACGCACTTCCACTGTACCTTCACCGGTACCATTAGCTAGTCTTTAATCCATAAGTAGGATTCACTGCGCCAACACTAAGTATAGTTGGTACCTCCTAGCAGTGGAACCCGGGCCAGATTTACATAACCATAACTGTAGTAAGCTAAACTAGATTTAGTCACGTGATGGCAACAATACTTGACATATATCCGGGTCTTTTGCCAAGTGCTTCTTCACTGGGCTGGTCCACGCAGTCGCATTATGGATCAGTTTGACAAAATTTCAGAACAATTAACAAGTGTAGATAAAAGTTTATGAAGTTTTCAAACCGAGATAGAGTCAATCTCACAGAGAGTAAAAGGTTTAGAAGTGAAATTTGACAGTTTAAATGCAGTACATAAAACTGATTTGATACCAGATTTTTCAAATTCAGGCGGCCGTCAAGCAGACGTTTGACCCAGATTTAGGTCACCTCGGTCCTAGCACTCCGATTGTAGCAGGCGCCACAGCTCGAGTTCAACTACCGGTTGGCTGGAAACTATATGATAGCCATAAAGGCATACAGAAAGAGGACCAAGGAATGTACGAGGTAATCAACAGAAGCCAGGTATGGTGAAACGGCTCTAAAACTTATCGACTGTTCTCAAGAACAATTTTCTAAATCAGACCTTAATGATGCGATTTCAGTTTTGTTAGCAAACATTAAGTTTCTAGAGGACATTGGTTAAGGCTAAGCGTAACAAAGATGTGTCAGATTATTTTGAAATGTATAACAGTGGGACATCTGGTCTGTCTGATCGACACCGGCGAAATCTAATGTTAGTGGTACAGATGTCACCTCCCGCCCCTCCCCCCATCGGTAACCGCGAGAGAAGGGATTTACTAGATGACCGTATAACAACAATTACGGCGGATATTTCCGGTGCGGCCGAGACGTGTATATGCAGAAAAATTAGCTTTTTCGAAAATGGTTTTTTTCGTTCCGGAAATGTGCTACAGTATGGCAGAATAAAAACCTTGGTAATTTTGCCTGTAATATTGTCACTCGTGGTGCGCGCGTATTGATTTTGATTAAAATCTAAAACCATTTCAGTTTGAAAATCTCCAGTTTAATAAAAAAAACACAGACTTTTTACGTGACAAAATTAACACTTTATTGTGCGAAGATGTCATAGAACATCGTATATCGAAACCAGCTGGTGTTTCCCCTATAAAATGTTAGCGAGTTTAGGCGAAAACTCTCGTAGCTACTCTAGGGTAGATGAGCATGTGATCAATTACCTTCGCGTAAATGAGCACGTGTTTAAATTACATTGATTTCAATGCAAACACGTGACTACTCGATTTACCCTTGCTAATAGGTGGGTAGCCCCGAGTAGGTACTAGAGTACGTACTCCAGCCGTTTAGGCGCTACTCTAGTAACTCGAGTAGCTACTCTACTAGGGACGTAAACTCGACCTGTCCAAAAACTCGGCCTTTCCTTAGAAAGATAACCAAGTTAAACTGGTGATTGATCTCCATCATTTGAATCAATTTTGTCACCCTCCAAAGTTTTCATACGAAGACATAAACACTGTGTTAAAGTTTTCACAATACAATGATCAGATGATCACAGTTGATTTAAAAAATGTTTTTTATCATGTTGACATATGTGAGGAAAATCGTCAATGGTTTGGCTTTAATTTTGACAGTAATTATTAGATACAAAACATTACCATTCGGTGCAAATATCAGCCCTTATTTGTTTTGTAAATTATTACGACCTGTAATTCAACATCTTAGAGAGATGGGGCTTAGTTTAGCAATATTTGTAGACGATATTATATTGTTTGCCCAACCAGATATTATTGAAAGACATAAGGAAATACTGTTAACAACTTTGCGGAAACTGGGTTGGATTATTAATTGGAATAAAAGTTCATTAATCCTGGAACACACAAAAACTTATATTGGTTACAATATAATTACAAACGGTACAAACAAATGCGTCTGGATAAAAAATTCCATCAGATAGAATAAAGAAACTTAAAGACGATATTGTTTGTCTAATTAAACAAGGTGGCTCAACAGCTCGTGTGATTGCCAGAATAGCAATACAATGTGTTGCTATGTCAAAAGCCATATTGTCAGCAAAGCTGTTTTTACAAAATTTGTATCGACTCCTTTGATTACGGTCCAGTTGGGAAACTTATTGACAATTGGATAAGTGTGCCATCGCAGATTTAGAGTGGTGGCTGAATGCGGTTGGCAGTTGGAATCACCGTTCAATTTCAAACCGTATTGTAAATAAGGAAATGTATACTGATGCTTCCCAAACAAATGGGGAGCCGTATTAGGCAAATTTCAGGCTTCTGGCCATTTCAACAATGGAATGTTCCACCAACCCTCGAATGTAAGGGTGATGATAGCTGTTCTCCTTGCCATCAAGACATTCAGCCAACACTTACAACACCAGAAAATGCAAGTATTAACAGACAATATAACTTGCACAGCTTACATAAACCAGTTAGTCCATTCGGTTAACCACAATAGCTTCAGCAATATGGGCACATGCTTACAGTCACGATATCGAGTTGACAGTCACATACTTACCGGACTGTCAAAATGTGGACGCGGATCCGTTATCACATAGGGCCTGTCGGGGAACATGGTCCCTCCACCAAAGCTTGTTCAGGATGTTAAACAAAAAGTGGGGCCCCCACGCCATCGACATGTTCGTGAATATGCACAACACCAAGCTGCCCATTTACAACCGCAGATATCTGGATCCGTATATGGCTGGTGTGGACGCACTCAGTCAACGGGACTGGGGCGACCACAACAATTATGTAAACCCACCATTTTGTTTAATGGACGACATTCTCAATGTAGTGTGTGAGCGGGAAGCGGTAGCTACAGTGATTGCGTCCGCTTGGAAGGTGCAAGCATGGTATCAAAGACTGTTAAAGATGAGTACTGCGCCACCAATTCAGTTACCAACGTCAAGTAAACAATTATCACATCGACCCCCGATGCCAAAACCAGCAAAAAAACATACTGTAAACGTTATGCATGGATGATATCTGGAGCAATCGTTTAACATCATCTGGGCGGCCACCACATGCCTTTATACAACTCTCGTATGCGTGCGCCCAATAAACCAAAAAACAATACACACGTATTATTCAAAAGTTACAGTAATTTTGCTCTATACATAATGAATTGTTTCCTCCTACATCTATTGGTGTTATTGCAGAGTTTATGTGTAACATGGCGGACGAGTCAGATAGACCTGAATCATTGTTAAAAATAATTTCAGGTGCATTATCCTGGTTATATAATGCATTAGGTTATGTACCTACAAATCAGAATCAAGACATTCAGTTGTTATTTAGAGCTATAATTAAATCAGGTACCAGGACATCAATGAACAAGTCACGCGTCATGCCAGTTGCAGCCTTTACTAACCTGTTTAGAAACTGGGGTTGTTATCTGTTAAGAATATAAGACTCAAGGCAATTACCCTTTTGTCATTTAGCTTAATGTTATGTCCATCAGACGTTGCACCTAAGGGTGTGAACTTTGACCCTATAACACTGAAATCTGCGCAAATGTGTTTCAGCAAACATGAGGTTCGTATAAACATTGGCAATAGTTTAAGAGTTAGGGATAAAAAGTGAGACATCGAGATCAGGTTTTGAAGTGACTCTGCATTGTAATGAAGAGCGTCTGTTAGACCCAGTACACACTTTGTTAGATTACATGTCTGTCACGTCATCCCAACGTCATAATTTAATGGACCAACCAGTATTTATTTCCTTAGTTCAACCCTTTCATGCACTTAGTGTGGCTTCTATTGGAAACATACTAGAGACTGCTATAAATTTAGCAGGTTTGAAAGGTCTTGGTTTCACACCAAAATTGTTCTGCCAGACTAGCGCCACTGTAGCTATTGATAATAATTGTGACCCTGGTGTTGTAATGAAACTTGGTCGTTGGAAGACAAGACCCGTCTTCATGGAACATTATGTTCATGAATACGCATGTACCAGAATCATTTGTATCTGACATAATGAATCATGATTTACATCACTTATTATCCCAAAGGCCTCTCTAATTAGGCATGTTTTCTGTAATAAATCGTAGTTTAACATCACGTAAGTTTGTTTAAACTGTAGTAAGCTAAACTAGATTTAGTCACGTGATGGCAACAATAGTTGCCGTATATCCGGGTCTTTTGCCAGGTGCTGACATCGAATCCTTGTAAAATATGGTAATTTCATAGTTAGATTTATGGTTATATTTAGTGTAATACGGTATTAGTTATGAGTATGCTTATTATGTACTTTAAGCCTAGTGAAGCTGTATTGGCAGGGACGTAGGGATATTTTCTGTAATAAGTCGTAGTTTAGCATCACATAAGTTTGTTTAAAATGCAGTTAAACGTTAGCTCCAGGGAGCGAATCTCATATGGTTTGCTCTCGCCACACTGGTCATTGGCTGAAAATGCGGTTCACAGACTAACCCTATGGTGACTGAGAGATGCCAATACGTTCAACACACCTTCTTGGAAGGTCGTCACAGTCAGCTACCTGCTTCTTCAGCCTTCGCCATAACTAGATACGCTGCTTTCTAAATACTTTTGTGTGTTATTCTGTCCATGTCTTGTTATATGTGGTTGTGCTGACACATGTAACGGTTGTCGCTCTTCGGCTTCCAAGACCTGTCGCTGAGTTAATAGTCTTACACCATCAGTCTGAGCTGAGATGCTCCATGGCGGTACGTGAGATGGGCATTGGGCATCCATGCCAGGAAGGCTTTTTCGTTAAAGTTAAGTAGGAAAAGGCCATTAGCGGCTTAGCCATATATGTCTTGACACAAAACTTAACAGTTGGCTTAGCACCTCAAAAAGGACCACCAAAATAACATGGCATCGACTAATTCAGCAACTAGCATAAGAGACAATGGTGCCAGATTCTGTTGAAATGGGTGCTCCGCCTCCACGTAAACCAGCACGCATCCCTTAAACTATAATAACACTAGGATCATATAATACACTTTTGCATTGGCCTAAAAGGGGAATATGGCTATGGCCGTACTCCCTCCTCCGCTTCGGCATAGTAGGCATTTTCCTGTGACTGAGGCCTGCATGAGGCACTTTCCTCTCGCAAAACCAATTTATTGGCCCGCGTGAGGCATTAGTTTATACTAAATTAATTAGCCACACTAGGACGCCTCCTTTGTTGGAGTACCTATGGTATAAAGATATAATAGGTATCTTTGGCGAGATATAAATACAATCAGACCAGTACGCCACACTCTTATTACTCTATTAACGAACATATATAATATTTGTTAAAATTGTAGTATGTTTTTCTGCCATAAGCCGGCTCTCGACTCGCCGTGCGTTGTGTCTACTCTTTTAGTAAATACACAATGCAGCATCATACTAGCTACACCAGGTCGGGATGTTATGGTGGTGTTCATTGTAGGCGGCAATGGTCGCCCGGCCCCACTGGAACGTGAACGTTCCACCGACTCTAGAGGTCGGTCTTTGTGGTCGCTGGTGGCATGCACGCCCATCTCCCCATTCCCGAGGCTACCTAGCCATAATCCTCTGGCCGGCGAGTACCTTGCACACTCGCCGGATTCCGAGGAGGAATTATCGGGGGCAGCATGACGCCGGTGCTACATTACACAATCGGCAGAGTTTGGAATGTTGACGCATTTTCCAGGAGGAGGATTTAGCCTGTTTTGACTGATACAAAGGAAATTGACGCTGACTGTTAGATGGCGAGGTATGCATCACCCTTGTCTCTGTCGCTTTTAACTCATCAAGTACGGAATTGAAGGCCTGTAAAATTTTGCGCTTGATGGATGCTTGACTGCAGTTCAGTTCCGTATCTCTGTTTCACTAGGTTTTTGTCAACAAGACGCAACCACGTTAGCACAAAAACTTTCCAAGGAGGGGGACAATTCTTCATCTTCATCAGGTTTACTGTCATGGTGTGTGATGCTTCCGTATTTTTTGCAAGAGATTATCTTCAATGAACGCAATGGGGCACTGGTATAAATCCTCAGGACGCTCATCTGTCTCGAGCTGTTTCTGACAAATCGATAAAATGGACACCCGTCGACTGAAAACGATAATGAGTTCTGATTAGCTGCTAAATAGAGCCTATGGACGTGGAGTTTTTGATGATGGTACCACATGAAATTACTGGACAATAATTGGCGATGTGTCCCAGCATAAGCTCTAATATAGTTATTTTCTGATGGGTTGTGTTCATCTGGGATTTTATTATCGCCATCACTAAATCCAAGTAGAAGACCAGTGTTCTTTTCCCAAATATCATCCTTCACTAAAACTTGGCAACGTTTTTATTTAACAATAAGGTCTACTGCAAATTCTGTTTCCAACAGCTTCAGAAGATAAAGACCAATCATAAACTTTGGAAAGGAAACATGACATCAAGAAAGTTGGAGGACTATGCATCATACTGTCACGCTCGAAATAATGTCTAAAAAATGATGAAGTTCAACAGAAATCTTTTTTTTAAATACAGCCATGAATATAAAAACAAACCCAAAATTAGCATGGACATATATCAAATCACAATATAATGTCAAAGACGGGATACAACTGTTAATGATGAATCCAGATGATCCACAATCAAAACTAACAAGACCAGAAAAGGAAAAAGCAAACATGCTGCAAGAATTTTTTTGCAGTGTATTTACAATCGAAACAGATGATTCGTTACCAATCATCCAGGTAAAAGAAGAACACGCCATACCAGACACATAATATATAGATGAGGACATAGTGAAAAAACAGCTTGATCAATTAAAAATAACAAAATCGGCAGGGCCTGGCCAGCTTCACCCACAGTTTCTCAAAACATTGAGCAAAGAATTAAAAGTACCACTCACTATAATCTTCAACACCCCGGTCAAGGCACAGACACTTCCTATATAACTGCCATCTTCAAGAAAGAAAGCAAAAAGCTGCCATCAACCTATCGGCCAGTAAGCCTAACTAGTATAGGGTGTAAGCTACTGGAGAGAATTATACGACAACAATTAATTAAACATATGAGGTTAAATAAACTTTTTAGCAACAAGCAGTATGGTTTTATAGGCAAGCACTCAACAACACTCCAGCTGCTGAAGCTGAAAGAAAGTGGCGTCGTGCCCAAGGTGCATGGGGGAGCCGGGGCTCCCCCACCCCACCCCAAATGTTTTTTAACAATTTTCTTTAAACAGCGCCGGGTCTGATCGTGAAACAGCTAAATATACAATAAAAATGGGAGGGGTGGGAGTGAAGTAATTTTGTATCATCAAACGTAATGTCACTTGTGTAAAGTGCAAACCTTGACATGGTTGGTTCATTAACGAATAATGATTTACGTGATGGATTATTTATAATGAGGAAAGTGAGGTCCCCAGACCAGCACCAATAAGTGTGCTATGTCAGTGCATCCTGTTTGCATTAGGCAGAGCCTATAGATTTATGTGAGAGTTAGCTGTTAGGCTATAATTAAAACTCTGCAAAGGTAGGCCTGCCTGAGAACATGGCATGCCTTCGCTGATTGCTGTACATGTAATGGCACTCCTGTGACTGCCATTCTACCGGTGCAAGTGTGTTACTGGGTACGTTGGGAATATGGGATGGATGTACATGCTATATTCTGACAGCTGACACAGCTTGTTTCTCATGCTATTCGATCATAACTAAACATCTGTATTACGCTTTCAGATTATGACTTTTTAACTTTCACATTACCAATGGTAATATGAAATTGAAAAAAGTCATAATCTCAAAGCACAAGGCTGAGTCTCAATTATCACTCAGAATGCAGAAATCACTTCTCAGAACATCTAAATTCAAAATTTTCCCCGGAAACTTTGCTTCAATGGATGGGGACACCCCCTCCTTGACCCACCCCCAATGAGCTCACCCAACTTTTCGGCTTGCACGACGCCCCTGCTGAAAGATGAATGGACAGATGCACTAGACCAAGGATATGAGATTAGTACAATCTACCTTGACCTCATGAAAGCTTTGATACAGTGCCCACATAAGACTGCTTACAAAAACTAAATCGTATGGCATTAATATAGATCTAGTAGGATGGATAACAGACTTTCTGAAGGACAGACAGCAAAAGGTTATCATCAATGGGTCAGAGTCAGAGTGGTAACATGTGACAAGCGGGATCCTTATATTGTACATTAATGATCTTCCAGATCATTATTATTTGACCTTATTTTTTTAGGTGTAACAGGATTAATGTATATAGCATTATCTTCCTCACAGCCCTCTTGATCTAATTAATTTGTTAAATTAGGCGATGGTAGTGTTGTATTTGTATTTTCTATCCGAAATGCTCAGTACATTGGGATTTTAATGAGTTGCCTAATTTTCAGTGATAGATCATTCCAGATTTGTACTCCAGAGTATGCCAGACTGGTTTTAAGTGCTTCAGAGTGGGGCCTTGGTATATCGAGCATCTGATTGGTGGTGCTTCTAGTTCGCATGTTTCCTGTACCACCATGCTTATACTATGATGTTAGGTAGCATGGTTCATTATCGTACAAGATCTCATATATCATCTTTGATTTATTTAATTTTATATGTTTGGAAATTCTCATGATGTTTGCATTTTTTAGGAGCTCGTCTCTTGCTATCCTCTCATGGATGTTAGCAATATGTCTTGCTGCACGCTTTTGTAGATTTTTAATTTTTGTCACTAGCCGTTGGTTGCAATTACCCCAAACAGAATTTGCATAGTCAATTACTATCAAAATATAAGCATTATAGATTTTCTTGCTGTAGATGTCATATAGTTGGCAATTCTGGATAGCAGATGTATTTTGGTTGCTACCTGTTTGGTTAGTTGCTTAACATGCTCAGACCATGTAAGGGTCTCATCTATTATAAGCCGCGGCAATTTAGTAGTCGCGACTCTTTCTATAGATGTTTTATTGATAGAGATGTGAAAATCAGTAGGTGAGAGAAGTCTTCGCTTTTGGCTGGTGGTAATTAAAATGCCTTTAGTTTTACAGTATTAAGTGACAGCCGATTAAATCATATAGCAAGAGACGTAATGCTATTTGATGATGATACACAATTTTATAATATCATACAGACATAGGAGTACAAAGATCAGCTACACAATGATTTACACACATTACAGAACTGGAGTAAAGATTGTCTTATTAAATTTCATCCCGACAAGTGTAAAGTGTTGCACATAAATTCAGAACACAAACGAGATTACACACTCTCACTGAACAATAAAGGGCACACCTTTCAACACACAGCTTCAGAGAAAGATATAGGTGTCTTCTTCTTCTTCTTTTCGTTCGCTGATCATACCACCAGTCCTGTAAGTGACTATCGACATGATCATATGCGTTAAGTGCGTGGATCCATGGTTTATTAGAGTGCGCCGTGCGGCCTAGAACCTCCGTCTTCAGCACTCGAGGTTTCTGTCAGGGTTACCTCACCCTTACCTCCTTTAGGCGCCTCTTACGACACGCAGAGGATACGGAAGGTGTATTCTAAGCCCAACCTACAGGGCACAGATATAGGTGTGACATTTGATAAAAAGCTTAGCTTTGAAGAAAATATTAATACAAAAATTAAAACGGCCAATATGATGGCAGGGTTGATCAGAAGGACATACACATATCTGGGCATTGAAAACTTCACTCCACTATACAAATGACTTGTCTGGGTGCAATTTGATTATGCAACCCCAGTCTGGTGCCCATACAAACAGAAACACATTGATGCAATAGAAAGCATGCACCAGCGAGCAAAAAACCAATTATCAGGCCTGAGAGAATTGTCATATGAAGACAGACTTAAAAAAATTAAATTTACCAACATTAACATAGGGTTGCACGATTTTTTGATTATTCGATTAATCGCGATTATATAATTCAAAATGATCGTGGACGATTATAAAATGAAATAATCGTGTAATCGCCATGTTGAAATTTTTGTCAAGACACTTTTACGCTTGTGAAACTCTGCCCGCGTTACCAATCATGGAAACAAACATCCAGCTATCAGCCGAATGTGTGAATGAATCATTAAATAAACTAAATAAATAACTGATTTGTTTGTATTGCCTCATGATTAGTTTTAGATGAATAAAGCTTGTTCACTTGGTCGCTATTTGTCATTGTTGTTGTAATCACACACGCTTATCACACGTTCCCCATTCTCTGAATAGTTATGTGCTAACGGTTTTCCCAAAAAAGTTCTAAAGCTGATACCACGGAAATTCAACGCATTTTCTTCTGTAAAAATTCTCACCGCCTATGCCTATGTTTAATGTATACCGTAGAACATTACCGGGGAAGTGAAATTATTTGATTTGAGCGCATAAATATTGCGTATCCTTTAATAGAGGTCGTTTATTACATCAAAATTAATCCACAATTAGATATAAAATGGCGTCGCAAAAAATACAAATCACGTGATTCGCCTCCAATTGAAGAGTTTATTTTAGAGCGAGTACTCAGATATAAATATTCTGGAAACAGACACTCGGAACTCAGGAATTTCTATACATTGTCATTGCGTGATAGGAACTGAGTATTATACTGATCTGAATAATGGGTACCCGTTTGATAAACTCCCGTTAGCGTATAATATCTCGCGAGAACACGCCGACGCCTCCCATCGCAAAAGAGCCACTGGCTCGCCAGCTTAAGAAGCCGGCTATATTGTCATTCGTAATAATTCAATTTGGATCATTTAATGTTGATCGTCGTTACAAAATTGATGCAAATTTTCTCCTGTACTTGTTTGGTACATAAATTTTGTCTTAAAATATATTTATAAGGAAGGTATTTAATCACGCCAAGACTGTTTTAAGCACATTTTGACTCCAAAAGTGTGGAATAAACCTTATTATATCTTGAACATACGTGGCCTACTATTAGTATTAATCTAATAGGTGGTCGAGATTTACAAATCCGAGGCTTGTATTGACTTCTAGAGGGGCCTGAAATGTATCAGGGCAGAGATCGGTCTGAAGTAGACACACCCTGTGACACGATTGTTATTATTATACATGCTATTCTTACAAATTTGCTCTTAAAATAAATATTTTACTATACAATCTGCTGAGTTAGGGGGTGGACTTCTAATACAGAGTTTTGCCGTTTTGAAACTGCTAAGAGATCATTGGAGCTCCTATGTCAAAGTTAGGGGGTGGGCTTCTATTAGAACATAGGCTACAATTAAGCGAAGGGATTCAAGATTGCGTAAAAGTACCCTCCCCCAAAAATATATAAATGTTTATTGTTGTATCTATAATCATAGACATCCATGTATATTATTGAACTTGACTATGTTCTGTGCTTGTCTGTTACGTAACTGTCTTGTCCTTATTTACTACCCATATGTATCGCAAAATAATAATAATAATAATAATAATAATAATAATAATAATAATAATAATAATAATAATAATAATAATAACCCAAGTGACTAACTCTTGCACACACCCTGTTACAGTATTATATGTTGGTTCATGGACTGAGAGAGGCCCACTCCTGGAGTTTTTTCTTTCCACTGTAATGACTGACAAGATAATTGAACCGGTGGTGAACTCTGGGGTGGGTGTGTGGGGTGGGTGTGTGTGTGTGTGGGGATTGGAGTGGGGTATGTGGGTGTGGGAGGGTGCTGGGTGTGTGGGGAGGGTGGTCTCCTCTGGACCCGCGAATTGACATATTTCCTCTTTGAAATTTAAACTGTTTATGTGAATCAAGGGTCAAAGGGTTAATAAGGAAGTAGTAAATGTAATGTCTGAATTTATAATTGGTTGTGTAAGTACTGTCTTGTCTAATTTATATATACCTGTATATATGTGTGTAAGGTGTCCGCCATAACAATAGGCACTGCCTTAGGCGGACAACCTGGTATGATTTGTGAATTCGTTTATCTTGGAATTATTGAATAAATAATCTTGAATCTTGAATCTTGAATCATGTTGATGCTAGAACACTATAATAGAAAGTTCTTTGGATGTTGTTTTAATTATAAATATGACTATATTATACTTTATTGCTGACAATGAGCACTAAGGGTGGTACCTTGCAAAAGGAATGTCAACAGAAGAAGAAGAAGAATATTTACCCTGACTTCAGGGGTGAGCCCACGGTGGCTGGAATTACAGATACAGAACAGAAAGCATCGAGCAGATATGATTGAAGTATACAAATTACTGAATGATGTTTATGATCCAGAGGTAGCACCAAAATTAAAACTATCAAGTGAAACATCAAGCTGCCTGAGAGGACACATTTACAAATTAAGTAAACAAAGGGCAAATAAAAACATAAGACACAAGGCATTCCTATTTAGATTTGTAAATATCTGGAATAGTTTACCTGCAAATGTAGTATCAGCACCAAGTCTAAATGCGTTTAAAAATAGAATAGATAAATCATGGGAAAAACAGGATGTTTTATTTGATTATAAATCACCCCTATCTACCGGAAGTCACCTAGTTGTTAGGGAGTCAGATGAAGAGGATGTGGTTACAGAAGACTAGTCTTGCAACCACTCAACTCGTAAAAGTAACCTAGAAGAAGAATTAACGCTCAAATGAATTGACTGTTTCAATTTTCGTTAAGCCGCAACTGCTTTGGAGGATTTGCAGAGGCCATGCAATAGAATAATACAGTCTATGGATAATTACTTATTTGTTCAGGCGAGCGAACCAGGCAATCAACAACCTGAAAACGAGGCCAGGTGTCTGCGTGCTGCCAACCGGATGTCTGCGTCTAGAGCGTCTGGGTGATGTTAGCTGCAGTTGATGGTTGTTGCCCGTAAGTCTGAAAGGAGGTGCTTCCTAAAGTGGGGGAATCTGTATGTAATAGACGCCCAACAATGACAAAGATCAGAACATTGATGCAGCAGCATAATATCACAATTACAGACGAATGCTGTATACAAATGATATTGGATGCGAGTAAGCTTACGGATCCACACTTCGAGACATTAAAAAACTATTCAAGATAACTATGCTCTAACCTACATAAGAAATGTTCCGGTCTACTGCGACTTAACCTCGATAAAAATAGTCCATGAAATCAAATGACGTTGCGATTAATTGCAATGAACATAAAACAAAACCCCAAATAGTGAAATCAGATCGGAATATACACCATATTTGGACCTTTTCCCTGAAGGGAATTTCTCGAGAGGCGGAATTTACATAACAAGAGCAAGAACAAGAATAAGAATATAATGACAGTACCCAACGGAAGTTGTGTACCCAACAGTTATGACAGGAGCAGGTCAAAGAGCCTTTGCTCAAAAGCTTATCAAGTAATAAAGATAATTTTTCGATGCAACTATGTCAAATGTTACATCGTGGATGCCTTTATATAATAACTGTTAAATACGAGATTGTCATTTAAAAACACCAGTTTTCAATCGTCACAATTGAATGTATTTATTTATTATGATCATCATCAATCATCATCATCATTTATGAGTCATATGATGATAATGACATGACAATTTCCTCCGTTCTGTAATCGAGCACATGTTACATTTAGGCCTATAACTATGGCTTATTAGCTATTTAGACAAAGTCAATCCTGTTACCTGTATAAATCACAATTCATAGAATCGCGATGACGTCAACACAATCAAATTTCCCATAATACACTGGAAGAGACGCCATTTTCGGAGGGGCTAATTTAACATTACGGGCAATGGGCCGTAAAACCGTAATTACATTTTCTTTAACATCTTACAAAATTCACTCATGATTTGATGTTTTCTGATTCATGGCGGGTTTGTTACAGATTCCCAGATACAGGATTTAATGGTTTGAACTTCATGGAAAATGTAAACAATGCGTTTGTATCGGTAGTCCTCTTTAGCATGTAGTAAGTTTGCCCCAACTAATTGAAATGAAAGAAAAAATTATTGATTCAATTGTAATGAAAAAGCACATACTAGGCATTTTCTTGGACCTTTCGAAAGCTTTTGACACGATTAACCACTCTATTTTACTAGAAAAACTTGCCTACCGTATTCCGCTTAATAGTAGCCTATGCTCTAATAGAAGCCCACCCCCTAGCTTTGACATATGAGTTCCAATGATTTCTTAGCAGTTTCAAAACGGCAAAACTCTGTATTAGAAGCCCACCCCATAACTCAGCAGACTGTATAGGAAAATTTTTCTTAAGAGCAAATTCGTAAGAAGGGCGTGTATAATAATAACAGTCGTGTCACAGGGTGTGTCTACTTCAGACCGATCTCTGCCCTGATACATTCCCAGCCCCTCTAGAAGTCAATAAAGGCCTCGGATTTGTAAATCTCGACCACCTATTAGATTAATACTAGTAGTAGACCACGTATGTTCAAGATATAATAAAGTTTATTCCACACTTTTGTAGTCAAAATGCGCGTAAAACAGTCTTGGCGTGATTAAGTACCTTCATTATAAATATATTTTAAGATCAAATTTATGTACCAAACAACAAGCACGGGAGAAAATGTGCATCAATTTTGTAATGCCGGTCAACATTAAATGATTCAAATTGAATTATTACGGACGACAATATAGCCGGCATCTTAAGTTGGCAAGCCAGCGGTTCTTGAGATGGGAGGCATCATGTTCTCGCGAGATATTATACGCTAACGGGAGTTTATAAAATGGGTACCCGTTTTTTAAGATCAGGATATTACTCAGCTCCTATCGCGCAGTGATAATATATAGATATTCCCGAGTTCCGAGTCCCCGATTCCAGAATATTTATAATCGAGAACTCGCTCTACAATAAACTCTTCAATTGGAGGCGAATCACGTGATTTGTACTTTTCGCAACGACATTTTATATCAAATTGTGGATTCATTTTGATGTAATAAACCAGCTTTATTAAAGGATACGCAATATTTAGGCGCTCAAATCAAATAATTTCACTTCCCCGGTGATGTTTGAGGTATACATTAAACGTAGGCGATGGGAATTTTTACGGGAGAAAATATGTTGAATTTCTGTGGTATCAATTTTAGAAAACTTTTTTGGGAAAACCATTTCTCAGAGATGTTTGGTTGGAAATTGAACACCTCTTGTCCTAATGGAGGCCTAGGCTACTATTAAGCGAAATACGGTACTATGGTTTCAAAGCTACCTAAATGAGAGAACACAATGCGTGCAATTTAATGCAACCTGCTCTGAAAATAGGAGACTAACTTACGACGTTCCTCAGGGATCCATCCTTGGCCCTCTGCTGTTCGTCTTGTATATGAATGATCTGCCCAATATATGCAAACACATGTCACTAATACTGTTCATTGATGACACCAATGCCTTTTCTCTGATGAAGATATAATTAATTTATACAAAAACGTAGATGAGGAAATGGAAGAAAATACTGACTGCTTTTCGTTAAATAAGCTGTCATTAAATGTGGATAAAACAAATGGTATGTTATTTTCAAAATCTAGAGAACATATAAATAAAGGTATTCCGAAAATTTATATCAACAAAAAAAGAAATTGAAGAGGCCCCCCGTACGCAAAGTTTCTAGGAGTTTATTTAGATAAAAATCTGACCTGAGCCAAACAAATTGAGACAGTAACTGTGAAGGTAGCAAGAGGAATAGGAGTCATCCAAAGATTAAAACCATATATGACACATGACACGGTTAAAACACTGTACATCACCTTAATCCTTCCGCATCTCACATACTGTAATGCTGTTTGGCCTAACACCTACAAAAACAAAATATCTAAAATTCAAAGCCTTCAAAAGAAGAGCATTAAATTATTTTCTTGACCAGCAGAGGGCCAAGATATGTTTAGAGAGGAAAAACTACTCAAACTTACTGACATATGTAAATCCCAAATGCTAACTATTGTGAAAAATTTCCATGACAACACCCTACCCAAATCCATAGCCCCCTTCTTTGTGAACAATATTAACATCCACCAGCATAACACTAAAAGCAGACACAAACTACATGAAAAATACACACGCACGGACATGGGAAAACATAGAATATCAATTGCAGCCACGCAATTATGGAATAATACTAAACAGGAAACCCGGGACAAAATACTGACAAAATCATTCAAGAAAACAATAAAGGATTACGTAATTAACACATATTAGTGCTACTACTACTACTACTACTACTACTACTACTACTACTACTACTACTACTACTACTACTACTACCACTACCTACCCACTCCAATCCCCCCACTATGACTGGATGCTTCCAACTGCTAGCAACTATTTTTTTTTTCAGTCACCATAAAACCAAGCTACTGGATGAGCAGGAGAATGAGCACTGTGCCCCTCCCATCCCCTCCCTCCCTTCCCACCCTTGCCCAAGGATGCTCCCCACTAACCAGCATCCTGTAAACATCTTATCAACTGCGCAAATACAGTACAGCTCGTGGATGACCTGACATACTCCCAAACAAAAGCAGTACCTTGTTGTTATAATAATTTAAGAATCAATGTGAGAAGTGTTCTCTTGTGTATTTTTAATGTGGGTGGATTGGAAGACATTGTTGCCTATGGCAACAGTGGTTTCCAATTCAATTATATTCAACACATTCAACAGAATGTTTTTATTTTACTATGGAGATGACTGTTTATTTCCGAGGTGTATATAATCAAAGTCAGCCAAAAATATATATGTTTGTGTTGTATTGTAACATTACCACTACAACTACTACTACTTAGACATGTATTAATTTTTTATTTAGCTTGTCTGCGTCCTGTGTTTGTATGCTACACAGTGTCCCGGTTATAGTTAATATATAACATACATAAAATGGATTAATTAAAATAATAAAACGTGATTAACTTAGAACGTGTAAATGTAATGACTGAACTGTAGTTTGTTATGTAACTGTCCTGTTTAATTTATTTGTTTAGATGTATGTATATATGTGTATGGTGTCTGCCCATACAATAGGCACTGCCTTCATCTGACAACCTAGTTGAATCCATAACGTATATATATACATGTATATTTGCTACTGAATAAATAATCTTGAATCTTAAATCATGGTAACTATCAGTGAACTGATAATGCCACTGCTATCATCATCATCATCATCACCACCATGTCTTATAAATTTTACTGAGTGGTAAAATCTAAGGCCAGAGGAATAGATAGGACTATATCTTGCTTCTACGGCATTATCGTCATTCTTCCCCGTACAGGGAAGATTGCACACAGTTATTGGAAATTAACTTTTTGGGTGATTTTAAGCAAATTTAATTTGTATATAACTATATTATGCATAAATAATTATATTATTTCTGGGCCAAAATTATAAAAATCAATACATCGATCTATTTACGGGGAAGAATGATGATTTCCCATCTGAAATATAAAATAAAATTATATGCTCATTAATTGATCTCATTTTCCGACTAATACGCGAACATTGTTAAAACATACATTTTCATGTATGTGACGGGGAAGAATGACGATCAGTATATATATATATATATATATATATATATATATATATATATATATATATGGACGCATATTGCGATTAACAACAAGAAGTGTTATATTAATGCTTTAATTAAATAACATTTGTAAATTTGATACAGTTAATTACTTTGCGATGCCAAATATGCGCTATCGTCTTTCTTCCCTGTATATATGTTTGACAGGGAATAATGATGATAATGCCGATTCTACCCCCTCCCATAGGTTTGCAAGGGATTTCGGTTTACCACGAAAGTTGGTTAAAATGTAAATAAAATTATTTATACGGTTTTCAATGTCTACAACATTTTAATAATTAAGACTATGCGAAAACTATAAGAAGGGGCTTCAATAGACTGTATATATATATATATGGACTATCAAAAGGCATTCGATACAGTACCACGTAGAAGGCTTATGGAAAAATTGAAAGCATATGGAATTGTAGGACCAGTACTAAATTGGATAGCAAACTGCCTACATGATAGGAAACAATGACTACTGTAGATTAACAGAAAAACATCTTGGGCTGACGTCACATCTGGAATTCCACAAAGATCTGTTCTAGGGCCTTTGCTATTTGTTATATTTATCACAAAAATCTTCAACATAATCAAATCTAAAGAAAACATGGTGATCCTGCAAAGTGACCTTGAAACACTATCATTGTTATCACTATACATGACTTTTACGCTTCCACCCTGACAAGTGCAAGCAGATACATTATGGAAAAATTAGTGCAGACAGTGACTACAACTATCAGCTACAGGGCAAATATCTGGAAATAGTTAAAGAGGAGAAGGACATAGGTGTAATAATTGAAGAGCTCTCCTTCGAGAAGCATATCAGTGAAGAAGCAAAAAAGGCAACATCCATGTTCGCAATGATCTGGAGAGCCTTTCAATACATGGATGCAGGGCTGGGATAACTGTAACTTGTAACTGTAACTGACTGTAACTTAGTTACATTTTTCATATAACTGAAGTAACTTGTAACTGAAGAATGTTTTCAGTTACAGTAACTGAAATGTAACCAGTTACATTGGAAAAGTAACTGAAATTTCAGTTACTTTTCAGTTACATTTCAAACTTCTGTAACAAATTCATAATTGACTTTCTTCATTTGCAGCATAGCTACTCTTATATATGTGCCACTCCAATATCCCAATTTCAATGTAATAATTCAGGTAAGCTGTTGAACACATTAAAGCTAATTTTACTGGAGGATGCTGATGCCATGGGCAGCAACTTTATTTCCAAACATCAGTGATATTAATTTTTTTAATTTGTCAGTCAGTCCAGTGGTAAATTTTCAAATATTAATCTTGTAGCTGTAGAAATAAATTTGCTGGGCCAAAAGTTAGATTTTCTTGACCAATCTCGGCAATTAAAGGGTTAACCCATTCTCTATCTGTGTGTGATATTTACTACATGCTATTATTCTAAAAATATGCTTGTTAGCAATGATAATTTTGACTGAATGTTATTGTTATATCAGGCGGCAACAAGGTTTAATCAAAATCTTATACAGCTTTTACATTAAACTACTTTAGAAACAGGCTGTTGACTAAATCATTATAGAATTAAGTTACTTACCTTTTAAAGCTCACATTTGTTTTTAAAAATTTTAGTTTTGTCATAGTAAATGTCCATTTCCAGACAAATATAAGATTATTTTAGAAAATTTACCACTAGAATGACAGGCTTTGGTGTTGAACCAGTTATTTCAGTTGTGAATTTTCAAAAATAATCTTACATTTGTCTGGAAATGGACATTTCTCAAAACTACTACAAAAGCCATTTTGTCGAGCTCTAGTGTTAAAGGGTTAAAAGGATTAAAACACCAAATGTAGAATTGTAAAGAAAGGTAAAATCTGCCACAGTATGTGTTAACAGCAAGTCCTGCTCTTGTCATTATATGCAATGATTAGAGCAGCTTAGGACATCATTGCTCAGCAATTATGCTCTAGCTAGGGTCAATTCACATAAGTGTGCTGATAAAGATCAAAGGACAATTCCATTGATAAATGTGAAGCCAAGGGGACAAATTTGTAAAGGCTGTGGAATGAAGCTAGTATACTGGAAAGCTGTTGAATATTTTGAAACTGATCTGACCTGAAAAAAGCTGTTGCTGCCATATGAAGCAACAGCTTTTGAAAGTAAAATTAGTTTAAAGTACTCAAATGAATTGTCATTGCAACATGAAAATAAGAAATTATTTTCAAAATATTTAAATTCCTATTTTACATTACACATGCATCAGAGCTGATGGCCATTTGCCAATTTCACTGGAAATATATTGTTATATATTGCCCCATAGTATGTATGATTACTGTATTCTGCGGCTGTGAGTAGTAGAAACATCCTACAGCTGCAATCAGTCCTTCTTCGCTTTTGCCCACTTCTTCTTGGCCTCAGCCAACATCCTTAGCTTCCTCAGGTCCATGCTTGACTTGAGCGTACCGAGTCCTGCTTTCTTGAGGTCACCTTGTAGCACGCTTAGCAGATTTATGCAATGACGTCCTCTCCTGGCTTTATATTTGCTGGCTGTGTGTAAGGCGAATTCCAAGGCTCTGCGCTGGTGTCTCTTCTGGCATCCTTAGCACATGGCCAAACATGGACCATCTTTGCCGGGCGACTTTTACAGACAGTGGCGACGTATTGCACATCTTGTATAGTGCATCGTTGGAAATTATGGTGTCTGGCCATCTGTGTCCAGTGATGGTGCGTAGGTGTTTGCCGTGGCAGGCATCGAGTTTGTCTAGAGCTGCCTTTGGAGGTGCCCAGCTGTTACAGTTATACATCATCAAGAATACACAGGTTGCATTGTATAAACGTAGCCTCTTTATCAGGGGCATCTTTGATCTATGAATCCATAGCTTCCAGACGGACTGGAAAGCTATGTTCCCCATGATGCAGCGTGCAGAAATGTCAGCAGTACTGCAAAGCAGTGAGCCCAGGATTTTACTTTTCCTCCATGGTTCGCTGCCACGAAGTGGGTCATCATTTTCTATAGTTTCATGCTTTGTCGATAGGTATATGTGGGTGAACTCTGTTTTGGATTCATTCATAAAGAGATTCTCAATTTTTAGTTTGCTTGCAGCTATTGGGAGAAGTTCCATCTCTAGCGGCATGCCCAGTATTGACACTGGGGGGGGGGGGGGGGGGGGCTTTGGTCTTGTGGAACTTTCCCACACAGATTTCAGTGCGGCAGCAAGGTAGCAGGTGAAAAGCACCGGAGATAGACCATCTCCCTGTGGGGAGCCAATTGATGTCTCAAACTCTACAGACTTTACTGACTTGACTCGTACTCTCAGCTTGGTGTCTACAAGGAGTAATCTCACTAGTCATAGCTCATCTTCATTGTAGCTGGCCTGGCGTAGTACATCTAGGATATTTGAGCGTTTAATCGAAGGCACGTGACATGTCAATGCCCATTTTGTGGAAATCACGGTGTTTAGACATGACTACTGACACAAGCATGCATTGAGCCCATACAATATCTGCGCAGCTACGTCCACGTTTGAAACCACTTTGATATGATCCGGTGAAGTAACCGATCTTGTCTCAGATGTGGCATAGAGTAACATTGGATAGGATTTTCCGTATGCTGTTGAGGAGCACAATGGGCTGCAGATTGGCTGGGGGCCCAGGTGGCTTCTTGGGCTTGGGTAGTGCGATAAGGGTGCCTTGGCCTACAGCTTCGACGGGAAGGTGGTGCATAAAAGCTGAATTGATTAGGTGCGTGATCGGTTTTGAGATAATGTCACTTGCATATTTGAATAGTTCATTGCTCATGCCATCAGGTCCAGATGCACATCCATTTTTCAGGGCTTTAAGTGCCTTCTGAACTTCTGGTGTTTTAATTGGTGTTAGTAATGGCCTGGGGTCTCCTGAGAACGGGTGCAAGGGATCATCATCATTGTCAGTGAACTGTTCCTTGAACCATTCTCGGATCACCTCTGCTTTTCCCTGGTCAGTACCGATAAAGTGTCATTCAGAGTTGTGTACAGTGAGTGGTGGTGTGTAGTTAGTAACTCTCAGGTTTCGGGCTGCCTGAAACATTTTGTGACAGTCATCCGTGGCAGTGATTTTATCTGCTAGGGAGTCTGCCTGTTGAATGTGGCGCAGAATAATATTGCGCTCCCGGCGTAGTTTGGTGCGGTCTTCACTTTGGCCACTTTGATGGATGCGCAGCCGTAACGCTTTCTGCTCTGCTGACAGTTAGCTGTGATGTTAGCTATCTGCCCCATAGTAGATGGTGGATTATCTTATCATAGAAAGTCAATGCTCTAAGAAAATCTTTTGAACATTTTGAAAATAATTTCACTGAAAAATGCTAATACCCATGACAACAATGCTTTCAGTCAAATTGGTTTCAAAACACTCAACCTATTATTTCTTACAATAAAATTAATCTTTTTTATCGGACCCGCATGGTTGAACGGGTTAGAGGAACAAATATATATGCACATTTTTACAGTGAAAGCCTCTTATTATTTTGGAAACAAGTTGAAAGAAATTTGTTATTGCATATGGCAGCAACAAAATTCAGTCAAATTGATTGTAAATTTGTTAGCAGGTTTCATATTTTGTATCTGAAATGGAATCAGTTCTCTCAGTAATATATATATATATATATATATATATATATATATATATATATATATATATATATATATATATATATATATATATATATATATATATATATATATATCAGTGGTTATAGTCGTATTTGTTCCTACTATATATCTCAAATTAATTGACTATGTTACAGTTTTTATGATGACATTCATGTTCGTGTATTTTTTCATAGTAATTATCAGACAAAGTAACTGATGTAATTGAAATGTAACTTTAGTTACATTGTGCAAAGTAACTGAAATGTAACTATACACCTGTGCAGAAGTTAAGCACCAGCAAAAACAATAGAACGTAGAAACATGATGGTACAACTAGGCTGCCATACTTTTTGTCCCCGCGTTAGCTGACATAATTCCAAGTACGAAATGCACATGCATGCATGACTTCACGCCGATTGATGTCCGTGCGTGGCGGGAAACAGCACACGTGTTCAGTTATGTAAAAGTCCAGTTTGAGGTGTAGAACATTATATACAGATTTAGGTGACAAGATTAGGAATTTTGTGTTCATGACCGTGGTTTATTTGTACAGAGAGAATTAGCTCTTGATTGTGAACCGCTATGGCAAGACGAAGGTTAAGTGATCGTGTGAAATGGCAAATCATAGGCATGCATACCACTGGTATGTCATGCAGAGAGATTGGCAGACAGCTGAACATTAACCATACTGTAATCAGTCGTTTGATTACAAAACATGGGCAAACTAACGAGGTGAAGGACAGGCCTAGATCTGGAAGACCGAAGAAGACTACTGCCCGTGATGATCGAGCCCTAGTACGCCTTGTTAGGAGATCTCCATTCACCAACAGCAGAGTGCTCAGCCAGCAATGGGAAACGTGCAATAGAGTGTCAATGTCTACCGTCAAAAGGAGACTGTATGCTGCTGGCATGAAAGCTAGGAGACCTGTCAGACGTCCTCTCCTCACTGCACACCACAAAGAGGAGCGTCTGAGGTGGTGCAACGAAAGAAGACACTGGAACATGAGATCCTGGAGACGGGTACACTGGTCCGATGAAAGTCGGTTCCTGCTTCATGCCACAGATGGTCGAACTCGTGTATGGAGGTCCAGACGCACGGCGTACGACCAACGTAACATCATGGAAGAAGTTCCATTTGGTGGAGGTTCCGTTATGATATGAGGGTGCATCTCATTTGATTGTAAGCTGGATCTGTTGACTGTACCTGGAACACTAAATGGACAAAGATATCAAGATTCCATACTGGATAGAGTTGTGGTCCCTCATTTTGTAAATCATGCACCTGGAACCCACCCTATATTCATGGATGACAACGCCCGACCACATCGTGCTAGAGCTGTGCATGAATACCTCCGCCAGAATGCCATCGAAACCCTACGATGGCCAGCAAGGAGCCCTGACATGAACCCTATTGAGCATATCTGGGACATTCTGGGAAACATGGTGAGAAGGAGGGATCCTCCTGTGCAGAACCTACAGGAATTAACAGACGCACTCCATCTTGAATGGCAACGAATACCACAATGGCGTATCAGTCGGTTGGTGATCAGCATGAGACGTCGTGTCCAGGCCGTCATCCAGGCACAAGGTGGATATACCCGGTATTAATAATGACAGTCTCAAACTCGTGCACAGATGTTAAACTTCGTTTTCAGACACCATTAATGACAATCTAGCCACGTGTGTCAACTGTAGGGCAATAGTTGTTAGTTGTGTCAACGTAACCATATTCAGGTCTCGTTTTCAAGTTCAAACAAAAACATACAGTGTTTCCCCACCATCATAATCAGCATTCCTCTAGTTGCATTATTACCTCTTGCACTAAGATGGATGGGTACATAAATGTTTATGCTATTGCTTTCTTCATAGCACATGAATATACCCTCGCATGTGCGTAAAAATAGGGTGGTGCTTAACTTTTGCACAGGTGTATAGTTACATTGCTCAACAAATGTTACTGTAACTGACATAGTCCAATATAACTGTAACTGTAACTAGTTACATTTAAATGTAACTGACCCAGAGTTGCCCTTATGCGTCCTTTTGCGCGTATATACGCATAAAAATGGCAGAGGGACACATATAAAAATTTAATATCTGCATCCCCGAGGATGCACGAGGGACGCAGTGAAAAAGTGTAACGGAAACTGGTAACTTTGCGTGTGCTTAATTATCGATTATATTGTCGTGTGTGTATATTTATTTGTGCATGTTTTTACTTTAAAAAATATACCTAATGTATAGTGTGTTCAATAAAAACGAACTTACTGCGTTGTTTAAGACTATGATTTGTTGTATGTTTTCTTGCACAACTCAAGTTGATAATGCCCATCCATAAATCAGATTCAACCACCACATTTAATTGTAAACACAATCCCCAAATCATCCTTAGTATTCCATTTGATCTAATTTTTATAAATAATGAGTTTACAAGCCCGATGTTAGTCGCCTCGTTTGGCCTACAAATTGCAAAAATACTTACCATGTTTCTGGCTGTTGTGCTAAACGTCAGTGTGACGTGTCAGTATTTGATTGGATAACAGCGGAATCTCCCTCTCGAGGAACTTACACTCTTGAGAAATCCAATACACCTGATCAAGCGTATACAAGCGTGTCTGGCCGTCTTAACCCTTTCACAGCTCAGAACATTGGACAGATCACAAAATTGTTATCACTAATATGCTGAATATTTTGAAATTAATTTGCGCATGCCTACTTGCCTAAAGCAGCAACGACTTACAGGCAAAATATTTTTTTCTATTTACTTATCAAAATATCTAAATGGATGAAGGAATATGTGGAAGATATTGTGATATCTTTTACATTTGAATGGTCAGTTGACGGATTAGCGGCGGTGTCTTTGTATTGCTGTTTGAATAACGGTATCAATACGCGCTATAAGCCGTCTTTTATTTAGCAATAGTGGCTGATTGATTGACTGATGGATTAGTGTTTATAGTGTTTAACAATACTCGATCGTTAGGTGTTCCCAATTTCTCAACTAAAACGTTCATCCCAGCAGCGATGTTCAACGATATCGTCGATCTACAGGTAGGCATATGTTAAAATATTGATTTTTTCCAAACAACGTATAGCTCAAAGCTCCCCGATACAAGTGTGCTAATGCATGATCAACCAATCAGCAATCGCGTTACATGGTTACTCCCTATGAATTAAACATATCCGGTTATTGGCTGATATATTTTCACTAATTACACATTTTAATCTGATTTATACGGATTATTTTTGATAAATTATTGTTTTGTCTGATGTTAGCCAATGTAATCCACTATATTTAGTCATTCCAGTTACATTATAAAAAATATGCGCGCATTATATCGAAGTAGGTCAAGTCGTCCTTGGGCAAACTCGCCCCCGATACTCGTAATTTTTCAATTCGTCTTTGTATATCTTGGTATCATCTGCAACAAGATATGTTGCTGCCTTCACTACATATGGTAATTCATTTATGTAAAGTGCGAACAATACCGGGCCCAATACACTACCCTGAGTGATACCACTTCTTACATGCCTGCTTTCTGATGAAACTCCATTGTAATTATCGCAGTGTTTTTAGGTCAACTGGCCCTAAGGGCCAAGTGAGTTTATGCGTGGCAACTGTCCGTTGTCTGTCAACTTTTTGCCTTAAAACACTACTCCTCATTAATCACTTGGCCGATTTCAACCAAATTTGGCTGGACTGACCCTATTATCGTACGCTCTTGAATTTCCATTCAGAATTTTGATTCATCAAATTTTTGGTTAAAATCTTAGATTTTATGTAAAACGTACACCAGAAATTGTCACGTTTGTTCTCCTTACCATTATGAGCAATTTCAACCAAATTTGGCTGAAAGGATCCTGTGATGATGGGCTCAAGAACTTTCCATTCAGAATTTTGATTTCAAAATTTTAGATTTTATGAAAAATGTACTGGAAATTGTCAAATTGCTTCCTCTCCATCTATCAATACTTACCATTACATTACTGATTGATAACAACCACCTTGGTGTTTGTGCCCTAAGAGAAACAGGGTAATAATACCAGATTGTCTGTCATCTGCAATGAAGAAAGTTGTTTTAGTTGTTCTCAAATCCATGCCAATTGGAGTCTGCATGATTAGTAGATCAGCGTCCGCCTTACCGTGTTCTATGTGACATCCACGACGCTCTAGCGTATCACCGAGCATGGTTATGAACCATTGTGTATTCTCATTGCTGGAAAGGAAGTCGTCCTTTCGTCCACTGAAAATTATAGAACTTGATAATTCCAGAGTTGGTGCAAAACGCATCCATGTCATTCACTGCTGTGTTTTGCCATTTCTGCTTGATCCATGCAAATATTCATCAAACACTACAACTGACTGACCTTAGTGATTTATACATATTTGATGTATTGCTTACATATCATCTCATATGTTGAACCTCGATTCCATGAGATCCTGTTCAGGAGTGGCACACACATACGCACGCATGCACACACACACATCATCTTCTTCTTCTTTTCGTTCGCTGATCATACCGCCAGTCCTGTAAGTGACTATCGACATGACCATAAGCGTTAAGTGCGTGGATCCATGGTTTATTAGAGTGCGCCGTGCGGCCTGGAACCTCCGTCTTCAGCACTCGAGGTTTCTGTCAGGGTTACCTCACCCTTACCTCCTTTAGTCGCCTCTTACGACACGCAGAGGATACGGAAGGTGTATTCTAAGCCCCACCTACAGGGCAAAACATCATCTCATATGCATTGTACATCCCCTGGCATTGCAGGCATATCTGCAGCCATCAACTTCTGGACTGCATCACCATTGAAGGATGGTTTATGTGCTAGTGGATGTGTATATCTATTCCCGAAGAGTGTAGGAGGAGGGTAAGCGCAGAATTCATACTGAAATAGATCTTTCAGGTTCTTATTGCATATTCTAAGTCACTAGGCTCTGAAAGAGAAGCTTCGGATCTATGTGTATCTCCTTACCCCTTATTTTCACTGCATTGTTGTTACTTAGGGTAACCTTGATTTTTTTTCATGAATGAATATCTGACAATGCTGTCCCCGAATTCTCTAGCACACTCAACATTCACAGTGGCATCAGCCGTCACACCAGTCACAATACTGTTTAGTGTTGGCTTCTCAAGAGAAGGACTTCTGCTGGTCAAAAGGCAAAGAGCTCCTGTCTATCAGCCATCTCCTTCACAACTCACCAGCCATGACACTGTCCCCTCTTTGTGTTGTTCACTCGTCAGGTAACTTACTGATGTTAGCTCCTACATGGCCAAGTTCACCTATCAACGGGCATTGGTAGACAGCCATGCATCTCAGTGTTTCTATCATCCCATGTCCTCTTGTCGGCCCTTTTAATACTCCTCAGGCCAAAATAAAAAATAGTTTCGTTTCCTGTAAACCTCCTGGGTGAAATTCCTTCTTTTTTTTTACCCGTCCGGGAATAAAATTTTTTTTTTTTCTACCCATTATAAATGTTAAAACATATTGGACTGTTTTATTTGATGATTTTATTAGCTCAGCTGACTTGTCAGTCATCTGATGCATAACGATGAGCCCCAGTCCGTCATTTCTCTGTCAGTACATCCATCGTCAACATTGACAGGACGGTTTGTTACTTCTTAGTGGATTAACACAAAACTTGGTCACAATGTTAATGTTGCCATCTAATATCTGTGTTGCAAAAATGAAACTGATATGACATCAAGCACCAGAGTTATCAGGCCTGAACTATTTGCTGTACTAGTAAAGTGTCACTTTCATTGCGGGAATATTAGACAGATTTTTCCCACTGTCCATTGATTTATAATCCTGACACATTTTCTTGCCAAACAAGATAAAAACACTTAACAGATTAACCTTTTTCCTCCACTGCCTAAATATTTAAGATATGTATTATGTGCTCTGACATCTATGCTGTAGAATATTTTGAGATGTGTTTGATTGTAAGATGTTACTGCGTAAGGCAGCAATTACAAATACATTGTAATGTCAAATTATATTCTAATTAAAGTTCAGGTGCCCTACCCAACCCCTGTTGCTAACGTGGCCATTCAGCCAGAAGTACATGTGTTAAATGGATGGTTTGGAATACACTGTTAAACCTGCTATAAAGATCACCTGTATTAACCCTTTCACTGATGAATTCCCTATGTCACATTTTCAAGGCATCCATGCAGAAAAACTGTTGAATATTTGAAATCCATTTGACTCGAAGCCATTGCTGTCTAAGGCATAATGGCTTGAACAAGTAAAATTATTTCAAAATAGTCAACAAAATAAGTTTTATATCATAAAGAATATACTTTTCCAGGATTTATCGGTGAAAGGGTTAAGAGACCACCTGCCTTTAGAGACCATTTTCGTCATTTGCTAAATGCAATTAAGCAATGAATTTGAACCTTTATTAAGAAACCAGCTGTGGTAAGATACTACCTTTTGATTCTCCCTTGGCTGCTGTCTTAGTACAAGTTTGACTGTCATCAATTTCTATAGTTAGCTCAGCTGGCCAGAATGGCCAAGTGAGCTTATGGCATGGCGACTGTCCGTGTGTTCATCCATCGTCTGGCATCCGTCCATCCGTCAACTTTTGCTTAAAAACGCTGCTCATTGACCACTTGGCGGATTTCAACCTAATTTGGCTGGAAGGACCCTGTGGGGGTAGACTTCAGAACTTGTATACAGAATTTTGATTGGTCAATTTACGCCCATCAATTTTCTGAAAAATTGTGTGAAATCATTTAAAACGTTACTCCTCATTAACTGCTTGGACAATTTCAACCAGGCTGAGCTGGGAGGATAGTACGCTAGTATGTTTCAGAACATGTATACAGAATTTTGATTGGTCAATTTTTCTGGTGGCCATCTTGGATTTTCTGAAAGTCTCTGGAAATCGCTTATAAGCCTACTTGATAACCGCTAAGACGATTTCAGTCAAACCTGGATGAAAGAA
This sequence comes from Chaetoderma sp. LZ-2023a, assembly GCA_034401795.1. NCBI lineage: Eukaryota > Metazoa > Mollusca > Caudofoveata > Chaetodermatida > Chaetodermatidae > Chaetoderma > Chaetoderma sp. LZ-2023a. Next base: position 69,153,208 of record CM067369.1, on the reverse strand, counting down.
CCCTAGCATGGTATTCTTCAGAACTTGTGTACAGAATTTCGATTGGTCCATTTTCCGGTGGGCATCTTGAATTTTCCAAAAAATGGCGGGAAATCATTTAAAACGCTATTCTTCATTAACTGCTTGAGCAATTTCAACTAGACTTGTCTGAAAGGATACTAGGCTAGTAGATTTCAGAACTTTTATACAGAATTTTGTTTGGTCCATTTTTCTGGCGGCGTCTTAGATTTTCTGAAAATTTGGGAAAATCAGTTAAAAGGCTACTTCCTCAGTAAACGCTTGAATGAGTTCAAGCAAACTCGGCCAGAAGGACCCTAAAATGCTATGCTTTAGATCTTGTATGTAGAATTTTCAATTTATTCCTTGGCCATCTTGGATTTTCCGAAAAATGGCTGAAAATCGTCTACTCATTAACTACTTGGACGATTTCAACCAGACTGGCTGGAACGAGCCTAGGGCAGTAGGCTTCAACATATTAAATGAGTTTTGATTGGTCAATTTTTTGGTGGCCATCTTGGATTTTCCGAAAATCATCCATCATGTCTCTTTATATGCAAATGGTTTAAATGCCAATGGTCCAGTTGAGCGCCACAGGCCCTTGGGCATCTTGTTAGCACTGATGTCGTGATCTGTTGTTGCTTAAACAGTGTTCAAAATTACTATTGCAAAAAGCAGTCCATAGATTGTGGTCAATATCTCGAAAACTAAACCATTTGACTGAAAGTCACGGGAAGTGGCACCCATTGATATAAAACTCAATAAATATTAGTTGAAATGCCAATTGAATGTTCCAGGTATTCCAGTGTTTATTGGTTTCAAATAATAATCAAACAGATAGCTTTTCATAAGAAATTCTTGGGATTCTATTTCCAGGAAATGAGTACCCGTATTAGCCATTTATCACGTGTTGAATGAAATTCACCCACAGTACACAGGAACGACAGTACGACACATTATTGAAGAGTATGATCGAATACTGAGTACTTGAATACAAATATGTGACTTACTCGACTCTCATAGGTGGATAGGCGATATTCTAGTAACTCGAGTAGCTACTGTACTAGGGACCTAAACTAAGTACTTTGAGATGGATAACATCGAAGAAACAATCATACGTAGCGACCATTCTAATTTCATGGCAATTTATGTCAGTTATATTTATAACAACGTGTACGGTGTAGACTAAACACGCCTTACACCTTGTACAGGATGAGATTGTCATAAATGGTCTCCCACCTACGTTGTTATTAATGTGTGGCAATTTACGTCAGTTGTCAGATCGCTACATGCATATACTGTGCTAAGAAAATCAACATATTTTCATATTTCAAATTATTTTCAACTATTCTAGTGCCTGAAACCGGTATTTCAGTTAAACCTTTTTTTGTTTAGATCAACCCGCCCAGCTCTAGTAATTAGCAATGTCGGGAGGATGACCGTATTCTGATTGATCAATATAAAATTAAAATCCCACTTTAACAACCTTTGAAAATAATTTGACGCCTTATTCACTGGCTTCATATTGTTAATATGGAATGGTCTAAACGCCTTTGTTTATATGATAAATTATGAACTGCAAATATGCTTGCTTTATTTTAGACAAGGAGCTGCAGAAGTGCGAAGACAGGTTTCATCTACAGTATTCCAGGGAGAGGTACCAAAGAGTGTCAGTGGTGTCAATCTTGCGGCTGGAGTTGGAGCACAGGTAATGACACCATACATGTACTCCATCAAACTATCACGACAATTGGGTCATCGAATCATAATCTGTTTATAATATAAATCACTGGAATGGCTGGCTCAGTTACTGAACCGGGCATTCAAGTGATAAACTTTAAAAAATAGTATTATCATCTTTTATTAAAGTGTTAATATGATGGTAAATTCTAAGTAAATGTTTGAATTTAATATTTTCCATATTTCTCGATAAAGTTGAACATGTTGGTAATTAAGGATAGATAGCTCCTAGCTGCGTCATCGCCTGGAAATGAGCACATGTGCATAGCACATGACATGATCAGGGTTGGGGTCAATTCCGAGTGGAATTGGAATTGATCAGTCAATTCCAACTCAATTCCGGAATTGGAATTGGAATTGATAAATCTGAGGACTCAGGAATTGGAATTGAAATTGATAAAATGAAATTAACCTCATCCCTGGACATGATACACTAATGTCAAGCTTTCACAAAAATGGTAGATTTAAGATTTATGGTCGTAGAATGCTAAATAAATATGGTAATAACATATTGTAGGGATTTTTTCCCATGCCATTTATTGTGTGTAATGTTAAGTCTCTTTAGAAAGGGAAGGGCCTAGACTAAGTAGTTGCTACCATATAAATTCACCACTAAAAAATAAAAAGATGGGAAATTATAGTTAAAGTTTTCGGCCTGTCCATCCAAGTGGATGCATGCATCGTGGTTTTTAGCCCACTTGGCCAAGTGAGATTATGCTGTGGTGCCCATCCGGTTGTCCGTCGTCCATCAACTTTTTCCTTTAAAGAATTTTGTCTCAAGAATCATTGGGACGATTTGATTTCAATTATTAGCTCATCTTGCCTGAATGACAAAGTGAGGTTATGGCATGGCGACCATCCGTCTGTCAGTCCATCGCCTGGTGTCTGGCATCCGGGCGTCAACTGTCCCTTTAAAATGCAATTCCTCATTAATCGCTTGGTGGATTTCAACCTAATTTGGCTGGAAGGTTCCTAAGGGGGTAGGCTTCAGAGCAAGTATACAGAATTTTGATTTTACCAGAAATTGTCTTGAATTGATTTTTTGACAGTAATCCTGGATTTAAAAAAAGTTTTCCTGAATCATTTAAAATACTACTCCTTAATTAAAGGCTCGGTTTCAATGAAACTTGGGTGAAATGATCCTATGGTGATAAGCTTTTACATATATCAAACAAGAACTGATTGTTCAATTTCTCTGTTGACCATTTTAGATCCATTATGTCTATTTACGCATGTAAATGCAAATGGCTCAAATGCTAATGGTCCCTTATTTATGTTACATTTTGTTATTGGCCTTATTAGTCTACAGTGGCTCCTCCGATTTTAATGAAACATTACAAAAGTGTTCTATGTAATGCAAAGATGCAGGTAAGACCTGGGGTACATAGATACTTGCAAACAGTATACCGCACTTCAGTGTCCCTGACATCCATTTAAAGACAAGCATAATCTCTGCCAGTTTGTGCATTCTAGAAAAAATTGCAAAAATTGCCGCATGGTCAAGAACCCGTAAGTCTTTTCTGCTGTTGCTGGTTGTCGGTTACTCTCTTGCGCAACAGTTTTTCTACCTGGTACCTGAACCTCTCCTCTCTCTCTCTCTCCACCCCTCCTCTCTCTCTCCACCTTTCGCCACCGCTCTCCTCTCCACTCCTATCCTAACGCTATTCTATCCTACATCTATCTTATCCTACCCTAGCCTATCCTACCATGACCTATTCCTATTAGCCGGTTATTATGGGTCGATCCACTCGACACCTAGTGTCTTACTATGGTCGAAATGTGTCATAGGAAGTGTCTAGCGAAGTGTTACAAGCCAGGAATTGATAAACCTGTGCGCACAGGGACCCAAAGGCCGAAATTGAAATATTACCTTATGATCTTATATAGCTGCAGATCAGCACAGTTATTCACTGTAGTAAAACTGCCTGCTGGCAGCCTTATAGGTAGTGTTAAAATTAACAACTCTCATCTGTCACACATTTCTAATGAAACTCACAGAGGAGATTGCTGGGACCTCTACCCGAGTTGAGCACTCCCGGTGGTGGATGCTGTGTGTCTGGAGGGACCTCTTGAAGTTCCTCTCGTACAAAGGGCTGTCTGGGTCCATTAGCAAGGTGGTACTGTATAGGCAGCCCCATTGACTCCACATACCTGTCAGGTCTGTGGACATCTAGCGACCGGTTGGAGTCTGTCGACCACCTTCCTTCTCACTGGACTACTGGGCTCGGTAACAAACTAAGGCATTGGACGGAAGTCTGTCCTCCTCTCCCATGTCTCTGGTGTCAGACCGACTGGCAACAGATGAGTGCTGCACGACCTCTACTGGCTTCTGCCCAGTCAGGTGATTGACCTCTGTGTTGGATCTCTCAACTAAAACGGGTAAGCCTCGTACCCATACTTTGGAATGATCGCCAAGAGCTGTCATTTGAGCATATTAATGTGGGAACAGTCTCTCTGCCAGTGTCGGGTTCCACTGCTCGACGATTGCTTGGGCGCGGTGATACCCTGCCTCGCCTCGTCTAGCCACTACACCATGTTTCCCCATGAGGGCCACAGTCTCCATTCTGAACTCCTTACCCTCATCCACTTGCAGCAAGTCTGGTCACTGGCGGGATGACTGGATCCTCATAAACACTCTGGAATCTGGCCGCTACCTGGCCTGCAGACTTATCTGTAAGCGGTACTGCAGCCTTGTCCCTACTGGCTACATCGATGATGGTGAGGGCATACTTGTTCTTGCAACCCACACAATCATGTGGAAGGAACAGCACATCTGCCTGGTGAACTCTGTTCGGAAGTGTGCACGCCAAATGTGGTGTGGACGAGGACTGTATATCTGCCACATGATCTGCCTGGAGAGCCATTGTCTTACTGTCTCCAAGGTGATGTGAGCCTTGCGCCATGCAGCCTCGAGCAGTTGGTGAGGCTCACGGTGGTAGCCACTGGGCTGGTAGTAGAGCTCCTCAAGACAGGCAGTTGATGAACTCTCGGCATCCCTCACGTCGACTTCTGTCCTGTCACATATGGCTCAAGCGAATTCTAGGCAGACGAATAGATGGCCGTCATGCATACAACCATCGCTGAGCTGGATACACCGTCGTCTAGTCTGCGCTGGATCCTCAGAGAAGGGCAAGTTATCGACCATGCCTCGCATGTTAAGAGTCTTGACCAGAGAGTACATCGACGTCATACTATATAGCATGTCTTAAATGTTCGCCAGCCCAGATGACTGCGAGTGCTATGGCAACATAAGGGAGCCATGGGCCAGCTACTCCAAAGAATGTACCCACACTTGATGGAATGGCCTGAGAAATCATCTAAACACCATGGAGAGTGTTGTTGGTGATCTTGCGGACTGTCTCACCAGCTTTCGTTGTGAACAGAGCAGTTGGAGTGCCGACTGCTGTCAGCAGACTGAGAGAGCTATTCATGTAGGGGCGATAGGTTGCTCGATGGATTATTAGGCGGGATTATGGCTCTACAACATCAACATTGTGGTCGTCACCATCATAGTCCGCCTCCTCATCATAATCCTCATCTGTCGGATCCTCGACATCATCGTGAGCCTCTGGTTCATACATTGTCAGTTGCTATACAAGTGATTTAAACCGGACGACCAGGGACATGGCATCCGCAGTCTTGAACACAGGCGTCTTGGCATTGGCGAACTGGGGCCTCAGCTTTGCTGACCATAAGATGGCGCGTAAGCGACAACCAGGCAATGGAGAAGATGTCCGAGCCGTGGATGGAGTACAACAAGGAACTCGAGCATCTGCGCCAAAAGGATGCACGCCGATGGCAACAGAGGACCCAGGCCACACAGAATATTGATGAGGCTGATGAGAGTCTCAACGAGTACTACGAGGCTGTAAAGCTCTCCAAGCTAACCCTCGACTATGTGGCATCCTTAGGTCAGAAAACGGAGGAGGTCCCATTAGTGGTGTTCAGAGCCAGGGTGGTGATAGCAGGAGTCATGCTCTACATATGCTCAAGCTGAATACCTGCGGTGTGCGACACACAGACTTGGCCACTCCCACTGTCCTGGTGACTACCATGAGGTTCCCGACATGGGAGCTGAGCTGGTTGCCATGATTAGGTGGGATGTCCCTACCACTGAGGCGGCACTGACCCTTGAACGCTAACTCGAGATCGTCGTGGCCACTAGTCGGCCTCATAAGTTCGTACGACTTTGTTTTCTGTCGATAGAGGTAGACATCACCCAGATCACGAGGCTCACCGAGAACGTTGGTCCCAGCCACAACAAGTTTGAAGTCATCTAGCTCTTTGACTTCCTGGACTGCTCCTCCTTTCTGAACCAGGACCACCACAGCAACACAATCCAGGGCACCTCGTTGCAAGTATGTTTGGGCGGCCACCGTTCTGTGCCTGTCTCTCCCCACCAACTGGTGTGGTGTCGTCGGACGGGACTAGACATTCAGTCGTCGCGAAGGCTTTCGTCGTAGTAGTCCTTGGGCTACAGGTCATCTGCTGGTCGCCGATCCAGCGTGACCTGGTCGGTCAATTGCAGGTCTCCACGGCCAGTAGATCTTCTTGGTGGCTCTCGGTCGTGTTCCTCTGGGCTTGCGATGCCATCCCACAGGCGCTTCTACAGGGCTCCCCACAATCATTTGCTGGCCACCGTCTCCTTGGAGATGTGCGGGTCGGGTCGAGCATTCCCGACGGGGCATGGTGCTTACAGATGTTGCCATGACCAAAAGGTCATGGTCATTAATAAGTGTATTAATAATAGGGATGTACGATATACCGATACCATATTTAAAACTGTGGTTGATCATACTGGACACAAACTTGGACAAATTCTTTCATATAATGAGGGGGCATCACATAATGACATTGTGGTCAAAAGCTCCAACATCAAGGGCACTGGGACATTGATAAAAATTGTGCTTTTCAATATTAACATTTTACTTTTAGCTCAACTTAGTAGTTCATGTCTCATGTTTGGTTATGCATGCATGGCCCACATTCAAACACATCATTCATTATAATGACATGGCATGACACAATCACCTTGACATCAAAAGGTCACGGTCAGTGTGATGACAAAACTTGATGGTTTTCTCAACAATAACATTTTGCTTTTAACTCAACTTGGCAGTTGATATTTCGTGTTGTGTTAATAATACTGCACCCAAACTTGGACACTTGCTAATGAGAAGGGATGAGACAATTTCTTTGGGGTCAAAAGGTCAACGTTCAGGGTTGGAAAAAAATCGATTTTTTTCAAAAAAATCAAATCAATCGATTTTTTTGATTTAAATCGATTTCAATGATTTAAATCGATTTTTATTCGCGACATCCCAGGAAATTACGTAAAACTTATACAGTGAAACCTGTATTAAGACACTGGCTGTGGGAGTCGCAGAAGGTGGTCTCTTAAGACAGGTGGTCTCTTAATACAGGTCCAGATGCATTGCTAAACTGTATTTTGGAACTGAATAAAGTGGTATTTTTATGACTTATTTTTAACTGAATTTTAAGCTTGCTGGTTTCTTAATACAAAAAAACTTTGTTCGCTTAAGCAGTTTTAACAGTATTATTATTGCATCATTTTTTATTGCATCATTTTTTTATTGCATCATTTTTCTATTGCATCATTTTTTTATTGCATCATTTTTTTTAAATGATGCAATAGAAAAGCATTTTTTCATTCTTGAAAAATACAGTCAAAACTGCTTAAGTGACAAAGGCTATGAAATATTTTCAATTCCATAATTAGCAAAATGTCTAACTCCGGCCGAAAACAAGATCCAATATGGATTCATTATGAGAAAGTGAAGACCCCAGATAAGGCCGGTGTCCGGGCTGTCTGCAAGGTCTGCCGACACGAACTCCAAGGTATCCCAGAGCGGTTAAAAAAACATGCAGCCAATTGCACAGGTCCACCAACACCAGCACTTCAAGGTCTAGCTGTAGCCGCAACAGAAACGGGGACTTCATCTCAATCTGAGCAGCAGCAGCGCGTTGAAACTGTTGTTGATCAAAACGATGTGGTGGTGATGGAAGTTGAACCTCTGTCAACTTCAAGTTCTGCTTCAGCGGCAGTGAAGCGCCCAGTGCACGGTCAATTAGCTGCTGGTACATTGGCCGCTAAGATACCCAAGCTGAATTATGGTCTACAGAATTATGTCATCAGAACTTCAGCAGAAAAACGTGGTGAATTAGATCGTGATGTAGCTAGGATGGTGTATGCTACGAACTCCCCATTTCGCTTAGTAGAAAATAGACATTTTATAAACCTTGTAAAAGATTTACGACCAAGCTATCAACCACCATCCAGAAAGGACATAGGGGGGAAATATTTGGATGTTATCTACACAGAAGAGCGGGAGAAGGCGAGAAAAAATTTGGAAGGTGAACTTGTCTGTCTAGCATTAGACGGTTGGAGCAATATTCATAACGAGCCTATCGTATGTGCTACAGTGACGACCTGCTTAGGTGATATTTACTTAGTGGATACTACGGACACCTCTGGACATCCTCACACAGCGGAATATCTTTATGACATTGCGAAGCAGACAATTGAAAACACGCACAATGATTTTGGGTGCATTATATGTAGTCTCGTCACAGACAATGCTGCTAATGTAGCAAAGATGCGAGAGTTCTTGAAAGAACGACTGGGTTTCAACATGATTGCGTATGGATGCACGCCTCATCTTCTAAATCTGACTTCAAAGGACTTAGAAATGGGTAATGTTAAGGAGCATGTCACACAAGTTGTGAAGTATTTCCGAAATAACCACTTTGCTAGTGCCCAAATACGCCAATCATCGTGCAGAAAGTTAGTGATGCCAGCAGATACAAGGTGGAACACAATGTACGATTGTTTAAACTCGTATTGTGAGGCATGGCCGACACTTGTGACAATCTGTGATGGACATACTGACCGCATAGATGTTGCCATTGCCAATAAAGTTCGTAATGTAGTAATCAAACGTTCTGCAGATGAATACCGACTTTGTTTGAAACCAGTAGCTTGCGCTCTCGATAAAGCTCAATCGGACAATTGCACAATAGCAGAAGCAGTTGAATTATGGAAAGATGTAAAAACGGCCCTGCATAATGACACTAATAATTCAACAAAGCGTGCGGCCGATAAGCGTTATCAACAAGCTGTGACACCTCACCACATGCTGGCCAATCTACTCCACCCTAAATACCGTGGTCGAAACTTGACTCAGCAAGAACGTGAAACTGCACTCACCGTAGCATCCGAAATCCCTGGTTTGATGACTTTGGTAATCAAATTCGAGGCCATGGCACCACCATTTCACATTCTTAAATTTAACGACGAAGTTGTTAATGGAGTAACCTCTCTTCATTGGTGGAAGTCGCACAGACGTGACTTCGAGGATGATCTGCTGGAAGCATTTGAATTCACTCAGCGTCTGATGTCAGCTGTGGCGGCGTCAGCTGGTGTCGAGCGCATGTTCTCCAGCTATGGGCTCGTGCAGAGTAAGTTGAGAAACAAACTTGGAACTTTAAAAGCGGCTAAACTAGTATTTCTTTTTCGGTCCCTAAACTGTGACAAAGAAAATGACTTCCGGTTTCAGTTGAATGATGATTGTTGACTAGACTAGTGAAGTACAATTGCAGCATTATTGAAAACTGAAAGTGAAAAGTGATGACAGACACATCTATCTGTGACTCAGTTAGGTTTGCGCGATATTGCTTGAGAGAATATCGATATCGTTATTATAAAAAAATTGCGGTATCTCAATAGTCAATATATCGAGTGTTCTGGTTAATCACTTAATTGTGAATAATTAAAGAATATGCATCCCATCATTCATAACATATTGAATATTTTGAAAGCAATTTCACTGGAAGCCGTTGCTGCCTAAGTCAGCAACGGTTTTCAGTGAAATTGCTTTCAAAATATTCAATATGTTTATTATGTTACGAATGATGGGATGTCTATTCTTTAATTATCACTGTTTGAACTAATAATATATAGAGTTCAAAATTTATATATTACGTCATATTAGCAACGATTTTTCAATTTTGTTCACAATTGCATCACAGATACAGTGAGTAGCAATAGGACAGAAATGATGCAATGCATAAATCTAACGAATTAGCCCTAATTAGATGCACAAAATCTATGAAGGTATGCAAAAGTCATCATTGTCTAAGTCTATCAACCTTGTTAACTTCTGTCTTTAAAAATATGCTCAAATTAAAATTGATAAACTGGTGTACATTTTTCAACAATTTTGGTGGACGATGTTGCTGTCTGCGACAGCTCTATCATCCACCAAATTTGTTGAAAAATGTACACCAGTTTATCTTTAACCCTTAGCACACTGATGTTGAAATTTTTAAATTTCAAATTAAATTTAAAGATAAACTGGTGTACGTTTTTCAACAAATTTTGTGGAAGATGGTGCTGTCACAGACAGCAGCATCGTCCACAAAAATTGTTGCAAATTGTACACCAGTTTATCTTTAAATTTAATTTGAAAATTTAAATTATCATGCTCCAGAGTGCTAGGGGTTATGTTTATTTTGAAAAATTAAAACTCCTACATCAGTGTGCTAAGGGTTAATGTAATGTAATGATGTGTTTACGTGTTACAATGTATATAGTTTCTTGCCAGTTTCAGCAATTACTGATTTTGATTTTTGAAGTTGTAGTAAACTACTTAATTTAATAACATTTCAATCTTTATTGTTTTAGTGTTAAATAAAATGGAGCCCAAAAGTCCAACTTGATAAGCACTAGCCAATAGTAATCGAGACACTCAATGACACTCCAGAGTGACTCCAGACGCATGTCATAGCTGAAAAAAGAGACAGTGTCTTGCTTTAAAAGAGTGTGCTTTTGGAATTAGACTAATAGTAATAGCCATACTGGCCCATACATGACTTTTCATGTACACTATTGCTTTAATGGTCATGTAGTGACATGTACGCACATGGAATTCTCCTCTTCTTTACAGCTTACACATACTTAATGATCATACTTTGTACACATGTGTGATGTACTGTGTACATGAACCTCAAGTATGTAGATTGTAGATGTGGACTCGTGCACTGGGTCTAGTCTTGCTGATGACAAATATGAGCAATTAAGTGTATAATTCTATTTTGTGTTGATGTTCAAGTGCCATGGAAGCAGTAAAATAATTATGTTACTTTAATTTAACAAAATTACTGTTAATTGTATTAATTACTTGAAAATTCCTCTATTTTTGCAAAACTGATTTAAATCACGATTTTTTCGATAAAAATCGAGTGATTTAAATCATGATTTAAATCATGATATAAATCAATTGATTTAAATCAAGCCAACCCTGTCAACGTTCATGGTCATTAATAAGTGTATTGATAATAGGGCTGCATGATATACCGATACCATATTTAAAACCGATATTACACACTGACGGTTTCAAAACCGCTTATGAAATATAAATATCGAAAAACTGAATATGAACATATTTTCGGTTTTTAGTTTGCCATTGCTAAAAATGAAAGGACAGGCCTTTGAATTTTCATCCACCCATCCCAGTTCCACATATTCCCCTATTATATATATAATAAAATGCTTGTGATAAAAGATACTAACCAGCGACAGTCATGAAAAGCGCAATGAGCAATGATTGATGCCTAAGACATGTTTTTCCAGGAAATATTTATATCGTTTAAGCGGCTTCTGCTGATCATTCCATTCCTGTTTTCTCATTGGCTACTGGCTAGCATGACAAAAATGGGTATACACGCATGACATTAAATATCCGTTACATGCATGACAGACGGCTGAAAGCGGAATATTTTTTTCACCCCATTGTGTCTAAAACAAACTCTTTTTAACTTGCATGTGAATTTAACAGGCTAATAATAACAGCCGGGTCACATGATTGATCTATTTAGAAAATGATTCTGATATTGTAAATAATTGGTTGAAAGTACTCACGAAAGAGTTTGCTTGAGGAGATTCATATTCTCGCGAGATTTCATACGCCAGTGCGAGATAACTGAGTGATCCCAACTTCCTTGGATGAAACTCGGATCTGATCTATTGCGTATACAGTAATTTCCGAGTTCTGAGTCCAAACCGCAGTCTGTGAGTCTCGGATGAGTACTCGCTCTGAATACCAGAAATAAATCTTTGTAATATCATGTGATTTGTATTTTTTCACGACGACATGAAATGTTAAATTGATACTAATTTGGATGTAATAAATGATGGTTATTAGAGTATACCTAATATTTAGGCAGTTCCAAGATAATACGTTCACTTCCACAACGATGGGCAAGGCATATGTTTAAAGTGGCAAAAAATTTTCCTTGGAAATACTGTTCGGTTTTCACGTTATTGACGATCGTTTTTTAAGCAATTTAGAGAATGGATTTCAACTTTTTCTTGATAGAAGTTACACATAAAACCGATATTAAGTTAAAACTGATTTGAAAAGTCATATTGAAACCAATATGGCTGTAAGCCAAACCACTATTTGATAAGCCTTCTATATTTATTTTATGTTTTAAATCAAGCTTCATAGTTCATTCCAAAGTCATAAAGTCAAGCTTCATGGTTGCATTTCAATCACATTCCTGGTTTATCTTGCTTTAGTTTTGAGAACAGACTCCGAATCAAATATTGATTATTTAGAAGAGGTGATCTGATTGTACATATTTATTGTTAAGATGACCACATGCTGGTTTGCATAATGGATATTTTACGTCCTTGCTTAAAGGTACCTATCACAGATGTTGTCGATCCACCAGACTTTGAGGATTTTGTGCTGCAGAACCAGACAGTTATTGACCGCGATCCATACAGACATCTCTTACAGTTTCCAGATAATGACATTGAAATACAGACAGTTCAGAAAGCCAGCAGGACAATTCTGCCATTGGTACCAGAGCCAGGGTATGCTTATTTAGAGCTTTTACAAATCAGATGCTTATCCATTTTAACCCAATTAAACAACGAGATCAAACACATAAGAAAATTTTTTTTTTTTTAAATTTTGTACTTGGATATTAATTTGACGCGTAAGTAAAACTAGTATGAACTTTATTTGCCAACCCCACAACTTGTGGTATTGAAGGAAACATTTCCCAATCCCATCCAATGATCCACCCATTCATGGAGCATCCGCAACACATTGATTTCCATGTAATGACTCATAGTATTGAGCAATGAACCTTTCCATGTTTATCCGTCAATCAAATGACATCATAACCAACTAAGTGATGTCTATGCTACTGTCATAATAATTACATCATAAATGATTCTATTTGGCCCGTCTTTAACTCTTAATAGTCTGACATGTATGAGTTGTATGTCTCTACTATATAATAAACATGCTGTTGAATATTTTGAAACTAATTTGACTGGACGCTGTTGCTGCCATAGGCAGCACTTATCTGTATAGTTTTCTGTAAATTGATAGTCGGAGAGTTTGATTCCAACACGAGCGTGGTGTGGGTGGAGCTTAGCTAGAGATGGGCGGGGCATAGCTAAAAATAGAAAGGTCCGTTAATTAGTAACATTGTGTATCACTGGAGGGATCCTATCTGTCACTAAAGTATCTGACATCATGCTAAATTGTGTTACTAGTTAGCTGACGTTACAATCATAGTGAGATATGTATTTAAATGTTATGAACATCAAATAGTCAGTTAAGCGTGTCTTACAATTTAATAAAATGTATTCTGTTCGTTAGAATTGGTCAGACCAGTACAAAGTCTCAAACCTTCGATAATTATGCTTCCGGTTCCAATTTTATCTCGCCTTCATGAAGTGAGGGGGAGATTTTGGGAGAGAGGGAAAATGGCGGCGTTAGCGTCCTCTCTGGTTTAGCTTTTTAGTTCAGCCGACTGACAATTAGAATTAGAAGAATGTTAAAGTTTTTCAGTGTTCTTTTAATTTATCAAGAGCTTATCCGATCCCAACAAAACTTTACAGATTTGTTCTACCGGTATATCATCATTGCATTTAGTTTGCAGCAAAATTAAAACGATGTTAAAGTTTTTTCCATTCTTTTACATGGGTTGGACATAGTTTATTTCTGTGTGATTTATCTCCCTTTCAAGAATTAGGGGAATGCTCGGGAGTATTAAAGAGTTTTTCAATAGACAGTTGATTCAGCAAAGGGATATACTATTTTAGGAGGTCCTTAATTCACCTTTCCAGAGTACCCAGCCATCATATCACGTCATAATGAACTGCATGGCGTGTACAATGACATCATAATGAATGACGTCGATAAGTACGTCACGAACGCATATTTGATGACGGTCTATGGGCTGTTGTACAAATTGTTTCCTTTTACTATTTAATAAATATTCTGTTGAATATTTTGAAACTAATCTGACTGGACTGGTAGGCCAATAGCATTTAAGTATTCTGCAGCTGGTCATCATTGCACTTGGTCCTCTTATTTGAATGCTGGCATAGGTTTATAATGTTGCATATATTGCGTCTGCAGTGCAGAACTAGAGCCACACGTTGGTTTATAATGTTGCATATATTGTGTTACAGTGCAGAACCAGAGCCACACGTAGAGTTATAATGTTATATATATATATATATATATATATATATATATATATATATATATATATATATATATATATATATATATATATATATATATTGTGTTTACAGTGCAGAACTAGAGCCACACATAGGGTTATAATGTTGCATATATTGTGTTTACAGTGCAGAGCCACACATAGGGTTATAATGTTGTATATATTGTGTTTACAGTGCAGAGCCACACATAGGGTTATAATGTTGTATATATTGTGTTTACAGTGCAGAGCCACACATAGGCTTATAATGTTGCATATATTGTGTTTACAGTGCAGAACCAGAGCCACACATAGGGTTATAATGTTGCATATATTGTGTTTACAGTGCAGAGCCACACATAGGGTTATAATGTTGCATATATTGTGTTTACAGTGCAGAGCCACACATAGGGTTATAATGTTGCATATATTGTGTTTACAGTGCAGAACCAGAGCCACACATAGGGTTATAATGTTGCATATATTGTGTTTACAGTGCAGAGCCACACATAGGGTTATAATGTTGCATATATTGTGTTTACAGTGCAGAACCAGAGCCACACATAGGGTTATAATGTTGCATATATTGTGTTTACAGTGCAGAGCCACACATAGGGTTATAATGTTGCATATATTGTGTTTACAGTGCAGAGCCACACATAGGGTTATAATGTTGTATATATTGTGTTTACAGTGCAGAACCACACTTAGGGTTATAATGTTGTATATATTGTGTTTACAGTGCAGAGCCACACATAGGGTTATAATGTTGCATATATTGTGTTTACAGTGCAGAACCAGAGCCACACAGGGTTATAATGTTGCATATATTGTGTTTACAGTGCAGAACCAGAGCCACACATAGGGTTATAATGTTGCATATATTGTGTTTACAGTGCAGAACCAGAGCCACACATAGGGTTATAATGTTGCATATATTGTGTTTACAGTGCAGAGCCACACATAGGGTTATAATGTTGCATATATTGTGTTTACAGTGCAGAACCAGAGCCACACATAGGGTTATAATGTTGCATATATTGTGTTTACAGTGCAGAGCCACACATAGGGTTATAATGTTGCATATATTGTGTTTACAGTGCAGAACCAGAGCCACACATAGGGTTATAATGTTGCATATATTGTGTTTACAGTGCAGAGCCACACATAGGGTTATAATGTTGCATATATTGTGTTTACAGTGCAGAACCAGAGCCACACATAGGGTTATAATGTTGCATATATTGTGTTTACAGTGCAGAGCCACACATAGGGTTATAATGTTGCATATATTGTGTTTACAGTGCAGAGCCACACATAGGGTTATAATGTTGTATATATTGTGTTTACAGTGCAGAACCAGAGCCACACATAGGGTTATAATGTTGCATATATTGTGTTTACAGTGCAGAGCCACACATAGGGTTATAATGTTGCATATATTGTGTTTACAGTGCAGAGCCACACATAGGGTTATAATGTTGCATATATTGTGTTTACAGTGCAGAACCAGAGCCACACATAGGGTTATAATGTTGCATATATTGTGTTTACAGTGCAGAGCCACACATAGGGTTATAATGTTGCATATATTGTGTTTACAGTGCAGAACCAGAGCCACACATAGGGTTATAATGTTGCATATATTGTGTTTACAGTGCAGAGCCACACATAGGGTTATAATGTTGCATATATTGTGTTTACAGTGCAGAACCAGAGCCACACATAGGGTTATAATGTTGCATATATTGTGTTTACAGTGCAGAGCCACACATAGGGTTATAATGTTGCATATATTGTGTTTACAGTGCAGAACCAGAGCCACACATAGGGTTATAATGTTGCATATATTGTGTTTACAGTGCAGAGCCACACATAGGGTTATAATGTTGCATATATTGTGTTTACAGTGCAGAGCCACACATAGGGTTATAATGTTGTATATATTGTGTTTACAGTGCAGAACCACACTTAGGGTTATAATGTTGTATATATTGTGTTTACAGTGCAGAGCCACACATAGGGTTATAATGTTGCATATATTGTGTTTACAGTGCAGAGCCACACATAGGGTTATAATGTTGCATATATTGTGTTTACAGTGCAGAACCAGAGCCACACAGGGTTATAATGTTGTATATATTGTGTTTACAGTGCAGAGCCACACATAGGGATATAATGTTGTATATATTGTGTTTACTGTGCAGAGCCACACATAGGGTTATAATGTTGTATATATTGTGTTTACAGTGCAGAACCAGAGCCACACGTAGGGTTATAATGTTGTATATATTGTGTTTACAGTGCAGAGCCACACATAGGGTTATAATGTTGTATATATTGTGTTTACAGTGCAGAACCAGAGCCACACATAGGGTTATAATGTTGCATATATTGTGTTTACAGTGCAGAACCAGAGCCACACATAGGGTTATAATGTTGCATATATTGTGTTTACAGTGCAGAGCCACACATAGGGTTATAATGTTGTATATATTGTGTTTACAGTGCAGAACCAGAGCCACACGTAGGGTTATAATGTTGCATATATTGTGTTTACAGTGCAGAACCAGAGCCACACGTAGGGTTATAATGTTGCATATATTGTGTTTACAGTGCAGAGCCACACATAGGGTTATAATGTTGCATATATTGTGTTTACAGTGCAGAACCAGAGCCACACATAGGGTTATAATGTTGCATATATTGTGTTTACAGTGCAGAGCCACACATAGGGTTATAATGTTGTATATATTGTGTTTACAGTGCAGAACCACACTTAGGGTTATAATGTTGTATATATTGTGTTTACAGTGCAGAGCCACACATAGGGTTATAATGTTGCATATATTGTGTTTACAGTGCAGAACCAGAGCCACACATAGGGTTATGATGTTGTATATATTGTGTTTACAGTGCAGAGCCACACGTAGGGTTATAATGTTGCATATATTGTGTTTACAGTGCAGAGCCACACATAGGGTTATAATGTTGTATATATTGTGTTTACAGTGCAGAACCAGAGCCACACATAGGGTTATAATGTTGCATATATTGTGTTTACAGTGCAGAGCCACACATAGGGTTATAATGTTGCATATATTGTGTTTACAGTGCAGAACCAGAGCCACACATAGGGTTATAATGTTGCATATATTGTGTTTACAGTGCAGAGCCACACGTAGGGTTATAATGTTGCATATATTGTGTTTACAGTGCAGAGCCACACGTAGGGTTATAATGTTGCATATATTGTGTTTACAGTGCAGAGCCACACGTAGAGTTATAATGTTGTATATATTGTGTTTACAGTGCAGAGCCACACGTAGGGTTATAATGTTGTATATATTGTGTTTACAGTGCAGAGCCACACAGGGTTATAATGTTGCATATATTGTGTTTACAGTGCAGAACCAGAGCCACACAGGGTTATAATGTTGCATATATTGTGTTTACAGTGCAGAGCCACACATAGGGTTATAATGTTGTATATATTGTGTTTACAGTGCAGAACCAGAGCCACACATAGGGTTATAATGTTGCATACATTGTGTTTACAGTGCAGAGCCACACATAGAGTTATAATGTTGCATATATTGTGTTTACAGTGCAGAACCAGAGCCACACAGGGTTATAATGTTGCATATATTGTGTTTACAGTGCAGAACCAGAGCCACACATAGGGTTATAATGTTGCATATATTGTGTTTACAGTGCAGAACCAGAGCCACACATAGGGTTATAATGTTGTATATATTGTGTTTACAGTGCAGAACCAGAGCCACACTTAGGGTTATAATGTTGCATATATTGTGTTTACAGTGCAGAGCCACACATAGGGTTATAATGTTGTATATATTGTGTTTACAGTGCAGAGCCACACGTAGGGTTAAAATGTTGTATATATTGTGTTTACAGTGCAGAACCAGAGCCACACATAGGGTTATAATGTTGCATATATTGTGTTACAGTGCAGAACCAGAGCCACACGTAGGGTTATAATGTTGCATATATTATGTTTACAGTGCAGAGCCACACGTAGGGTTATAATGTTGTATATATTGTGTTTACAGTGCAGAACCAGAGCCACATGTACATGACTGTGTGAAGACGTACACCTCAGATTTCAGTGTGGTCACAAGAAGGTTATTATACTTTAAATATACATTGTAATCTACTCATATAAACAGACATCTGAAAATTAATAAAGAAACACTTTTTTTAAAGACATCCATTTTTCTTTGAAAATTTTTGTTAGACAAAGGCACTCAAATATCATATATATAGAATAAGGAAGAATATCATTTTGACATTTATATATAAAACTTATTAATAATTGAAGAAGCTTTTTTAATTCAGTAACAATTGTGTGTCCAAAAATTTGACAAATTCTTATATATTTTTCACTGGCATGTTTCTGAATACCGTAGGTTTCATGTGTACGGTGCTGGCTCACAGCAGATTAAGGATATCCCTCCATCAGTGCCACAGGAATATGAGATTGACTGTGAACCACAGGAAGATGATCAGGTATAATTTCCCACAGGTCACAGAATTAAGAGTTAATGATACTGTCCTTGTTGACCCTTTAATGGTCAAATTTGGTCAAGAAAATTTTAAAATTTTATTGAATGGCCTTTTACAGGCCAAGAGAATACAATTTTTGAAAATTTACTCACTGGAATGACTGGCTCGGTTATTGAGCCAGTTATTCCAGTGGTAAATTTACAAAGATTGTATTCTCTTGGCCTGTAATTGGACATTCCACAAGACCATAGCAGAGACCGGTTTTGGCTGATATGATCATTAAAGGGTTAAAGCTGACATAACGTGTTAAGATATTAACTCTAGATAATCCTAAAATTTGTTAGTTTCTCATAGAAAATGTCAATTAGCAGACCAAGAGATTATTTTTGGAAATTTGTCAATGGAATGGCCAGCTCGATTATCGAGCCACTCATTTCAGTAATAAATGTTCAAAAATAGTCTTCTCTTAGTCCGCAAATAGACATTTGTCAAGACCACTGCAAAAGCCGCTTTTGGCCACCTTAAGTATTCAAGGGTTAAATATTAACAATGCCTAAGAAGGCCCAAGTGAGCTTATGCCATGGTGACCGTCCATCCGTCCATCCGTCCGTCAACTTTTGCTTTGAAACTCTACTCCTTAGCTGTCAAATTGCTTCTTCTGCTATGGGTATAGGCTCTAGAACATACATTTGGAATTTTGATATGTTAATTTTTTGGGTGAAAATCTTGGATTTTATTAAAAATTTACCGGAAATTGTCAAATTGCTTCTTACCATTTGGACCGATTTCAACCAAATTAGTCTGAAAGAAACCCATCATCATAGGTTCTCGAACTACTATTCAGAATTTTGGTTCATCAATTCTTTTGGATGAAAATATTAGATTTTATTAAAAAGTGACTGGAAATTGTCAAATTGCTTCTTCTCCTTAACATTTTGATCGATTTCAAACAAATTGGGTTGAAAGTATTCTATAGTGATAGGCTCTAGAACTAGCATTCAGCATTTTGATTCGTCAAATTTTAGGTTGAAACTTTTACGTTTTATGAAACATTGACTGGAAATTGTCAAATCACTTCTCTTTAACAGTTTGCCAGATTTGGATAGAACAATCATATTGTGGTAGGCTCGAGAACATACATTCCGAATTTTGATTTGTCAGTCTTTGGGTGAAAATCTTGATTTTATGAAAAAATTACCGGAAATTGTCAAATCGCTATTACTTCTTAGCAACGTGACCGATTTCAACCAAATTTGACTGAAGGGTTCCTATGGTAATTGGCTCTAGATCTTTTATTCAGAATCTTGAATCATCTAATCATTGATTGAAAATATTAGATTTTATTTTTAAAATCTACCAGAAATTGTCAAATTGCTTCTTTTTACAATCGTGACCAATTTTGACCAAATTTGTCTGGATGAATTCTATGGTGATAGGCTCTAGAAGTTCCATTCAGAATTTTGATTCGTCATTTTTTGGGTGGAAATCTTAGATTTTATGAACCAAATTTGGCCAAAGGTGATAATAGTCTCCGGAACTACTATTCAAAATTTTAATTGGTCGATTTTTTTCCGCCGACCATCTTAGATTATGAAATACTAATGGTCCAGGTTAGCATCACTGGCCCCCTGGGCCTCTTGGTTAACCATTTAACACTCATATCAGCCAAAAATGGCTTCTGCAGTGGTCTTGAAAAATGTCCATTTGCAGATCAAGAGAAGACTATTTTTGAAAATTAACCACTGGAATGAATGGCTCGATAACCGAGCCAGTCATTCCCCTGGTAAATTTATAAAAATAGTTTTCTCTTGGTCTGCAAATGAGATTTTCTATGAGAAAATTGTAATTTTGTTCAACAAATTCAAGGGTTAACGGGTTAATAATATACTGTATATATCTCTATGCCCAAATAATACTGGACGTGTCTAAGATTTCTTAATCTACGGGCTCTTGGCATGAGCAGTCGATGGGTAACCAATGGACCTATCCATTTTTAGCTATGCCCCACCCATCTCTAGCTAAGCTCCGACCACACCTTGCGTGTGCTGGGATCGATCGATCTCTGAACTCCCTAATTATAAATTTCCAGAAAACTATATAGGTAAGCTATTGAATATTTTGGAACTAATTTGACTGGGCGCTGTTGCTGCCTATGGCACCAACAGCATCTAGTCAAATTTGTTTCAAAATATTCAACAGCATGTTTATTAAATATTAGAGACATACAATTTGTACAACGTGTCGGAGTATTTCACATCAAGAGTATACTTACCACCCTGATACTTTATGATATTTCCTAAATATCGACCTAGTTTCAATAATACTCAGAATTAAAAAGAAACTGCCAACCACTGGACAGGTTACACAACTGACAGTCCAGCGGATGTGCAGCCCAAACTCGCACATGCGTGGGGCTGACTCATTCTCTTCTTAAAATATTGACCTGCCATTGCAACACGCTTTCTAGCCTTGCTTTTGCTTTCATTCTTTTTGAAGCTTTGAGTTGTTTTGCAACTTGCTTTGACTTATTATTAGTATGTATGACGCTGCCAAGTCGCCGGAGGATGCTCCCGGTCCAAGCCATCAGGTGTACTTTAGTAAATTTATTGATAAATGCGTGTTGACTCGGATGGTATTTCCGGGATTCGTGCTATCTCGTGGATACGTCTTTATTAGGCTAGCTCTTTTATGGGGGAGGCCTATATATTAGCTAACGCATGTTGTGCTTTATTTTTCAGACACATGAGCTGATATTTGAAGGGTATCCTTTTATTTTAAACAATGTTTATACTTGGTTTATGGGTCTTTCTAATTTATTATGAGTTTGCTGAGGGAATTATTACCATAAGAAGTAATTTTTCCGCATCTTCCCCCCCCCCCCACAGGGTTTTGGACTCAGGATCAGGTATTCCTGTGTTGTTTATCAGACTTTACTCGTTCTCAGAAGTCATCTTATGAGGTTATTTAGGTGAGAGAAAAAATTTCAGTCATTTTATTTCTAAATATTTTAGAAGTTTTTTGACTGAGTGTTGAGTTATTTATCTCTCTTGATGGTTTGCATAGGTTCATTGTGTTTGTAAAGTTCTATTACTAATGAATCTTTGTTTTGAGCTGTGAAGTCTAAAAAAGTTGGCCTCTCATGTATTCAAGTTCAAATTCTTATGTCTCCCTTGTCTTCTTAAAGAAGTATAACAAGTTTTTAGGATTTGTGTACTTTTTGTCAGGCCTATAGTTTTTTCTATGGGCCTGGCTTATCTTTCATTTGATGGTCAAAAGTTTTCGTTATGGATCTTATTAGCCCTCTGCAATTGGTTTTTTGGTTCGTCATAACTAAAAACTAATTGTTTCCGTTTGTGTCTTTTCAGAGGGTAATTGAGAACAAATGGCCTTCCTGCCACCATTTTGTGAAGGCCCGCTTTTTCCCTCACGTGCGGGCCTCTTCTAAATTGCCATGTTTGTGAGTCGTGGCTGGTGGAGGTGTTAACTGATTTTTTAAAACAGCAGGTAAAAGATCGGGCGGCAGACGAGAAGAGGTGTCTGGAAAAAAAGTGTGGTAAGAAGAGGAAGGCATCCATGCCAGACATGGAGGCCTTCCATCTTGAAATGATGGGAGAAATGAAGAAGACGATCACGGATCTTGTCCCGGAGTTGCTTCGCAGCTTGCTTCCCAGGTCAGGTTCGTCATTGTCTTCTTCATTTGCTCCAGGACAGAGTGTTCCCGTCTCTGGGTCTGGTTCTCTTAGCAAACCAGTTTTCGTTATAGACCCAGAGACGGCTCCCGTTGGTCAGGTGCTGAGGCTTGCCTCGCCCATGGACCCGGAAGCGAAAGCCATGGCCTCTGGCGCTCGCATATCGAGTGCTCTAGAGCAGCCTAAGGTTAAGGGTATCAGCGCCTCATGCGATACCCCTCCTGCCCAGGCTGAGCATGATCCATTTTCAAGCTTGGCGTCTAATCTTTCTGGGCAGGAAGAAGAGGACACTCTGTTATGGCCTGTCGATGGCATGGAAACGGATTCCCATGGGGGCCCATGGGTGACCTTTTCGATGGAACTACTTCTTAGGGAGTGGGTTTCATGGCTCAATGGGTAGGTCGGCTAGGAGCCGATGGCCGTCCATACCGTATCCCTCGGCTTGCCGAGAGTTACAGTGAGGAAGGCCCAGACTGTGATGTCATGTTTTTAGCCCCCCATGACGCCATAGATCCGGCTTCTGGAATAGCCACGGCGCAAGCCATGTCATCCCTTGCAGGTCCATATGGCTTCCCTGGCTATCCAGAAATATCTTCAGCTCTGGCCATTACCCCACCAGTGAATGTGGTTGAGGACGACGAAGGCCCTAAGCTCGTCGAACATTCACAGGTGGCCGCCGCGGAAGACTGGTTGGATGCTTGCCAAGGGCTGGTGAACATCAAGCCAGAACTCCAGGTGGATCCACCGGCTTCCCAGCGGGACCAGCGCCCGTGGTTGGGAGGGAAACCGTTGACGAGCACCATGCCATCTCTACCGTATGCGGAGCATATCGGTGATATGTTCGCTGCGGCAGAGAGGACGCCGAAAGGACACCTTGTGAAGGCCCATCACATGGTGGCACGGCGCTGCCGTATAAGTTCTGATCTATATCAGAAGTATGGCATCGTTCCAAAGCCTTGCACGGATGACAGTGCGGCTTTGGGCGAAGACACGCGGCCTGGGTCCCAGTCTGACACGGAACCATTGTGCGCTAGTGCCCTGCGCAAAGCTAATTCCTCGCTGCGGGACATGGAGAAAAGTATGAGAGGAGCCATCTCGGCTCTCTCGCACATTTCCCTGCTGCTACAGGGGGTAGTAGCAGCATCCGTGGCCCGCCAAACTTCTCCTCTTGCAGTCCAGAGAGCCATCCAGGACTGCATTAACATGGCTCTGGACTGCATGACGAGATCCGTAACCAGGAGTTTACGGGCGAGGCGCACATTTGCCCTTGACAATTTGTGCCCCTCGCAAGACCTGTACAATCGGCTTCTTCGGACGCCGATGGCAGGTCCAGGGTTGTTTGGAGGTGAAGGATGCCTGCACCTCCAACAAACCGTAAACCTGGTGAACAACCAGAGGGCACTGCAAGAGCAGTTTGAAGTGCTCCGCAGGGAGCGTGTTTGAGCAGCGCCCCCTGCCTTCCACCCTCAGCAGGCTAGAGGTGGTGGTGGCCTTGTCAGAGGCCAACCACCTACGCAGTGTCAGGCACGGCAACGACAGCGTAAACCAGCTAGGGGGAGCGCAGGCTCCTCCAGCGCAACCCGCCAGACAGCCTGCGTACCGAGGTGCACGTGGTGCTGGTAGAGGAGCGCGGGGTTCTGGTCGTGGGAGCCAAACCTAATGGGTCGCCTCTCAAAAAGACCACACCAGTGGTGCTAGGGCAGCCACCAGAGACAGGGCTTCTCTTGCACTTCTCGGGTCCACCTCAATCCTTAGGTGCACCTGTGGGAGGCAGTCTGGCCTTCCACATGCAAGAGTGGGAGCGGGTTACTCAGGACCGCTCAGTCTTGCGATGGCTTTCAGTCGGTTACCATCCCGACTGGATTTCAAATCAGCCATCGCGCCTGTCTCTGGTTCCGATCTGGACTCAAAATCCAAGAGATCCAGATCAACGGTTCTGTATAGAGGAAGAAATTCAATCCCTCATACTAAAACACGCTATTCAACCGGCACAAAAATGTCCGGGTTATTATTCAACCGTGTTCCTAGTGACAAAAGCACTGGAGGGTGGAGACCAATTTTCAACCTCAAACCTCTCAACAGGTTTATTCTCACACCAAGTTTCAAAATGGAAACTGTGAGAACGGTGTTGGCAGGATTGAGGAAGGGAAGGTGGACAGCATCAATAGATCTAAAAGATGCCTATTTTCACATTCCCATTGCGAAGAGCTTTTGTCGGTTCCTGAGATTTGCATTTCAGGGCCGCCAATGGGACGCCATACCTCCGCAGGAGACACATGGCAATCCACATGTGCATAGACAACTGGCTGTTAAAAGCACAAACTCAAAAAATCTGGAGATAGTTTTGAAAACTCTTACAGATCTAGGCTGGATAATCAACTTTCAAAAGTCAGAGCTGACTCCATCCCAGAAGTTTGTTTACCTGGGCGTGTTCTTCGATCTAGAGATAGGATATGTTTATCCATCTCAAGAGAGAGAGAGTAGAAATACTCATCTCAGTCATACAGTCAGTGTGCAACAGCTGTCATGTCCTGGCACGGGTCTACTTGAGAATGTTGGGGTTGATGGTTTCTTTGGAACCAGTCATTCCTCAGGCAGCTTTACGCCGGCGGCTGATCCAGTTATTTCTCATGACACAGTGGACCCAGAGTACGGGTTTCCTGGACTCAAAAGGTGTCAGTGTTGGAACCTCTTATTCACCATCTTCAATGGAGAAGTGAAATACACGCTTTGTCAGCAGAGCCAGACCGTTTTGTGGTGACAGGGGAAGGTCTTAGGCTTCTACCTAGAGTTAACTTTATGGCGAAGAATCAGTTTAAAATATCCTGGTCCGCCTATAGTTTTACCCGCTTTGTCTAGGTTTGATCCTAATTCAAAGGCTTGGTGTCCAGTCCGTGCATTAACATGTTATAAACAACATACACAGGAATGGCGGATGGACCCTAGTGCTTTATGGCTATCTTACATTGAACTCCATGGGAGAGCTTCTAAAGATACCGTTTCTAGGTGGATTGTGGAATGCATCCAGCATTGCCACAAAGCCGCCACGGGTAAACAAGTTGACATGGCCAAGGCTCACAATGTCCGTGGCGTAGTGACATCCACGGCTCTGTTTAACGGAGTACCGGTGGATGACATTATGTCACTAGCACAATGGCACTGCGAGTCTAGTTTTACACATCATTACCTACGTGACATGTCAAATCCACTTGCCTTATCGATTTTACATAAACATTAAATCTGTATATAAATTTGTAATTATTGTACATAAGACCGTTGACTCACACACAGTGCAATTTAGTTGGGGGAATCCCCGCTTTTCCGTACTGTACCTATCATCGTCAGCGGTCATCAAAGGGGAATCTCGTCAAAATAGTTTAGTCCTATATTTGGTGATGGTTATTTTTTGTCACGTTTTATATTGCTTACTAAAATGGTGATGGTTTTGTGTTCTTTGTGGTTCCATCTGAGAGGATACGAAATGAAGCTTTCGTCCGATGTCTTATAGTACATAGAGAGCATATAGGACATTGAGGTCATCGCTCCCTCTTTAAAAGAGGGGGGGGGAGTGGGGGAGCGGATGTGAAACGGTCATTACTCTCAACATCGGTCGTGTTATCCGATGTCCAAATCATTTCCTGATTGTGTTTACATACGCAATTTCAGATGTTTGTTGTGCTCCAAAAGCAAACGCTTGCTCTTCCAGGGATGAGCCGAATTCTCTTACGAATATATGGCTATATCATAGAGTATCAGGGTGGTAAGTATACTCTTGATGTGAAATAAACATAATCACGGATTTCTTTTTTCACGAGAGAGTTGATACTTACCACCCTGATATCGGCGTTTTATGTTGCAATTAGGTCAGCCAATATTTTGGAATAGAATGGGTCAGCCCGCGCATGTGCGAGTTTAGGCTGCACATCCGCTGGACTGTCAGTTGTGTAACCTGCCCAGTGGGGGCGGTTTCTTTTTAATTCTGAGTATTATTGAAGCTAGGTCGATATTTAGGAAATATTATAAAGTATCAGGGTGGTAAGAAATCCGTGATTTCGTTTGTTAAGAGTTAAAGACGGGCCATATAGAATCATTTATGACGTAATGATTATGACGTCATCCTACACGCCAATCAAATATTACCACCTGTAAAAAACTGGAAATGAATCAAAATATTTCTGTAATGGGTTTAATTTGTAAGAAAAAATCTGTTCACTTTCTTTTGGTTATATATCTAATTCATTTATTAGCTTATCTGGCCAGAATGGCAAAGTGAGCTTGTGCCATGGCGACCGTACGTCCGGAATCCATTTTTTTAAGCGACCTCTTAGGGCATAGAGATACAGGTTTGTTCTCACGAAGCCTATCGGCCAATGCCATCTTGGATTTTAGCCGATTTTTAGAAATTTATAAATTAAAAATCTTCCCCAAAAGTTTATGGAATCAACTCATACAGCATCATCTAGGGCAACAGCTGAACCAGGTTTGTTCAGTGGAAGTTGATTGGCCAAATGCTTCAGTGGCCATCTTGGATGACCTGGTTTTCAAAACATCCAAAGCGTCATTAAAATTTGGTCAAGCGAAATTGATACGTAAAAAAACCCTGGCCACTCATAATCAATTACGTCACCTATAGGCTGACGTCACAATCAAATACACAATGAATGATGTAAAAGTTTGTTAATTATGCGAATTGTATGTCATTATTATTTAATAAACATTCGGATGTATATTGTGAAACTAATATAACTGGGCGCTGTTGCTGCTCTGGGCAGCAACAGAACCCAGTCAAATTAGCTTCAAAATATTCAACAGATTACCTATATAGTTTTCTGGAAATTGAGATTCAGGGATTTCAGGGTAAGATCAATCTCAACACAGGCATGGGCAGAGCTTAGCTAGAGATGGGTGGGGCAGAGCTAAAATTGGATTCACCTATTGCTGAGGGTTTCTCATAAACAGAGCTAATCTTTGGTGTTCACGATTGATCATGAAAATCGAAAGGTTTGCTCAGTGAATATCCATTTTCATGCTAAAGTGAATAGTATTTTTGAAAATTTGCTACTGAAATGAGTGGCTCGGTTACTGCAAGTGTTAAAATTTCTAAAATAATATGACCTGCAAGTGGCCATTTTTCAAGACCTCTATAAATGCAGTTTTGTCCATCTTGATCATTAAAGACTTACCTAATATCATGTACTAAACTTTTCAATGTATATGTACAAGTATTACCTTGGTTTAGTGTTTATATTACATCTATTTTCATGACAAAATTATGCCATTCTGATTGTTACGTCAGCTAATATATGATGTATTTGATTAGGACATCAGATACATGAGTGACAGATTGGATCCTTCCATAGGAATCTCTCCAGTGTGCATGAATCAGTTGTTTATTTCTTTAAAGGAGGAGTCTCCAAAGCGGACGTCCATTCACATCAATGACACACCTCGTGGAAGCTGGGCTAGCAGTATTTTTGACCTGAAGAACTCGCAGGTAAGCCGCACTAATGTTTCATGCATCACTTCTGATCTATACTAGGTAACATTGCCTTCATTTTCACCCCAGATAACATTGGACAACAGCGTGTAGTTAAATTGGTTAAAATATTCAATAACGTTCCTGTGACAATGCTTTTACACTACACTGCCCAGCTCTATATGGCACCTCTATGATTGAGCGCATATATCGAGGCAAACGAGATTGGTTGAAATTGAAATAAAGTAAATAATGGCTGCGTTCATATGCAGTAGAAATGTATCAGCATTAAGTCTAAATATCTTTGTTTGACATCATCATAAAGAGGTAAAAAATGTCATGCATAATTTATAATGCCACGTGAATCAGTAGTATAAAATGAAGTG
The DNA here is from genome assembly GCA_034401795.1 of Chaetoderma sp. LZ-2023a. NCBI lineage: Eukaryota > Metazoa > Mollusca > Caudofoveata > Chaetodermatida > Chaetodermatidae > Chaetoderma > Chaetoderma sp. LZ-2023a. The sequence goes on along the minus strand of CM067369.1, from coordinate 69,124,844 downwards.
AGGTTGCTGATTTCAAATTTCTCATAGTAAAGCAGTGGGAAATTTAAAATGTCTTCGAACTACTGAACCGATTTTTAAACATATTTTGTAGGATGTATGGTTCTACTCATCGGCAATGGCCTTTCTAGTTGAAATGGCTATGTGCCAGTTGACTGACACAGTCCTGTTGGGTCGCTTGTTTTTAAAGTTATTGCGTTTGACAAAATTTCTAAGTTTATGTTTCAGTTGATCCTATTGGAACTAAACCTGGATACATGGTTGTCTGGATACATGGTTGTCCTGGATACATGGTTGTCTGGATACATGGTTGTCTGGATACATGGTTGTCTGGATACATGGTTGTCTGGATACATGGTTGTCTGGATACATGGTTGCCTATGTTGTTTGAAATCTGCATGATGCCATCCGGGTCACAAATTATATAGTGTTGGTATAGGTCATGATTTATAGTCTACTTCCACTTGCGTGCTCAGCCGACTTTACAACTTTACCGCCTGGTCATTAGACCTGTTTTATTTCTGCACAATCTCAACTTCCTTTGGGAGCATACAGCCCAGCTGCGGTTTATAGGCACTCGATGGCTTTTTTGCCAACATTCCGTATTGCCGACACTGCCCTCACAGGTACCTATTTTACAGACAGGTGTACTGGAACAACGCAGAGTGAAGTGCCTTGCTCAGGGGCACAATGCGGCAGCCCAGCTGGAGATCGATCTAGCGAGATTCGAGTCACAAGCTCGACTCCCTCACACTGCATCTCACAAAGTCACTGACCGTGGTACAAATTGCTACAAAACTGCTTTTTAAAACTAATTCTTTTTGCATTTAGCAAAGCTTCTCTGCTTGTATTTTCTGATTGGTTAACCCTTTTGGAACTATTATTTGGATACCTTGTTGTCAGTGCTGTTAGGAGTTAGCATGATGACATTAAGGTCACATGGTCACTGATCTCTGATGCTTGTTGTCAATGAGGAGGACAGACAAGACATTGGATTCTGTGGAATTCTTGTTGGCATACACTTCTATGATTATAAGGATATATACATTTTGAGGCATCATTTTGTTATTATAAGCTATATCTTAAGTTACAGGTGTTATTTACTACACCTTTTATAAGTATATTTTAATAAAAGTAATTGTTGCCTAGGACAGTGACTACTTCCGGGTCAATTTACAGGATATAAATATAAAGATATATATTGATTAACGAATAGATCCATTTCTAGCTAAGCTTCTCCCATTTTTTTACTCATGCTAGTATCAATTTGAAACTGAAACCTGAATTCCCAGAATCAACAACAGCTCCCAGTCAAATTAGTTTCAAAATATTCAACAAAATGTTTAAAATGTAAATTCATCAAAGACATACAATTCTTACACTAGGGGGAGATTTTGATTTTCATGACGGAACTAGATAAATGACTAAAAACTAATAATTATTTTAATAACTACGTATATTTCGCTCCTAGTGCATTTTAAATATCAGAATCAACATGTTTAGAAACATAAGTAAGGGCACTCTGATTGTAAAGATTAGACAAATATAACCTTTGGTCAAAATCTCACAAAGTGCTGTAGTGATAACATGGTTTTTATGTTATTTTATATGTATGCATGTATAACATTTCAGAATAGATGGCACAATTTCTGCAGTAAAATTCCACAGGATTTACACATTCCCCCGCACTAGGACGTCAATTAACTATCAACTATCAATTGACTTAATTAATTATGACATCAGATACTTGAGTGACATATTGGATCCCTCAATTTCCTGTCTACTATGTCTCTTGTTTGCGTTTAGGCTGACCCAATGCTGCCCACCTTGCTCAAGCGTGTGGATGCCGATGAAGTTGACAGGAACAATGAACGACAGAGACAGGAAGATAGGCAAGATGCTCTTTTCAGTTTATGTCCAGTACAAGATGAGGTGAGTAATTCATGCATCTGATTTAGCAATCGGAAGGTGACACTTGTCCGAGAAATATGATGAGATCTATGCGTAATTGATTGTTTTTAATCGTATTATAATATGAGGAGTTGACTACATGGCTGGATAAATGTTTGTGTTTGAATTTCATAATTTAGCCCTTTAAGACATTTTTGCCTAGCTTGCATGTTAACTCTTAGCACTCTGATGTCAATATTCTATCTTGTACGGTGTCAATAACAAAGAACCTAGTGTACATTTATCAACAATTTTGGTGGAAGATGTTGCTGTCTACGACAGCACCATCTTCCACCAAATTTGTTGAAAAATAAACACCAGTTCATCGTTTACTTTAATTTGAAAATTAATGATTTTGACATCAGAGTGGTAAGGGTTAAAGGGTTAATGATTGTTAAAGAAAATCCGGAGTGTTGCTTATGCGATGCCATTTTACAGGCCAAGGAGAAGAAAATTTACCTTTGGAATGATTGACTCGGTTATGGAGCCAGTCATTCCAATGGTAAGTTTTCAAAAAATGGTCTCTGCCTACAAATGAGCATTGCCCAAGACTACTACAAAGGTCATTTTTGACCAGCTTGACCATTAATGAGTATGCACTTGTCCTGACCAGCCATCAGGGAATGACAGATCCAAAAGTTTGGGTAGCCTTAAAATAAGCCTGATTTTCACCCCCAGATAATCTCTCATCGAGATATCATCATAATTCAGGTAAATTGGACAAGAATGCTGTTAGATATTTTGAAAATAATTTGTGTGTGTGTGTGTGTGTGTGTGTGTGTGTGTGTGTGTGTGTGTGTGTGTGTGTTTTTGTGTGTGCGCGCGTCCTTAGCTGTATCTAAAAAATCTGAGTTTGCTTACATTTTGACACAAAGGATCCTATCTTGAGATAGGATTTCCAGACCCTGGCCGTGATTAGGATATAAAGAATCTGGATCAGATAAAACTCTGAATCTAGTAATATCTCAAACTATGGGTTAAATTTGGCTTAACACATGAAAGAATGTGGTCATGCCCCAACCTTGGTCGGGATCTGATAAATCTGGAAAATCTAAACAAATTTTACAATGTGCCACAAACATGGGTCAAACGTCTGCAATCTGGGATTGCTCTTGTTGTCTCGCCTGCGAAGCAGAAGCAAGACAGGGATTACTCATTCCGGCGGTGTCGGCGGCGGCGGTGTCGGCGGCGGCGGTGTCTGTATAGATTTGTACTTTTGGCTAAAGTTTTTTCATTGGCTTATATCTCATCAATGGCTCATCTAATTTCAGTGATACTTTGCAGAATTGGTCTACACTATACAAGCATGCGATCTCTATGGCAAACAATATCATTTTGGAACATCTTAGCCATATTTTTCATGGTTTTGGACTTAGAATTTTTATGTATTTTCTGTGCCTGTACTTTTGGTTAAGGTTTTTTCATTGGCTTATATTTCATCAATTGCTCATCTAATTTCACTGAAACTTTGCAGAATTGGTCTACACTATACAAGGATGCTATCGCCATGGCAACCAATATCATTTTGGAACATCTTATCCATATTTGTTGTGGTTTTGGACTTAGAATTTTTATGTATTTTCTGTGCCTGTACTTTTGGTTAAGGTTTTTCATTGGCTTATATTTCATCAATTGCTCATCTAATTTCACTGAAACTTTGCAGAATTGGTCTACACTATACAAGGATGCTATCGCCATGGCAAGCAATATCATTTTGGAACATCTTATCCATATTTGTTGTGGTTTTGGACTTAGAATTTTTATGTATTTTCTGTGCATGTACTTTTGGTTAAGGTTTTTTCATTGGCTTATGTTTCATCAATTGCTCATCTAATTGTCCCCCGACGGCCGTCGACGGGGACACTAGTGATAGGCGGCGTCCGTGTGTATCCGTCCGTCCGTCCGTCACACTAGGTTTCCACTTGATAACTTTAGTTAGCCTGCATGGATTTGTTTCAAATTTGGTATAGGAGTTCCTTATGACGACGCCTCGATGGGGATTGCATTTCAGCGACGCGCATCCAAATGTGATGGAGTTACCCCCCTTGAATGACAAAATTCAAGGAAAATTTGGTTTCCATTCAATACCTTTAGCTAGCCTGCATGGATTTATTTCAAATTTGGTATAGTGATTCCTTATGACGAGGCCTCGGTGGGGATTGCGTTTCAGCGACGCGCGTCCAGATGTGATGGAGTTATCCCCCTTGAATGACAGAATTCAAAGAAAATTTGGTTTCCGTTCAATACCTTTAGCTAGCCTGCATGGATTTATTTCAAATTTGGTATAGTGATTCCTTATGACAAGGCCTCGGTGGGAATTGCGTTTCAGTGTTGTGCATCTAGATGTGCTGGAGTTATCCCCCTTGAATGACATAGAATTCAAGGAAAATTTGGTTTCCGCTCAATAACTTGACATAGTCTGCATGGATTTATTTCAGATTTGGCATACTCATTCCTTGTCGCTAGTCCTCGGTGGAGATTGCATTTCAGAGACATGCGTCTAGGTGCAACAGAGTTGTGCCACCATAAATAATGACCAAATTTGTCAGAAAAACTTGGTTTCCACTTGATAGCTTTAACTACATGTGCCTGCGTGTGTAATTTATCAAACACTCAACCGTTACATATATTGTATGTGATACTGCTTTTCGTTAGCATGATGATTTTTTTTTTCTGCTTTTTGCTTCAATTGCTTCTTGTACTGCTTTTGTAGATGACACCCCAGACCTGCCTCCCAGAGCATAGCTCGACAAATAAGATTTTATTCATATTTACATTCACAGCGTACAATGTTTGTAAACATCTATATACAAAAGCCATGGGGTAGATTTAATAAAGATATCTAAACTTAGATGTCTGCTTAGCTGATATTTGCTTAAGCAAACTTCAGTGTGAAGAAATATTCTAACTATATAGTTAACAGATTTCATAAAAGATTTTTGCTTATGCTCAGCTGAGCAAATATCATTTATGCCATAAGTGGCTTGTATAAATGTAGGACGCGTTCTGATTGGTCCAAACCAGACTCTAGTCAGGGATTCTGTACACAAAACTGGAGGCGTAAAAGTATAATTTTGATGTCAACATTGTGCAGCTAACATTTTTCAGGCATATTTTAGAGAATTGTTATTTAATATAGTATTAATCGTACGAACTGCACGACGATAAGAGTTAGGTATATACAATGTGTAAACAATGTTCACGTACATTGCTCAAAACAAACAACATTTATAGTCAAATAAAACACTACATTCAACGTGTATATTGTTGAGAGGTGGCAGCTTTTTATGCACAAGATATTTGCTAACTTTCTAAGTGATCTAAGAGCTTGCTTAGGAAAGTTAGAAAATTGTTTAGATTTCTAAGCAATTTTCTAACATGAAACTTAAGCAAATGTTTTTGTGAAATCCACTTAGGCTTAATCTAAGTAAATTTCTAACTTCTGAGCAAATTTCTCTTGATTAAGCAAATTTCAGTGATTGCACTGCCTCATCTCATTATGTATGTAGTGTTGTAGCCACCAGAGATTCACATGCATATACACACACGCAATTTTGTAAAGGCAGGAATCTCAAAAATTTGTTTTACTAACAACACCCATCGGGGGACATGTGATCTGTACTGATCTTCTTGTTTCAATGAAACTTTGCAGAATTGATCTACACTATACAAGGATGAAATCTCCATGGCAACCGTTGTTAGAATTTTAGGATATTCATGAATTTTCTGTACAGAATTTTCATCTCATTTGGACTCCCTTGGTATTTTTGGTTACGGTTTTTGGTTACAGGTTTAAAAGCAGCTGTACCTCTGCAATGCCACATCAAATTTTGATTAAACATCATGACCTTGTTTTCCTTCACATTTGTTGTGTTACCAGTTTTCTGTATGTGCATCATATGATGTGGCTATGGTGTTTTATTGTACACCTGAGTGTAACCACTGCATATGCTATAGTAGTGTACATTTAAATACAGTAATATACTAAAATTCCAAAAGGGAGTAGCGCCCCTTGCATCCAGAGCTGTCACAAGCAGTACATCTTGATGTATGAAATCAGTGTTATGTTCTGTTTCATAGGTCATGGTACAGCTTCCTATAGGGCTCTGCAAATTGAAATACATTTAAACTAAGAGAACTGAAACCTTGAAACACTTATAACCTCATTACCACAAATATTAGGCTTCTTAGCACGACAGCTACTCTGAAGCGTCAAGTCGGTGTGTAAATGTAATAAGGGTCATACAAGTCAGTGTATAAATGTCAGGATAATCATCCGGCGTCCAATCATCAGCCATCCAATATTACTTATCTGTTTGTCCGGCTTCCCACTGCCATCTAAAGCACAGGAAAATTTATTTAGACTTCAGACTCACAGGTTAGAAATTTGTAGATTTGCCTATTCTTTCAATCGAAGTGGGGCAGGCGAGACATACTATTCCTTTATGTCAATGATCATCGTTTACAATCGATTCAAACTCGGTGTCTCAGTGAGCAGGGTTTAGATCGCAAAAGATAATTCATGAATTGCATAACTCATCCTGTTTTAGACTATGATTAATTACACAACATTGTCACCTTTAGTTAACTCTTTCACGAAGAATTCTCTATATCTCATTTTCTATGTTATCATACAGGAAAACTGTTGAATATTTTGAAATTACTTTGACTGGAAGCCATTGGTGCCTTAGGCAGCAATGACTTCTAGTCAAATTAATTTCAATATGTTCATTAGAATAAGTTTGGATCTTAAAGAATTTACTTTTCAGGGATGTGATCTGTTAATGCCATTGTCACCATTACTTAATGTTATCTGTTAATGCCATTGTCACCATTGCTTAATGTGATCTGTTAATGCCACTGTCACCATTAATTAATGTGATCCGTTAATGCCATTGTCACCATTACTTAATGTGATCTGTTCATGCAATTTTCACCATTACTTAATGTAATCATTTGATGCCATTGCCACCATTAATTATTGTGACCTGTTAATGTCATTGTCACAATCAGTATAACTGCACTTCTAATGCTTACAAAGTAACTCAAACTAATGGAAAGATCCGATCTATCACTCAAGTATCTGATGTCATAATGAAATATGCCACAAGTTAGCTGATATCACAATCAAAATGACGTATTGTTCTTGCACAAAAATTGAATAGTCAGTCATGAAGTTTATGAATTGTATGTCTTTTACACTTTTAAAACATTCTAATGAAGATTTAGAAACTATATGTGTTCCAACATGCGCATAAAAAGTAGGCGAAGCTTAGCTAGAAAGAGACTGGCATAACTAGAAATAGATCATTCTATTAGCTACGCTTAACTTCTAATGTAGTACAAGTAACTCAAACTAATGTCTGATTTGTGTATTGTGAATTTCAGGATGAATGTGTAGAAAGGCGAAGCATTCCTGACATACCGACTGAACATTTTGGTCATAGAATACTCATCAAATGTTTACAGCTAAAGTAAGTGTAAAATGTATACTATGGGTTTTAGAGGTGAATTAGAGCACAGCGGCATCTAGGAACTAGTTCACTGGAGAGGTATCGTTGATGGCCTATGAGCATACCACGTCGCTAAGGGTGATTCTGGAGAGGGCATATTAAAGAGTATTGTCTGAAAGGACAAAGTCCATGTAGTAAATTAGGTTGACACTAACCACACAGTTTGATTGGACAAGAGGAACTGTGACATCTCATTTGCATATTAGGCCCAGCATCTCGGGTGGTGGTTGGGGGTTTGGCGTCCAATCAACTTGTGTGGCCACTGCTACTTTCAATCAATTGGTCCTTGGATAACCTGTCTTTTAGCTTACCACTCCATCGATCGATAAGTTATTGACATGCAGAGAAGTACAAATTCCAAATGTTTTCTCTAAATGTTACAATCATATTGATTTTACATCTGATCTTGCTGTGTTATATTGAAAACATTTAATAATCTAATAGGCAAACTAGGTCAAAAGGATTAAAGTATTGTCTTATTGAATGTTGATTTGCACACCAAGAAACTATTGTTTTTGACAACTTAACACTGTAATTAATTGCCTAGTTATCGAGCTGGGCATTGCAGAGTTAAATTTTCAAAAGTAGTCTTTTTGCTTGGTAATTGACATTGTGCAAGATGACTGGATAGGCTGGTTTTACACGTCTTGACCATGAAACAGCCAAGAACACAATGAGGTATTCTTGTTTTGGTATTCTCTGATAACTGGACAAAAGATATGGCGAGGATTGTGTTAGATTTTCTTATGCTATTTTACTAACTGAAAAATATAATAGAAGGTTCATATAATATATATTCTATATACTTCATTTACCTATTTCATTATTCATTAACTAGAGTTTTCATCTACCAACTAAATAAACAGATTTAGTAATGTTTTATGGTTATAGTAATATATCTTACAATTGATTTTATAGTTTATTATTTTCACAGGAAAGGGCTTAATGACACAGCTTGTCCTTGTGATTAAGCCATTGTAAAAGAAAGAGGGCTATGGTTAATGTTTAAATCTGTTTAAAAGTGCTTCGCTCCATGCATTTTTCTGTGATATATAACAATATCCATTACTAGCAATGTGTGGGAAAGAAAATTATGTCACACCGCCTAATAGACCTTTCCATTTTATCCATCCATCATATGACGTTATAATTAACTATGTGACATGTAGAATGACATCATAATCAATAACGTCATGAATGACGTAGATAAGTACGTCACGAACACATAATTGAAGACGGACTATGCATTGTTGTACGAATTGTATGTCTTTACTATTTAACAAAGATTCTGTTGAATATTTTGAAACTAATTTGACTGGGCACTGTTTCTGTCATAGGCAGCAACAGCACCCAGTCAGAGTTTCAAAATATTTAGCAGCTTATCTGTATAGTTTTCTGGAAATTGATAGTCCGGGAGTTGAGGGATCGATCAATCCCAACACGAGCGAGGTGTGGGTGGAGCTTAGCTAGAGGTGGGCGGGGCTTAGCAAAAACTGGAGAGGTCCATTGATAGCGAAACTAATGTAATTGATATATCCGCTGTGTCTCCATGTTCTGCTTGTCCACTTAAATCTGACAGTTTATCATTTATAGATTGGAGCTGGAAGTGGAGCCGATATTTGCATCCATGGCACTGTATGATCTGAGAGAAAGAAAAAAGGTAAATGTTAACATTTAACCCTTTAAGACTCCAGCTGGCCAAAAACGGCTTCTGGAGTGGTCTTGGGAAATGTCCATTTGCAGGTCAAGGGTATACCTATTTTGACAAATTACCACTGGAATGACTGGCTCGGTAACCGAGCCAGGCATTCCAGTCATAAATTTGTCAAAAATAACTCCTGATCAGCAAATGAAAATTTTTCTATGAGAGAATTTGAAGCCTTTCTTGAATAAATTTGAGGGTTAATGGGTTAACATGGTCATGTTATTCTGATGTTGTGAATAGATTCTTTAACCTTTTGATCCCACATATCTCAGAATATTGCTTTCAAGACAAACACTCCAGTAAACTGTTGAATATTTTGAAGCTGAGTTAACAAGAACAGCTCCCAGTCAAATTAGCTTCGAAATAGGTCAACATGATAACATTTCTAACATTTTCTATGATTTCCTGTATCTGGTCTTTCGGATTCAAATGATTATCATTATAATGATTAACTATGTCTCGTTTGATTGTTCATCATGAGGAAAGTTCTCCTTCATGGATTTCATCTGTCAATCAAACATTGTGTCTATTATCAAACTGATGTGGTAATGTTAGTAAACAGGACATTCACACATGTTAGCTGATATTACAATCCGAATGAAGTAGCTCCAATACAAAAATCAGAATGTCTCTCATTAAAGTGTACGAATTGTATGGCATTGATAAATATACAATTTATTAAACATTTTGCTGATATTTTGAAACTAATTTAACAGCGAAAGGCAGCCACACACACACCCGCCCACCCGCACGCACGCACGCACGCATGCACACACGCACACGTTAACAGTGGCCAGATTCTGTTAAAGTGGCACTGTCAACATATTATACAGAGTAGATCCCTCTATTGTTAGAGCCCTCAGATCTTAATAAACGTACAGCACATACATATATAACAAAACAGCACACAGTATGATTTTTGCAAACAACTTCTGTATGAAAAATAAATGTGTGTTATAGCCATTCAATGGTCAAACTGTCCCAAACTGGCCTCTGTCGTGGTCTTGAGGGATGTCAATTTGCAGGCCAAAATAAGACTATTTTCAAAGTTTACTACTAGAATGCCTGGCTCGATAACAGCCAGTCATTCCAGTGGTAAATAAAAAAGCCTTCTCTTGGCCTGCAAATGGACATCCAATATGCAAAAATGTGAGTTTCTTGATCAGTCTTGACGATGACATTAATAAACAATTCCTATTTTGAAGTACTGTTAAATGTTATTTTTTTAGGATAATCTATAGGTGAGCAAAAATTAATGACTTCTGTTTAAAATCAATTCAACGACATAGCACATGTCTGTAAGCGGGTGTGAATTAGAATAAAGTGGGCAAAGAATCCATGAATAGCATTTTAATTTCAGATCTCTGAGACGTTTTACTTTGATCTGAATATAGAACCGCTAAAGCGAATGATCAGCCTTCATGTGCCACATCAAGATATTTCTACAATGAGCAGAACTGCATTGTTCAGCATCACATACCCATCACCCGAAGTGTTCCTGGTTATCAAAGTAAGTTATATTATTACCCAGACATCACCCGAGTTGTTCCTGATTATCAAAGTATGCCATGATGTTACATATGATACCTGTCACCCGAGGTGTTCCTGGTTATCAAAGTAAGCTATATTATTACCTAGACATCACCCGAGGTGTTCCTGATTATCAAGGTAAGCTATGATGTTACATATCATACCCATCACCTGAGGTGTTTTTGGTTATCAAATTAATCTATATTATTACCTAAACATGACCCGAGGTGTTCCTGGTTTTTCACTTCAAGAGTATACTTACCTCCCTAATAATTTTGATATTGCTAAATATTGGCTTTCACTCAATAAACACTCAGATTTAAAACAGTTAGGTGCCCCTACTGGGCAGGGAGTCAGAGCGTAGTCTGGCGGATGCCAGCCCCACCACCGCGCATGCGCAGACTAGCACTTCCTCTTTGCTAGATTATTGGCAAAGAGATCACACATGTTTTTTTGTTCAATAGCTTTTTCGCTCTCTTAAACTGTTTAAGTGGTGTTTGTTTGGAGTGTTAGTCACTTTTTTGGATGGCGGATAGGAATACGTCGCCACAGGAGGACGGAGGACCTTTAAATCAGGTGACTTCTAGTAAAATTAGCGAGTTTTCTTCCCGGTGTATTGTGTTTCCGGGACTCGCGTTTACCGTGATAAGCGCCTTAGTTAGTTGGTTTAGGTCAACTCGGTGCTACCTAGGACTAATTTCTCTTTCTGTTTCTGTCCACAGGTCTGTATGACGCTAGGTTGTGACGTCACAGTACCAGAGAATTAGTATTCTCTCCACCATGGTTCCATTTCCTACTAACACTGTTAGGTTATCTAACCAAATGAAAAATTATGCCCAGTGAGTTGGAGGCCTGGTATAAAGGTCTTCTCACTTTGCCCTCTTGTTCCAATTCCTTCCCCATGAGGTGGAGAGAGTTAAGAGGCGTGCAGATGGTGGAGTTTCCGGTTCGTCACGTTGGATGGTTTGTCTATACAAAGTGTCAGGTATCTAGTTATTGATAATGTGGTGATGTTAATTATTGTAAACAATCAAAGGGAGATAATTAACATTTTTGCCAGTAAAGAGTTATCTATATGTATCTGATGGTTGTGTAGTCAACTTATCCATTCAGCATACAATTCGTCTTTGCACTTGGATGTTTTGTTGGGATCGAATTTTTCCTGTCACGGGATTAATGACGTCATAATCAGCTGGCTATGTATTTATTAGCAATTCAAGCGCTAGGCTGGTTTTTGATGTATATTGATCTTTATGATCGTTTTCCTTCTCCTTGAGTTGGATTGAGTTTCTAAGCTTAACTAGTTGCTCATACTCCTTGTCCTTTGCCCTGTTTCAGGGACCGGGTTGCGCGTCCTGTGGACGTTTTATGCATGTGAAGTTCTGGCCGCATCTGTGTTATCGATGTAGCCCTTGTGGTCCATTGATTAATTGTGACATATGTAAGCACTGGGGGGGCGAGTTAATGTCCGAATTCTTGTGCTGCTTACAGGCGACGGACAAGGTGGTAGTGGAGGAGAAGAAGAAGAAGCGGAAACGAGAGGTTGTAAGTGAGAAGGGTAAGGGGAAGGTCTCGTCCGCGGTGGATATGGAGACCTTCCGGACCGAGATGTTGGGAGAGATGAAGAGGACAATAAAAGATTTGGTTCCAGGGTTGCTTCGTGGCATGCTTCCTGGACCAGATCCTTTATTGTCCTCATCATCGGCTTCGGAGCAGGTAATCCCCGCCTCTGGATCGATTTTCCTTAGTCCGCTTCCGTTGTCCGACGATTCAGAGGTGGCCCCATTAGAGGGGGCGTTCCACGGCCCTGGCAGCAGGCTTATTGCCGCGCCGATAGGGGACCGTGGACGGTTGTCGCTGGAACCCGCTGGCTGCTTATCAGTCCAGGGGTATCCGCACGCCGCGGTGGCCAGTACCTCCTATGGCACCGTTCCTGGTCAGCCCGGGTTAGCTCTCTTTGCTGACCCGGGGTCTAATCTTTCTGACCAGGGTGATGAGGATTACCTGCTAGGGTCGCCGTCTGACGACGCGGACATGGATGAAGACGTTTGTGCACCCCTCGCGGGGAATACAGGCGCTTTTTTCCACGGTATTACTCACCCTGGAGTAAGGTCCGCGGTTCAGGTGGTGGCCCAGGGCGCTGCTGATGGCCAGCGGTACCGCATACCTCGGCTTGCCGAGAGTGTAGCTGGTGCTGGCCGGGCCCGTGGTAGGGCTATATATACCCCGCGCTCTACCGCGGTGCCTGCTCCTGGTCAAACCAGTGATATTCTCATGCCGGTGCTGTCAGGCCCGCATGTTTTCCCTGGCTTGCCAGGTGTATCAGCGTACCCGCCGTCAAGCTCTACTGCTTGCGCTCAGGAGGAAGACGAAGGACCCCGTCTTGTAGAGCGCTCGCAGTTAGCCACGGAGGAGGATTGGTATGACGCTTGCCAGTGGTTGGTGAGAGTTAGGCCTGATCTGCCCGTGGAGCAGTCGGCTAGCCACCGTGTTCACACGCCGTGGTTAGCTGGGAAACCAACTGCTAACGCTATGCCTTCTCTGCCGCTGGCGGAGCATGTCGTTGACATGTTCAAGGCGGCGGAGGCGTCCATTAACACGAGTGGACGTCTCGCGAAGGCCCCTCGCGAGGTGGCCAGGCGTTGTCGCATCGTGCCCCTGGACTACCAGCGGTACGGTGTGGTACCCAAGCCCAGCGTGGATGACCGCGCGGCTTTGGGTGAGGATACGCGGCCAGGATCCCGTTCTGACGCGGGTGTCTTGTGCGCGAACGCGTTGCGTTCGGCGAATACCGCGTTGCGTGATGCGGAGGAGAGTGGGAGGGCTTCGATTGCCGCTCTGTCCCACGTCTCCCAGCTGTTACAGGGGGTAGTAACGGCATCCGCATCGCGCCAGCCAGGCCCGCTCGCGGTCCAGCGAACCATCCAGGATGGTATTAACCTGGCGCTGGACTGTATGACGCGGGCGGTGACCAGGAGTGTCAGGGCAAGACGCACATTTGCCCTGGACAATCTGTGCCCGTCTCAGGACCTGTATAATAGGCTACTCCGTACGCCTATGACGGGTCCTGGTCTTTTTGGAGGTGAGGGATGTCGCCACCTCCAGGAGACGGTCACCCTGGTGAATAACCAGAGGGCGCTGCGCGAACAGTTTGAGGTACTGCGTCGTGCTAACGTTCGCGCCGCGGCCCCTGCGTATCGTCCCCTGCAGGCTCGAGGTGGTGCTGGCCAAGTCAGAGGCCAGCCGCCGTCGCAGCGCCGGCCTCGGCCGCGTGCGATTCGGCCAGCAGTGAGGGGGGCGCAGGCTCCTCAGCCGCCGTCAGCCAGGCAGCCGCCCGTGCACCGAGGTGCGCGCGGGGCGGGGCGGGTCGCGCGAGGATCTGGGCGTGGTTATCGTTCCTGACAGGGCGCTTACCGCGGTAAGGACCACGCCGGTGTGTATGGCGACGGAGACAGTGCCGCTCTTGCATGCCTTGTGTCCACCGCGGTCCCTAGGTGGACCGGTGGGAGGCCGGCTAGCCGACCACATGCAAGAGTGGGAACGGTTAACTCAGGACCGTTTAGTCTTGCGATGGCTTTCCGTGGGGTATCATCCAGAGTGGATGACAGGCCCGCCGTCGCGACTGTCTCTGGTGCCAGTCTGGACTCCCATTCCGAGAGATCCAGATCAAAGGTTGTGTATCGAGGAGGAGATAAATTCCCTCGTACAAAAAGGAGCTATTCAGCCGGCACAAAGGTGTCCGGGCTTCTATTCAACCCTGTTCTTGGTAACAAAACGCACCGGTGGGTGGAGACCGATTCTCAACCTCAAGCCATTGAACAAGTTCATCGAGACGCCCAGTTTCAAGATGGAAACGGTGCGCTCGGTGTTGGCGGGGTTGGAGAGGGGGATGTGGACGGCGTCGATAGATTTGAAGGACGCTTATTTCCACATCCCCATCCACAGGAGTTTCTGTCGCTTCCTGAGATTTGCATTCCAGGGCAGACAGTGGGAATTCAGGGTGTTGCCCTTCGGAATTTCCACGGCTCCTCGGGTTTTCACCCGTGTGGTTCTTGCGATCACAGCATACCTCCGCAGGAGAAGCATAGCAGTCCACACGTACATAGACGACTGGCTGTTGAAAGCGCACACCCGGGAAAGTTTGTCCGCCAATCTGGAGATTGTTTTGAAAATTCTCACAGACTTGGGCTGGATGATCAATTTCCCAAAATCAGAGCTGACTCCATCCCAGAAGTTTGTTTACCTGGGGATGTTCTTCGATCTGGAGACAGGATATGTTTATCCTACTCGGGAGAGAGTTCAAATACTCATCTCATTGATTCAGTCAGTGTGCGACAGTCGTCATGTCCTGGCACGGGTTTACTTGAGAATGCTGGGGTTGATGGTTTCGTTGGAACCAGTCATTCCTCAGGCCGCCTTACGCAGGCGGCCGATCCAGTTGTTTCTCATGACACAATGGACCCAGAGTACAGGTTCGCTGGACTCGAATGTGTCAGTGTTGGCGCCTCTGATTCACCACCTGCAATGGTGGTTGAATACAGAGAATCTCTTACCGGGGGTTTTGCTAACCCCTCCCCACCCTCAGGTGACTGTGTATACAGATGCATCGATGGAGGGCTGGGGAGCTTGCCTGGAAGAATCCACGATATCAGGGCTTTGGAATCTGGAACAGTCACAGGAACATATAAATCTACTGGAGCTAAGAGCAGTAGTCCTGGGCCTGGAACATTTCTTACAGAAAGTTCAGGGCAAGATTGTTCTTATTCGTTCAGACAACTCAACAGTTGTGACTTACATAAACCGCCAGGGCGGAACGAAGTCGCCCAGTCTCTGTATGATGACATGGAAACTGCTTTGTTGGTGTCTGGATCACCAGATTACCTTGAAAGCAGTTCATATTCCGGGAAGGTTAAACCTGCTAGCAGACTCATTGAGCCGAAGGATGAGTGTTTTACCCACGGAATGGCAACTAAATCAATGTGTGGCGGATCGTCTGTTCGACCATTGGGGGAAACCCAACATCGATTTGTTCGCAACGAAGAAGAATGCGAAGATGACGACGTACGTCTCTCCGATTCCGGATCCAAGCGCTTTCGCAACAGATGCGTTAGCTATCAGCTGGGGGAGAATGTATGCATACGCATTCCCTCCAGCAATCCTGATTCCAAAAATTCTTCAGAAAATCAGACAAGAGGAATGCCAAGTGCTTCTGATCGCCCCGGATTGGCCAAGCCGATCATGGTATACGGATCTGCTGGACCTTCTGGTCTGCAATCCGGTTCCTCTGCCTCTGATGGACGATATTATCTTCCAGGGCAAGGCCCTTCACAACAATCCGTCAATGTTCAGATTGACTGCATGGATGTTGTCAAGGAATCTAGAATTAAGGAGGGCTTTTCTGAGCAAGCAGCCATGTTTATGGCCAAAGCCAGGAGGGGGTCAACCTCCAGAGCATATAATTATAAAATCAACAGATTTGCAGAATGGTGCTCAAAAAGATGTATTGATCCAATGGATTCATCTATTCAAGTAGTAGCTGATTTCCTCTGTCACCTCTATGATGCCTATAGCCTCAAGCCTAACTCTATTGCTGGTTATAAGTCAGCATTAATGTCTGTTATTCCTTGCTTGGCTAAGAGGGGAAGTGATGAAGTAAATACATTGAATGTATTAATTAAAGGCATGGGCAATCTAAGACCAAGGAATCCTCCTGTGATTCCGTCTTGGAGTTTATCGCTAGTGCTTCAAGTACTAGGTGATAAGCCTTTTGAACCACTTAGTTCCATTTCTATGAAACTATTAACACTGAAGACTGTGTTTTTAATTGCTGCGGCCTCGGCTAGGCGTAGGAGTGAGATTCATGCCTTATCAGCCGAGGATGACCGTTTTGTGGTTTCAGGGGAAGGCCTTAAGCTGCTACCTAGGATTAATTTCTTGGCTAAAAATCAGTCGTTGAAATATCCAGGTCAACCTATTATTTTGCCTGCTTTAACTAGATATGATCCTAATTCTAAAGCATGGTGTCCCGTCCGGGCGCTGCGCCGGTACAAACAACGTACGGCGGCATGGCGCACCGACCAGTCAGCGTTATGGTTGTCATATATTGAACCCCATGGGAGGGCTTCTAAGGACACCATTTCCAGGTGGATTGTGGAATGCATTCAGTTTTGCCATAAATCCGCCACCGGGAAGCAGGTTGACGTGGCCAAGGCTCACAGTGTCCGCGGCGTAGTGACATCCACGGCCCTATTTAATGGGGTCCCTGTGGATGATATTATGTCGGTGGCTCAGTGGCACTGTGAGTCAAGTTTTACAGACCATTATCTCCGTGACACCTCTAATCCTCTCGCCTTGTCGGTTTTGAAAAAATAAATCGGTTTATATTTTTTGAGGTGATTTCCTCATTACTTATATATATCACAATTAATTTATGGAAACACCCACTTTTTTGGGCCTGCATCAGTCTTTACCGATGGGAAGATGATGTCAGCAGCCATTTCAACAAGGTCAGTCTTGTTCATGTGTTGTCCGTTGTTGATTGTATTGTCACGATTACCCGTTATTAATATGGTGATGGTTTGTGTATTTGTGTGGTTCATTGTTGAGAGTTACGAAAATGGAGCTTTTTCGTCTCTGTCCTGTAGTACATGGCACTTGTACGTAGAGAGCGTATAGGACATTGAGGTCAGTCGACTCTTCCTCCCAGGAAGGAGGGGGGGGAGCGCATATGACATTCGGTCATCTCTCATACATCGGTCGTGTTATCCGATGGTTAGTCAAATCCTGACTGTTTTTTCTTACAGTTTCAGAAGTTTAAGTGCCTTAAACGCAGAAAAGCGTATTGGGATGAGCTGGTCTTTTGACCTCGCCTCCCTCCCGCCAGATTCACTTTCGAATTCTGGCAATATCAAAAGTATTAGGGAGGTAAGTATACTCTTGAAGTGAAATAAACGAAATCTAGGATTTCTTTTTTCACGAGAGAGTTGATACTTACCTCCCTAGATACGGACCCGGCCTCTCCACCCCACAGAGGCTCGGTCTTCAGGCTCTTAATAGTTGCATGTGTGTCAGCCAATAATCTAGTCAGAGGAAGTGCTAGTCTGCGCATGCGCGGTGGTGGGGCTGGCATCCGCCAGACTACGCTCTGACTCCCTGCCCAGTAGGGGCACCTAACTGTTTTAAATCTGAGTGTTTATTGAGTGAAAGCCAATATTTAGCAATATCAAAAGTATTAGGGAGGTAAGTATCAACTCTCTCGTGAAAAAAGAAATCCTAGATTTCGTTTAATCAAAGTAAGCTATATTATCACCTAGACATCACCCGAGGTGTTCCTGATTATCAAAGTAAGCCATGATGTTACATATGATACCTGTCAGCCGAGGTTTTCCTGGTTATCAAAGTAAGCTATAACATACCTAGCCATCACACGAGGTGTTTCTGGCTATCAAAGTGAGCTATGTCATACCTAGCCATCACCCGAGGTGTTCCTGATTATCAAAGTAAGCTATATTATCACCTAGACATCACCCGAAGTGTTCCTGATTATCAAAGTAAGCCATGATGTCACATATGATACCTGTCAGCCGAGGTTTTCCTGGTTATCAAAGTAAGCTATAACATACCTAGCCATCACACGAGGTGTTTCTGGCTATCAAAGTGAGCTATGTCATACCTAGCCATCACCCGAGGTTTGTTCCTAGTTAGCACCAAAAAGTCATATAGTTTTTAGAAATTACCATTTGCAGGCTAACAATGGCATACTTAAAAAAAAATAGTCATCTCTTGCCTGCAAATAAATGTTCACTAATAGTCCAGTCAAATTACTGTTTGATACATGACAAATTGCATTATTAATCATTCATGTGTTTTATAGGCGTATCATGACGAAACTTTATGGAAAGATTAGATGAGGTAGTAGGGAATTGCCAGTTATTTTGTAGGCCAGGCAGTTAGGTGATCCGTCTGGCCATCCATCCTTTCTAACCAAGTGTCCATTCAAATTTAGGGTTTTCCTTGATAACTTTACTTTTGCTTGGCGTATTGTGATGAAACCTCACAGGAAGATTGCTAGTGGGGAAATGCAGACTATTTTGTGGGACAGTCAGACGAGTCAGTTAGTTCATCCATCCTATCCACCCCCAATCCATCCATCCATCTATACACCCACCCACCGATCCATCCATCCATCTGTCTAAGAAGAAGCCTATTATCGGTTTAGTCAGTACATCCCCCTCATAGTCTTATTTCCTAACCATGCGTTCATCTGTCTGTCATGGCACCCACAAAATGGCTGCTGTTGCTGGGAGGGTCGTGTCATTTTGCCTAGTTAGCTCACCTGGCTTGAAATGCCAAGTGAGCTTATGCAATGGCGACCGTCTGTCCGTCATCCATCAACTTTTCCTTTAAACGACTTCTTCTGAAGAACCACTGGGCCGATTTAAATTATGTTTGGCAGGAAGCATCCTTAGGGCATAGGGATCAAAGTTTGTTCAAATGAAGCCGATCGGCCAATTTGGCCCGTGGCCATCTTGGATCTTGGCCGATTTTAGGAAGTCTTTACAAATCTTCTCCGAAACCGCTTGGGGAATTGATTCAAAACTCATGAAACATCATCTAGGGAAAGAGGTAAGCCGAGTTTGTTCAAGAAGACTTGATCCACCAAATGATTCGGCGGCCATCTTGGATTACCTAGTTTTCCCGAAAACAACTTCTTCAGAACCGCTGAAGGGATCAGGCCGAAATTTAGGAGATATGATTAGGGACTAAGGGCTATTAAAGTTTGTTCAAGGGAAGTTGATCCGTCAACAAAACATGGCCACCATGGGCAAATCAAAAGTAGTGTGTATATTCGATGTTTTTATTTGATGGATTTTGAGGCCAAAATTGGCTTTATATATGTTTTGGGTATTCTGATTTCATATTTGCCATTTCTATAACTGTTGGATAAACAGTTTGGTGGCCATCTTGGATCTTTTTCCTGCCACAACTCCCATACTAAAACAATGGGAAATTAAAAATATCTTCTCAAGAACCATGGGGCTGATTTCAATTATATTTGGCTGGAACAATCTTTAGGGCATAGGGATTCAAGTTTGGTAAATTGAACCCAATCAGCCAATTTAACCAGTGGCCATCTTGGATTTTGGTCGATTTTTAAAAATATCTGTAAAAATCTCCGAAACCGCTTGGAACATCCATTCAAAACTCATGAAATATGATCTAGGGAGAGAGCTGTACTAAGTTTGTTCAAGGGAACTTGATTGGCGAAATCGGCGGCCATCTTGGATGACCTAGTTTTTCCGAAAATGACTTCTCCGAAACCGCTTGGGGCATCGATTCAAAACTTATCAAATATGTTCTAGGGTAAAGGGCTGAACCAGGTTTGCTCAATGGAACTTGATTGGCCAAATAGTTTGCTGACCATCTTGGATGACCTAGTTTTCATGAAACCAATTTCTGCTGAAACACGAAATTTGGCAGTTATGATTAGGGCTGAAACGCCATTAAGTTTGTCCATGGAAAGTTGATGTGTAAAAAAAACGTGTGTGTCATGAATCAGTCAACATTTAGCATTTTTGTATTTTCTGCAAATTTCTGAGAAAATCACAAAAAGACCACTTATTAACCACTGGCCCAATTTTAATAAAACTTGACTAAACCTTCTTTACAAAAATTTGATTGGTAATTTTTTCCAGTGGTCAACTCATCTTCGTCGGTTGTGCCAGTGGCCAATAACTCCAGGTGAGCGATACAGGCCCCTTGAACCTCTTGTTAATTGTGGTAATGTATGGGACTATTAAATTACTGTTTCTTACCAGGATAAATTGCAATAGTAATTTTTGTTTAATAGATGCATCTTCATGATATGTCAAAGCTTTTTCAGCAGTTTATTGTATTTGATCTATTTGTAGGCTTCCATGCATGTGTGATTTTCTGTCTTTCAGCTTGAGAAGGTGCTACAACAGGGAGACATCACAGAGGCAGCTGAACCATATATGAAAGAAGACAAGGTAATAATTTAATTTAATTTTAGTCACATATCTCACAGCACGAGATTGTCAATAATGGGATCCAGTTCTAGCTATGCCCCGCCCATTTTTAGCTAAGCTCCGCCCATGCTTTGCATGTTTTGGGACTGATCTATGTAGTTTGAAACATGAATTATGAGAATCCCATTTTCAAAGTAATTACACAGGTAAGCTGTTGAATATTTAGAAACTAATTTTCCATACGCAGCAACTGCACCAAGGCAAATTTGTTTCAAAATATTCACCAGAATGCTTATTAAATAGTGAATCAATCATAGACATACAATTCGTACACTTGTCAGACATTTAAATGTTCATGATGGAGCTAGATACATCATTAATTATGCATTTTGATTGCGATGTCAGCCTATATGTGACGTAACTGATAATGACATCATATACTTGAGTGACAGATCGGATCTCTCCATTAGTAATAGGGATTGCACTCACCCCTGTTTAAAGCAGACATGGTATGACCCTTCAAAAGGTGTTTTTTAAAGAAAGTGTTCACTCAAGACAACTGATATGTAAATTACTATGGGAAATATTTTGCACCAATACCCAGAACAACTTGAAGCCAATGTAGTTCCTACATTGAAAGGAAACCAAGACTTTTGCTACCATACGTTGACCATGCATTGATTATGGTAGGAACTACTATTTAGCCGTACTAATGTAACATATGAAATAAATATGTTATGCCATAGTTAGACATATATGTACTTATATTCACCTGTTATTCTACATCACTTTTTAGCTCGACTTTACGAAGTAAAACGAGCTATTGCGATACACTGCACGTCCTGCGTCGGTGGCGTCGTCCAATTTGCGTTGGTTCAACTTCTCTGTTTATATCTCGGGTTTGGTTAATCATACTGGACTGAAACATGGGCACATGTTTCCGTATAATGACACAGCATCTCACAATGACCTTGGGGTCCAAAGGTCACATGTCAAGGTCACTGTAACCTTGGTAAAAAACTAGTTTTTTCAACATTAACATTTTCCGTTTAGCTCAACTTTTCTGTTTATATCTCCTGTTTGGCTAATCATACTGGATACAAACTTGGACAATGTCGCCTTGTAATGGCCCGACATCCACAATGATGTTTGGGATAAAAAGGTCAACGGCCAAGGTCATTGTGACCTTGGTAAAAGCCTTCTTTTCCAACATTAACATTTTATGTTTAGCTCAACTTTTGTCTATATCTCATGTTTGGTTAATCATACTGGACCCAACTTGGACATATGCCTCCTTATCATGACACGGCATCAGACAATGATGTTGGGGTCACACGGTCAAGGTCACTGTGACACATGGCATCCGTCCATCAACCTTTGCTTAAAAATGCTACTCATGAACCGCTTGACATATTTCAACCTAATTTGGATGGAAGAACAATAATGTTTTCACCTTCAGAACTTGTATACAGAATCGTGATTGGTCAATTTCTTTTGTGACAAAATCTTTGATTTTATGAAAAATTTACCGGAAATTGTATAAACTTTAACCGCTTGGCAGATTTCAACTTACATTGTCTGGAAGGACCTTATTGGGGCTAGACTTTAGAACTTGTATACAGCTTTTTGATTGGTCAAGTCTTTCGGTGAAAACTAGATTTTATGAAAAATTTATCGGAAATTGTCAAAATGCTACTTCTCATTAACCACTTGGCGGATTTCAACTTACTTTGCCTGGAAGGACCCTATGGGGCTAGGCTTCAGAACTTATATATACAGAATTAGGATTGGTCAAGTTTTTTGGTGAAGAGCTTAGATTTTATGAAAAATTTACCGGAAGTTGTCGAAACACTACACCTCATTAATGCTTGGCAGATTTCAACTTACATTGGCTGGAATTTCCTTATGGGGCTAGGCTTCAGAACTTGTATCCAGAATTTTGATTGGTCAATATTTTTGGGTCAAAATCTTAAATTTTATGAAAAATCTAGCGGAAATTGTCAAAACACTCCTCATCATTAACCACTTAACAGATTTGAACCTTGTTTGGCTGGACAGATGCTATCACATCTATTCAGAATTTTACTGGGTCTACTTTTTTGGTGAAAATCATAAATTTTATGAAAGATTTACCAGAAATTGTCAAAGTGCATCTCCTCCATAACTGCTTGGTGGACTTTATCCATATTTGGCTAGAAGGATCCTTTCGTGGTAGGCTCAAGAACTTCTTTTCAGAATTTTGTTTGTTTGATTTTTTGGTGGCCATTTGAATATTTTGAAAAATTTTCAGAACCATTTAAAAGGCTGCTCATAAATAGTGGCCCAATTTCAACGAAACTTGGTTGAAACTATCCTATGTTGATAAGCCTCAACATACCAAACGAGAATTGTGGTGACCATCTTGGATTCTTCGAAAATTACCCATCATGTCTACTGGTATTTATATGCTAATTGTCCAGGTGAGCGTTACAGGCTCTTGTTGATACGAGTATTGATAAGCTTTCTATATTTATTTTATGTTTGAAGTCAAGCTTCATAGTTCATTTCAAAGTCATAAAGTCGAGCTTCATGGTTGCATTGCAACCACATTTCTGGTTATTTTGAGCCTCATGCTTCACACTCAGGCAAATATTGAAACGATGTAGAATACAAATATGCGCCTAGCTTGTAATAGCATCTATATATTCAAGAAAATTTTTCTTAGCATTTTATCATATCTGGTTGATCGGGTTGAAGAGATTAATGCCAATTGTTTGAATATTGTTAATTTATTATCATAGTAACCATTTAATTGTAAAATTTGGTCAATTACATAAAATTTCTTGGGTTACTGAGGGTTAATTTTGTAAGCCAAAAGAAGACTATTTTTTTAATTTGCCGCTGGAATGCCTGTCTCGTGACTGGCTCATCATTCCAGTGATAAATTTTAAAAACTAGTCCACCTTTGCCTACAAGTGGACATTCCTCAGTACCTGCAGGTTTTCCCGGCTTTGGACATTTAAGAGTTAATGGTCATGTTGTTGGTGTCATTCCTTCCAGACCAAAGAAGAGAAATATCGTACAAACGCACAACAGTTTTGTGACCGGCTTGGCCAGTATCATATGCCATTTGCTTGGACAGCAATATATCTGACATATATCGTTAATGGAGCAAACAGTTTAGAACGAGAGGGCTCTGTGGATGTCAAGACGGACATTGATACCTCCAGAACAGCGAGTCTTGGTATGAATCATTAAATCATATATTTTGAATTAACCCATTAATGGTCAAATTGTGTCCACAAAATTTCAATTTCAAAATGTTTATTTGCGGAGCAAGAGACTATTTTTTTTAATTTACCACTGAACATGCTGGAATGACTGACTCGCTAATCGAGCCAATCATTCCAGTACTAAATTCTTAAAAATAGCATCTTGCTCTGTAAGTGGACATTCCAAAGGAGTTTAGCACTGGAATGACTGGCTCAGTTATCAGCCATTTCAGTGATAAATTTTCAAAGGTAGTCTGCTCTTGATCTGGAAATGGGCATTTCTTAAGACCAGCACACTGGTAATTTTTGGCTGGCTGGACCATTAAAAAGTTAGTGAATTACAGGTGATATCATACCATGTTATAGAGAATATTTCAGTTTAGGCGTCAATCTGAATCTATTGGGTTTCTGGAACCAGATTATATCTTGCAATGAGAATTTTCTTGACATTCAGTTTGGCTGAAGCTGTCACTCTTAAATTTCTTCTCTTGGTAATTTGAAAGCAAACCAAAACTAGATGGATCGGTCAATGACACGTCATCGCAAATCCCCACGTTCACTGCTTTGAACATTTGACACACCCACAACCCACCCCAGGGAGCGGAGCCAAACGTAAACATCTGTTTGCACTCCGCAGTCATATGGGTAACTCACATACCAAATATGGTTGAATTTCATCCAATGGTGTTTGAGGAGTTGCAGTGCAATCAATTTCATGACCTTTTGACCCCATCTCACACCTGGTGGCAGGGCCAAATGTAAATGGGCTCATCCACCCCACATTGATATGGGTAACTAACATGTTAAATTTGGTTGAATTCCGTCCAATAGTGTTAGAGGAGTTACATTGCAATCAATTGTGCTCATCCATTCCGCATTGATATGGGTAACTCACATACCAAATTTGGTTGAATTCCGTCCAATGGTTTCGGAGGAGATGCGTTACAATCAATTTCCGCAGGTAAAATTTGACTTTTTAACCCCTTTCTCACCCCCTGGGGGCAGAGCCAAATCTCAATGACCTCTTTGACTCCGCAATCATATGGGTAACTTGTATATCAAATTTGGTTTACTTCAGAGGAGTTGCATTACAATCAATTTCATGAACTTTTGACCCCATCCCCCACCCCCTGGGGACGGGGCCAAATGTAATGTGCTCATTCACTCCTCATTGATATGGGTAACTGACATACTAAATTTGGTTGAATTCCATCCAACAATGTCAGTGGAGTTGCATTGCAATACATTTTTTTACCGTTTGATCCCCCACCCCACCCACTCATCCACTTCACATTGTTATGGGTAACTGACATACCAAATTTGGTTGAATTCTGTCCAATGGTTTCGGAGAACATGTGTTACAATCAATTTTCGCAGGTTAAAATTTGACCTTATGACCCCCTCCCCCACCCCCTGGGTGCGGATCCAAATCTAAATGACATTGTGCACTCCGCAATCATATGGGTCACTCAGATATCAAACTCGGTTGAGTTCCAACAAACGATTTCAGAGGAGTTGCGTTACAACTGATTTGACCTTTTGACCCCTGCCATGCCCATTGGTGTGGGGTGGGGGTGGAGCCTAATCTAAATGTTGTCTTGCAAAGCGCATTTCTATGCGTAACCCACTTACCAAATTTGGTTGAATTCCACGCAACGATTTTGGGGGAGATGCATTATAATCAATTTGACCTTATGACCCCTTGTGGGCGGAGCCCAATCTAAATATCGGCTCGCAAATTGCCTTCCTATGTGTAACCTACTTACCAAATTTGGTTTTATTCCACCCAACAATAATCTATATCTCGTCTTGCAAAGCTCTCCTATTGGTAACCGGCATACTGAATTTGGGTGAATTCTGCGCAATGCTTTGGCGTGAGATGCATTATAATCAATTTGACCTTTTGACCCCTGCCACACACCCTTGGGGGCGGAGCCTAATCTAAATGTCGTCTTGCAAAGTGCATTCCTATGGGTAACCCACATACAAAGTTTGGTTCAATTCCACCCAACGGTTAGGGAGGAGTTAGCGTGACGGACAGAAGGACAGACGGACGGAGACGATTACCATATCCCCAAGGTTTTTTCAAAACTTGGGGACAATGACGAAGCAACAGTAATTTTTATCAAATTCAACCACCGTGTGTGATGCAATGCTAAATTTCATTGATTTAAAATATGTAGAAGCTGTCTATATACCAAGCAAACATAATAGATGGTTCATACTGGTACATCATTAGCTCACCAGGCACGAAGGCGACTGTCTGTCGTCCGTCCGTCCATCATCCATCAACTTTTGCTTTGAAACACTACTCCTCATTAACCACTTGGCTGATTTCAAACCAATTTGTCTGGAAGGACCCTATATTCGTAGGCTCCAGAACATCCATTCGGAATTTGGATTCCTCACATTTTTTGCCTCAAAATCTTAGATTTTATTAAAAATTTACCGGAAATTGTCAAGATGCTTCTTCTTACCATTTTGACCGATTTCAACCAAAGTTGACTGAAAGTACCCAATTGTCGTAGGCTCCAGAACTTCCATTCAGAAATTTGATTCATCTACTTTACTGGAACTTGTCAAATTGCCTCTTCTTAACATCTTGACCTTTTTTAACCAAATTAGGCTGAAAGGATTCTATGGCCATAGGCTCTAGTTTTTTGATGGGCTAATATTCAGTCTTCAGCCTGTAGTACTGATGAGGGTTAACAAGTCAATGGTGTATGTGAGTGGGTTGGCCTGTGCATGTGCCAGCTATGCTACCATTACAATAAAAAGGGTTAACTAAGACTTGGGTCCACATGTTCTGCATTGGAGAATTACTGAGCTACATGTACCGGGTAGCTACAGAAAGGTACAGTAGCAAGTATGGCTTTCAGGCAAAGTAATTGTTATGTCATAAAGTCTGTCATAGTTGTTTTGTAGGTTTAAAAGGGTTAACATTTTGCTTTCATGCCTAATGAATCGATATCAGAACATGGAATTTGTGTCAGCTCACATGTATACATTATCGCTTTAACCCTATTATGACGAAGCGAGCCAAAACTGGCCTCTGCAGTGGTCTTGTGGAATGTCCATTTGCGGGCCAAGAGAAGACTATTTTTTTTAATTTCCCACTTGAATGACTGGCTCAATAACGGAGCCAGTCATTCCAGATTCCAGCGGTAAAGTTAAAAAATAGTCTTATCTTGGCCTGCAAATTGACATTCAATAAGCAAATAATTTAATTTTCTTTACCAAATTTAGCCATTAAAGGGTTAATGGCCAAGTTTGGTCAAGAAAATAAATAATGTGTTCATTGAATGTCTATTTTGCAGCTGAAGAGATGATCGGTCCAGCCCAAAAATGTCTTCTGTACTAGTCTGGGGAAATGTTCATCTGCAGGCCAGGAGAAGACTATTTTTGAAAATTGACCACTGAAATGCTTGGCTCGATTATCAGCCATAATCTCGGCAGTCGTTCTAGTGGTAAATTTGCAAATAAATTGTTTTCTAGACATACAAATTCCTAAAGACCGCTGTAGAGCCCATTAGATTGTTAATGCTTATGTGATAATTTGCTGAATAGTAAGGTTTCTTGTTTATTAAATAAATCTTATATCAAATATTGTAATGGTCACTATTGCAGATCGTAGAACCCCTGGCATGCCACCCGGTCAGTTTGAAAGTTTCAGGAAGAGGGTCTCACGAGATGACCTATCAGCTGCTCGGCGGGGCTCACTAGAGCGGGGTCGTACTGGTTATGAGAAGCATGTTAGCTGGTCACCTGATGACTATGGATCTGGTCTTGATAACCTCAAGCCAATAACATTGACCATTTCTAGCTTCTTCAAACAGGTAATAAACATGGTGGTGGTGCAAGAATTTATATTGTCATATTTCCATTAATTATACTTTATAAAAATATTTACTGTCACAACCTATATTTATTGATTTGTTATCAAGGTCAAAAATCACATTCAAATAACAAAACAGATTGATTTGTACATTGATATGTTTTCTTTGGGGAGGGATGCAGGTTTCAGAAGGTCAAATTTAATGTAACACAACTCTGAAACCGTTGGACAGAATTCAACCAAATTTGATATTTGAATTGGCCATTTGATTGTGGAGTGCACAAGGATATTTACATTTGGCTCCACCCCTAGGGGATGAGGTGGAGGGGGGGGGGGTAACTCCTTTGAAACCATTGGATGAAATTCAATCAAATTTGGTATGTGATTTACCCATATGATTATAACCCACCACCTATTCATAGCGGGGCTATTACCCATATGATTATAGACAACCACATATGCATAGCGGCGCTATTATGTTTTTGTCGTTCATCCAAAAATCTTGTCGCTGCAACTCCTACAGTTTGACAGAAATTTTTTCTAAACTTGCCCGAGTGATTGTACATCACTTAAAGATGTGCGTAATGTTAAATCATTTTCAACGGTCCATCTCATCCATCCATAAGTCTGTCCAACCGTACATCCCGAAAATCTTGTCGCTGCAACTCGTACAGTTTGAGAGAGAATTATTTGAAACTTGACAGAATGATTGCACACCACCCAAAGATGTTCCTAATGTTAAAACATTTTTATCGGTCCATGCCGTCTGTCTGTAGGTACGTCCATCTACGTCCCGAAAATCTAATGTTATTTCTTGGTGGGATGGGTGGGTGGCTTGGTGGGGGGGGGGCAGGGTTGGGGATGAGAGGGTGAGTGGGGATGGGGGTATGTCAACCTCCAGCTAACTTTCTTTTTGATCCCTCTATTATTGTGCTATATTTTGTTGTGGACAATCACTTGTATTCTAGGTATTGAAAGCCAGCTGATTGTTTAGATGTGTAACAATATGACATGGTTATTGCAGCATTACTCAATAACAACTTGCAATCAAATTGTC
The DNA here is from genome assembly GCA_034401795.1 of Chaetoderma sp. LZ-2023a. Taxonomy (NCBI): domain Eukaryota; kingdom Metazoa; phylum Mollusca; class Caudofoveata; order Chaetodermatida; family Chaetodermatidae; genus Chaetoderma; species Chaetoderma sp. LZ-2023a. Next base: position 69,096,017 of record CM067369.1, on the reverse strand, counting down.
CTTCAAACACGCCGCAAGGTTCAACTGAATGCTATAATGATTTTGAAAAATATATTTAGACACCATTGCAGCAACAGTTTTCATTCAAATTTGTGTAAAATGTGTAGCAAGTGATACTTACATTGCCTAATAATTATTTTGACAATAATTTAACTGAATGGTGTTGCTGTCATTGGGAGTAACAATTTTCACGCACATTATTGTCAAAATATGTAACCGGTTTCTCATATTTGTTCCTGGAAACTGATACACTTTCGGTAACAGTATTGAAATAATTGCGGTCGAGCTACTGCCATGAACACTTCCAACGAACTTATGCTTCAAGAGCATGGAGTTTTGTGTGAGAAATCGTGTTCTACTTCGAATAATACTTACCAGATGTACTATTATGATAATGTCTATTATCCAGTCTAGGTCAAAATAAACAATTAAAACTCCGCACTCTCCTGGTCCTGCCCATACTGTGTCCGGGAATACCATAGCCGCAGGTACCGAGTCTATTCCCAATCACAGTCAGATTCGTTTATTTTGCGCTTGTTTCAAGTCGCATGTGTTTAGAGTGTCATTTAATTGATAAATTAAGCAGTTTTAGCGCGTATTGCTCGTCATCACTTGTCATGTGCAGCGTTTTAATTCTCCTCTGTGTTCGCAGAAACCGAAGAACCCGGACACGTTGTGCCAGAAGTGTAATAGGTTCATGAAACGCAAGTATCTTGGACATCACTGTGTGGCGTGTGCGAGGTGTAAGGTCGGCAGTCCGTGTGATGTGTGCGCCAAGTGGTCGTCGGCAATGGTGGCTGAGTTTGACAGGGATCGACGGGCGAGGCTGGAGCGCATAGAGAAGGATAAGACAGTGAAGCGTCAGCAGGCGTCGTTGGTTGGACTGGAAGGTCGGCTGAATGAGAGGATGGATTCAGCACTGGGCGTATGGGCGGCCCAGTTCAAGGCCATGTTTGTTTCACTTCAAGAGTATACTTACCTCCCTAATACTTTTGATATTGCTAAATATTGGCTTTCACTCAATAAACACTCAGATTTAAACAGTTAGGTGCCCCTACTGGGCAGGGAGTCAGAGCGTAGTCCGGCGGATGCCAGCCCCACCACCGCGCATGCGCAGACTAGCACTTCCTCTTTGCTAGATTATTGGCAGAGAGATCACACATGTTTTTTTGTGCTATAGCTTTTTCGTACTCTTAAACTGTTTAAGTGGTGTTTGTTTGGAGTGTTAGTCACTTTTTTGGATGGCGGAAAGGAATACTTCGCCACAGGAGGACGTTGGACCTTTAAATCAGGTGACTTCTAGTAAAATTAGCGAGTTTTCTTCCCGGTGTATTGTGTTTCCGGGACTCGCGTTTACCGTGATAAGCGCCTTGGTTGGTTGGGTTATATCAACTCGGTGCTACATAGGACTAATTTCTCTTTCTGTTTATGTCCACAGGTCTGTATGACGCTAGATGGTGACATCACAGTAGCAGAGATTTAGTTTTCTCTCCACCATGGTTCCATTTCCTACTAACGCTGTTAGGTTATCTAACCAAATGAAAAATTATGTCCAGTGAGTTGGAGGCCTGGTATAAAGGTCTTCTCACTTTGCCCTCTTGATCCAATTCCTTCCCCATGAGGTGGAGAGAGTTAAGAGGCGTGCAGATGGTGGAGTTTCCGGTTCGTCACGTTGGATGGTTTGTCTATACAAAGTGTCAGGTATCTAGTTATTGATAATGTGGTGATGTTAATTATTGTAAACAATCAAAGGGAGATAATTAACATTTTTGCCAGAAAAGAGTTATCTATATGTATCTGATGGTTGTGTAGTCAACTTATCCATTCAGCATACAATTCGTCCTTGCACTTGGATGTTTTGTTGGGATCGAATTTTTCCTGTCACGGGATTAATGACGTCATAATCAGCCTGGCTATGTATTTATCAGCAATTCAAGCGCTATGCTGGTTTTTGATGTATATTGATCTTTATGATCGTTTTCCTTCTCTTTGAGTTGGATTGAGTTTCTAAGCTTAACTAGTTGCTCATACTCCTTGTCCTTTGCCCTGTTTCAGGGACCGGGTTGCGCGTCCTGTGGACGTTTTATGCATGTAAAGTTCTGGCCGCATCTGTGTTATCGATGTAGCCCTTGTGGTCCATTGATTAATTGTGACATATGTAAGCACTGGGGGGGCGAGTTAATGTCCGAATTCTTGTGCTGCTTACAGGCGACGGACAAGGTGGTAGAGGAGGAGAAGAAGAAGAAGCGGAAACGAGAGGTAGTAAGTAGGAAGGGTAAGGGGAAGGTCTCGTCCGCGGTGGATATGGAGACCTTCCGGACCGAGATGTTGGGAGAGATGAAGAGGACAATAAAAGATTTGGTTCCAGGGTTGCTTCGTGGCATGCTTCCTGGACCAGATCCTTTATTGTCCTCATCATCGGCTTCGGAGCAGGTAATCCCCGCCTCTGGATCGATTTTCCTTAGTCCGCTTCCGTTGTCCGACGATTCAGAGGTGGCCCCATTAGAGGGGGCGTTCCACGACCCTGGCAGCAGGCTTATTGCCGCGCCGATAGGGGACCGTGGACGGTTGTCGCTGGAACCCGCGGGCTGCTTATCAGTCCAGGGGTATCCGCATGCCGCGGTGGCCAGTACCTCCTATGGCACCGTTCCTGGTCAGCCCGGGTTAGCTCTCTTTGCTGACCCGGGGTCTAATCTTTCTGACCAGGGTGATGAGGATTACCTGCTAGGGTCGCCGTCTGACGACGTGGACATGGATGAAGACGTTTGTGCACCCCTCGCGGGGAATACAGGCGCTTTTTTCCACGGTATTACTCACCCTGGAGTAAGGTCCGCGGTTCAGGTGGTGGCCCAGGGCGCTGCTGATGGCCAGCGGTACCGCATGCCTCGGCTTGCCGAGCGTGTAGCTGGTGCTGGCTGGGCCCGTGGTGGGGCTATATATACCCCGCGCTCTACCGCGGTGCCTGCTCCTGGTCAAACCAGTGATATTCTCATGCCGGTGCTGTCAGGCCCGCATGTTTTCCCTGGCTTGCCAGGTGTATCAGCGTACCCGCCGTCAAGCTCTACTGCTTGCGCTCAGGAGGAAGACGAAGGACCCCGTCTTGTAGAGCGCTCGCAGTTAGCCACGGAGGAGGATTGGTATGACGCTTGCCAGTGGTTGGTGAGCGTTAGGCCTGATCTGCCCATGGAGCAGTCGGCTAGCCACCGTGTTCACACGCCGTGGTTAGCTGGGAAACCAACTGCTAACGCTATGCCTTCTCTGCCGCTGGCGGAGCATGTCGTTGACATGTTCAAGGCGGCGGAGTCGTCCATTAACACGAGTGGACGTCTCGCGAAGGCCCCTCGCGAGGTGGCCAGGCGTTGTCGCATCGTGCCCCTGGACTACCAGCGGTACGGTGTGGTACCCAAGCCCAGCGTGGATGACCGCGCGGCTTTGGGTGAGGATACGCGGCCAGGCTCCCGTTCTGACGCGGGGGTCTTGTGCGCGAACGCGTTGCGTTCGGCGAATACCGCGTTGCGTGATGCGGAGGAGAGTGGGAGGGCTTCGATCGCCGCTCTGTCCCACGTCTCCCAACTGTTACAAGGGGTAGTAACGGCATCCGCATCGCGCCAGCCAAGCCCGCTCGCGGTCCAGCGAACCATCCAGAATGGTATTAACCTGGCGCTGGACTGTATGACGCGGGCGGTGACCAGGAGTGTCCGGGCAAGACGCACGTTTGCCCTGGACAATCTGTGCCTGTCTCAGGACCTGTATAATAGGCTACTCCGTACGCCTATGACGGGTCCTGGTCTTTTTGGAGGTGAGGGATGTCGCCACCTCCAGGAGACGGTCACCCTGGTGAATAACCAGAGGGCGCTGCGCGAACAGTTTGAGGTGCTGCGTCGTGCTAACGTTCGCGCCGCGGCCCCTGCGTATCGTCCCCTGCAGGCTCGAGGTGGTGCTGGCCAAGTCAGAGGCCAGCCGCCGTCGCAGCGCCGGCCTCGGCCGCGTGCGATTCGGCCAGCAGTGAGGGGGGCGCAGGCTCCTCAGCCGCCGTCAGCCAGGCAGCCGCCCGTGCACCGAGGTGCGCGCGGGGCGGGGCGGGGCGCGCGAGGATCTGGGCGTGGTTATCGTTCCTGACAGGGCGCTTACCGCGGTAAGGACCACGCCGGTGTGTATGGCGACGGAGACAGTGCCGCTCTTGCATGCCTTGTGTCCACCGCGGTCCCTAGGTGGACCGGTGGGAGGCCGGCTAGCCGACCACATGCAAGAGTGGGAACGGTTAACTCAGGACCGTTTAGTCTTGCGATGGCTTTCCGTGGGGTATCATCCAGGGTGGATGACAGGCCCGCCGTCGCGACTGTCTCTGGTGCCAGTCTGGACTCCCATTCCGAGAGATCCAGATCAAAGGTTGTGTATCGAGGAGGAGATAAATTCCCTCGTACAAAAAGGAGCTATTCAGCCGGCACAAAGGTGTCCGGGCTTCTATTCAACCCTGTTCTTGGTAACAAAACGCACCGGAGGGTGGAGACCGATTCTCAACCTCAAGCCACTGAACAAGTTCATCGAGACGCCCAGTTTCAAGATGGAAACGGTGCGCTCGGTGTTGGCGGGGTTGGAGAGGGGGATGTGGACGGCGTCGATAGATTTGAAGGACGCTTATTTCCACATCCCCATCCACGGGAGTTTCTGTCGCTTCCTGAGATTTGCATTCCAGGGCAGACAGTGGGAATTCAGGGTGTTGCCCTTCGGAATTTCCACGGCTCCTCGGGTTTTCACCCGTGTGGTTCTTGCAATCACAGCATACCTCCGCAGGAGAAGCATAGCAGTCCACACGTACATAGACGACTGGCTGTTGAAAGCGCACACCCGGGAAAGTTTGTCGGCCAATCTGGAGATTGTTTTGAAAACTCTCACAGACTTAGGCTGGATGATCAATTTCCCAAAATCAGAGCTGACTCCATCCCAGAAGTTTGTTTACCTGGGGATGTTCTTCGATCTAGAGACAGGATATGTTTATCCTACTCAGGAGAGAGTTCAGAAACTCATCTCATTAATTCAGTCAGTGTGCGACAGTCGTCATGTCCTGGCACGGGTTTACTTGAGAATGCTGGGGTTGATGGTTTCATTGGAACCAGTCATTCCTCAGGCCGCCTTACGCAGGCGGCCGATCCAGTTATTTCTCATGACACAATGGACCCAGAGTACAGGTTCGCTGGACTCGAATGTGTCAGTGTTGGCGCCTCTCATTCACCACCTGCAATGGTGGTTGAATACAGAGAATCTCTTGCCGGGGGTTTTGCTAACCCCTCCCCACCCTCAGGTGACTGTGTATACAGATGCATCGATGGAGGGCTGGGGAGCTTGCCTGGAAGAGTACACGATATCAGGGCTTTGGAATCTGGAACAGTCAAAGGAACATATAAATCTACTGGAGCTAAAAGCAGTAGTCCTGGCCCTGGAACATTTCTTACAGAAAGTTCAGGGCAAGATTGTTCTTATTCGTTCAGACAACTCAACAGTTGTGACTTACATAAACCGCCAGGGCGGAACGAAGTCGCCCAGTCTCTGTATGATGACATGGAAACTGCTTTGTTGGTGTCTGGATCACCAGATTACCTTGAAAGCAGTTCATATTCCGGGAAGGTTAAACCTGCTAGCAGACTCATTGAGCCGAAGGATGAGTGTTTTACCCACGGAATGGCAACTAAATCAATGTGTGGCGGATCGTCTGTTCGACCATTGGGGGAAACCCAACATCGATTTGTTCGCAACGAAGAAGAATGCGAAGATGACGACGTACGTCTCTCCGATTCCGGATCCAAGCGCTTTCGCAACAGATGCGTTAGCTATCAGCTGGGGGAGAATGTATGCATACGCATTCCCTCCAGCAATCCTGATTCCAAAAATTCTTCAGAAAATCAGACAAGAGGAATGCCAAGTGCTTCTGATCGCCCCGGATTGGCCAAGCCGATCATGGTATACGGATCTGCTGGACCTTCTGGTCTGCAATCCGGTTCCTCTGCCTCTGATGGACGATATTATCTTCCAGGGCAAGGCCCTTCACAACAATCCGTCAATGTTCAGATTGACTGCGTGGATGTTGTCAAGGAATCTAGAATTAAGGAGGGCTTTTCTGAGCAAGCAGCCATGTTTATGGCCAAAGCCAGGAGGGGGTCAACCTCCAGAGCATATAATTATAAAATCAACAGATTTGCAGAATGGTGCTCAAAAAGATGTATTGATCCAATGGATTCATCTATTCAAGTAGTAGCTGATTTCCTCTGTCACCTCTATGATGCCTATAGCCTCAAGCCTAACTCTATTGCTGGTTATAAGTCAGCATTAATGTCTGTTATTCCTTGCTTGGCTAAGAGGGGAAGTGATGAAGTAAATACATTAAATGTATTAATTAAAGGCATGGGCAATCTAAGACCAAGGAATCCTCCTGTGATTCCGTCTTGGAGTTTATCGCTAGTGCTTCAAGTACTAGGTGATAAGCCTTTTGAACCACTTAGTTCCATTTCTATGAAACTATTAACACTGAAGACTGTGTTTTTAATTGCTGCGGCCTCGGCTAGGCGTAGGAGTGAAATTCATGCCTTATCAGCCGAGGATGACCGTTTTGTGGTTTCAGGGGAAGGCCTTAAGCTGCTACCTAGGATTAATTTCTTGGCTAAAAATCAGTCGTTGAAATATCCAGGTCAACCTATTATTTTGCCTGCTTTAACTAGATATGATCCTAATTCTAAAGCATGGTGTCCCGTCCGGGCGCTGCGCCGGTACAAACAACGTACGGCGGAGTGGCGCACCGACCAGTCAGCGCTATGGTTGTCATATATTGAACCCCATGGCAGGGCTTCTAAGGACACCATTTCCAGGTGGATTGTGGAATGCATTCAGTTTTGCCATAAATCCGCCACCGGGAAGCAGGTTGACGTGGCCAAGGCTCACAGTGTCCGCGGCGTAGTGACATCCACCGCCCTATTTAATGGGGTCCCGGTGGATGATATTATGTCGGTGGCTCAGTGGCACTGTGAGTCAAGTTTTACAGACCATTATCTCCGTGACACCTCTAATCCTCTCGCCTTGTCGATTTTGAAAAAATAACTCGGTTTATATTTTTTGAGGAGGGTTTTCCTCATTACTTATATATTTCACAATTAATTTATGGAAACACCCACTTTTTTGGGCCTGCATCAGTCTTTACCAATGGGAAGATGATGTCAGCAGCCATTTTCAACAAGGTCAGTCTTGTTCATGTGTTGTCCATTGTTGATTGTATTGTCACGTTACCCGTTATTAATATGGTGATGGTTTGTGTATTTGTGTGGTTCATTGTTGAGAGTTACGAAAATGGAGCTTTTTCGTCTCTGTCCTCTCTTCTGTCATTGAGGTCAGTCGACTCTTCCTCCCAGGAAGGAGGGGGGGGGAGCGCATATGACATTCGGTCATCTCTCATACATCGGTGGTGTTATCCGATGATTAGTCAAATCCTGACTGTTTTTTCAGACAGTTTCAGAAGTTTAAGTGCCTTAAACGCAGAAAAAAGCGTATAGGGATGAGCTGGTCTTTTGACCTCGCCTCCCTCCCGCCAGATTCACTTTCGAATTCTGGCAATATCAAAAGTATTAGGGAGGTAAGTATACTCTTGAAGTGAAATAAACGAAATCTAGGATTTCTTTTTTCACGAGAGAGTTGATACTTACCTCCCTAGATACGGACCCGGCCTCTCCACCCCACAGAGGCTCGGTCTTCAGGCTCTTAATAGTTGCATGTGTGTCAGCCAATAATCTAGTCAGAGGAAGTGCTAGTCTGCGCATGCGCGGTGGTGGGGCTGGCATCCGCCGGACTACGCTCTGACTCCCTGCCCAGTAGGGGCACCTAACTGTTTAAATCTGAGTGTTTATTGAGTGAAAGCCAATATTTAGCAATATCAAAAGTATTAGGGAGGTAAGTATCAACTCTCTCGTGAAAAAAGAAATCCTAGATTTCGTTTAATTCATTACAGTCCACGGGTCCGGTGAGGCAAGCTGGTGCAGGGCAACCATTAGGTGGCCCGGCTAGTTTTGCTGAGGGCCATGCACCTGACCTTTCTCTGTCCTCGGCTCAAGAGCCGTCGGCAGAGGAAGAAGAGTTCCTGTTGATGGGAGATTCCGGCATGCCGGATCTTTCAATGTCGGCAATGCCGAGTACGTCCCAGGGGTCTCCCTCGGGATTTGTACGGGTTTGCCAGGCGGATGGTGATGTCGACGTTCCGTCGGGCATTTTTCATCCGTCACTTGTGCAACCGGATATGCCGGCGGAGCCGTGGTTTGCGGTTCCGACGGCTATCCCGACGGCGTTGGGTGCGGCTCCTATCGGAGTTACCGTGCCAGCCGTGATTAAGGCGGTCGTAGTCCCGGATCCCGTGTTGGAGCCGATGGACTGCGGAGAATCCGTATCCGACGGTTCGTTGGATACTGGTGCCGCCGGTAGTCGCGCTACGGATGCGCTCTGTCCTGGCAGAGAGGTTTATCGTAGCGCTCAGCATGGATCGTCGGTGGCCCTCTCATCTAAGGGTGAGAGGGAAGATGAAAACGGAAGCTCTTTAATGGACGATTCCGCTTTCTGCGCCGAGGCTGAATGGGTGCAGGTCCTAGGATGGATGACCAATCGTCTCGGGTTGGCATCGGATCTCGGATCTCAGCGCGATCCGGCGATGGAGCGGATGTCAGAGCGTGCGGCTAGCGCTCTGTCCAGTGGCTCTTCGGCCATACCTACACTCCCCTTGGACTCGCAGACTTCTGATATGTTGGAAGTTGCGGCATATCGTCTGGTTCAGCCAGACTATGCATTGCCCAAGGCCCCGAAGGGGATAAGGAGTAGGGTCCGTTTTCCGGAGCAGGCCTATCATCAATACGCCAGGGTTCCACGGCTTTCCGTTGCGGAACGTGAGGCGCTGAATAGGCCGTTGGCTGGGAAGGCCAAGGGGCGGTCACGTCCCTTGGTTTCCCAGACCAACAAAGACCCGTTTAATGAGCTCACGCTCATTGAGGATGCGGCTAGGGCGGCCATGGCTGCGCTGTCGCACGGGTGTACCGTCCTGCAGGGTATGCTGGACTGCACGGCGGAAGGCGGACAGGTGCCAGAGGCTGCTCCCGGAGTTGTTCGGGACACCATGCGCCTGTCTCAGGATTGCCTGGCCAGGGTGATCACAAGAACTTTAGCAGAGCGGCGGAGAATGGTTCTCGATTGTGTGGAACCAGGACCGGAAATGAGGGCAGCGTTATCTTCTGCGCCTTTCATTGGTCCAGGCTTGTTCGGCGGCTCGGCACGACAAGCGCTTTCTAAAGTTGCATCGATGGTGGCGGAGCAAGAGGTGGTCGGCAAGTCGTGGAAGTCGACCAAGAGGACTCAGCCGCAACAGTCCTACCGTCAACACAGACAGGACCAGCAGAGGCAGCGTCCTAGATCGCCCTTCCGTCCTTCTGCCCGTGATGCCCATAGGCCATCCGGAGCGCAAGGACCTGGCCGTTCGTCCACATACAAGCCCTCTAGTAAGAGGCCGTATGAGGACGACAGGAAGGGTGGCGGTTCGGGCCGTGGCGGCTACCGTAAGGATAGTCGCGGCGGCGGTTCCGGACCGTCATACCACAAGAAGCCGCGGGGCGGCCGTGGGTCTCGTTCCTGACGGGTTTCCGGCGGAATCAATACCGGTGGCTTTGGAAACAAATGGAGTCGAGAATCTTCACCCAAGCGATGTAGCGTCTTGTCGGCTAATCTCGACCGACAACTGTGTGCAGATTCCTTCCGTCGGAGGCAGACTTCAGCTATTCCTAAGCCAATGGGAACAGGTCGTGCGCGACTATTTAGTCTGTCAGTGGATAAGAAACGGCTACGATCCGGACTGGCTCATCCATCAATCGTTAGTTCCGTTAACCTCGACTCCAATATGGACTCCTATTCCAAGGGAATTAGACCGTCTAGTTGCCATTCAGTCAGAGATAGAATCGCTTCGTCTGAAGAAGGCGATTCACCTGGTAGCCGATCAGTCATCACTGGGCTTCTATTCGATTATGTTCCTAGTTCCGAAGCGTACCGGAGGGTGGAGACCAATTCTCAATCTCAAACCGTTGAACAAATTTATTCTTTCTCCCAGGTTTCAGATGGAGACGGTAGCAGCTGTGATGGCAGGCCTCAGGAAAGGCATGTGGGCGGTATCAATAGATCTGAAGGATGCTTATTTTCATATTCCAATGTCAATTCCCTTTCAGAAGTACCTGCGATTTGCATTCCAAGACAATGTTTGGGAATTCAATGCTCTTCCATTCGGCCTGACCACGGCTCCGAGGGTCTTCACCAAGGTGGTTCTCGCCATGACTTCTTTACTTCGCAGGAGAAACATAGCTGTTCACACTTACATAGACGACTGGCTGCTAAAGGCGGGGAATCCAGTCACTCTGCGCAGCAATCTGGAGGTAGTCCTAGACTTATTGAAGAAGCTAGGATGGATTGTGAATCTAGAGAAATCAGAACTGACTCCATCCCAGGAGTTTGTTTATCTGGGAATTTTTTTCAATCTCAGGGACGGCGTAGCTTTTCCGGCGGAGAGCAGAGTCAGAAGCCTGATTGCAGTATTGGAGTCAGTTTCTCTAGGAGCCTATCTGACGGCACGTCAATTTCTCAGAATACTCGGTTTGCTAGTATCTCTGGAGAAGGTGGTGCCATATGCGGCGCTCAGGCGCAGGCCGATTCAGATGTATTTGATGTCGTTCTGGTCACAGAGAACAGATCCGTTGTCTCTGAGAATACCAGTGAAAGAACCATTGATATTCCACCTTCAGTGGTGGTTGTCGGAACAGAATCTCCTGCGAGGTGTTCCTCTACAACCTCCTCAACCTCAGATGTCCATGTTCACGGATGCGTCGTTGACAGGTTGGGGAGCGGTATTGGACAATCAGTCAGTGTCCGGGGAATGGGATCGGACCAATGCGCAGAAACATATCAATGTACTCGAGCTATTAGCGGTGGTATTAGCACTGCAGAAGTTCGAGGGTCGAGTTCAAGACAAAATTGTCCTAGTAAGGACAGACAACTCAACAGTGGTGTCTTATTTAAACCGCCAAGGCGGGACAAGATCACCGGAGTTGTGTATGATGGTTTGGAACCTTCTACTGTGGTGCCAAGAGAGGAATATTATTCTTCGGGCAGCACACATTCCAGGAAGATTGAACATCTTAGCGGATGCTCTCAGTCGAAGGACGGTTTGTCGTCCGACGGAATGGCAGCTCAACCAAGTGGTAGCAGAGGTTCTATTCAAACAATGGGGCAAGCCGAATGTCGACCTATTTGCGATGAGGTCAAACGCAAAGATGGTCACGTACGTGTCACCGATCCCGGACCCGTTGGCTCTAGCAGTAGACGCACTGGCGATAAGTTGGAAGGGAATGTACGCGTATGCGTATCCTCCAACAATTCTCATCCCGAAAGTTCTGGCAAAGATAAGAGAGGGGATGTGCCAAGTACTACTGATCGCTCCTTATTGGCCAGGCCGATCATGGTTTACGGATCTGCTGGACCTTCTGGTCTGCAGTCCAATCCCTCTTCCAGACACAAGAGATGTAATCTCTCAGAACAAGGGTCTGTACCTTCACGACAGACCAGAAATGTTCAAATTGACTGCATGGATGTTGTCAAGCAGCGTGCAATTGAGGGTGGCTTTTCTGAGCAAGCAGCGAAGTTTGTTGCTTCGGCCAGAAGAGTTTCTACCACAAAAACATATAATTATAGAATCAACAAATTTGCACAGTGGTGTGAGAGAAGAGATATTAATCCCTTTTCTGCATCTGTTCAACACATAGCAGACTTTATCTGTCATTTATACGAAGTTGACAAACTTGTACCTTCTACCCTAGCAGCATATAAGTCTGCATTAGCTTCTGTCATTCCTAGTCTCACCATTGGGGGAGTAGAGAATGACACCTTGAATGAAGTTATTAAAGGAATGAGCAATCTGCGACCTAGACAGCCAATTCCTATCCCATCATGGAATCTATCTCTTGTTCTACAGGTTTTAGGGCATGCTCCCTTTGAACCGATTAGAACTATTGACATTAAACTGTTAACTATTAAATCAGTTTTCTTGGTTGCAGCAGCGTCGGCGAGAAGGAGAAGCGAGATCCATGCGCTTTCTGCCGAACAAGACCGTTTTGTCGTCACGGGTGAAGGTTTAAGATTACTTCCACGTCTTTGTTTCCTGGCAAAGAATCAGTCACTTTTGCCAAGTTTAACTAGACATGACCCAAATTCTTGTGCTTGGTGTCCTGTCAGATGTCTAAAGATGTATAAGAAACGTACTTCTGAGTGGAGAGACGACCCGAAATCTCTGTGGTTATGTCTCAAAGCTCCCCATTTACGTGCTTCGAAAGATACTATTTCTCGTTGGATAGTTGATGCTATTCAGATGTCGCACAAGATCGCTACAGGAAAGCAGATTGATCGTGCGAATGCCCATGAGGTCCGAGCACTAGCAGCATCATCGGCCCTTTATAAGGGTGTCTCTTTAGAGCAGGTGATGTCTGTAGCACAATGGCATGCCGAGTCGTCATTCACTGATTTCTACCTTCGAGACATCTCCAGCACACTTAATCCAGTAGCCGTCGCCAATCTGTCGAACCTAAACTAAGCCACGTCCGACCACTACTTCGCACACATCACCAAGGACTTCCGCCTACACTGACCAAGCGCTATGCACATGACTGAGTACGACCGTGGATTGGGCCTAGCTCCTGTGATGATCAATAACAGATCGACCATTCAAAAATGGTGAGTTTTTACATTAATTAAGTGACTATAAATATATTTACTTCCAGTCGAAATACCAGACTGAGTAAGTGAATAGTCTGGTACAAGAGTATATTTATCCTCTCATACAGACATGAGACTCATTCCAATTTGAAAATCTAATCGATATACTGTTAGTTTTTTTCAAAGATTTGAAGTTGTAGTAGCTTCTTTGCACTCTACTGGACTGCCCTAGCTGAGACTTGGGGCTGACACGGGTCTGGTGGGTGTTGCATCCCCATGGACATCCCTCTGGTTTTGTGCGGACAAAAGAGGGGGGGGAGCGCGGTCTAGACCATGGAAGTTTAGCACTCTATGAGTCAGATAGCAGAACCCAAGCGTATGCCAGGGTTTTAGTCTCTTCACAACCTTCTCTGTTGGATGGTTGATGAGTGCTGGTTCGAGCCTCACCTCCTCCCACCGGCATTTCCTGGCTGTCGAAATCCGGAGTTTATCATAATAGTACATCTGGTAAGTATTATTCGAAGTAGAATCAAAAAAGCATCCGCTTTTGTTTCTACGAGAATTCTTAATACTTACCAGATGTACTATGGCCCTGCCTCAGCCGCCCCGCTGAGGTGAGGCTGAGCTGCTTTCGCAGTTTGCCAAGGCAAACATAAGACGAATCTGACTGTGATTGGGAATAGACTCGGTACCTGCGGCTATGGTATTCCCGGACACAGTATGGGCAGGACCAGGAGAGTGCGGAGTTTTAATTGTTTATTTTGACCTAGACTGGATAATAGACATTATCATAATAGTACATCTGGTAAGTATTAAGAATTCTCGTAGAAACAAAAGCGGATGCTTTTTTGATGCTGTACAGACAGTAGACTCAACTAATATGGCATCCAATAGTTACACTGAATGTGAACTCAGGACTTTGCTGGGTAAATTGAACAGAAATCATCAGAGAACTTTAACTGTTGCTGTTGCACTCTTAGACAACTTGTAGCAATGCAGCTTTCAAAATGAATACGAGTGATGATATTATAAACTGACTAATGGAGAATTCCAGTTTATCCATCAATCATATGATGTCATAATCAACTACGTGATGTGTGATGTATGTATGTTCAATTACATCATGAATGACGTAGCTAAATTTATCACGAATGCTTAATTGATGACGGACTAAGCGTTGTTGTGTGAACTGTATTTCTACTTCGAATAATACTTACCAGATGTACTATTATGATAATGTCTATTATCTAGTCTAGCTCAAAATAAACAATTAAAACTGCACTCTCCTGGTCCTGCCCACACTGTGTCCGGGGAATTACCATAGCCGCAGGTACACAGTCAATTCCCAATCACAGTCAGATTCGTCTATTTTGCTCTCCTTGCTAGTCGCGTTTTCGAGCTCTCTAAAATTTACAATTTTATACAGAGTTTAGCAGTTTTCTGTTAGTTCATTGCTGGAAGGATGGAAGAAAAAGGAAAATCATCACAGGGGCAGGTTGTATCAATCTAGAATTTATACATTCGCGCCGTAATGACTGTTTGAAATTGCCTTAAATTGGCACATTGTTTTAAAATGGTAGCCATTGTTGGAGTCGCTCCAGTACCCGTTAACTGTTTAATCTTATCCGGGTACTCGGTTAATTTCTCTTGCGACTCGGTTCCTTCCAAGATGGATGTGCCCGTAGCCAAGATGGTGGCGCCCATGATTAATGTTTCGCTTTGGCTTGGCGTGTCTATTCACTGTTTTATGCCGATTTTTAGCTCTCGCTTCATTGTCGGGGCTGTTTGTAGCGATCATCATTTATTTCTTGGCTGTATTAATGTTAGTTAATTTCCAAGTTGTGTTTATTAATTTTCACTCAAAAAAGTTTCAAATATTTCCTGCCCAAAGGCTTGATATCATTAATTTAAGCGAAAGTTAATGTTTCTAAGTAATTCTACTTTACAATCAAGTCAATTGTGTGTATTGCTCGTCATCGTATGTCATGTGCAGCGTTTTAATTCTTCTCTGTGTTCGCAGAAGGCCAAGAACCAGGACACTTTGTGCCACAAATGCAACAGGTTCATGAAGCGCAGGTTTAATGGTCGTCACTGTGTCGCTTGCGAGAAGTGCAAAGTGGGAAGTCCGTGTGATGTGTGTGCCAAGTGGTCGTCGAAGTTGGTGGCAGAGTTCGATCATGATCGTCGTGCGCGCTTGAAGAGGATCGCGAGGGACAAGGCGGCCAAGCTGAATCAGGCATCAGTGAGAGGACTGGAAGATCGTCTGAATGAGCGAATGGATTCAGCATTGGGCGTATGGGCGGCCCAGTTCAAGGCAATGTTTGAGTCCTTGCAATCCACGTTGATGCAGGCTGGTGCAGGGCAACCTTTCGGTGGTCCGGCTAGTGCTGTCCCTTCTCCGACCTTGGCTCAAGAGCCGACGACAGAGGAGGAAGATCTTCTCCTAATGGAAGATTCCGGCATGCCAGATATTTCGTTGATGGCTCAACCAGGTACATCCCAGGGATCTCCCTCGGGATTTGTACGGGTTTGCCAAGTGGGTGGTGATATCGACGTTCCGTCCGGCATTTTCCACCCGGATTTCGCTCAACCCGCGTTGGAGCCCTGTTTTGCGGTTCTTAGCGGCATCCCGACGGCGTTAGGTGCGGCTCCTCTCGGAGTGCCGGCATCTACCGTGGTGAAAACGTCTGTAGTCCCGCCTCCCGTGCTGGAGCCCATGGACTGCGGTGAATCCGTGTCCGGCGATTCGTTGGACACTGGTGGCGCTGGTAGTCGGGCTATGGACGCGCTTCATGTTGGAAGAAGTGCGAGCCATAGCTCTCGGCATGGATCATCGGTGTGAGAAGGAAGATGAGAATGGTAGTCCATTGATGGTCGAGTCCTCTTTTTGCACCGAAGCTGAATGGGTGCAGGTCCTTGGCTGGATGTCCGACCGTCTCGTCAAGGATCAAGGATCTCAGCGCGATCCGGCAATGGAACGGATGTCAGAGCGAGCGGCTAGCACTCTGTCAAATGGCTCTTCGACCATGCCCAATGCTCCCTTTGGACACGCAGAGTTCCAACATATTGGAGGTTGCGGCGTATCGTCTGGTTCAGCCAGATTATGCATTGCCCAAAGCCCCGAAGGGGATAAGGAGTAGGGTCCATTTTCCGGAGCTGGCCTACATCAGTATGCCCAGGTTCCACGGCTTTCCGTCGGGGAGAGAGAGGCGCTGAATAGGCCGTTGACTGGCAAATCGAAGGGGCATTCTCGTCCCTTAGTTTCCCAGGTCAATAAAGATCCATTTAATGAGCTAACGTTCATTGAAGATGTGGGGAGGGCAGCCATGGCTGCGCTCTCGCACGGATGTACCGTCCTGCAGGGTATGCTGACCTGCATGGCGGAAGGTGGACAAGTGCCAGAGGCTGCTCCCGGAGTTGTCCGGGACACCATGCGCTTGTCCCAGGATTGCCTTGCCAGGGTGATCACCAGATCATTGGCGGAGCGAAGGAGAATGGTTCTCGACTGTAGAACCAGGACCTGAGATGAGGGTTGCGTTATTTTCTGCGCCTTTCATTGGTCCCGGCTTGTTCGGCGGCTCGGCATGGCAAGCCTTATCCAAGGTCGCATCAATGGTCGCTGAGCAGGAAGTAGTCAGCAAGTCGACTAAGAGGACACAGCCGCAGCAGTCCTACAAACAGTGTCGGCATCAGCAGTAGAGGCAGCGCCAGAGAACGCCCTTCCGTCCTTCTGGCCGTGATGTCCATCGGGCATCCGGATCGCAGGGACCTGGCCGTTCGTCCTCATACAAGTCATCTAATATGAGGCCAGGAAGGGTGACGGTTCGGGTCGCGGTGGTTATCATAAGGATAGCCGTGGCAGTGGTCCCGGGCAGTCATATTCCAAGAAACCGGCGGAATCAGTTCCGGTGACGTCAGGAACGAAGGGAGTCGAGAATCTTCACCCAAACGATTTAGCGTCTTATCGTGCAATATCGACCACCAGCTGTGTGCAGATTCCTACCGTCGGAGACAGACTTCAACTGTTCTCAAGCCAATGGGAATGGGTCATGCAAGATTGTTTAGTCTGTCAGTGGTTAAGAAACGGTTACGAACCGGACTGACTCCAGTGTGGACTCCCGTTCCAAGGGAATCCGATCATCTAGATGCCATTTGCTCAGAAATCGAAGCTCTTCAGCGGAAGAATGCGATTCATTTAGTCCCCAATCAGTCCTCTCTAGGCTTCTATTTGATGATGTTCCTCGTTCCGAAACGTACCGGAGGTTGGAGACCAATTCTCAATCTCAAGTCGTTGAACAAATTTATTCTTTCTCCAAAGTTTCAGATGGAGACTGTAGCAGCAGTGATGACAGGGCTGAGAAAAGGCATGTGGGCAGTGTCGATAGATCTGAAGGATGCATATTTTCATATTCCAATGTCAATTCCTTTTCAGAAATACCTTCGCTTTGCATTCCAAGACAATGTTTGGGAATTCAATGCGCTTCCATTCGGCCTGACCACAGCACTGAGGGTCTTCACCAAAGTGGTTCTCGCCATGACTTCTTATCTTCGCAGGAGAAACATAACTGTTCATACTAACATAGACGACTGGCTGCTGAAAGCGGGGAATCCAGTCACTCTACACAACAATCTTCAGGTAGTCCTAGCCTTACTAAAGGATCTAGGATGGATTGTGAATCTAGAGATATCAGAATTGACTCCATCCCAGGAGTTTGTTTATCTGGGAATATTTTTCAACCTCGGAGACGGCGTAGCTTTTCCGGCGGAGAGCAGAATCAAGAGTCTGATTGCAGTTCTGGAGTCAGTTTCTCTAGAAGCCTTTCTGACGGTGCGCCAATTTCTCAGGATACGGGGTTTACTAGTGTCCCTGGAGAAAGTGGTTCCTTATGCGGCACTCAGGCGCAGGCCGATTCAGATGTATCTAATGTCATTCTGGTCTCAGAGAACGGATCCGTTATCTCTGAAAATTCCAGTAAAAGAACCATTGATATTCCACCTTCAGTGGTGGTTATCAGAACAGAATCTCCTGCGAGGTGTTCCTCTACAACCATCTCAACCACAGATGTCCATCTTCACAAATGCATCGACAACGGGTTGGGGAGCGGTATTGGACGATCAGTCAGTGTCAGGGAAATGGGATCGGACCAATGCGCAGAAACATATCAATGTTCTCGAATTATTAGCAGTGACATTAACACTTCGAAAATTCAAAAGCTTTATCCGAGACAAGATTGTCCTAGTAAGGACAGACAACTCAACAGTGGAGTCTTATTTGAACCGCCAAGGCGGGATGAGATCACCGGAGTTGTGTATGATGATTTGGAACCTTCTGCTGTGATGCCAAGAGAGGAATGTTATTCTTTGGGCAGCACACATTCCAGGAAGACTGAACATCTTAGCAGATGCTCTCAGTCGAAGGACGGTTTGTCATCCGACGGGATGGCAGGTCAACCAATCGGTAGCGGAGGTTCTATTCAAACATTGGGGCAAACCAAATGTGGACCTGTTTGCGATGAAACAGAATGCAAAGATGGTCACACACGTGTCACCGATCCCGGACCCGCTAGCTCTAGCAGTAGACGCACTGGCGAGAAGTTGGAAGGGAATGTACGCGTATGCGTATCCTCCAACGATTCTCATCCCAAAAGTTCTGGCAAAGATAAGAGAGGGTATGTGCCAAGTACTACTGATCGCCCCTTATTGGCCAGTATATAGCCGATCATGGTTTACGGATCTGCTGGACCTTCTGGTCTGCAATCCAATCCCTCTTCTAGACAGAGGGGATCTAATCTCTCAGAACAGGGGTCTGTATTTCCACGACAGACCAGAAATGTTCAAATTTACTGCATGGATGTTATCAAGCAGTGTGCAATTAAGGGTGGCTTTTCTGAGCAAGCAGCGAAGTTTGTTGCTTCAGCCAGAAGAGGGTCAAACACTAAAACATAATTATAGAATCAACAAATTTGCAGAGTGGTGTAAGGGAAGAGATATCGATCCCTTGTCTGCATCTGTTCAACACGTAGCAGATTTTATCTGTCATTTATACGAAGTTGACAAACTTGTACCTTCAACACTAGCAGCATATAAGTCTGCATTAGCTTCAGTCATTCCCAGTCTGGCCATTGAAGGAGTGGAGAATGACTTTAAATGAAGTTATTGAAGGAATGAGCAATCTGCGACCTAGACAGCCAACTCCCTTTGAACCGATTAGATCTATAGATATTAAACTGTTAACTATTAAATCAGTTTTCTTGGTTGCAGCAGCATCGGCGAGAAGGAGAAGCGAAATTCATGAGCTGTCTGCCGAACAAGACCGTTTCGTCGTCACAGGTGAAGGTTTAAGACTACTTCCACGTCTTTGTTTCCTGGCAAAGAATCAGTCACTTAAATATCCAGGACAGCTGATCAAGTTGGCAAGTTTAATTAGACATGACCCAAACTCTTCTGCTTGGTGTCCTGTAAGATGTCTGAAAATGTATAAGAAACGTACTGAGGAGTGGAGAGATGCCCCAAAATCTCTGGTTATGTTTCAAAGCTCCTCATTTGCGCGCCTCGAAAGATACTATTTCTCGTTGGATAGTCAATGCTATTCAGATGTCGCACAAAATCGCTACAGGAAAGCAGATTGATCGTGCGAATGCCCATCGGGTCCGAGCACTAGCAGCATCATTGGCTCTTTATAAGCGTGTCTCATTAGAGGAGGTGATGTCTGTAGAACAATGGCATGCTGAGTCGTCATTTACTGATTTCTACTTTCGCGACATCTCCAGCGCACTTAATCCGGTAGCCGTCGCCAATTTATCAAATCTGAACTATGTCACATCCGACCACTATTTCGCACACATCACAAGTTCTTCCACTTGCACTGAACAATGGCCATGCACATGACCTGAGAACGACCGTGGATTGGGCCGAGCTCCTGTGATGAACTAAAAAGACCAAGCACTCAAAATGGTGAGTGTTTACATTAATTAAGTGACTAATTTTAAGTTTACTTATAGTCGAAATACCAGACTATTTAAGTAAATAGTCTGGACAAGAACATCTTATTTTTTTGCAGACATTAGACTCATTCCAATTTGAAATTCTAATCGATATACTGATAGTTTTTTCAAAATTTAGAAGTTGTAGTAGCTTCTTTGCACTCTCTGGACTGCCATAGCTGAGACTTGGGGCTGACACGGGTCTGGTGAGTGTTGTTCCCCATTTTTGACAGCCCTCTAGAATTTGTGCGGTCAAATGAGGGGAGGGGGGGGGAGCGTGGTCTAGACCATGGAAGTTTAGCACTCTATGAGTCAGATGGCAGAACCCAAGTGTATGCCAGGGTTCTAGTCTCTTCACAACCTTCTCTGTCGGATGGTAGATGAGTGCTGGTTCGAGCCTCACCTCCTCCCACCGGTATTTCTTGGCTGTTGAAATCCGGAGTTTATCATAATAGTACATCTGGTAAGTATTATTCGAAGTAGAATCAAAAAAGTATCTGCTTTTGTTTCTACGAGAATTCATAATACTTACCAGATGTACTATGGCCCTGCCTCAGCCGCCCCGCTGAGGTGACACTGAGCTGCTTTCGCTGTTTGTCAAGACAAATATAAGACGAATCTGACTGTGATTGGGAATTGACTCGGTACCTGCAGCTATGGTAATTCCCGAACACAGTGCGGACAGGACCAGGAGAGTGCAGGGTTTTATTTGTTTATTTTGAGCTAGACTAGATAATAGACATTATCATAATAGTACATCTGGTAAGTACTAAGAATTCTCGGATGCTTTTTTTAGTCTTTACTATTTAATAAACATGATGTTGAATATTTTGCAACTATTTTTACTGGGTGCTGTTGCTGCCACAGGCAGGAAGAGCATCCAGTTAAATTAGTTTCAAAATATTCAACAGCTTACCGCAATGGTTTTCTGGAAATTGATAGGGCGTTCAGGGATCGATCGATTCCAACACGGACGAAATGTGTATGGAGTTAGCTAAAGATTGATGGGGCATAGCTAAAACTGGATTCCTCCAATGAAATTGATAAGGAGAGAAATTGTATTTATATATATATATATATTACAGGAGGCTGATAAGTTAAGTGACGATGATTTGTACAAGTTCCTAGCTGATTTGAAGCGGCCATCATCAGTGCTTAAACGGCTCAAGTGTATTCCTTGTGAGTGTATCAATCTGTTCTTCCTAAAAGTCATTCAAGATTTGTATTCTTGAAGTTGAATCCATAACTCTCGCCACTCTGATGTCACTATTCAATCTTTCACTGTGTCAATAGCAAAGAAATGTTGGTGGTCGATGTTGCTGTTTATGACAGCAATAATTTCCACCAAATTTGTTGAAAAATGAACACCAGTTCATCTTTTGATTTAATTTGAAAATTTAATATTTTAACATCAGGGCGGTAAGGGTTATAAAAATAGGATGTTATTAAATAGGTATTAATTAACCCTTTATTGGTTAAGCCAGCTAGAACCAGCAGTTACACTGGTCCTGAGAAATGTCCTGAGAAATGTTGCAGGTCAAGAAAATACCATTTTCAAAATTCACTGGAAACTCACTAGAAGGACCGACTCGATAATCCAGCCAGTCATTTCAGGAGTAAATTTTCAAAGATAATCATTTTGTCAGCAAATGAACATTTTCTATGAGAAAATTTAAAAGATTTTGACGAAATTTCACAATTAAAGGGGTAGAAAACAAAGTCTTACGTCATGAGTGTAGGTAAATGCTAACCATCTTAGCACCATCTACAGGTGTTGTTACCCATCTACAGGTGTTGTTATGTACCTTGCCTCACTGGCTTGGTAGTGTCAACCATATTTTTCTCTGTTGTCCATACTGATCATGTAAATATATCAACCAATGAAGTAGTGAGATTCAAAGTGAACTGTGCAGCCACCATTCTAGTTGACTATCTGAGGGCTTTTGTTTGTTATTTGCTATTTATTTTGAGTTTCCAGACTTGGGCCCTGATCCGTTTAGAAAAGTTGGTTTCAGATTGGGTCAGATTCTGCATATTATATAAATACTTAAAAAACAACTTGTC
This sequence comes from Chaetoderma sp. LZ-2023a, assembly GCA_034401795.1. NCBI lineage: Eukaryota > Metazoa > Mollusca > Caudofoveata > Chaetodermatida > Chaetodermatidae > Chaetoderma > Chaetoderma sp. LZ-2023a. Next base: position 69,074,202 of record CM067369.1, on the reverse strand, counting down.
TGATTTGGCCAAGAAAATGTAAGACTACACATTCCACAACTATGGGTATGATACAGAAAATCTGAAAAGATCATTACAATGTGACGAAAACTTGAGGTTGGGGCCTGCAATCTCCGATTCCTTTTGTTTCCTTATATTTTGGTGACACTGTATTTGGGTCACCTTTGGCATGATTGATCTATAAACATGGCAATCAGTGTATTATCATGGCATGATATTATGGCTGTTTGTTGATTGAACTCTGATCATACTAAGTTAATGGCCAGGCTCTACCTCTTCATTCTTTCAATGCTAACTCTGGAACAGGAATATTTCTAAAAAAAATTCTACTGACTGGTTACTGTCCTTCATGTCATTGAATCAAGGGATCAATTTCTAGCTATGCTCCATGAAATTTGTATGCGTATTTAATCAAGTATAAAAACACTTTGTACCATGAATTCCCAGCATCTCAATCTCAAGGTTACTATACAGGTAATCTGTTGAATATTTTGCACCTAATTTGACTGCCTATTGCAGCAACAGCTACCACTCAAATTAGTTTCAAAATATGCAACATAATGGGTTTTTTTTAATAAAATTGTAAATTCACCAAAGACATGATATACAGAGGGTTGGTGTTGGGCCCTTGACACTTTCATGTTGGACATATATGCCACTTGACAACTAGCAAGCAACTTAAGTTCGCTTGATTTTGGCGTTAAACTTGAGTGACAGTTTGGATCCTGTCATTAGAGCTGAGTGCTACACATCGTCAGAGCTGATGGTAAGTTTGGGGTATATCAGTAAATCATATTACGGTACAAATTGTAGAATTAAACATCTTTCAAAATTTTAATCCAGTTGTGTATATAAATACTAGGCTAATGTGTTACAGGTAACAGGGTATGCACATAAGATACAATAATATGCATAAATTATCCAATATTTTATGATCTTCTATTGTATTAAATCATGATAAAACTGTGCTGGTGTGGCCGCTAATATTGGATGACCATCTTGTAAATGGAGGAATCCAATCTGTCACTCAAGTGTCTGTCTGACATCATAATTAATTACGTCACTATGTAGCTGATGTCACAATAACAATGATGTATTAAAACATCGAAAAGTCCATCAAGTATGTACAAACTGTGTGTCTTTGATGGATTTACAATTTAATAAACATTCTGTTTAATATTTTGAAACTAATTTAACTTGGAGATGTTGCTGCGATAAGCAGTTCAAAATTGTTCTATGTTCTTTTTGTTTTGTTTTAAAACTTATTTATGAGTTGTCCTGTAGCTTGAGCTGAATGATACAGAACTTGAGAGATCCATTAGATTTGGCCTAGGTGAAAAATCCATAATGGCTCTTTGGTTATTGTTTAATTTTGGTTGGAGTTTTATTGCAAATTATATATACCTTTCTTGTTATTGCCACATAAAAAACAGGTTCACTAAAACTGGATATCTCACAATGCCCAGATGAACCTAAACACTGTCTAACATCAGAGCTATACAAAGTGGACCCATACCCAGAGGATAAATCTCGACCTATTAAGGAGATACTGGAGTTTCCATCCAGGGAAGTGTATACACCTTATACTGTTTACAGGTAAGTGAAATATGTTAATTAATTTAACGCATATGGCAGAGAAGTCAAATACATAGAACACCTGGTCAGCTTTGGTGAAAATGTAAATTTTCTCATTAAAGAATGGTAATTTTGGAGAACATCTCTCAAATCTTCAATTTGGTGTATGCTACGAATTACGTTTAAGGATTTTAAAAGATTTTTCAGATCATGACCAAAGTTGATTTATGTCGAGCCCTATGCCAAGCATAAGATGACTCGACACAGCAAATGAAATGGTTCTAATGGACGTTTAATTCATCAAGGACGTCTTCAATCTTATACTGAAGCAATAAGACTCACCAGTTGCCTATTGATCGATCCCTACACTCCCTGAATCTCAATTTCCAGAAAACTATACAGGTAAGCTGTTGAATATTCTGAAACTAATAAAGCTTGGTGCTGCCTATGGTAGCAACAGCGCCAAATCAAAGTACTTTCAAAATATTCAACAGAATGTTTATAAAATAGCAAAGACATACAATTCGTACAACTTAAGACTAATTAGTGCTTATGATTGTCTTAATCACATTATTCATGACGTAATTGATTATGTCGTCAGCCTACATGTGACGTACTTGATGATGACATCATATGATTGACTGAGAAATTCAATTGCTCTCTTGAGATCTAGCGTGGGCTATGTTTCCATAGATGAGTTAGGTCCACCCAGCGCATTTTCACATCAAGAGTATACTTACCTCCCTAATACTTTTGATATTGCTAAATATCGGCTTTCACTCAATAAAACACTCAGATTAAAAACAGTTAGGTGCCCCTACTGGGCAGGGAGTCAGAGGTAGTCCGGCGGATGCTCGCCCCACCACCGCGCATGCGCCGACTACTACTTCCTCTTTGCTCATTTATTGGCAAAGGGTTACATGCGGTTTTGTGTTCTTCATACTTTTCTGCGCGTTGCCTTGTTTTTTGCTCACGTTTGACGATTATTTTTTGGTGGAAGCATGTCGGAAAGGGAGGATTCGCCTTTAGAAGGAGCGGGATCGCTTTATCAGGTGAATTCTTTGATATGCTAGCGTGTTTTGTCCCGGTTTAATGTATTTCCGGGACTCGCGCTTACCGTGATTAGCGCCTGATTATGTTGGTTTTTTACAACATGGTGCTTCATATGTCTCATTTCTCTTTGTGTTTTGTCCACAGGTATCGCATAGACGCTTTGATGGACTTCTCGGCACAAGAGGATATGTTTTCTCTCCACCACGGTTCCATTTCCTACTAATACTGTTAGGTTATCTAACCAAAAAATCTATGTTCAGTGAGTTGGAGGCCTGTTATAAAGGTCTTCTCACTTTGCCCTCTTGCTCCAATTCCTTCCCCTGAGGTGGAGAGAATGTAGAGGCGTACTATGGTGGAGTTCTCCGGTTCATCACGTTGGATGGTTTGTCTATACAAGGATCAGGTATCTAATTATTGTAAACAAAAGGGGAGATAATTTCCCTTTTTGCCAATGCTAGAATTGGAAGGAGTTATCTCTGTATATCTGATTGTTGTGTACTCGAAATGCCAATTCAACGGAAATGTTCCGTTTACTTATACAATTCGTTCTTGCTCTTGGTGCTTGTTGCGGATCGATTAATTTGGTCACGAGAGTGATGACGTCATAATCGGCCTTGGCCTTTTTATTAACAATTAACGTTTTGTCCATGGCTGGTTCTTCTTGATTTCTGATCTTGATGATCCTGTCCTCTCTTTTTAGTTGGTTTTGAGTTCGCTAACCTTAACTATCTTGCTCATTGTCCCTGTCCTTTGTCCTGTTTCAGAGACCTGGTTGCCCGTCCTGCGGGAGGTTTCTTAAAAGCCGCTTCGTCCCGCACTTGTGCTTCAGCTGCAGTCCCTGTGGACCGTTGCTGAAGTGCGACGTATGTAAGCTGTGGGGGGGCGAATTAATGTCTGATTTTCTCGCATTGCAGGCAAGGGAGAAGGTAATGGAGGAAGAGAGGAAGAAGAAGGAGAAAGTTTGTAAGAAGGGTAAGAAGAAGGCCTCATCCGCGGTGGATATGGAGGCCTTCAGGTCCGAAATGTTGCAAGAGATGCAGAGGACAATAAAGGATCTGGTCCCAGAGTTGCTTCGTGGCATGCTCCCTGGGCCAGCTCCTTTGTTGTCCTCGGCATCTGCTTACGAGCAGGTGATCCCCGCCTCTGAATCCGGTCTCTTTAGGTCCGGTCCGGTTGTGGATTCAGAGGTGGCCCCTTTGTTGGGGGCAGTCCAAGGCCCTGGCAGCAGGCATGGCGCCGCGCCGAGGGGCCGTGGACAACGGTTGTTGCTGGGACCCGCGGTCTGCTCATCAGACCCCGGGTATCCGCGCGCCGAAGGTGCCAAACCCTCCTATGGCACCTTTCCTGGCCAGTCCGGGTTAGCTCTCTTTGCTGACCCGGAGTCTAATCTTTCTGGCCAGGAAGAAGAGGATCTCCTGCTGGGGTCGCCTTCTGAGGACGTGGCCATGGAATACGACGTCTGTGCACCCCTCGCGGGGAATGCAGGCGACGTGTTCCATGGTTCTACTCACGCAGGAGTAGATTTCACGGTCCAGAGGGTGTCCCCGGGCGGTGCTGTTGACCACGGATACCGCATACCTCGGCTTGCCGATGGTATGGCTGGTGCTGGTCAGACCCGTGGTAGAGCGGTGTTTACCCCGCGCTCTGCCACGGCGCCTGCTCCTGGTCAAGCCGCGGAATTTAGCATGCCTGCTCTCTCGGGCCCGCATGCTTTTCCAGGCTTGCCAGGGGTATCAGCTTACCCGCCGTCGACATCAGCTGCGAGTGCTCTGGAGGAAGACGAAGGCCCTCGTCTAGTAGAGCGCTCGCAGTTAGCCACGGAGGAGGATTGGTCGGACGCTTGCCAGTGGCTGGTAAGTGTTCGGCCAGATCTACCCGTGGAGCTGCCGGCTAGCCAGCGTGACCATAGGCCGTGGTTAGCTGGTAGGCCGGCGGCTACCGCTATGCCATCTCTGCCGCTTGCTGAGCATGTCGTGGACATGTTCGAAGCGGCAGAGGCGTCCATTAAGGTGAATGGACGTCTCGCGAAGGCCCCTCGCGAGGTGGCGAAGCGGTGCCGCATCGTGCCCCTGGATTACCAGCGGTACGGTGTGGTGCCGAAGCCAAGCGTTGATGATCGCGCGGCTTTGGGCGAAGATGCGCGGCCGGGCTCCCGTTCTGACACGGGAGTCTTGTGCTCGAACGCGTTGCGTTCGGCAAATGCCGTGCTGCGGGATGCGGAGGAGAGTGGGAGAGCGTCGATTGCCGCTCTGTCCCACGTCTCCCAGCTGCTACAAGGGGTGGTAGCGGCTTCCGCATCACGCCAACCAAGCCCGGTGACAGTCCAGAGAGCCATTCAGGATGGTATCAACCTGGCTTTGGACTGTTTGACGCGGGCGGTAACCAGAAGTGTCCGGGCGAGGCGCACGTTTGCGCTTGACAATCTGTGCCCGTCCCAGGACCTGTATAATAGGCTGCTGCGGACGCCTATGACAGGTCCTGGTCTCTTTGGAGGTGAGGGATGCAGGCACCTCCAGGAGACGGTCACTCTGGTTAATAACCAGAGGGCGCTGCGGGAACAATTTGAGGTGCTCCGGCGGGAGCGTGTTCGCGCGGCACCCCCTGCGTATCGTCCTCTGCAGGCTCGAGGTGGTGCTGGCCAGGTCAGGGGCCAGCCACCGTCGCAACGTAGGCCTAGGCCACGGGCGATTCGGCCAGCAGTGAGGGGGGCGCAGGCTCCCCAGCCGCACCCAGCCAGACAGCCGCCCGCGCACCGTGGTGCGCGCGGCGCTGGGCGGGGCGCGCGGGGATCTGGTCGCGGTAATCGGGCCTGATGGCCTGGTTACCGCGGTGGGAACCACTCCGGTGTTTCAGGCCGAGAGAACAATGCCACTCTGGCCCTCCTTATGTCCACCTCTATCCCTAGGTGGACCGGTGGGCGGCCGTTTGGCCGCCCGCTTGCCAGAGTGGAAGCGGTTGACTCAGGACCGTTTAGTCTTGCGATGGCTTTCGGTCGGGTATCGTCCCGACTGGGTGACAGGCCCGCCATCGCGACTGTCTCTCGCGCCGATCTGGACTCCCATTCCACGGGATCCGGATCAGAGGTTGTGTATAGAGGAGGAAATAAATTCCCTCATACTAAAAGAAGCCATTCAGCCGGCACAGAGGTGCCCGGGCTTCTATTCAACCCTGTTCTTGGTAACAAAAAACACCGGAGGGTGGAGGCCGATTCTCAACCTCAAGCCGTTGAACAAGTTCATCGAGACACCCAGTTTCAAGATGGAGACTGTGCGCTCGGTGTTGGCGGGGTTAGAGCGAGGGATGTGGACAGCGTCGATAGATTTGAAGGATGCTTATTTCCACATTCCCATAGAGAGGAGTTTCCGTCGCTTCCTGAGATTTGCATTTCAGGGCCGGCGGTGGGAATTCAGGGTGTTACCCTTCGGAATTTCCACGGCTCCTCGGGTCTTCACCCGTGTGGTTCTCGCGATCACTGCATACCTCCGCAGGAGAAGCATAGCAGTCCACACGTACATAGACGACTGGCTGTTGAAAGCACACACCCGGGAATCGTTGTCAGCCAATCTGGAGATTGTTTTGAAAACTCTCTCGGACTTGGGCTGGCTGATCAATTTCCCGAAATCAGAGCTAACTCCATCCCAGAAGTTTGTTTACCTGGGCATGTTCTTCGATCTGGAGACGGGGTATGTGTACCCCACTCAGGAGAGGGTTCAAGTACTCATCTCGGTAATTCAGTCGGTGTGCGACAGTCGTCATGTCCTGGCACGGGTTTACTTGAGAATGCTGGGCTTGATGGTTTCTTTGGAACCAGTCATTCCACAGGCCGCCTTGCGCAGGCGTCCGATCCAGTTGTTTCTCATGACACAGTGGACCCAGAGTTCAGGTTCGCTGGACTCGAACGTGTCGGTGTTGGCGCCTCTGATTCACCACCTGCAATGGTGGTTGAATACAGAGAATCTCTTGCTGGGGGTTTTGCTAACCCCTCCCCACCCTCAGGTGACTGTGTATACAGATGCATCGATGGAGGGGTGGGGAGCTTGTCTGGAAGAGTCCACAGTATCAGGGCTTTGGGATCTGGATCAGTCCAGGGAACATATCAATCTACTAGAGCTAAGAGCAGTAGTCCTGGGCCTGGAACATTTCTTACAGAAAGTTCAGGGCAAGATTGTTCTAATTCGTTCAGACAACTCAACGGTAGTGACTTACATAAACCGCCAGGGCGGAACGAAGTCGCCCAGTCTCTGTATGATGACATGGAAACTGCTTTGTTGGTGCCTGGATCATGGGATCACCTTGAAAGCAGTTCATATTCCGGGGAGGTTAAATCTGCTAGCAGACTCATTGAGCCGAAGGATGAGTGTTTTACCCACGGAATGGCAACTAAATCAATGTGTGGCGGATCGTCTGTTCGACCATTGGGGGAAACCCAACATAGATTTGTTCGCGATGAAGAAGAATGCGAAGATGACGACGTACGTCTCTCCGATTCCAGACCCAAGCGCTTTCGCAACAGATGCGTTAGCTATCAGCTGGGAGGGAATGTATGCATACGCATTCCCCCCAGCAATCCTGATTCCAAAGGTGCTTCAGAAAATCAGGCAGCAGGAGTGCCAAGTGCTTCTGATCGCCCCGGATTGGCCAAGCCGATCGTGGTATACGGATCTGCTGGACCTTCTGGTCTGCAATCCGGTTCCGCTGCCTCTGATGGACAACCTTATCTTCCAGGGCAAGGCCCTTCACGACAATCCGTCAATGTTCCGATTGACTGCGTGGATGTTGTCAAGGAATCTAGAATTAAGGAGGGCTTTTCTGAGCAAGCGGCCATGTTTATGGCCAAAGCCAGGAGGGGGTCAACCTCCAGAGCATATAATTATAAAATCAACAGATTTGCAGAATGGTGCTCAAAAAGATGTATTGATCCAATGGAATCATCTATTCAGGTAGTGGCTGATTTCCTCTGTCACCTATATGATGCCTATAGCCTCAAGCCTAACTCTATTGCTGGTTATAAGTCAGCTTTAATGACTGTTATTCCTTGCTTGGCTAATAGGGGGAGTGATGAAGTAAGTACATTAAATGTATTAATTAAAGGCATGGGCAATCTAAGACCAAGGAATCCTCCACTGATTCCGTCTTGGAGTTTATCACTGGTGCTCCAGGTACTAGGTGATAAGCCTTTTGAACCACTTAGTTCCATTTCTATGAAAATGTTAACTCTTAAAACTGTATTTTTAATTGCTGCTGCCTCGGCGAGGCGTAGGAGTGAAATTCACGCCTTATCAGCCGAGGTTGACCGTTTTGTGGTTACAGGGGAAGGCCTTAAGCTTCTACCTAGGATTAATTTCTTGTCTAAAAATCAGTCATTGAAATATCCAGGTCAACCTATTTTTTTGCCATCTTTAACTAGATATGATCCTAATTCTAAAGTATGGTGCCCCGTACGGGCGCTGCTCCGGTACAAACAGCGTACTTCGGAGTGGCGTACCGACCAGTCAGCGTTATGGTTGTCATATATTGAACCCCATGGTAGGGCGTCTAAGGACACCATTTCTAGGTGGATTGTGGAATGTATTCAATTTTGTCACAAATCCGCCACCGGGCGACAGGTTGACGTGGCCAAGGCTCACAGTGTCCGCGGTGTCGTGACATCCACTGCCCTTTTTAATGGGGTCCCTGTGGATGATATTATGTCAGTGGCTCAGTGGCACTGTGAGTCAAGTTTTACAGACCATTACCTCCGTGACACCTCTAACCCTCTCGCCTTGTCGATTTTGAAACAATAACCGCTTTATGTTTGTGAAGAGTGCCTCCGCATTGCTTATATACTTCGCCATTCAGCGACGGTGACAACCACTTGTCGGGACTGTATCATCCTTCTCTACTGGATTCATGATGACAGCTTCCTAGTACAACAAGGTCAGTCTTGTTCATGTGTTGTTCATTGTTTTGTATTGTCACGTTACCCAGTGTTATTAATATGGTGATGGTTTATGTGGGTTGTGGTTCTTTAGAGAGAGTATACGAAAATGGAGCCTTTTCGTCTCTGTCCTATAGTACTTAGCACTAGTACGTAGAGAGCGTGTAGGACATTGAGGTCATTTAATCTTCCTCCCAAGGGAGGGGGGGGAGCGCATATGACAAATCGGTCATCTCTCAGGCATCGGTTGTGTTATCCGATGGTTTATCAAATCCTGACTGTGTTTTCACACAGTTTTCAGACGTCATAAGTGCCTTAAACGCTTGAAAGCGTATAGGGAAGAGCTGGTCTTTTGACCTCGCCTCCCTCCCGCCAGATTCACTTTCGAATTCTGGCAATATCAAAAGTATTAGGGAGGTAAGTATACTCTTGATGTGAAATAAACGAAATCTAGGATTTCTTTTTTCACGAGAGAGTTGATACTTACCTCCCTAGATACTGACCCGGCCTCTCCGCCCCACAGAGGCTCGGTCTTCAGGCTCTTGGTAGTTGCATGTGTTAGCCAATAAATGAGCCAGAGGAAGTAGTAGTCGGCGCATGCGCGGTGGTGGGGCGAGCATCCGCCGGACTACCTCTGACTCCCTGCCCAGTAGGGGCACCTAACTGTTTTTAATCTGAGTGTTTTATTGAGTGAAAGCCGATATTTAGCAATATCAAAAGTATTAGGGAGGTAAGTATCAACTCTCTCGTGAAAAAAGAAATCCTAGATTTCGTTTAGTATCTTCTAACATGCAGTGATATGCGTACCTACTGACTGACAGAGAAATAAAGCCAACAGTTTCAAATATATTTCACACTGGATCTCGATAACGTATATGACATAGACCTAACTAATTGTACATTCATTTGTTAGCGATATTGAAATCCTGGCACTGATTATTCTGAGTAGAATCTGATAAAGTTGTTGCTACCTTAGTCAGGAAATACTGCCAATCGAATTGCTTGAAAAATCTTCAGAAAGTGTTACTACATTGAAAATCCTGCTGATTATTTTGAAAAGATGTTATAGCAACGATTTTCAGGCAAATCATTATCAAAGTTTTAGATGGTGTAATGGTGCCTCTTATGGCTTCAGGATATATAACTTTAATAAAACCTTGCGGCTTTTATCTATACCACCATTGCATCCCGTCTACATCATAATGAAAGTGATTTTCAAATATTTTGTATTGTTTACGTGGTTTGGAATTAGACTTTGGTTTACTTTGAACCAACAATGAAAAGAATGTTAAAACTTAAATGGACATTTAATTCAGCATTGACTTATCCGATCTTAATAAAACTTTAGAGAATTGATCTACTCTATGACATCATTGGTTCCAGTCTCTTTTTTCCATATCCTTATGTTTATTTGAAGCAAAGATAAAAGGAATGTACCCGTTCTTCGATGGATCTTTAACACTCATATCAGCCAAAATCTGCTTCTGCAGATGTCTTGAGACATGTCTATTTTGCAGACCAAGAGAAGACTATTTTTGAAAATTTACCACAGTAATGACTGGGTCGGTAACCAAGCCAGTCATTCCAGTGGTAAATTTTCAAAAATTTTCTTCTCTTGATCTGCAAATGTTAACAAATTTAAGTGTTAAAGGGTTAATTCATCAAGGGCTTATCAGATTTCAATAAAACTTTACAGATCTATCCCATCATTGCACCTCAAAGCCTTAAACTATTTAAAGAAATCCTTATTTTGCGATCGCCGCATGATGTGTAATATGTTGAAAAGCAAAAGGGCTCAACAGCCGACATGTGGGATTCAGTCCTAGTTCTCCACATTTCTAGGCCAATATTGTGACCTACTTGTATAACAACATATAGCACCTGCTTGTTGTTCTATCTGTCCGCAGGAATCTGATGTTTGTGTATACACGGAATGTGAACTTTGCAAACAGACAGGGTTCAGCACGGAATATTGTGGTCAAAGTGCAGGTCATGCATGGAGAGGATGATCATTCGGCCATACCGGTCAGTCATATGTTGATTTTGCCGTATTATATAATATAGTTCAACAAGTTTTTACTCTTACCAGTTGTGTTGGCACTGAAAAATTCTGTGTCTTTATAAGACATATTTTACTTTTGACTTAGTTCATAGAGCCCAATTAGCTTATGGCATAAGAACCATCCATCCATCTGTCAATGATTTTGTTGAATCATTCCTCATTTACCATTGGGCCAATTTTACTCAAAATAGAGTGCAGCTTATATATAAGTTAATGTTTCCAAAACAAAAACAGAAACATGTTAGTACAATTTTGAATGCAATGTTAGAAATGTTCTGTTGACTATTTTGAACATAATTGGATTGGAAAAGGAAGACATTGCTGTCTAAGGGCAGCAATGTCATCCAATCCAAATATGTTCAAAATAGTCAACATTACATTTTTTGTTTTGGAAACACCAGTTATAACTGAGCTGTACTCTATAACTGGCTGGCATTAAAACTTCTATGCAGAGATTTTCCTGGTAGTTCCCTTTACGGCAATCTTGGAAATTCCAAAATGTTCAAAGTTTTTAAAGTTGTTTTACCACTCATAAACCACAAGTCTGATTTCATGCAAACTTGGCTGAAAGGATCCTAGGCTGATATACTTCTGAGCATCTATACAGATATACATCTTATTGATATAACTTTGAACAGCATCTTACATTCTCGGGAAATTTCCAGCCAATCATTTAACTCTCTGCCCGCTGAATTTCTGCAGATGACATTTTCCATAAGGTTTAACTCTGGATCTGCTGAATATTTTGAAAATGATTTGACTGAAAGTTGTTGATGGCTAAACCACCAACAACCTTCAGTCAAATTGTTTTCAAAATATTCAGCAGGTTCAATGTTATTGCCCATTAGCTTTATTGTCTGGTGGCTTGGAGCAGCCAGACATTTAAATGTCTACTCATTAACCACTTGCCCGGTTTCAAACAACTTCTTGAGGAAGGATCCTATGCATGTATACATACAGGATGTGTTCAAGGACCCTAGATGAGTATGGTGTTAAGCTTAAAAACTTATTTACGGAAATATGATTGGTCAATCTTTTACCATCCATCTTGTATTTTTAGACATCAGAAATGTCTTTATAAGATTCATTAACCACTGGTTTGATTTGAAGCAAACTTGTTTGGAATCTTATTAGGATAGTAGCGCTTTGAATTTGTATACAAAATTCTGATTTCCCAATTTATCAAGTACCCATATCATTTAATAGAGTTACTTTTTAATTCACTTTTAAAAAATAGTCATCCTGAGCGCTTGTTCGGTTTGGGGCCAATCTCTTTCACCCTGGTTGTAGGCTTCCGAACCTATATACAGAGATTAAATTGGTTAATTAGGTGGCTAGTTCTTCTTCTTCTTCTTTTCGTTCGCTGATCATACCGCCAGTCCTGTAAGTGACTATCGACATGATCATAAGCGGTGGCTAGTCATCTTGGCTTTTTTTTAGTGTTCCAGCAAATCTAGTAAAAGACTGCGTACTAATCCTATTTCACTTCAAGAGTATACTTACCTCCCTAATACTTTTGATATTGCTAAATATTGGCTTTCACTCAATAAACACTCAGATTTAAAACAGTTAGGTGCCCCTACTGGGCAGGGAGTCAGAGCGTAGTCTGGCGGATGCCAGCCCCACCACCGCGCATGCGCAGACTAGCACTACCTCTTTGCTAGATTATTGGCAAAGAGAACACACATGTCTTTTTGAGTCATAAGCTTTTCTTGCTCTTAAACTGTTATTTGGTGTATATTTTGGAGTGATAGTATCTGATTTGTATGGCAGGAGGGAACACTTCGCCACAGGAGGACTTAGGACCTTTAAATCAGGTGACTTCTAGTAAAATTAGCGAGTTTTCTTCCCGGTGTATTGTGTTTCCGGGACTCGCGTTTACCGTGATAAGCGCCTTGGTTAGTTGGTTTATGTCAACTCGGTGCTACCTAAGACTAATTTCTCTTTCTGTTTATGTCCACAGGTCTGTATGACGCTAGGTGGTGACATCACAGTAGCAGAGAGTTAGTTTTCTCTCCACCATGGTTCCATTTCCTACTAACACTGTTAGGTTATCTAACCAAATGAAAAAATATGTCCAGTGAGTTGGAGGCCTAGTATAAAGGTCTTCTCACTTTGCCCTCTTGATCCAATTCCTTCCCCATGAGGTGGAGAGAGTTAAGAGGCGTGCAGATGGTGGAGTTCTCCGGTTCGTCACGTTGGATGGTTTGTCTATACAAATTTCACTTCAAGAGTATACTTACCTCCCTAATACTTTTGATATTGCTAAATATTGGCTTTCACTCAATAAACACTCAGATTAAAACAGTTAGGTGCCCCTACTGGGCAGGGAGTCAGAGCGTAGTCTGGCGGATGCCAGCCCCACCACCGCGCATGCGCAGACTAGCACTTCCTCTTTGCTAGATTATTGGCAAAGAGATCACACATGTTTTTTTGTTCAATAGCTTTTTCGCTCTCTTAAACTGTTTAAGTGGTGTTTGTTTGGAGTGTTAGTCACTTTTTTGGATGGCGGATAGGAATACGTCGCCACGGGAGGACGGAGGACCTTTAAATCAGGTGACTTCTAGTAAAATTAGCGAGTTTTCTTCCCGGTGTATTGTGTTTCCGGGACTCGCGTTTACCGTGATAAGCGCCTTAGTTAGTTGGTTTAGGTCAACTCGGTGCTACCTAGGACTAATTTCTCTTTCTGTTTCTGTCCACAGGTCTGTATGACGCTAGGTTGTGACGTCACAGTACCAGAGAATTAGTATTCTCTCCACCATGGTTCCATTTCCTACTAACACTGTTAGGTTATCTAACCAAATGAAAAAATTATGCCCAGTGAGTTGGAGGCCTGGTATAAAGGTCTTCTCACTTTGCCCTCTTGTTCCAATTCCTTCCCCATGAGGTGGAGAGAGTTAAGAGGCGTGCAGATGGTGGAGTTTCCGGTTCGTCACGTTGGATGGTTTGTCTATACAAAGTGTCAGGTATCTAGTTATTGATAATGTGGTGATGTTAATTATTGTAAACAATCAAAGGGAGATAATTAACATTTTTGCCAGTAAAGAGTTATCTATATGTATCTGATGGTTGTGTAGTCAACTTATCCATTCAGCATACAATTCGTCTTTGCACTTGGATGTTTTGTTGGGATCGAATTTTTCCTGTCACGGGATTAATGACGTCATAATCAGCTGGCTATGTATTTATTAGCAATTCAAGCGCTAGGCTGGTTTTTGATGTATATTGATCTTTATGATCGTTTTCCTTCTCCTTGAGTTGGATTGAGTTTCTAAGCTTAACTAGTTGCTCATACTCCTTGTCCTTTGCCCTGTTTCAGGGACCGGGTTGCGCGTCCTGTGGACGTTTTATGCATGTGAAGTTCTGGCCGCATCTGTGTTTTCGATGTAGCCCTTGTGGTCCATTGATTAATTGTGACATATGTAAGCACTGGGGGGGCGAGTTAATGTCCGAATTCTTGTGCTGCTTACAGGCGACGGACAAGGTGGTAGTGGAGGAGAAGAAGATGAAGCGGAAACGAGAGGTTGTAAGTGAGAAGGGTAAGGGGAAGGTCTCGTCCGCGGTGGATATGGAGACCTTTCGGGCCGAGATGTTGGGAGAGATGAGGAGGACAATAAAAGATTTGGTTCCAGGGTTGCTTCGTGGCATGCTTCCTGGACCAGATCCTTTATTGTCCTCATCATCGGCTTCGGAGCAGGTAATCCCCGCCTCTGGATCGATTTTCCTTAGTCCGCTTCCGTTGTCCGACGATTCAGAGGTGGCCCCATTAGAGGGGGCGTTCCACGGCCCTGGCAGCAGGCTTATTGCCGCGCCGATAGGGGACCGTGGACGGTTGTCGCTGGAACCCGCTGGCTGCTTATCAGTCCAGGGGTATCCGCACGCCGCGGTGGCCAGTACCTCCTATGGCACCGTTCCTGGTCAGCCCGGGTTAGCTCTCTTTGCTGACCCGGGGTCTAATCTTTCTGACCAGGGTGATGAGGATTACCTGCTGGGGTCGCCGTCTGACGACGCGGACATGGATGAAGACGTTTGTGCACCCCTCGCGGGGAATACAGGCGCTTTTTTCCACGGTATTACTCACCCTGGAGTAAGGTCCGCGGTTCAGGTGGTGGCCCAGGGCGCTGCTGATGGCCAGCGGTACCGCATACCTCGGCTTGCCGAGAGTGTAGCTGGTGCTGGCCGGGCCCGTGGTAGGGCTGTATATACCCCGCGCTCTACCGCGGTGCCTGCTCCTGGTCAAACCAGTGATATTCTCATGCCGGTGCTGTCAGGCCCGCATGTTTTCCCTGGCTTGCCAGGTGTATCAGCGTACCCGCCGTCAAGTACTGCTTGCGCTCAGGAGGAAGACGAAGGACCCCGTCTTGTAGAGCGCTCGCAGTTAGCCACGGAGGAGGATTGGTATGACGCTTGCCAGTGGTTGGTGAGCGTTAGGCCTGATCTGCCCGTGGAGCAGTCGGCTAGCCACCGTGTTCACACGCCGTGGTTAGCTGGGAAACCAACTGCTAACGCTATGCCTTCTCTGCCGCTGGCGGAGCATGTCGTTGACATGTTCAAGGCGGCGGAGGCGTCCATTAACACGAGTGGACGTCTCGCGAAGGCCCCTCGCGAGGTGGCCAAGCGTTGTCGCATCGTGCCCCTGGACTACCAGCGGTACGGTGTGGTACCCAAGCCCAGCGTGGATGACCGCGCGGCTTTGGGTGAGGATACGCGGCCAGGATCCCGTTCTGACGCGGGGGTCTTGTGCGCGAACGCGTTGCGTTCGGCGAATACCGCGTTGCGTGATGCGGAGGAGAGTGGGAGGGCTTCGATTGCCGCTCTGTCCCACGTCTCCCAGCTGTTACAGGGGGTAGTAACGGCATCCGCATCGCGCCAGCCAGGCCCGCTCGCGGTCCAGCGAACCATCCAGGATGGTATTAACCTGGCGCTGGACTGTATGACGCGGGCGGTGACCAGGAGTGTCAGGGCAAGACGCACATTTGCCCTGGACAATCTGTGCCCGTCTCAGGACCTGTATAATAGGCTACTCCGTACGCCTATGACGGGTCCTGGTCTTTTTGGAGGTGAGGGATGTCGCCACCTCCAGGAGACGGTCACCCTGGTGAATAACCAGAGGGCGCTGCGCGAACAGTTTGAGGTACTGCGTCGTGCTAACGTTCGCGCCGCGGCCCCTGCGTATCGTCCCCTGCAGGCTCGAGGTGGTGCTGGCCAAGTCAGAGGCCAGCCGCCGTCGCAGCGCCGGCCTCGGCCGCGTGCGATTCGGCCAGCAGTGAGGGGGGCGCAGGCTCCTCAGCCGCCGTCAGCCAGGCAGCCGCCCGTGCACCGAGGTGCGCGCGGGGCGGGGCGGGTCGCGCGAGGATCTGGGCGTGGTTATCGTTCCTGACAGGGCGCTTACCGCGGTAAGGACCACGCCGGTGTGTATGGCGACGGAGACAGTGCCGCTCTTGCATGCCTTGTGTCCACCGCGGTCCCTAGGTGGACCGGTGGGAGGCCGGCTAGCCGACCACATGCAAGAGTGGGAACGGTTAACTCAGGACCGTTTAGTCTTGCGATGGCTTTCCGTGGGGTATCATCCAGAGTGGATGACAGGCCCGCCGTCGCGACTGTCTCTGGTGCCAATCTGGACTCCCGTTCCGAGAGATCCAGATCAAAGGTTGTGTATCGAGGAGGAGATAAATTCCCTCGTACAAAAAGGAGCTATTCAGCCGGCACAAAGGTGTCCGGGCTTCTATTCAACCCTGTTCTTGGTAACAAAACGCACCGGTGGGTGGAGACCGATTCTCAACCTCAAGCCATTGAACAAGTTCATCGAGACGCCCAGTTTCAAGATGGAAACGGTGCGCTCGGTGTTGGCGGGGTTGGAGAGGGGGATGTGGACGGCGTCGATAGATTTGAAGGACGCTTATTTCCACATCCCCATCCACAGGAGTTTCTGTCGCTTCCTGAGATTTGCATTCCAGGGCAGACAGTGGGAATTCAGGGTGTTGCCCTTCGGAATTTCCACGGCTCCTCGGGTTTTCACCCGTGTGGTTCTTGCGATCACAGCTTACCTCCGCAGGAGAAGCATAGCAGTCCACACGTACATAGACGACTGGCTGTTGAAAGCGCACACCCGGGAAAGTTTGTCCGCCAATCTGGAGATTGTTTTGAAAATTCTCACAGACTTGGGCTGGATGATCAATTTCCCAAAATCAGAGCTGACTCCATCCCAGAAGTTTGTTTACCTGGGGATGTTCTTCGATCTGGAGACAGGATATGTTTATCCTACTCAGGAGAGGGTTCAAATACTCATCTCGTTGATTCAGTCAGTGTGCGACAGTCGTCATGTCCTGGCACGGGTTTACTTGAGAATGCTGGGGTTGATGGTTTCGTTGGAACCAGTCATTCCTCAGGCCGCCTTACGCAGGCGGCCGATCCAGTTGTTTCTCATGACACAATGGACCCAGAGTACAGGTTCGCTGGACTCGAATGTGTCAGTGTTGGCGCCTCTGATTCACCACCTGCAATGGTGGTTGAATACAGAGAATCTCTTACCGGGGGTTTTGCTAACCCCTCCCCACCCTCAGGTGACTGTGTATACAGATGCATCGATGGAGGGCTGGGGAGCTTGCCTGGAAGAATCCACGATATCAGGGCTTTGGAATCTGGAACAGTCACAGGAACATATAAATCTACTGGAGCTAAGAGCAGTAGTCCTGGGCCTGGAACATTTCTTACAGAAAGTTCAGGGCAAGATTGTTCTTATTCGTTCAGACAACTCAACAGTTGTGACTTACATAAACCGCCAGGGCGGAACGAAGTCGCCCAGTCTCTGTATGATGACATGGAAACTGCTATGTTGGTGTCTGGATCACCAGATTACCTTGAAAGCAGTTCATATTCCGGGAAGGTTAAACCTGCTTGCAGACTCATTGAGCCGAAGGATGAGTGTTTTACCCACGGAATGGCAACTAAATCAATGTGTGGCGGATCGTCTGTTCGACCATTGGGGGAAACCCAACATCGATTTGTTCGCAACGAAGAAGAATGCGAAGATGACGACGTACGTCTCTCCGATTCCGGATCCAAGCGCTTTCGCAACAGATGCGTTAGCTATCAGCTGGGGGAGAATGTATGCATACGCATTCCCTCCAGCAATCCTGATTCCAAAAATTCTTCAGAAAATCAGACAAGAGGAATGCCAAGTGCTTCTGATCGCCCCGGATTGGCCAAGCCGATCATGGTATACGGATCTGCTGGACCTTCTGGTCTGCAATCCGGTTCCTCTGCCTCTGATGGACGATATTATCTTCCAGGGCAAGGCCCTTCACAACAATCCGTCAATGTTCAGATTGACTGCGTGGATGTTGTCAAGGAATCTAGAATTAAGGAGGGCTTTTCTGAGCAAGCAGCCATGTTTATGGCCAAAGCCAGGAGGGGGTCAACCTCCAGAGCATATAATTATAAAATCAACAGATTTGCAGAATGGTGCTCAAAAAGATGTATTGATCCAATGGATTCATCTATTCAAGTAGTAGCTGATTTCCTCTGTCACCTCTATGATGCCTATAGCCTCAAGCCTAACTCTATTGCTGGTTATAAGTCAGCATTAATGTCTGTTATTCCTTGCTTGGCTAAGAGGGGAAGTGATGAAGTAAATACATTGAATGTATTAATTAAAGGCATGGGCAATCTAAGACCAAGGAATCCTCCTGTGATTCCGTCTTGGAGTTTATCGCTAGTGCTTCAAGTACTAGGTGATAAGCCTTTTGAACCACTTAGTTCCATTTCTATGAAACTATTAACACTGAAGACTGTGTTTTTAATTGCTGCGGCCTCGGCTAGGCGTAGGAGTGAGATTCATGCCTTATCAGCCGAGGATGACCGTTTTGTGGTTTCAGGGGAAGGCCTTAAGCTGCTACCTAGGATTAATTTCTTGGCTAAAAATCAGTCGTTGAAATATCCAGGTCAACCTATTATTTTGCCTGCTTTAACTAGATATGATCCTAATTCTAAAGCATGGTGTCCCGTCCGGGCGCTGCGCCGGTACAAACAACGTACGGCGGCATGGCGCACCGACCAGTCAGCGTTATGGTTGTCATATATTGAACCCCATGGGAGGGCTTCTAAGGACACCATTTCCAGGTGGATTGTGGAATGCATTCAGTTTTGCCATAAATCCGCCACCGGGAAGCAGGTTGACGTGGCCAAGGCTCACAGTGTCCGCGGCGTAGTGACATCCACGGCCCTATTTAATGGGGTCCCTGTGGATGATATTATGTCGGTGGCTCAGTGGCACTGTGAGTCAAGTTTTACAGACCATTATCTCCGTGACACCTCTAATCCTCTCGCCTTGTCGGTTTTGAAAAAATAAATCGGTTTATATTTTTTGAGGTGATTTCCTCATTACTTATATATATCACAATTAATTTATGGAAACACCCACTTTTTTGGGCCTGCATCAGTCTTTACCGATGGGAAGATGATGTCAGCAGCCATTTTCAACAAGGTCAGTCTTGTTCATGTGTTGTCCGTTGTTGATTGTATTGTCACGATTACCCGTTATTAATATGGTGATGGTTTGTGTATTTGTGTGGTTCATTGTTGAGAGTTACGAAAATGGAGCTTTTTCGTCTCTGTCCTGTAGTACATGGCACTTGTACGTAGAGAGCGTATAGGACATTGAGGTCAGTCGACTCTTCCTCCCAGGAAGGAGGGGGGGGGGAGCGCATATGACATTCGGTCATCTCTCATACATCGGTCGTGTTATCCGATGGTTAGTCAAATCCTGACTGTTTTTTCTTACAGTTTCAGAAGTTTAAGTGCCTTAAACGCAGAAAAGCGTATTGGGATGAGCTGGTCTTTTGACCTCGCCTCCCTCCCGCCAGATTCACTTTCGAATTCTGGCAATATCAAAAGTATTAGGGAGGTAAGTATACTCTTGAAGTGAAATAAACGAAATCTAGGATTTCTTTTTTCACGAGAGAGTTGATACTTACCTCCCTAGATACGGACCCGGCCTCTCCACCCCACAGAGGCTCGGTCTTCAGGCTCTTAATAGTTGCATGTGTGTCAGCCAATAATCTAGTCAGAGGAAGTGCTAGTCTGCGCATGCGCGGTGGTGGGGCTGGCATCCGCCAGACTACGCTCTGACTCCCTGCCCAGTAGGGGCACCTAACTGTTTTAATCTGAGTGTTTATTGAGTGAAAGCCAATATTTAGCAATATCAAAAGTATTAGGGAGGTAAGTATCAACTCTCTCGTGAAAAAAGAAATCCTAGATTTCGTTTAGTGTCAGGTATCTAGTTATTGATAATGTGGTGATGTTAATTATTGTAAACAAACAAAGGGAGATAATTAACATTTTTGCCAGAAAAGAGTTATCTATATGTATCTGATGGTTGTGTAGTCGACTTATCCATTCAGCATACAATTCGTCCTTGCACTTGGATGTTTTGTTGGGATCGAATTTTTCCTGTCACGGGATTAATGACGTCATAATCAGCCTGGCTATGTGTTTATCAGCAATTCAAGCGCTATGCTGGTTTCTGATGTATATTGATCTTTATGATCGTTTTCCTTCTCTTTGAGTTGGATTGAGTTTCTAAGCTTAACTAGTTGCTCATACTCCTTGTCCTTTGCCCTGTTTCAGGGACCGGGTTGCGCGTCCTGTGGACGTTTTCTTCATGAAAAGTTCTGGCCTCATCTGTGCTATCAATGTAGCCCTTGTGGTCCCTTGGTTAATTGTGACATATGTAAGCACTGGGGGGGCGAGTTAATGTCCGAATTCTTGTGCTGCTTACAGGCGACGGACAAGGTGGTAGAGGAGGAGAAGAGGAAGAAGCGGAAACGAGAGGTTGTAAGTAGGAAGGGTAAGGGGAAGGTCTCGTCCGCGGTGGATATGGAGGCCTTCCGGACCGAGATGTTGGGAGAGATGAGGAGGACAGTAAAGGATTTGGTTCCAGGGTTGCTTCGTGGCATGCTTCCTGGACCAAATCCTTTACTGTCCTCATCATCGGCTTCGGAGCAGGTAATCCCCGCCTCTGGATCGATTTTCCTTAGTCCGCTTCCGTTGTTCGACGATTCAGAGGTGGCCCCATTAGAGGGGGCGTTCCACGGCCCTGGCAGCAGGCTTATTGCCGCGCCGATAGGGGACCGTGGACGGTTGTCGCTGGAACCCGCGGGCTGCTTATCAGTCCAGGGGTATCCGCACGCCGCGGTGGCCAGTACCTCCTATGGCACCGTTCCTGGTCAGCCCGGGTTAGCTCTCTTTGCTGACCCGGGGTCTAATCTTTCTGATGAGGATTACCTGCTAGGGTCGCCGTCTGACGACGTGGACATGGATGAAGACGTTTGTGCACCCCTCGCGGGGAATACAGGCGCCTTATTCCACGGTTTTACTCACCCTGGAGTAAAGTCCGCGGCTCAGGTGGTGGCCCAGGGCGCTGCTGATGGCCAGCGGTACCGCATACCTCGGCTTGCCGAGGGTGTTGCTGGTGCTGGCCGGGCCCGTGGTGAGACTATATATACCCCGCGCTCTGCCACGGTGCCTGCTCCTGGTCAAACCAGTGATATTCTCATGCCGGTGCTGTCAGGCCCGCGTGTTTTCCCTGGCTTGCCAGGTGTATCAGCATACCCGCCGTCAAGCTCTACTGCTTGCGCTCAGGAGGAAGACGAAGGACCCCGTCTTGTAGAGCGCTCGCAGTTAGCCACGGAGGAGGATTGGTATGACGCTTGCCAGTGGTTGGTGAGCGTTAGGCCTGATCTGCCCGTGGAGCAGTCGGCTAGCCAGCGTGTTCACACGCCGTGGTTAGCTGGGAAACCGACTGCTAACGCTATGCCTTCTCTGCCGCTGGCGGAGCATGTCGTTGACATGTTCAAGGCGGCGGAGTCGTCCATTAAGTCGAGTGGACGTCTCGCGAAGGCCCCTCGCGAGGTGGCCAGGCGTTGTCGCATCGTGCCCCTGGATTACCAGCGGTACGGTGTGGTACCCAAGCCCAGCGTGGATGACCGCGCGGCTTTGGGTGAGGATGCGCGGCCAGGCTCCCGTTCTGACACGGGTGTCTTGTGCTCGAACGCGTTGCGTTCGGCGAATACCGCGTTGCGTGATGCGGAGGAGAGTGGGAGGGCTTCGATTGCCGCTCTGTCCCACGTCTCCCAGCTGTTACAGGGGGTAGTAACGGCATCCGCATCGCGCCAGCCAAGTCCGGTCACTGTCCAGCGAACCATCCAGGATGGTATTAACCTGGCGCTGGACTGTATGACTCGGGCGGTGACCAAGAGTGTCAGGGCAAGACGCACGTTTGCCGTGAACAATCTGTGCCCGTCTCAGGACCTGTACAATAGGCTACTGCGTACGCCTATGACGGGCCCTGGTCTTTTTGGAGGTGAGGGATGTCGACACCTCCAGGAGACGGTCACCCTGGTGAATAACCAGAGGGCGCTGCGCGAGCAGTTTGATGTGCTGCGTCGTGCTAACGTTCGCGCCGCGGCCCCGGCGTATCGTCCCCTGCAGGCTCGAGGTGGTGCTGGCCAGGTCAGAGGCCAGCCACCGTCGCAGCGTCGGCCTCGGCCATGTGCGATTCGGCCAGCAGCGAGGGGGGCGCAGGTTCCTCAGGCGCCGTCAGCCAGGCAGCCGCCCGCGCACCGAGGTGCGCGCGGGGCGGGGCGGGGCGCGCGAGGATCTGGGCGTGGTTATCGGTCCTGACAGGACGCTTACCGCGGTAAGAACCACTCCGGTGTGTATGGCGACGGAGACAGTGCCGCTCTTGCATGCCTCGTGTCCACCGCGGTCCCTAGGTGGACCGGTGGGAGGCCGGCTAGCCGACCACATGCAAGAGTGGGAACGGTTAACTCAGGACCGTTTAGTCTTGCGATGGCTTTCCGTCGGGTATCATCCAGAGTGGGTGACAGGCCCGCCGTCGCGACTGTCTCTGGTGCCAGTCTGGACTCCCATTCCGAGAGATCCAGAGCAAAGGTTGTGTATCGAGGAGGAGATAAATTCCCTCATACAAAAGGGAGCTATTCAGCCGGCACAAAGGTGTCCGGGCTTCTATTCAACCCTGTTCTTAGTAACAAAACGCACCGGAGGGTGGAGACCGATTCTCAACCTCAAGCCATTGAACAAGTTCATCGAGACGCCCAGTTTCAAGATGGAAACGGTGCGCTCGGTGTTGGCGGGGTTGGAGAGGGGGATGTGGACGGCGTCGATAGATTTGAAGGACGCTTATTTCCACATCCCCATCCACGGGAGTTTCTGTCGCTTCCTGAGATTTGCATTCCAGGGCAGACAGTGGGAATTCAGGGTGTTGCCCTTCGGAATTTCCACGGCTCCTTGGGTTTTCACCCGTGTGGTTCTTGCGATCACAGCATACCTCCGCAGGAGAAGCATAGCAGTCCACACGTACATAGACGACTGGCTGTTGAAAGCGCACACCCGGGAAAGTTTGTCCGCCAATCTGGAGATTGTTTTGAAAATTCTCACAGACTTGGGCTGGATGATCAATTTCCCAAAATCAGAGCTGACTCCATCCCAGAAGTTTGTTTACCTGGGGATGTTCTTCGATCTAGAGACAGGATATGTTTATCCTACTCAGGAGAGAGTTCAGATACTCATCTCATTGATTCAGTCAGTGTGCGACAGTCGTCATGTCCTGGCACGGGTTTACTTGAGAATGCTGGGGTTGATGGTTTCGTTGGAACCAGTCATTCCTCAGGCCGCCTTACGCAGGCGGCCGATCCAGTTGTTTCTCATGACACAATGGACCCAGAGTACAGGTTCGCTGGACTCGAATGTGTCAGTGTTGGCGCCTCTGATTCACCACCTGCAATGGTGGTTGAATACAGAGAATCTCTTGCCGGGGGTTTTGCTAACCCCTCCCCACCCTCAGGTGACTGTGTATACAGATGCATCGATGGAGGGCTGGGGAGCTTGCCTGGAAGAATCCACGATATCAGGGCTTTGGAATCTGGAACAGTCAAAGGAACATATAAATCTACTGGAGCTAAGAGCAGTAGTCCTGGGCCTGGAACATTTCTTACAGAAAGTTCAGGGCAAGATTGTTCTTATTCGTTCAGACAACTCAACAGTTGTGACTTACATAAACCGCCAGGGCGGAACGAAGTCGCCCAGTCTCTGTATGATGACATGGAAACTGCTTTGTTGGTGTCTGGATCACCAGATTACCTTGAAAGCAGTTCATATTCCGGGAAGGTTAAACCTGCTAGCAGACTCATTGAGCCGAAGGATGAGTGTTTTACCCACGGAATGGCAACTAAATCAATGTGTGGCGGATCGTCTGTTCGACCATTGGGGGAAACCCAACATCGATTTGTTCGCAACGAAGAAGAATGCGAAGATGACGACGTACGTCTCTCCGATTCCGGATCCAAGCGCTTTCGCAACAGATGCGTTAGCTATCAGCTGGGGGAGAATGTATGCATACGCATTCCCTCCAGCAATCCTGATTCCAAAAATTCTTCAGAAAATCAGACAAGAGGAATGCCAAGTGCTTCTGATCGCCCCGGATTGGCCAAGCCGATCATGGTATACGGATCTGCTGGACCTTCTGGTCTGCAATCCGGTTCCTCTGCCTCTGATGGACGATATTATCTTCCAGGGCAAGGCCCTTCACAACAATCCGTCAATGTTCAGATTGACTGCGTGGATGTTGTCAAGGAATCTAGAATTAAGGAGGGCTTTTCTGAGCAAGCAGCCATGTTTATGGCCAAAGCCAGGAGGGGGTCAACCTCCAGAGCATATAATTATAAAATCAACAGATTTGCAGAATGGTGCTCAAAAAGATGTATTGATCCAATGGATTCATCTATTCAAGTAGTAGCTGATTTCCTCTGTCACCTCTATGATGCCTATAGCCTCAAGCCTAACTCTATTGCTGGTTATAAGTCAGCATTAATGTCTGTTATTCCTTGCTTGGCTAAGAGGGGAAGTGATGAAGTAAATACATTGAATGTATTAATTAAAGGCATGGGCAATCTAAGACCAAGGAATCCACCTGTGATTCCGTCTTGGAGTTTATCGCTAGTGCTTCAAGTACTAGGTGATAAGCCTTTTGAACCACTTAGTTCCATTTCTATGAAACTATTAACACTGAAGACTGTGTTTTTAATTGCTGCGGCCTCGGCTAGGCGTAGGAGTGAGATTCATGCCTTATCAGCCGAGGATGACCGTTTTGTGGTTTCAGGGGAAGGCCTTAAGCTGCTACCTAGGATTAATTTCTTGGCTAAAAATCAGTCGTTGAAATATCCAGGTCAACCTATTATTTTGCCTGCTTTAACTAGATATGATCCTAATTCTAAAGCATGGTGTCCCGTCCGGGCGCTGCGCCGGTACAAACAACGTACGGCGGCATGGCGCACCGACCAGTCAGCGTTATGGTTGTCATATATTGAACCCCATGGGAGGGCTTCTAAGGACACCATTTCCAGGTGGATTGTGGAATGCATTCAGTTTTGCCATAAATCCGCCACCGGGAAGCAGGTTGACGTGGCCAAGGCTCACAGTGTCCGCGGCGTAGTGACATCCACGGCCCTATTTAATGGGGTCCCTGTGGATGATATTATGTCGGTGGCTCAGTGGCACTGTGAGTCAAGTTTTACAGACCATTATCTCCGTGACACCTCTAATCCTCTCGCCTTGTCGGTTTTGAAAAAATAAATCGGTTTATATTTTTTGAGGAGGTTTTTCCTCATTACTTATATATTTCACAATTAATTTATGGAAACACCCACTTTTTTGGGCCTGCATCAGTCTTTACCAATGGGAAGATGATGTCAGCAGCCATTTTCAACAAGGTCAGTCTTGTTCATGTGTTGTCCGTTGTTGATTGTATTGTCACGATTACCCGTTATTAATATGGTGATGGTTTGTGTATTTGTGTGGTTCATTGTTGAGAGTTACGAAAATGGAGCTTTTTCGTCTCTGTCCTGTAGTACATGGCACTTGTACGTAGAGAGCGTATAGGACATTGAGGTCAGTCGACTCTTCCTCCCAGGAAGGAGGGGGGGGGAGCGCATATGACATTCGGTCATTTCTCATACATCGGTGGTGTTATCCGATGGTTAGTCAAATCCTGACTGTTTTTTCTTACAGTTTCAGAAGTTTAAGTGCCTTAAACGCAGAAAAGCGTATAGGGATGAGCTGGTCTTTTGACCTCGCCTCCCTCCCGCCAGATTCACTTTCGAATTCTGGCAATATCAAAAGTATTAGGGAGGTAAGTATACTCTTGAAGTGAAATAAACGAAATCTAGGATTTCTTTTTTCACGAGAGAGTTGATACTTACCTCCCTAGATACGGACCCGGCCTCTCCACCCCACAGAGGCTCGGTCTTCAGGCTCTTAATAGTTGCATGTGTGTCAGCCAATAATCTAGTCAGAGGAAGTGCTAGTCTGCGCATGCGCGGTGGTGGGGCTGGCATCCGCCAGACTACGCTCTGACTCCCTGCCCAGTAGGGGCACCTAACTGTTTTAAATCTGAGTGTTTATTGAGTGAAAGCCAATATTTAGCAATATCAAAAGTATTAGGGAGGTAAGTATCAACTCTCTCGTGAAAAAAGAAATCCTAGATTTCGTTTAAACTGCTGGACTTATTTTACGTAAACCTGGCTGGAAGGACATTAGGCTTGTAGCAGATAGATTCATCTTATTTTGTGTTAAACCTTTGGTAATCTTGCTAAATCTTTCTCTAATCAGTTTAGTTGACATATGTGTGCATACATGTGAACTTGTATACGTACATGTGTGGGCATATGTACAGGCGTGCGTGTGCATACATAATAGCTGCCATGAGACGTTTTCTTCAGTTTATTTTAGCTCACATGAACCAAGTGTCTCATTGGTCAATTTAGTTAGGTATTCTGAAATTTGATTGGTCTTCCAGATCAGCAGCACAGACCTGTGAGGTTCTTCAATTAATAGAAAATATGGTTTGAAGAAACACGTTTTTCAAAATGTATAACATTTATCATAATAATGGTCATGCTATTATTCTCTATTTCCTATTATAGGTAATATTTGGTAAATCCAGTTGTCCAGAGTTGTCGAGAGAGGCCTACACTACAGTCACATATCATAACAAGTAGGTCATCGAGTACAAGTGGACTATATTGGAATGGTGTCTTGATGGCTTATTGGTTAGCTGCTCAGTATTAACCCTTTAACCCTCGAATTTGTTCAAGAAAATTTAAATTCATAGAAATGACCATTTGCAGACGAAGAGAAGCCTATTTTT
Source organism: Chaetoderma sp. LZ-2023a (assembly GCA_034401795.1). NCBI lineage: Eukaryota > Metazoa > Mollusca > Caudofoveata > Chaetodermatida > Chaetodermatidae > Chaetoderma > Chaetoderma sp. LZ-2023a. The sequence goes on along the minus strand of CM067369.1, from coordinate 69,047,370 downwards.
GAAAATTTACCACTGGAATGACTGGTTCGGTTATTGAGCCAGTCATTCCAGTGGTAAATTGTCAAAAATAGGCTTCTCCTCGTCTGCAAATGGAGATTTCTCAAGACCACTGCAGAAGCCATTTTTGACTGATATGAGAGTTAAAGGGTTAAAGTGAACATAAAACAATTCCTGGCAATGTAGATTTAAACCTGTTAACCCTTGCCATTCTGATGTCAATATTCTGCCTTTTACTGTGTTAATAGCAATGAAACTGGTGTACATTTTTCAAAATTTTTTGTTGATGTTGCTGTCTACGTCTGCAACATCTCACTAAGTTTGTTGAAAAATGAACACCAGTTAATCTTTTAATTTGAAAAATTTAAATTTTGACATTAGAGTGGTAAGGGTTAATTATAAAGAATAAACATTACATGATATACCGTCATTAACCCTTTAACCCTCAATTTTGTTAAAGAAAAGTTAGATTTTCCTATGGGAAATGTCCATTTGCAGATCGAGAAAAAAAATCATTTTTGAAAATGTATCACTTGAATGACTGGCTAGGTTGAGCCAGCCACATTCCTGTGGCAAATTTTCAAATGTAGGTATCTCTTGGTCCGCAAATGGGTATTTCTACAAATCAATGCGGAATCTGTTTTTCGCCAACTTGGGTGTAGGGTGTAGGGAAGGGTTAACAGCATTATACCTGCGGTTGCTTACTTTCTTTCATTGATAGAGCTCCAGATTTCTCTGATGAGTTTAAGATTAAGTTACCAGCTCGCCTAACGAACAACCACCACCTGTTATTCACATTCTACCACATCAGCTGCCAGAATAAGAAGAATGAACAGACACCTGTCGAGGTCCCTGTCGGATATACGGTCAGTATCATTTATGTCTCCGACTTGTCAGGCCAGCATAGATTCATTGCTCACCTGATGTTACAATCAGATTTGGTCAGTTGTTAGAATTTTGTCTGAGTTTTGGCTTTTAATTGCTTCCACATCTTTGTGACATGCTGCGTACATGCCAACACTTATGTTAGCACACATGAACTTTAATGAGATAGATCGTCCACACAGATGGAGTCCTAACTTAAAGGTGTGTCACATATCAAAAGTGCTGTTAATCGCCTGTTTGTATCTGCGGCCTCTAATAGGACAAGGGCTGTAAATTGTTGAAATTCAAATCTTTGACAAAAGGGGGTAACTTCTCTTGGGTGTATTTTAAGAAAAAGTTGAAATTTATTTTTTTAAATGGCTAAAAATAATAGACAATAACACAAAAATGTAACGCAATTTCCCAGCACACATTCTTATGACGAGTTACGACTATGCTTAACCTATGCCTCATGTCCATCATCACGGGAGTGAAATTACTAAATGGGACCATCTAAATATTACGTAAGCTTTAATAAACATTGTTTATTACATTGAAATAAAATTTAATTCAATTTGGCATAAAATGTCATCGACAGGATATAAATCACGTGATGAGAACGAGTTTAGGTCGTATCTCTGGAGTCACTCGAATAGCGTGAAAATACAAATATTCGTACCCAGATAGGGTTCTCCTGTTTTGTGGCAGTATAAATAAAGAATCCTCATACATAAGCAGTTTGGTGGTGGTGCAGATAGGATACGTAGGTTAAGGACATGTAGGTTAAGGACATTTATCACATGTTTCATGGTTTTCATATATATGAGGTAAAGATTTATACAAGGTAATAGGGCTGCACGATATACCGATACAATATTTAAAACCGCACACTGACGGTTTCAAAACCGCATATAAAATATAAATATATCGAAAACCTGAATATGAACATATTCTTTGTCTTTCGTATCAGAATTGTTAAAAATGAAAGCATAGGCCTTTTAATTTTTGTCTACCCATCCTAGTACCACGTATTCCCCCTCTATATATGTAATAAAAGGCATGTGATGAAAGATACTAACCAGTGACAATCATGAAACGCGCAATGAGTAATGATTGATGGTTTTTTCCGGGAAATATCTATATCATATAACCCGCTTCTGATAATCATTTTACACCAGTTTTCTTCTTGGCTAGCACGACAAAGATTATCCAATCACTGCGAAAAATAATTTCTCTTCCTACGAATGAACATTGTTTTATCTAAATACGTCGTGGCTAACACTTGACGATATTTGCCGCAATGAATGGTTATACACACATGATGTTAAATATCTAACACACGCTTGATAGCCCATTGTGTCTAAAACAAACTTTTTTTTACTAGCGTGTGAATTTAACAGTCTAATAGTAACAACCGGGTTGTGTGATCGATTTATTTAGAAAAGAATTCTGATATATATTGGTAAATAATTAGTTGAACTATTCACGGAAGAGTTTGCTTGAAGAGACACATTCATATTCTCACGATATTTCATAGACCAGCGCAAGAGAGCGTGATAACAGTGATCCCAACTTCCTAGGTTGAATTCGGATTCATTGTCGAAGTACCCCGTTTACCCCGATCACATATCCGACTGACAAGACTATAATCGGATTACGGTATCACATGGTACAAATTATTCGACTCGAGTGCTCCCGCATGGAGCGAAAGTAAAAGTGTGCACATGCGTAGACATGTAAACAAATTTGGCAGCTTTTAGCAGGAGTACAGTAACTATGTAACAGTGTTTACATTTCTTTTCAAAGTACAGTACTCAGTCACTATTGCATATACAATAATTTTAGTTCCAAGTCCAAATCGCGGCCTGTGAGTCACAGATGAGTACTCGCTCTGAATACCGGAAATAAATCTCTAATATAACGTGAATTGTATTATTTCACGACGACATTAAATGTCAAATTGTATACTAATTTTGATGTAATAAATGATGTTTTTCACATCATGAGAACATACTTACCTTCCTAACACTTGATATACTAGTATATCGGCTCTAAATTCAATATTATTCAGAATTATAGAAAGTTAGGTGCCCCTAATGGGTAGGTGGATGTACACAGTCATGCACATGACAGACCACCCCCACTGCGTATGCGCATACTGGTACTTCCATTTTCTAATATATTGGCTAACCAACCACATGTTGAAAACTTTCCTAGTCTCTGAGAATTTTCAATAATTGTTATCACCTTTTGGATTAATGGCTGATTCTAAGTCTGCAGAGGAGTCTTTCTCATCATCTGTTAAGGTGATATTGTTCCATTTATTAATTCCGACTTGTAACTTTTATATGTTACCGGTTTTTGTTCGCGGCCGTTTTGGCGTTACGGCGATTTCAGGCACTGGGAATCCTTGTTAAATTCTCCCAGTGCCTAAGGCTATTAATCCCTTGTGCTTTGTGTTCACAGGTTCAACTTATGGTAAGGGTTCCTGTTCTTCTCTCGAAGGCTGTTCACGTCTGGTTTTTTACTTATCATTATGATATGTCTAACGGTTGGAGATATAGTAAAAAATAAAAGAAACATCTTCATTTTGTCCCATTCCCCTCATCAGTTCATCTGAAAGAAGAGTCTCGGCGGATGGATGGATGTGTTCTCCTGCACAAGAGGATGGTTTTGCCTGTGCTCAGGCTAAGGGGGTTTATTAGTTATGGCACATAATTATTTGAAAATAATCACAATTTTCTGCTGCCTTTTGTTATTGCACTGTATACTCTCTTGTGTGTGCATGAGTTCTCGAATATATATAATTTGATATTATATTATTCGGGAGTAATGAATGTCTTTAGTCTCTAGATATTTCTTGCATTCATTTCTGACGTCCCCTCTCCTTGAAGGAGCTGTTGCATTGAGGTTTAATGTCATAATCAACCAGAGTTTTTTCTCTTTCCTTGATGTCATAATCTTAGTTTAGTGAATTCTTTGATGTGTTTATCACCCTTTATTATGAAGGTGGAGAGATATCTAGATAGTCATTAATCTTTCTCTCTTTCGTAATTTGGGATCCTGGTTGTGATTGGTTATTATTAACTGGAGAAGTCAGCTGTCCCGTCAGGGTTGTCTGTAATAAAAGTGGATGTCTTCTCTCGAGTTTGTTCTTGTTTTGTACTAATAGTCAATTAACAAGGGTTTGCAAACTATAATACTCATTGTCTTCGTATGCCTTCCCTTTTTCAGAAGTCATGTCCATCTTGCTTCAAGCCTATGAAGGCTAGATTCTACCCCCACCCTTGCCATCTTTGTTCAGTGTGTAGACTGTCTAACAAATGTGTCATTTGTACAGAGGGGGGGGGGGGGGGTTGGAATCTAACCTCTGAATTCTCTGCTTTTCAGGCTAAGCTGATGGCTGAGGAGGGCAAGAAGGCAAAGAAGGAGGGTAAGAAGAAGCCCTCTGAGGGAGGGTGAGCTCGAGGCCTTCAAGGTTGAGTTAGTGAGTTAGATGTGCAGGACTTTGAAAGATCTGATGCCTGACATGCTTCGCGGCATGTTGCCTGGCACAGGTGTTTCAACTTCCTGCGCATCGACCTCAGTGCAGGTAGCCCCCGTCCCTGGATCATGCCCTATTAGCTCGGACAAAGTGTTTAGTGATCCAGGGGCGGCCGTCTTGGACCCAGGTTTGATATTCGCATCGCCAGGTGATCCAGCGGCGCGAGCAGCATCAGGCGGGACCCGACCAGCAGGCCTGACCACGATCACTCGCGGAGTACCCTCGTCATCTGCTTTCGGGCATTCTCCTGGTCAGTCTGGGTTAGTTTTTCTTGCTAACCCAGAGTCTAACTTTCCTGACCAGGAAGATGATGAAGACTACCTGCTCGGTCCACAGGATGAGCATGAAGACATGGATGCGAGCATCTACACTCCTCTCATGGGGAGCGTGACCGCTCGCACCTATGGCACTGTTTCCATGGATGAAGACTGGTCTGAAGTGTGCGCGTGGCTCCTCGCTGTCAGACCAGAGCTCTCCGTGGACGAAACGGCCACCGATAACCCTCTGGTTACAGGCAAAGCCGTTGGCCAACATGACTGTCTCTGCCGTATGCTGAACATATCTTAGATATGTTCTCTGCGGCAGAGGAGTTGATTAGACCGAAAGGTCGCCTCACGAAGGCCCCCTGCGAGGTTGCTAGGCGATGTTGGGTTACTGCTAGTCATTATGCTCGATATGGCCTAGCGCCCAGACCGAACGTGGACGACCGCGCCGCTCTGGGAGAAGATACGCGGCCGGGTTCCCGTGCTGACACGGGAGCATTGTGCTTGGGCGCTATGCTCTCGGCTAATGCCACCTTGCACGACACCGAGGAGAGCTCACGAGCAGCGATTAGTGCACTGTCTCATGTCTCTCAGCTGCTCTCTGGGGTAGTAGCAGCCTCGGTGCAGCAACAACCTAGCCCCATGACAGTCCAACGAGCCATCCAGGATGGGCTCAACCTGGCGTTGGACTGTCTGACTAGGTCAGACACAAAGTCACTGAGGACGAGGCGCACTTTTGCTTTGGACAATTTGTGCCCGTCTCAAGAGCTCAAGTTGCGCTTGTTGCAAGCACCGATGGCGGGCCCATGTCTTTTTGGAGGTGAAGGTTGTCGGCACCTCCAAGAGACAGTGACTTTGGTGAACAACCAGAGGGCGCTGCGTGCACAGTTTGAAGTGCTGCGCAGAGAACATGTGCGTGTTCAGCCCTCGGCTGCTCGACAACTCGTGGTGGTGCTGGCATTGTCAGAGGCCAGCAGGCCGGCAGGGTTCAGAGACCGCGTCGGGCACGCCAGCAGCAGGGCGCTGTTGTACGTCAGCCAGCACCTCAAGCGTAGCCAGCCAGACAGCAGCCCATGCACCGTGGTGCACGTGGCGCTGGGTGTGGCGCGTGAGGAGCGGCACTTGGTAAACAGGCCTGATGGGCTAAAAAAATTTCCGGTTACCACAGGTACCACTCGGGTGTTGTCACTCGTACCAGAGACACTCCCACTTCTAAAATTTATGGCCACCCCGTCAACCCTAGGTGCACCAGTGGGAGGTCGTTTGACTTGCCACATTCAGAAGTGGGAGCGGTTAATTCAGGACCGCTTAGTCTTGCAATGGCTTTCGCGCGGATACAGTCCAGAATGGATAAGAGGTCTGCTGTTGCATCTGTCTCTGGTACTGGTCTGGACTCAAATTCCACGAGATCCAGACAAACGGTTGTGCATAGAAGAGGAGATAGAATCTCTAATTCTAAAAAAGCAATTCAACCGACGCAAGATTGCCCGGGCTTCTATTCAACCGTGTTTCTTGTGACAAAAAACACCGGGGGGTGGAGACCAATTCTCAACCTCAAACCTCTAAACAAGTTTATAGATACACAGAGTTTCAAAATGGAAACAAAATCGGTGTTGTTGGGGTTAGAGAAGGGGATGTGGACAGCATCAATAGATCTCAAGGATGCTTATTTCCACATTCCAATTGCGAGGAGTTTTCGTCGGTTCCTGAGATTGCTTTTCAGGGACGCCAATGAGAATTCAAGGTTCTTCCATTCGGCATCTCGACGGCTCCAAGGGTCTTCACTCGAGTGGTACTTGCTATCGCGGCATACCTCCACAGGAGAAATATAGCTATTCACACTTACATAGATGACTGGTTGCTGAAAGCACACAACCCAGAAAGTTTGACAGCAAATCTGGAGATAGTTTTGAAAACTCTCACAGATTTAGGCTGGATAATCAACTTTCAGAAATCAGAGCTGACTCCATCCCAGAAGTTTGTTTACCTGTGTATGTTCTTTGATCTGGAGATAGGATATGTTTATCCATCCCAGGAGAGAGTGGAAAATCTCCTCTCGTGCATTCAGTTGGTTTGTAACAGTCGTTCTAGTCTAGCATAAGTCTATCTGAGAATGTTAGGTCTGATGGTTTCGATTGAACCAGTCATTCCTCAGGCGGCCGATTCAATTGTTTCGCATGGCTCAGTGGACGCAGAGTTCAGGATCACTGGACTCGCGCATTCAAGTGTTGGACCCTCTCATTCATCACCTTCATTGGTGGATGGAGAGAGGAAATCTCCTGGCGGGGGTCATGCTGACCCCTCCCCACCCTCAAGTAACGATGTTTACGGATGCATCGATGGAGGGATGGGGAGCTTGCCTGGAAGAAGCCACTATATCAGAGCTTTGGAATCTGGAACAGTCAAAGGAACATATCAACATGCTAGAATTGTGGGCTGTAATTCTAGGCCTAGAACACTTCTTAAAAGAAGTGGAGGGAAAATTTGTGATGATACGTTCAGGCAACTCTACAGTAGTGAGTTACATAAACCGCCAGGACAGGATGAAGTCGCCCAGTCTCTGTATGATGACATGGAAGCTGCTTTGCTGGTGCATGGATCATATGATCACCTTGAAAGCAGTTCATATTCCGGGAAGGCTGAATCTGTTAGCAGACTCATTGAGCCAAAGGATGAGCATTCCGCCTACGGAATGGCAACTAAATCAATGTGTGGCAGATCACCTGTTTAATCATTGGGGAAAGCCCAACATAGATTTGTTTGCAATGAAGAAGAATGCGAAGATGACGACGTACGTTTCTTCGATTCCAGATCCAAGCACTATCGCAATAGATGCACTAGCTATCAGTTGGAAGGGAATGTATGCATACATATACCCTCCAACAATCCTGATTCCAAGGATTCTTAAGAAGATCAAGCAGGAGGAATGCCAAGTGCTTCTGATCGCCCCAAATTGGCCACGCCGATCATGGTTTACAGATCTGCTGGACCTTCTGGTTTGCAATCCGGTTCCTCTGCCTCTGATGGACAATATTATCTTCCAGGGCAAAACCCTTCACAACAATCCGTCAATGTTTCAATTGACTGCATGGATGTTGTCAAAAAATCTGTGATTAAGGACTTTTCTGAGCAAGCAGCCAATTTCAGGGCCAGAGCCAGAAGGGGGTCAACCTCCAGAGCATATAATTATAAAATCAACAGATTTGCAGAATGGTGCTCAAAGAGATGTATCAATCCGATGGAAGCATCTATTTAGGTAGTAGCTGATTTTCTCTGTCACCTGTATGATGCCTATAGTCTTAACCTAATTCTATTGCTGGATACAAATCAGCATTAATGACTGTTATCCCTTACTTGGCAAAGAGGGGAAGTGATGAAGTAAGTGTTTTAAATACTCTTGTTAAAGGTATGGGCAATCTCAGACCAAGAAATCCTCCACTGACACCGTCATGGAGTCTTTCTCTGGTTCTGCAAGTTTTGAGTGATAAACCTTTTGAACCACTTAGTGCTATATCTGTAAAATTATTGACACTTAAAACTGTATTTTTAGTTGCGGCAGCATCAGCTAGACGCAGGAGTGAAATTCATGCCTTGTCTGCTGAGCCTGACCGTTATATAGTTACAGGTGAAGGCCTTAAGCTTCTACCAAGATTGAATTTCTTGGCTAAGAATCAATCTTTAAAATATCTGGGTCAACCTATTATTTTACCTGCCTTGACCAGATATGATCCGGGTGCTAAAGCATGGTGTCCTGTCCATGCTTTAAATAAGTACAAGAGAAGAACTCAGGTTTGGCGGACGGCCCCATGTTCCCTATGGTTGTCATATATTGAACCCCATGGTAGGGTGTCAAGAGACACTATTTCCAGATGGATAGTAGAATGTATTCAATTCTGTCATAAGACAGCCACTGGAATTCAAATAGATAGAGCCAAGGCTCATAGTGTCCGTGGTGTGGTAACTTCCACGGCATTATTTAATGGTGTTTCTATTGAAGACATGTCAGTAACCCAGTGGCACTGTGAATCAAGTTTTACCGACCATTACCTTCGTGACACTTCTAACCTGCTCGCCGTCTCAGTCCTCAGAAAATAAATAATGTAGAGGTATATATTTGTAATTAGTTTTCCTCCTCTGCTATTTACAAATATCACATTTATTGGTAGGGTATCCCTACTATTAGCTGGTACAATTCTATTCATCCGGTGAGGGAAGAGATGAGTGCCGCGCCCAAGACATCAGAGGTCAGTATATGTGACCAAAAATGCCTAGTAATACTTTTCATCAAGTATTAGAGAACATGCTAGTCATTTAGAGCAGCGTTTTTTCCTAAGCTTCCTCAGAAAGAGGCGTGGGGGGGGGGGGGGGGGAGGGGAAGGGGGGGGGGAGTGCATTTGCTTTTTGATCAATCTCTCTTCATCAGTCGATTATCCGATGCAAAATTCTATTCCTGGTTGTGTTTCAGATACAATTTCAGATGTTTTAAATCTCTTGAAAATTCAAAGCGCTAGTCTCTTCGAGGGTGTGCTGGTTTTCAGGACCTTGCCTCCCTCCTGCCAAACTGACTTTCAAATTCTGGCTTTTATCAAGAGTGTTAGGCAGGTAAGTATGTTCTCATGATGTGAAATAAGAAAATTTACCAAATTTCTTTTTCACGAGTGAGATGACATACTTACCTCCCTAACAGGATCCCGGCCTCTCCACCCCACGGAGGCCTGGTCCTTTGGTTATTTGAATAGTTGCTTCTATGTCAGCCAATATTTAGTAACGGAAGTACCAGTATGCGCCTGTGCAGTGGGTGGGGTCTGTCATGTGCAGGACTGTGTACATCCACCTGCCCATTAGGGGCACCTAACTTGTTATAATTCTGAGTATTATTGAATTTAGAGCCGATATACTAGTATATCAAGAGTGTTAGGGAGGTAAGTATGTCATCTCACTCGTGAAAAAGAAATTTGGTAAATTTTCTTATTTTACAGTATACCTAATATTTAGGTGGTCCCAGATAATAAGTTCACTCCTGCAATGATGGGCATGGCATATATTAAGCATATGTGTAATGTGCATATGACCATCTATTTTCATGTTATTGATGATCATTATTTAAGTGTTTTAGAGGATGAATTTCAACTTTTTCTTGACATATACCTAATAGAAGTCACGCTTAAAACTGATATTCGATTAAAACCGATTTGAAAAGTCATATCGAAACCGATATGGCTGTAAGCCAAACCACGCAGCCCTACAAGTTAAGTACTTTCACAACCCACATAAGTAGCAGGGTAGCCCTGAGTACCTACCCGAATAGGTACATGAGTGGTGACCTAACTCACCAAATTAAAAAGTCATCTAGAGCTCTACTCGCCAGAGTCTTCTGCGATTTTACTGGTATAATATATTGGACTCAGGAACTGAGAAATTACTATATATATTATCATTACTTATTGTGACTTGTATTAAGGATGCGGCTACAAATAGGTGATTTACGGTAGGTCAGAAATATCCCTATCTCAGCTTTAAGACAACTACTTAAGTAAGCTATTGAATGTTTTGAACCTGGTTCAGCTGAAATGAACCTGTCGCGTAGGGCAGAAACCGTTCCCAGTAAAATTAGTTTCCAAATTTTCAGCAGGATATTGTGTCTAAGATCATAAGGACTTTGTCTTTTCTGATATGTAAGAGTTAAGAAAAATTTACCATCGTGCATCAGAAGCCTGATAATGGCAATGCTGAAATGGGTAACGATAATGAGCTGGATAATGAGCTGGCTTTGTGTCAGCCTTTATCATGATTGTTAATATATTATTTGTATACAAGATTTTGCAAACTCTGTTAACATATCGTTTTTGTTGCTATTATTATTAGTTTTTATTTCTGAAGCACAATGCTTATCTCTTACATTCATTTTCAGTGGCTGCCATTGCTTAAGAATAATCGTCTGTTAGTGGGAGAGTTTCTCTTACCCGTCTCTGTTGAGAAATTACCGCCTCGCTACTCCATGTACTATCCTGATGTAAGTTTACTACTTATCAGATTCTAATGGATGAATCCAGTTTTAGCCATGCCCTGCCCATCTTTAGCTAAGCTCCACCCACACTTCACTGGTGTTGGGATCAATCGATCCCAGAACTCCCTGACTCAATTACCAGAAACTATACAGGTAAGCTGTTTAATGTTTTGAAATTAATTTGACTGGGCACTGTTGCTGCCTATGACAGCAACAAGGCCCAGTCAAATTAGTTTCAAAATATTCAACAGCATGTTTATTGAATAGTAAAGGCATGCAATTCGTACAACAGCGCTTAGTCTGTCATCAATTAAGCGTTCGTGACAAACTTAGCTACGTCATTCATGATGTAATTGATTATGACGTCATCCTACACATCATGTAGCTGAGTATCATGTCATATGATTGACTGAGAAACTGGAATCCTCCGTTACTAGTGGAGCAATGTGCTGTGCTTTGATAAACATTGCAATATTTATACTATGATACAATGCACATCATAATACATTACTGTACGGCTCAGAAATAATATGAGTCCAAAACAAAATAAAACATACTGTTGAATATTATCCAGTTATGTTCATAATATGCAGCGGAGCCTTTCTAGCTAACTAACATGTTTCTGTTTTTAACTCACCTGGCCTGAAAGGCCAAGTGAGCTTATGCCATGGCGACCGTCCATCGTGTGTCCGTCTTCCGTCAACTCTCCCTTTAAACAGCTTCTCAAGAACCAGTAGGCTGATTTCAATTATATTTGGCATGAAGCATCCTTTAGGCATATAGATCCAAGTTTGTTCAAACTAAGCCGATTTGCTAATTTGGCCAGGGGCCATATTGGATTTTGGCCGATTTTTAGAAACGTCTTAAAAAATCTCTGAAACCGCTTAGAGGATCGATTCAAAACTCATGAAACATCATCTAGGGCAACAGCTAAGCCAAGTTTCTTCGAGAGAACTTGATTGACCAAATGCAATCTGATTTAATGGATGACCTAGTTTTTGCGAAAACAACTTCTCCAGAACCGCTGAACGGATCAGCTCAAAATCTTGGTGATACGATTAGGTACTAAGGGTCATTAAAGTTTGTTCAAGAGAAGTTGATACTTTAAAAAACTTGTCCTACGTCGACCACTCAAAATGTTGTGTGTTTGGTGGCCATATTGTATTTTTTTATTTGATTGATTTTGAAGCCAAATTTGGTTGTATATAGTTTTTTGGATATTCTGATATCAAATTTGCACTTTAAAAATTGTCAATGTTTTAGTGACCGTCTCGGATACTTTTCCCACCAAAAACTCGCATACTAAAGCAATAGGAAATTTAAAATGTCTTCCTCTTGGGAACCACTGGGCCGATTTCAATTATATTTGGCTGGAAACATCTTTAGGGCATAGAGATCTGAGTTTGTTCAAAGGAAGCTGATCGGCCAACTTGGCCGGTGGCTATCTTGGATTTTGGCCAATTTTTTCGACACCTTTAAAGAACTCCCAAACCGCTTGTGGGATTGATCCAAACTCATGAAACATCATCTAGGGCAACAGCTGAACTAAGTTTGTACAAGGGAACTTAATTATCCAAATTTTTCGCTGACCATCTTGAATGACACATTCGCGAAAACGATTTCTCCAGTAACACTAAACATATCAGGCTGAAATTTGGGAGATGTGATTAGGGACTAAGTCTATTAAAGTTTGTCCATGGAAAGTTGAAATGTAAAAAATAAATACAGCTGTCATGGATCAATCAAAATTTAGCGTGGTTGGCGCCCATTTTAAATTTTCTGAGAAAATCATATAAAAGACCACTGGCCCAATTTGAATAAAACTGCTAAACCTTCTTCGCAGAAATTAGATTCGTAAATTTGTCTGGTGGTCATCTCGTTTTATTCGGTTGTGCCAATATTCCAGGTGAGTGATACAGGCTCCTTGGGCCTCTTGTTTGTTATAGCTGATAGCTATCAGTATTCTTTTTGAATAATCAATATGCCAATGATCCGGCTGCTAAGACATATAATACATATTTCCCTTTATCCCATTCCATCATTTTCTCTATTAATTTCATTCACTGCACAATTTTTGTGGCGCCTTAGCCAAAGTGGTGTGTGGCTCTACATAGTGAGCGAAATAATGTTCCATCATTGCATCCAATCTCCATGATAATGATGATGATTTTCAAATTCTAGACCATATTTGTGCATAGTTTGGACTTTGTTTATTTTGCACCAAGAATTAGAATAATTTTAATTTTTTTCAGTTGTCCTTTAATTCATCAAGGACTTATCCTATAACAATAAAACTTTACAAATTTGTTCTATATAATCATTCTATTCTTAAAGCTCTCGTGTCCCATTAAATATAGACAATTCTGCACACGATATGAGATGTATGTTCAATTTACCCAGCATACAATGCTACCCGACATGCAATGCTACCCAGAATGCAATGCCCTGACTCCATAATTGCTGTAAGTACTGGAAGCCATATTCGTTTAGACTATGGTCTGCACAAGTCAGGATTTCTCAAACAAAACCAACCCACCTGCACATGCAAATAGTCATTTGTCCTCCAGCTTTGGAAGCGTAAGCTTGCACATAGGGCGTATTCACGGCAGTACATTTGACAGTCTGCATTTCAATACTGCTCAGAGAAAGTGTGTCAATGTCCAGGAGAAAATAGGATAAAGCTTTTATATACATTGACATTAATTTGCGTGAATTTGTTGCTATAAGTGACAGCACCAACATTCAGTCAAATTGTTGTCAAAATAATTAGTATGTAATGCAATTACTACCTGCTATATATTTGAACATTTTTTTATTGAAAAGTGTTGCTGCAACAGCTTTCTATTTCGAATAATACTTACTAGATGTACTATTATGATAATGTCTATTATCTAGTCCAGTTCAAAATAAACAATTAAAACTCTGCACTCTCCATGGTCCTGCCCGTACTGTGTCCGGGAATTACAATAGCCTCCAGGTACCGAGTCAATTCCCCAGAACTGTCAGATTCGTCTATTTTGCTCTCTAATGCAGTCATGTTTTTTCGAGCTCCAAAATTGTTAAAATTTTGCATATATAGAGATCGTTGGTTCAATTGATTGCTGGTATCATGGAAGGAAAGGGCAGATCATCGCAGGGGCAGCTTGTATCTATCTAGAATTTATACATTCATACCATAATGACTGTTTGAAATTTCCTTAAATTGACACATTGTTTTAAATGGTAGCCATTGTTGAAGTCGCTCCATTGCCTGTTAACTTCCTCTGGATACTCAGACTTCCGACATGTTGGATGTCGCGGCGTACCATCTGGTTCAACCAGAGTATAAACTCCTTACGAAAGGGGATTAGGAGTAGGGACCGTTTTCCAGAGCCGGCCTCCCATCAGTATGCCCGCGTTCCTCGCCTGTCGGTTAAGGAACGTGAGCCCATGAATAGGCTGTTGGCTGAGAAATTTAAGGGTTATTCGCGACCATTAGTTTCTCAGGCAAATAAAGATCCTTCAATGAACTTTCGCTCATTGAGGATGCGATGAGAGCAGCCATGGCCGCCTTGTTGCATGGTTGTACCGTCCTGCACGGGATGTTGACCTGCGTGGCGGAAGGAGGAGTAGTGCCACAGGCTTCTCCTGGCGTTGTCCAGGACACCAATCGCCTATCTCAGGATTGCCTGGCCAGGGTAATCACGAGATCATTGGCAGAATGGAAGAGAATGGGTCTCAATTGCGTGGAACCAGGAGCAGAGATGAGGGCTGCATTATCTTCTGCGCCCTTCATTGGTCCGGGCTTGTTCGGCGGTTTGGCATGACAAGCTCTCTCCGGCGTGGCATCAATGTTTGTTGAGCAGGAAGTAGTCGGCAAGTCGTGGGAGTTGACGAAGAGGACACAGCCACAGTAGTCCTACAAGCAGCACCGGCAGGAGCAGCAGTGACAGTGGCAGAGATCTCCCTTCCATCCATCTGGCCGTGATGCATCATACAACATCACTAATAAAAGGCCATATGAAGATTACAGGAAGGGTGGCGGTTCGGGACTGGCTGGTTACCGTGGCGGACGGTCCTGACGGATTTCCAGTGAGACCTGTAGCAATGGCGCCATGGACGCTGGGAGTCGGGAATCTTCACCAACGCGAATTAACATCTTGTCGCGCATCATTAACCGCGAGCTGTGTGTAGATTCCTACCGTCAGAGGCAGACTTCAGCTGTTCTCAAACCAATGGAAACAGGTCGTGAAAGACCCTTTAGTCTGTCATTGGTTAAGAAACGGTTACGAACCGTACTGGCTCATCCATCAATCATTAGTTCCATTAATCTCTATTCCTGTATGGACTCCTGTTCCAAGGGAGGCCGATCGTTTACAAGGCATTCACTCAGAAATCAAAGATCTTCTACAGAAGAATGTGATTCATTTAGTCAGCAATCAATCCTCCCTGGGCTTCTATTCGATGATTTTCCTCTCGTTCCAAAATGCACCAGTGTTTGGAGACCGATTCTCAATCTCAAGCCTCAGAACAAATTTATTGTTTCATCAAAATATCAAATGGAAACAAGCAGCGGTGAAGACATGGCTGAGAAAGGATGTGACCTTCATTTTGCATCCCAAGACATTGTCTGGGAGTTCAATTTGTTACCGCTCGGCCTGACGACAGCTACCAGAGTCTTCACCAAAGTGGTTCTCGCCATGACTTCTTACCTTCGCAGGAGAAACATAGCTGTTCATGCTTACACAGACGACTGGCGGGGAATCCAGTCACTCAACAATCTGAAAGTGGTCCTAGCTTTATTAAAGGATCTAGGATGGATTGTGAATCTAGTGAAATCAGAGTTGACTCCATCCCTTGAGTTTGTATATCTGGGAATTCTTTTCAATCTCAGGGATGGTGTGGCTTTTCCGGCGGAGAGCAAAGTCAAAAGTTTGCAAGCAGTCTTGGGGTCAATTTCTCTAGGAGCCTATCTGATGGCGCATCATTTTCTCAGAATACTTGGTTTGCTAGCGTCTCTGGAGCAAGTGGTACCTTATGCAGCACTCAGGCACAGACCGATTCAGAAGTATCTAATGTCATTCTGGTCTCAGAAAATGGATCCGTTATCTCTGAGAATTCCAGTAAAAGAACCATTGATATTTCACCTTCAATGGTGGCTATCAGAACAGAATCTCCTGCGAGGTGTTCCTCTACAACATCCTCAACTGCAGATGTCCATTTTCACGTATGCATCAGCGACAGGTTGGGGAGCGGTATTGAATGATCTGTCAGTGTCAGGGGAATGGGATCGGACCAATGCACAGAAACACGAGGTTACCAGAGTTGTGCACAATGATTTGGAACCTTCTATGATGCCAAGAGAGGAATGTTATTCTTTTAGCAGTGCACATTCCAGGAGGATTGAACATCCTAGCAGATGCGGTCAGTCGAAGGACGGTTTGTCGTCCGGCGGAATGGCAGCTCAACCAATCAGTAGTGGAGGTTCTATTCAAACATTGGGGTAAGCCAAATGTGGATCTATTTGCAATGAAAGGAAACGCAAAGATGATCACATATGTGTCTCCGATCGCAGACCCGCTATTCTTAGCAGTATACGAACTGGAGATAAGTTGGAAAGGAATGTATGCTTATGTGTATCCTCCAACGATCCTGATCCCAAAGGGTCTAGTAAAGATAAGAGAGGGCACATGCCAAGTACTACTGATCGCTCCTCATTGGCCCGGCCGATCACGGTTTACGGATCTGCTGGACCTAGTAGTCTGCAATCCGATCCCTCTTCCAGACAGAAGGGGCCTTATTTCTCAGAACAAGGGTCTGTATCACTACGACAGACCGGAAATGTTCCAATTGACTGCATAGATATTGTCAAGCAGCGAGCAATTGAGGGTGGTTTTTCTGAGCAAGCAGCGAAGTTTGTCGCTTCAGCCAGAAGAGGTTCAACCACCAGAACATATAATTATAGAATCAACAAGTTCGCAGAATGGTGTAAGGGAAGAAATATTAATCCGTTTTCTGCAGCTGTTCAACACATAGCAGATTTTATCTGTCATTTATACGAGGTTGACAAACATGTACCGTCAACCCTAGCAGCATATAAGTCTGCTTTAGCCTCAGTTGTTCCAAGTCTGGCCATAGCAGTAGAACGACACTTTAAATGAAGTTATTAAAGGAATGAGCAATCTGCGACCTAGACAGCCAATTCCTATCCCAGCATGGAATCTATCTGTTCTAAAAGATTTAGGGCATGCTCCCTTTGAACCAATTAGATCTCTGTGGCTTTGTCTCAGAGCTCCTCATCTTCGCGCCTCGAAAGATACTATTTCTTGTTGGATAGTCCATGCTATTCAGATGTCGCATAAAATTGCAACAGGAAATCAGATTGATCGCGCAAACGCCCATGAAGTCCAAACGCTAGCAGCATCATCGACCCTTTATAAGGATGTCTCATTAGAAGAGGTGATGTCTGTAGCACTGTCGTCATTTATTGATTTCTACCTTCGGGATATCTCCAGCGCACTATATCCGGTAGCCGTTGCCAATTTATCGAATCTTGGGCCACATCCGACCACTCCCAACTCAAACATCACAGGGGTTCCCACAGGCACTGACACATGTGATGGATATGACCAGCGAACAACCATGGATGGGCGAGCGCCTGCGACAAACAAGAAAGACCAAGCACTCAAAATGGTGAGTGTTTCTTAGTTTAAGTGACTGACAACAATGTTATTGTTTTCACTTACAGTCAAATTTCCTGATTGATTAAGTGGAAGGTCTAATTCTTAAGTATACTTATTCATTGTATTGTAACATACAATAGGCTCATTCCAATTTGAAAATCTAATCAGATTATTGATAATTTTTTCAAAATTGGACTGCCCTAGCTGCGACGTGGGGCTAACACGGGTCTGGTGGGTGTTGCCTCCCTTTTGACTGGCCTCAGAATTTGTGCGGACAAATGAGTGGGGAGCACGATCTAGCCCATGGAGGTTTTGCACTCTATAAGTCAGATGGTGGAACCGAAGCATATGCTGGGGTTCTCAGTCTCTTCACAACCTTCTCCTTCTGCTGGTAGATGAGAGCTGTTTCGAGCCTCGCATCCACCAACCAGAGTTTCCTGGCTATCGAAATCCGGAGTTTATCAGTTTAATATAATAGTACATCTGGTATGTATTATTCGAAGTAGAATCAAAACAGCATCTGCTTTTGTTTCTATGAGAATTATGTGCTATGGCCCGCCTCAGCTACCATGCTGTAGTGAGGCTGAGCTTCTTTCGCTGTTTGTCAAGACAAATATAAGACGAATCTGACTGTTCTGGGGAATTGACTCGGTACCTGGAGGCTATGGTAATTCCCAGACACAGTATAGGCAGGACCATGGAGAGTGCGGAGTTTTAATTGTTTATTTTGAACTAGACTAGATAATAGACATTGTCATAATAGTGCATCTGGTAAGTATTAATAATTCTCGTAGAAACAAAAGTGGATGCTCTTTTTTATTCAGCCTATCTATTCTAAAATAATCATCATAAATTTCAGTCAACACTACGAATTTGAGGAGCAATTTGAATGTAAGTTATTTCTGACTAAGGCACCAACAACGTCATCAAGTTGTCCATAGAATCACACGGCGCTCAGTTTTACTATCTAAGTAGAGTGAGTATGTAGCCAAAATATTTTTGCCTGCATGAAGGAAATATTTCGCCTAGCTACCATGTGTACATTTCTGTTCGATCAATACATTTCAAACAAATGCACAAATTTGTCAACGAGCCATACATACTGTTTACTAAGCATTCATTCTTGGCGAGAAAGCGTATATAGGCCTAGGCTCACTTTACCTAAATAGTAATATCTAGATTGCACATGTGTGGATAATAATTCGACAATGTTGTTGGTGCCTTAGTAACCAAGAACTTAAGAGTCAAATTGCTATTCAAATCCATAGCGATTATAATAATTATTTTAGAATATAGATATCGAAAACTGTTGTAGCAACAATGTTCATTCAAATTAATGCCAAATCTGTAGCAGGTAGTAATCGAATTACATAATTGTTTTGATAATAATTTTACTGAATGGTGTCGCTGTCATTGATAGCAATAAGTTTCACGCAAATTATTGTCAAAATATATATAAAAGCTTTCTCTAATATTCTTCTGGAAATTGACACAGTTGATCTGAACAGCGTTGAAATGCAGACTGGAATGTACTGCCATGAATATGCTCTACCTGTGTGCTTACGCTTCCAGAGCTGGAGGACAAATGACCATTTGCATGTGCAGGCGGGCTGGTTTTGTTTGAGAAATCCTGGCCTATACAGCCAATAGACTAAACGAATATGGCGTCCAATAGTTACAACGATTATGGAGAGAGGAAATTGCATGCTGGATAGCGTTGCATGCTTGGTAGCATAGTATGCTTGGTAAATTGAACAGAAATCAGCAGGCATCTCATATCTCATGCAGAATGGTCTATATTTAATGGGACATGAGAACTTTCATGAAAATGAAATGATTTTCAAAAGCTTCCCTACTTTTACATGGTTTGGATTTCCGGATGATTTGTATCCTTTCCCAGAATTTGAAGATTGTTAAAAAATTTTCAATAGAGATTTGATTCATCATGGACAAAACTATTTTAAGAAATCATTATTTCATTGCACGCCACGAAATGCAGTCCATCTAGTTATGTGCATTATAGGTTAGGCAAACCCGAGTGTGTCTAATTTCCAGTTCTGTGTTGAAAAATTGGCTGCTAGTAGTAACCCATGAAAATCGAAATAAACCCTTTTAATTTTCTCCATCTGTCTCCTTCGATCTCCTTCAAGTTCGGTTACACCACGTGAGCTTCAAATAGTTAACTAGCTAGTCAACTATAGTCGCCTGAGCGACCAGGTCAGATCCAAATGGTTAGTATATATAAAAGTGTAATATTTCACTAAATAACTTAAGGTTTGATGAACTTATAATTTCCTATTGTATGTCAACGTTCCCAAGGCCCATTTCCTTCCCACTTTATCTCATATGGATGCTTTTTGACATCTTAGTGGACAAATATACCCCATTTTCGTAGACCATCAAAACAGATGACAGAAAGTGTTAATTGAGACTGATACCCAGCTCCAAATTTTCTGCAATAGTAATTCAATGGGTAATCAGGTACCAACGGACTATAGTTTACTAAACAGTGTTCGATTGGGCATAGAAACTGCGCATGTTCAGTACACAAGCAAACTGACTATGGTTAGCGAACCGAAACTTGACCCGGGTTAGAATCACAGATCTGTTGATTCTTTAATTGCTGCAATCCCAGCATCACAAAAGTGTTGAATATTTTCAAACTAAATTAACTGGAAGCTGGACTTATTTATCTTGCATCCTTTAGAAAAAAATTTTGTATGTCATATTGTATGGTTGAAACCGCTGATCTATCATATAATTAGACCTCTTATTGTGTTGTTTCAGCTGCAGCTTCCTGGCATGAAGTGGGTGGACAATCATAAAGGTGTATTTTCTGTTGATATTATAGCCGAGTCATCAATACACACCCAGGTAAAATATACAGTTAGACCTTGAACATCACCTCTGTATAGAAAACACCTGTATGATGTCATAATCAACTATGTCACATATAGGCCAATTTGTAATCAATTACATAATTGCATCATGAATGACATGGTTAAGTCCATCATAAATGCTTAATAATCTGTCAAGTTGTTTGAATTCTATGTCTTGGCTATTTAATAAACACTCAAGCAGCAACAGCACCCAGTCAAATTAGTTTCAAAATATTCAACAGCTTACCTGTTTAGTTCTCAGGAAATTGAGATTCAGGGAGTGCATAGATAAATCAATTCCAACCCGGGCAGCACGTGGGTAAAGCTTAGCTAGCGATGGGCAGGGCATAGCTAAAACTGGACTCATCCATTAGCTTAGTGAAACACACGGAAAATAGAGGGATTGATTTCTAGCTATGTGATCATTTCTAGCTAAAGTCTGGATGCTTTAAGCATCTTGGAATCGATTTGAAACTTTGAAATCTGAATTTCCAGAACCTAAATTTCACGATAACTATATCCCGATCAAATTAGTTTCAAATATTCAACAGAATGTTTATTAAATTCTAAATTCATCAGAGGAATACAATTCGTAGACTTTTTCGTGACAGACTTCATTTTTTTGTTACATAGCTACATCATTTTGATTGTGATGTCACCTGTTTCACTTCAAGAGTATACTTACCTCCCTAATACTCTTTGATATTGCTAAATATCGGCTTTCACTCAATAAACACTCAGAATAAAAACAGTTAGGTGCCCCTACTGGGCAGGGCGTCAGAGTGCAGTCCGGCGGATGCCAGCCCTACCACCGCGCATGCGCAGACTAGCACTTCATCTTTGCTAATTTATTGGCGGAGAGTCTACAGATGTTTTTGTGCTAGAGCTTTTCTCAAGTGTTTTTCTAAGTCTTTTGAGTGTTTATAGAAGTTGATAACCCCTGATTAAGATGGCAGAAAGGATTACTTCGCCAGAAGAGGGCCCAGGATCTATCCATCAGGTGACTTCTATTATAATTAGCAAGTTTTTTCCCAGTGTAATGTGTTTCCAGGACTCGCGTTTATCGTGATAAGGGCCTAGTATAGTTGTTTTATGTCAACATGGTGCTATATAATACTATTCTCTCTTTGTGTTTATGTCCACAGGTATCTGTCTGGATATGTATGGGACATCACATCATCAGAGGGTTTGTTTCTCTCCACCAAGGTTCCATTTCCTACTAATACTGTTAGGTTATCTAACCAAAAAGTCTATGTCCAGTGACTCGGAGGCCTCGTAAGAAGATCTTCTCACTTTGCCCTCTTGATCCAATTCCTTCCCCCTAAGGTGGAGAGAGCTAAGAGGTCATAGTCTTGGTGGAGTGCTCCAGTTCATCACATTGGATGGTTTGTCGATACAAAGTGTCAGGTATTCTAGTTAATGATATGCGGTGATGATAATTATGTAAACTATAAATTGCCACTATTATCATTGGGTATCTGATGTTTGTGTAGTCTGAATATCTATCCTGAAGATGTTCTGGTTATGAATACAATTCGTCCTTACACCTGGATGTTTGTTTTCGGATCGATTTATTTTCTGTCTGGAAATAATGACGTCATAATCAGCCTTGATCTTTATTAACAATTAAAGTTTTGTCCAACGCTGGTTTTCTCATATGAATAGTGATCTTTATGATCAGTTTCCCTCTCTTTTAGTTTTTGGTTTTGAGTTTCTAACCTTAACTAAAATACTCATTGTCCTCGTCTTCTGTCCTGTTTTCAGAGACCTGGTTGCCCGTCCTGTGGTCGCTTCCTGAAGGAGAAGTTTATACCACATCTTTGTTTCCAATGTAGCCCCTGTGGGCCATTACTTAATTGTGATGTGTGTAAGCAGTGGGGGGCGGGGGCGAACTAATGAAAGAGTTTTTGTGCTTACATGTGAAGGACAAGGTTGCGGAGGAAGATGAAATGAGAGGTTGTAGGTAAAAAGGGTAAGAGGAAGGCCTCGTCCTCAGTGGACATGGAGGCCTTCCGTAGTGAGATGTTGGGAGAGATGAAGAGGACAATAAAGGATTTGGTACCAGAGTTGCTCCGTGGCATGCTTCCTGGACCAAATCCTTTGTTGTCCTCGTCATCTGCTTCGGAGCAGATAATCCCCGCCTCTGAATCGACTTTCCTTGGGCCGTTACCAGTTTTCGACGATTCAGAGGTGGCCCCCATTAGAGGGGGCGTTCCACGACTTTGGCAGCAGGCTTGCCGCGCCGGTGGTCCTTGGACGGTTGTCGCTGGAACCTGCTGGCTGCTTATCAGCCCAGGGGTATCCGCACGCCGCAGGTGCCAGTACCTCCCATGGCACTATTCCTGGCCAGTCTGGGTTAGCTCTCTTTGCTGACCCGGAGTCTAATCTTTCTGGCCAGGAAGAAGAGGATTATCTGCTGGGTTCCCCTTCTGATGCCGTGGCCATGGATTTTAACGTCTGTGCACTGCTCGTGGGGAATACAGGCGACATGATCCACGGTTCTACTCACGCAGGAGTAGAATTCACGGCTCAGAAGGTGGCCCTGGTTGGATCTGACAGTCAGTTATTCCGCATACCTCGGCTTGCCGAGAGTGTTGGTGGTGCTGGCCGGGGCCGTGGTGTGGCGGTAACTGCCCCACGCTCTACCACGGCGCATGCTCCTGGACAAGCCAGTCAGATTAACATGCCTGCTCTTTCGGGCCCGCATGCTTTCTCTGGCTTGCCAGGAGTGTCAGCATATACAACGTCAAGCTCGACTGCGTTAGCTCAGGAGGAAGACGAAGGCCCTCGTCTAGTAGAGCTTTCGCAGTTAGCCACGGAGGAGGATTGGTCTGACACTTGTCAATGGCTGATAAGTGTCAGGCCAGACCTGCCCGTGGAGCAGTCGGCTAGCCAGCGAGACCACAGGCCGTGGTTAGCTGGAAAGTCGACTGTTAGCACCATGCCATCTCTGCCGCTAGCAGAGCATATCGTTGATATGTTCTCGGCGGCGGAGACGTCCATCAAGGCAAATGGGCGTCTCGCGAAGGCCCCTCGCGAGGTTTCAAGGCGCTGCCGCATCGTACCCGTGGACTACCAGGGGTACGGTGTGGTACCTAAGCCCAGCGTGGATGACCGCGCGGCTTTAGGTGAGGATACGCGGACAGGCCCCCATTCTGACACGGAGCCTTATGTTCTAACGCGCTGCGTTCGGCCAATGCCGCGTTGCGTGATGCGGAGGAGACTGGGAGAGCGTCTATTGTGGCGCTTTCTCACGTCTCCCAGCTGTTACAGGGGGCAGTAACAGCATCCGCATCACGCCAGCCAAGCCGGTCACAGTCCAGAGAGCCATCCAGGATGGTATCAACCTGGCTCTGGACTGTATGACTCGGGCGGTGACCAGAAGTGTCTGGGCGAGGCGCACGTTTGCGTTAGATAACCTGTGCCCATCCCAGGACCTGTACAATAGGCTTCTGCATACGCCTATGGCAGGTCCTGGTCTCTGGAGGTGAGGGATGTAGGCACCTCCAGGAGATGGTCACTCTGGTCAACAACCAGAGGGCGCTGCGTGAACAGTTTGAGGTGCTCCGTAGGGAGCGCGTTCGCGCTGCACCCCCTGCGTACCATCCCCTGCAGGCTCGAGGTCGAGGTGGCCATGTCAGAGGCCAGCCACCATCGCAGCGTTGGCCTCGGCCGCGTGCGATTCGGCCAGCAGTGAGGGGGCGCAGGCTCCTCAGGTGCAGCCAGCCAGGCAGCCACCCGCGCACCGAGGTGTGCGTGGTGCTGGTCGTGGCGCACGAGGATCTGGTCATGGTAATCGTGCCGGATGGGCCGGTTACCATGGTGAGAACCACTCCGGTGTTTCTGGCAAAGGAGACAGTGCCGCTCTTGCACTCCTTATGTCCACCTCTCTCCCTAGGTGGACCAGTGTGAGGCCGTTTGGCCAACCACATGCAAGAGTGGGAACAGTTGACTCAGAACCGTTTAGTCTTGCGATGGCTTTCAGTCGGGTATCATCCCGATTGGATGACAGGCCCACCATCGCGACTGTCTCTGGTGCCAATCTGGACTCAAATTCCGAGAGATCCAGATCAGAGGTTGTGTATAGAGGAGGAAATAAACTCCCTTATACAAAAAGGAGCAATTCAGCCGGCACAGAAGTGTCCGGGCTTCTATTCAACCGTGTTCTTAGTGACAAAAAACACCGGAGGGTGGAGACCAATTCTCAACCTCAAGCCATTGAACAAGTTCATAGAGACACCCAGTTTCAAGATGGAGACTGTGAAGTCGGTGTTGGCAGGGTTGGAGAGGGGAATGTGGACAGCCTCAATAGATTTGAAGGATGCTTATTTCCACATCCCCATAGCGAGGAGTTTCCGTCGCTTCCTGAGATTTGCATTCCAGGGCAGACAGTGGGAATTCAGGGTGTTACCCTTCGGAATTTCCACGACTCCTCGGGTTTTCACCAGAGTGGTTCTTGCGATTACAGCATACGTCCGCAGGAGAAGCATAGCAGTCCACACGTACATAGACGACTGGCTGTTAAAGGCACACACCCAGGAAAGTTTATCGGCCAATCTGGAGATTGTTTTGAAGACTCTCACAGACTTAGGCTGGATAATCAATTTCCAAAAATCAGAGCTGACTCCATCCCAGAAGTTTGTTTACCTGGGGATGTTCTTCGATCTAGAGACAGGATATGTTTATCCTACTCAGTAATACAGTCAGTCAGTGTGCAACAGTCGTCATGTCCTGGCACGGGTTTACTTGAGAATGCTGGGGTTGATGGTTTCTTTGGAACCAGTCATTCCTCAGGCGGCCTTACGCAGGCGGCCGATCCAGTTATTTCTCATGACGCAATGGACCCAGAGTACAGGTTCACTGGACTCGAACGTGTCAGTGTTGGAGCCTCTAATTCACCACCTGCAATGGTGGTTGAAGACAGCATCTCCTGGCGGGGGTTATGCTAACCCCTCCTCACCCTCAAGTAACTGTGTATACAGATGCCTCGATAGAGGGGTGGGGAGCTTGCCTGGAAGAATCCACGATATCAGGGCTTTGGAATCTGGAACAGTCAAAGGAACATATCAATCTACTGGAGTTAAGAGCAGTAGTGCTGGGCCTGGAACATTTCTTACATAAAGTTCAGGGCAAGTTTGTTCTTTTTCGATCAGACAACTCAACAGTTGTGACTTACATAAACCGCCAGGGCGGAACGAAGTCGCCCAGTCTCTGTATGATGACATGGAGACTGATTTGTTGGTGCCTGGATCACAGGATTACCTTGAAAGCAGTTCATATTCCGGGAAGGTTAAATCTGCTAGCAGACTCATTGAGCCGAAGGATGAGTGTTTTACCGACGGAATGGCAACTAAATCAATGTGTGGCGGATCGTCTGTTCGACTATTGGGGGAAACCCAACATCGATTTGTTCGCAACGAAGAAGAATGCGAAGATGACGACGTACGTCTCTCCGATTCCAGATCCAAGCGCTTTCGCAACAGATGCGTTAGCTATCAGCTGGGTGGGAATGTATGCATATGCAATCCCTCCAGCAATCCTGATTCCAAAAATTCTTCAGAAAATCAGACAGGAGGAGTGCCAAGGGCTTCTGATCTGCTGGACCTTCTGGTCTGCAATCCGGTTCCTCTGCCTCTGATGGATGACATTATGTTCCAGGGCAAGGCCCTTCACAACAATCCGTCAATGTTCAGATTGACTGCGTGGATGTTGTCAAGGAATCTAGAATTAAGGAGGGCTTTTCTGAGCAAGCAGCCATGTTTATGGCCAAAGCCAGGATGGGGTCAACCTCCAGAGCATATTATTATAAAATCAACAGATTTGCAGAATGGTGCTAAAAAATATGTATTGATCCAATGGATTCATCTATTCAGGTAGTAGCTGATTTCCTCTGTCACCTGTATGATGCCTATAGCCTCAAGCCTAACTCTATTGCTGGTTATAAATCAGCTTTAATGACAGTTATCCCTTGCTTGGCTAATAGGGGAAGTGATGAAGTAAGTACATTAAATGTATTAACTAAAGGCATGGGCAGTCTAAGACCCTCAGTGATTCCATCTTGGAGTTTATCTCTAGTGCTTCAGGTACTAGGCGATAAGCCTTTTGAACCACTTAGTTCCATTTCTATGAAAATGTTGACTCTTAAAACTGTATTTTTAATTGCTGCGGCCTCGGCTAGGCGTAGGAGTGAAATTCATGCCTTATCAGCCGAGGAAGACCGTTTCGTGGTTACAGGGGAAGGCCTTAAGCTTCTACCTAGGATAAATTTCTTGGCTAAAAATCAGTCTTTGAAATCTCCAGGTCAACCTATTTTTTTGCCAGCTTTAACTAGATATGATCCTAATTCTAAAGCATGGTGTCCCGTCCGAGCGCTGATCCGGTACAAACAACGTACTCAGGAGTGGCGGACGAACCAGTCAGCGTTATGGTTGTCATATATTGAACCCCATGGCAGCGCGTCTAAGGACACCATTTCCAGGTGGATTGTAGAATGTATTCAGTTTTGTCATAAATCCGCCACCGGTAAGCAAGTTGACATGGCCAAGGCTCACAGTGTCCGGGGCGTAGTGACTTCCACTGCCCTATTTAATGGGGTACCTGTGGATGATATTATGTCAGTTGCTCAGTGGCACTGTGAGTCAAGTTTTACAGACCATTATCTCCGTGACACCTCTAATCCTCTCGCCTTATCGATTTTGAAAAGATAATCAGGTGTACCTTTTTGATGAGGCTTCCTCATTTCTTGTATATATCACAATTAATTAATGGGAACAACCACTTTTTGTGACTGCATCAGCCTTCACCACTGGGAAGATGATGTCAGCAGCCAAGTTCAACAAGGTCAGTCTTCTTTATGTGTTGTTCATTGTTAATTGTATTGTCACGTGACCCTTTGTTATTAAAATGGTGATGGTATGTGTTTTTATGTGGTTCATCATTGAGAGTATACGAAAATGGAGCTTTTTCGTCTCTGTCCTATAGTACAGGCACTTGTACGTAGAGAGCGTATGGGACATTGAGGTCATTCGAGTCTTCCTCCCAGGAAGGGGGGGGGGGGGCCGCGCGCATATGACATTCGGTCATCTCTCATCCATCGGTTTGTGTTAGCCGATGTTTTTTCAAATCCTGACTGTTTTCACACAGTTTCAGAGGTTTAAGTGCCTTAAACGCAGAAAAGCGTATAGGGAAGAGCTGGTCTTTTGACCTCGCCTCCCTCCCGCCGAATTCCCTGTCGAATTCTGGCAATATCAAAGAGTATTAGGGAGGTAAGTATACTCTTGAAGTGGCTCGGTCTTCAGGCTCTTAATAGTTGCATGTGTGTCAGCCAATAAATTAGTCAGAGGAAGTGCTAGTCTGCGCATGCGCTGTGGTGGGGCTGGCATCCGCCGGACTGCTCTCTGACTCCCTGACCAGTAGGGGCACCTAACTGTTTTTATTCTGAGTGTTTATTGAGTGAAAGCCGATATTTAGCAATATTAAAGAGTATTAGGGAGGTAAGTATCAACTCTCATGTGAAAAAAGAAATCCGTGATTTCGTTTTTTTGTTTATGGCGTGATTAAATACCTTCCATATAAATATATTTTAAGACCAAATTGTACCAAACAAGCAGTATTGCGCATCAATCCTGTAATGCCGATCAACATTAAATGATCGAAAATGAATCATTACGAACTACAATACAGCCGGCTTCTTATGTTGGCGAGCCAGCGGCTCTTTTGTGATTAAAGGTGGCGTGTTCTTACGAGATATTATACGCTAACGGGCGTTTATCAAATGGGTACCCATTAATCAAATCAGTATGACACTCAGTTCCTATTGCGCAATGATAATATATAGAAATTTCCGAGTTCCGAGTCTCTGATTCCAGAATATTTATATCCGAGTACTCGCTCTAAAATATACGTTTCAATTGGAGGCGAATCATGTGATTTGTATTTTTTTGCGACACCATTTTATATCAAATTCTGGATTAATGTTGATGTAAATAAATGACCTTTATTAAAGGAGGGGCAATATCTAGGCGCTTAAATCAAATAATTTCACTTCCCCGGTGATGTTTTGAGATGGTGGGAATTTTTACGGGAGAAAATGCGTTGAATTTCCGTGGTATCAGTTTTAGAAATTTTTTTGGGAAAACACTAATATAAGCTCACCCCCTTTTTCAGAGATGTTGGGTTGGAAATTGAACACCTTGTCCTAATAGAAGCCTAGGCTTCAGTTAAGCGAAATATGGTAGTCATTAATGGGTTAAATCATCAGTAACCAACGTAATGTATTTAGTTTATCAAATAAATTTGATCTGATGTTTATTAAGAATGTGGCGGACCGATGACATATTTAATTACACAGCGTTCTTGTATGTTAGTAGTAGTAGTAGTAGTAGTAGTAGTAGTAGTAGTAATAGTAGTAGTAATAGTAGTAGTAGTAGTAGTAGTAGTAGTAGTAGTAGTAGTTGTAGTAGTAGTAGTAGTAGTAGTAGTAGTAGCAGTAGTAGTAGTTGTAGTAGTAGTAGTAGTAGTAGTAGTAGTAGTAGTAGTAGTATTAGTAGTAGTAGTAGTAGTAGTAGTAGTAGTAGTAGTAGTAGTAGTAGTAGTAGTTGTATGCTGTATCAATAGCTGTGATTGGCTGAAAGCGTTGACACGGCAGGAATTTACTGACACCATTAACTCTTTAATGGTCAAATTTCTTCAAACTAATCAAAATTTTTGCACATTGACTGTCCATTTGCAGGTCAAAAGACAACTATTTTTCAAAATTTACCACTGAAATTACTGGCTCGGTTATCAGTTGTGAATTTTAGTTGTGAAGGTTAGTATTCTCTTGGCCTGAAAATGGGCATTCTTCGAGACAACTGCAAAAGCCTATTTTGGTCGGCTTGACAATTAATGGGTTAAGAGGATACAGTGACGCTTGTTAGAGACTATGAGATGTTCCTACCTATAAGCAAGACCAAATATGACTTGTTTGTTTTGTCCATAAAGGATATCATGTTATGTTTTTGTACGGTCTGTGTTGGTAATTGTTATGCCAGAAACAATACTGAATAGTTATACTG
This sequence comes from Chaetoderma sp. LZ-2023a, assembly GCA_034401795.1. Classification (NCBI taxonomy): domain Eukaryota; kingdom Metazoa; phylum Mollusca; class Caudofoveata; order Chaetodermatida; family Chaetodermatidae; genus Chaetoderma; species Chaetoderma sp. LZ-2023a. The sequence goes on along the minus strand of CM067369.1, from coordinate 69,018,098 downwards.
GAAGGCTTTAATCTTCAAGGTTTGTCAAGGAAATTAAAATATTTCCTTAATCAGTGTCTATTTACAGGCCAAGACACTATTTTTGAAATTTTACCACTGGAATGACTGGCTCGGTTATCGAGCCAGTCATTTCGGTGGTAAAATTTAAAAAATAGTCGTCTGTTGACCGGCAAATGGATAAAGGCCAGTTTTGAATGACTTGCCCTTTTGAGGGTTAATTTCAGATTATAAAATATCACAATTTATGTTCAATTAAATTTTAAGGAAGCGAATGACATTTCTGTATATCAATTTTCCGTCACTCTTTGTAGGATGAGTACCTCGACAAATTCCTGTCATTATGTCAGATATCCCAGGAGTCAAAGAACCCGATGCGGATGAGTGAGAGCACATATGAGACCTTGCTCATTCAAAGTGTGAAAGATGTCGAACACGCAAATCCTGAGCCGCTCGTGAAATTCTTACCACTCATCTTTAACAAGATGATTGGTCTCCTAGTCCAGCCCCCCTTTATGGCTGGCCAACTAGGTACAGTATTTTTGTTTTTTTATCTTGAGCAACCAGTTATTGCAGACTGTAGGCCTCCCAGTCTTGTCATATTTTCTATTGTTAGCTCACCTGGCCTGAAAGACCAAGTGAGCTTATGCCATGGCCGCGTCCGTCCGTTGGGTGAAAACCTGAGATTTTATCAAAAATCTACCGGAAATGGTTAAAATGCCACTCCTCTTTAGCTGCTTGAGATATTTCAACCAAATTTGACTAGAGTCATTCTATGGTGATATTCTCTAAAACTACTTTTCAGAATTTTGATTGATCAATTTTTTGGGGGGAAATCAGATTTTATGAAAAATGTACCGGAAATGGTAAAAATACTACTACTCCTTAGCTGCTTGACATATTTCAACCAAATTTGACTTGATCGATTCTATGATGGTAGGGTCTATATCCTCTCTTCAGAATTTTGATTGATCAAGTTTTTGGGTGAAATTCATAGATTTTATGAAAAATCAACAGGAAATGGTCAAAATGCTACTCTTCCATGGCTGCTTGACATATTTCAACCAAATTTGACTAGATTCAGTCTATGTTGGTAGGCTCTAAATCTTTATTCAGAATTGATCAATTTTTTGTGTGTGAAAATCTTAGATTTTATGAAACACTTACCGGAAATGGTCAAACCGCATATCATCCTTAACCGCTTAATGGATTTCCACCAAATTTTTTTGGAATAACTATATGGTAGGCTCCAGAACTTCCATTCAGAATTTTGATTGATCTATTTTTCAAGTCGCCACCTTGTTTAATGTAACGAAACATATCTTTAAATGAAAATGATTCAAATGCTAATGGTCCAGGTGAGCATCACCGGCCCTTGGGCCTCTTGTTTGGTGATTAACCAGATGTTTTCTTATTTTCTGGCTTTACTTAAAAGATTACAATGAAAGTTGTGGAATCCTAACTGTGTACGGTCACAAACTTTAGTTTGTTCAAATTTGAGTAAAATCGTCCCAGTAGTTGATCAGTAATTTTGTCTGATTTGGATTCAGGTTTTTTAATCCAGATCAGGGCCAAAATATGGAAATCCTTCTTCACTGTAGCATTGTTTGTTAAGATTTTAGCGCAAATCCGAATTTAGCTCATCTGACCTGAGTGGCCAAGTGAGCTTACGCCATGGCAACTACATCCATTGTCCGATCGCCTGCCATGTAAAAAGTTTAGCGAGAACGGTTGCTGCCTATAGCAGTAACAGCTTTCCGTCAATTTATTGTCAAAATAATCAGCTGATAATACAATTGTCACTAGGTAAAGATTTGATAATGATTTGGCTGAAAATTGTTGATGCAGCAACTTTCAATCAAATTGTTTTGAAAATAATCAGCAGGGCAGGCAATTTTGCAAGATTTGCTGAAGATATTCCGAGCAACTTTATTAATAGTTGTTTCTGACTAAGCCATCAAGAACATTGTCAGATTCTTCTCAGAATAATTAGCGGGCTTTTAGTTTTGGCTGCTTACAAGTGCTTGGAAAACTAGATAGACCGAGATGTTATACGGAATCGAGACCCAACTTATCAGATATGCTCGAAAATTTTGTTCATTTCCTTGTCAATCAGGAGGTAAGCTTATTACTCTTTTCACTGTAGGCCTATATCAGAGGCGAGCATGCATGTACTGGTGGACTGATCTTCACTAACATATTTCACACTGAAATACACAACAGCAACAGCTGTCAATAAAGTTACTCGAAATGTCTTCAACAAGTCATTGAAACATTGAGTGTCCTGCTGAATATTTTGAGGACACGTTGAATGAAAGTTGTTACACCAACGATTTTCAGTTAAATCATTGTCGAATCTTATCCTAGTGACAGTTGTATTATCAGCTCATTATTTTGAGAACTATTTGATGCAAAGCTGGTGCTGCTATAGGCACCAACAGTTTTCAGTAAACTTGTTATAAATATATTTTGTTTCACTTGCGCCATAGGAAATATGCAACTAGTGTTGAATTATGCTAGATGCTCTTGTTATGCACTTTCTAGGAAGATCTGTTCTACTTCGAATAATACTTACCAGATGTACTATTATGATGTCTATTATCTAGTCTAGCTCAAAATAAACAATTAAAACTCCGCACTCTCCATGGTCCTGCCCATACTATGTCCGGGAATTACCATTAGCCTCCAGATACCTAGTAAATTCCCAACTACAGTCAGATTCATCTATTTTGCTCGACTACACAGTTGCGTTTTTTGTCGGTTCAATTTAAGCATAATCTTTGCGTTTCTGGTGCTTTATTGGCGTTTTAATGGCTGGCTTCATGGAATGAAAATGGAAATCATCACAGGGCAGGTTGTGTCAATCTAGAATTTATACATTCGTGCCAGTAATTTAATGATTGCAAGTTATTGTGCGCATTGCTCGTCTTCATGTTACCATGTGCAGCGTTTTAATTCTTATTCTGTGTTCGCAGAAAGTCAAGGGGCAGGGCAAGGCCACGCCAGATACGCTTTGTTCGCGCTGAATGAAGATCTGATGGAAGACTGGCATGCCAGAGCTTTCTCAGATGACGGATTCCAGGCTTTCCCATGGGTCACCCCCGGTTTTTGTATGGGACTGTCAGCCGGGTGGTGATGTCGACGTTCCGTCGGGCATTTTCCACCTAGGTTTCGCTCTATCCAGAGTGCCATCCGAGCCATCTTTTGCGGCTCCCATCAGCATCACGAATGCGGGTATGCCGGCTCTTCTCGGAGTCACATGCCCTGCTGTATTAGCTGAGATTCCATGTCTGGTGATTCGCTAGACACGGGAGCCGCAAGTAACCAAGTTACGGACCCGCTTCGAATTGGAAGTTTGGTCCGTAGCTCTCAGCATGGATCGTCGATGGCCTTCTCATCCAAGGGTGAGGAGGATGAAAATGGCAGTCCTTTAATGAACGAGTCTTCGTTATGCACTGAAGCTGAATGGATGCAGGTCCTGTGCAGGATGTCCGCCCGCCTTGGGTTAACATCTGACCAGGGGTCTCAACGCGATCTGGCGATGGAACAGATGTCAGAGCGTGCAACGAGTGCTCTGTCAAGTAGCTCTTCAGCCAAGCCTACCCTTCCGTTAGATACTCAGTCTTGTGATATGTTGGAAGTCGCGGCGTACCGTTTGGTTCAGCCGGGGTATACGCTCTCGAAGGCCCCCAAGGTGATAAGGAGTAGGGTCCATTTTCCGGAGAAGGTCTACCATCAGTATGCCTGTGTTCCTCGTCTCTTCGTCGGGGAATCTGAAGCGGCGAACAGGCCGTTGGCTGGGAAATCCAAGGGTCGTTCTCGACCATTGGTTTCACAGACTAACAAAGACGCCTTCAATGAGCTTACGCTTATTGAGGATGCAGCGAGGGCGGCTATGGCTGCTCTCTCGCATGGTTGTACCGTCATGCAGGGATGCTGACCTGTGCGGCGGAAGGTGGGGAAAATGCCAGAGGCTGCTCCCGGAGTTGTCCAGGACACCATGCGCTTATCCCAGGATTGCCTGGTCAAGGTGATCACCAGATCATTGGCGGAGCTGAGGAGAATGGTTCTTGATTGCGTAGAACCAGGACCAGAGATGAGGGTTGCATTATCTTCTGCACCTTTCATTGGTCTGGGCTTGTTTGGCAGCTTGACAAGACAAGCTCTTTCCAAGGTTGCGTCCATGGTTGCAGAACAGGAGGTTGTCAGCAAGTCGTGGAAGTCGACTAGAAGGACTCAGCCACAACACTCCTATAAGCAGCATCGACAGGAGCAGCAGAGACAGCTCCAGCGATCACCCTTCCATCCGTTTGGCCATGATGCCCTGGCCGTTCATCGTCATACAAGTCTTCTCATAAGAGGCCGTATGAGGATGACAGGAAGGGTGGCGGCTCGGGACGCGGCGGCTACCGTAAGGATAGCCGTGGTGGTGGTTCTGGGCCATCATACTTCAAAAAGCCGCGTTGTGGCCATGGGGGATGGTATTGACAGGCTTCTAGCTAGACCCGTACCTATGGTGCCAGAAACGTAGGGAGTCAAGAATCTTCACCAAAATAAATTAATATCTTGTCGTGCAACATCGACCGCAAGCTGTGTGCAGATTCCTAACATCGGAGGCAGACTTCAGCTGTTCTCTAACCAGTGGGAACAGGGTGTGCAAGATTGTTTAGTCTGTCATTGGCTTAGAAATGGCTACGAACAGGACTGGCTCATCCATCAATCATTAGTTCCTTTAGCTTCGACTCCTGTCTGGACTCCCGTTCCAAGGGAATCCGATCATCTAGAGGTTATTTGCTCAGAAATCAAAGATCTTCAGCGGAAGAATGTGATTCATTTAGTCCGCGATCAGTCCTTCCTGGGCTTCTATTCGATAAGTTTCCTCATTCTGAAATGCATCGGAGGTTGGAGACAGATTCTGAACCTCAAGCTGCTGAACAAATTCATTCTTTCACCAAAATTTCAACTCCTATTTTGAGATAGATAGCGTCGAAGTGAGCAGTCATACGTAGTTACCGTTCTAATTTCGTGGCAATTTACGTCAGTTGTCAAATCGCAAGATACATGTACTGTAGCTAATGAAAACGGCATATTTTCATATTTCAAATTATTTTCGATCATTCTAACCCCGTAAACCGGTATTTCGTTAATACCGGTTTAATTAGTAATACCATCACCGGTTTTCTTTTAGGCCAAACAGCCCAGCCCTACCAAGCATATGCTGGGGTTCTCAGTCTCTTCACAACCTCTGTCAGATGGTAGATGAGAGCTGTTTCGAGCCGAGCCTCCCACTGAAGTTGCTTGGCTGTCGAAATCTAGAGTTTATCATAGTACATTTGGTAAGTATTATTCAAAGTAGAATAAAAAAAGCATCCGCGTTTGTTTCTACGAGAATTGTTAATACTTACCAGATGTACTATGGCCGGTCTCAACCGCCCTGCTGAGGTGAGGCTGAGCTTCTTTCGCTGTTTGTCAAGACAAATAGAGGACGAATCTGACTAGATGGGGATTGACTCAGTACCTGAAGGCTAATGGTAATTCCCGGACACAGTATGGGCAGGACCATGGAGAGTGCAGAGTTTTAATTGTTTATTTTGAGCAAGACTAGATAATAGACATTATCATAATAGTACATCTGGTAAGTATTAACAATTCTCGTAGAAACAAAAGCGGCTGCTTTTTGATTTACCTCGAAAGACCACAAAACAATGACTAACATTGCGAAAATTGTTTTATGTCGACAATTGTGCACCCTCGAAGACAATAGAATCTGAAATAATGGTGCCAACAAATACCTAACTAAAATGGTGGTGAGACGTAGTTAGGTAAAATGCTCGCAAAGTACCAAATAGCCATACATTTATTTAAGATACACATCTTTTACCAATTTATGAGAATTTTAAGCAATGGCTAATTATCAAGTCAATATATTAATTTATCTATTTCTTATTTTTTAGTGAACATTGGACAGACAGTCTTTGAGAGTATAGTGATGATTGTCAGGCGATTACAAGCCTTGCTAATAGACCAGAATGATCTTCATGGACGTAATATGCTGTTAGCAACTTACATTCAGTATCTAAGCAACCTTCCACATACTGGCTCATTACATACAGGTAAACCTTCCTTCTTCATCCTGGCTCACTTAATACAGGTAAACCATCCTTCTTCATGCTGGCTCACTTTGTACAGGTAAACTTTCCTTCTTCATGCTGGCTCACTTTTTTCACATCAAGAGTATACTTACCACCCTGATACTTTATGATATTTCCTAAATATCGACCTAGCTTCAATAATACTCAGAATTAAAAAGAAACTGCCCCCACTGGGCAGGTTACACAACTGACAGTCCAGCGGATGTGCAGCCCAAACTCGTACATGCGCGTGGCTGACTCATCCTCTTCTTAAAATATTGACCTGCCATTGCAGCACGCTTTCTAGCCTTGCTTTTGCTTTCTATCTTTTTGAAGCTTTGAGTTGTTTTGCAACTTGTTTTGACTGATTATTAGTATGTCTGATGCTGCCAAGTCGCCGGAGGATAAGGCTCCCGGTCCAAGCCATCAGGTGTATTCGCGCTAACTCGTGGATATGTCTTTATTAGGCTAGCTCTTATGTGGGAGGCCTATATATTAACTAACGCATGTCGTGCTTTGTTTTTCAGACACATGAGCTGATATTTGAAGTGTATCCTTTACTCTAAAACAATATTTATACTTGGTTTCTGGGTCCTAATTTATTATGAGTTTGCTGAGGGAATTATTACCATAAGAAGTAATTTTTCTGCATTCTCCTCCCACCACAGGGTTTTGGACTCAGGACCAGGTATTCCTGTTGTTGTTCATCAGACTTCACTCGTCCTCAGAAGTTATCTTATTAGGTTTTATTTAGGCGAGAGTATCTTTTTCAGTAATTTTATTTCTAAAAATTTTAGTGAGTGTTGAGTTATTTATCTCTCTTGATGGTTTGCATGGGTTCATTGTGTTCTATAAAATTCAATTACTAATGAATCTTTGTTTTGAGCTGTGAAGTCTAAAAATTTGCCTCTCAAGTTTCTAGTTCAACTTCTAATGTCCCTTGTCTTCTTAAAGAAGTATAAGAAGTTTTAGGATTTGTTCTCCTTTTGTCAGGCCTATAGTTTTTTCTATAGCCCTGTCTTATCTTTTCATTTGATGGTTCAAAGTTTTCCTTATGGATCTTATTAGCCTTTTGCAATTGTTTTTTTGGTTTGTCATAACTAAAAACTTATTGTTTCCGTTTTGTGTCATTTCAGACGGTAATTGAGAACAAATGCCCTTCCTGCCACCGTTTCGTGAAGGCCCGCTTTTTCCCTCATAACTGCACTAGGTGCAGTATGTGTGGGCCCCTTCTAAATTGCCATGTGTGTGAGTCGTGGCCGGTGGAGGTGATGACTGATTTTTTAAATCAGCGGCTGAAAGACTGGGCGGCAGACCAGAAGAGGCGTCTGGAAAAAGAGTGTGGTAAGAAGAGGAAGGCATCCATGCCAGACATGGAGGCCTTCCGTCTTGAAATGATGGGAGAAATGAAGAAGACGATCACAGATCTTGTCCCGGAGTTGCTTCGCAGCTTGTTTCCCGGGTCAGGTTCGTCATTGTCTTCTTCATTTGCTCCGGGACAGAGTGTTCCCGTCTCTGGGTCTGGTTCTCTTAGCAAACCAATTTTTGTTATAGACCCAGAGACAGCTCTCGTTGGTCCAGCGCTGAGGCTTGCCTCACCCGTGGACCCGGGAGTGAAAGCCATGGCCTCGGGCGCTCGCTTATCGAGTGCTCTAGAGCAGCCTAAGGCTAGGAGCCGATGGCCGTCCATACCGTATCCCTCGGCTTGCCGAGAGTTACTGTGAGGAAGGCCCGGACTATGACATCATGCCTTTAGCCCCCCATGACACCATAGATCTGGCTCCTGGAATAGCCATGGCGCAAGCCATGCCAGCCCTTGCGGGTCTGTATGGATTCCCTGGCTATCCAGAAGTATCTTCAGCTCCGGCCATTACCCCACCAGTGAATGTGGTTGAGGACGACGAAGGCCCAAGGCTCGTCGAACAATCACAGGTGGCCACCGAGGAGGACTGGCTTGATGCTTGCCAATGGCTGGTGAACATCAAGCCAGAACTCCAGGTGGATCCACCGGCCTCCCGGCGGGACCAGCGCCCGTGGTTGGGAGGGAAACCGGTGACGAGCACCATGCCATCTCTGCCGTATGTGGAGCATATCGTTGATATGTTCGCTGCGACAGAGATGTCCATTCAGCCGAAAGGACGCCTTGCGAAGGCCCCTCGCGAGGTGGCATGGCGCTGGCGTATAAGTTCTGATCTGTATCAGAAGTACGGCGGCGGCCCAAAGCCGAAGACACGTGGCCTGGGTCCCAGTCTGACACAGGACCCTTGTGCGCTAGCGCCATGCGCAAAGCTAATTTCTCGCTGTGGGACACGGAGAAAAGTACGAGAGGAGCCATCTCGGCTCTCTCACACGTTTCCCAGCTGCTACAGAGGGTAGTAGCAGCATCCGTGGCCCACCAAACTTCTCTTGCAGTCCAGAGAGCCATCCAGGACGGCATTAACCTGGCTCTGGACTGCATGACGAGATCTGTAAGCAGGAATTTACGGGTGAGGCGCACATTTGCCCGTGACAATTTGTGCCCCTTGCGTGACCTGTACAATCGGCTTCTTCGGACGCCGATGGCAGGTCCAGGGTTGTTTGGAGGTGAAGGATGACTGCACCTCCAACAATCCATAAACCTGGTGAATAACCAGAGGGCGCTGTGAGAGCAGTTTGAAGTGCTCCGCAGGGAGCGTGTTCGAGCAGCGCCCCCTGCCTTCCACCCTCAGCAGGCTAGAGGTGGTGGTGGCCTTGTCAGATGCTCAGTCTTTCGGTTTTAATGTTGCAATCGTCAGCCCATCATATCTGAGGACCTAACACTGCGCATGGACATGACTGAATATCATACACATGATTGGGTGATCCGCCAAGCTGTCAAATGTATAACCTGCCTAGTGGGGGCAGTTTCCTTTAAAATCTGTGTTATATTGAATCAAGGCTGATATTTAGGAAATATCAATGAATATCAGGATGGTAAGTATCAACTGTCTCGTGAAAAAAGAAATCCATGATTTTGTTTAATTCAGGGCCGTGATTTGTCTGTCTGTCGTCTGTCTGTCAACAATTGTGGCACGTTTCGTCATTTGATGATGGATTAAAACCAAATTTGGCAGACGTTCATTTAGGCAATATCTATTTGGCCTATTAATATGAAGCGGCCACGGCCACAAATAGCAGAGCCATGGCCCTTGATATAGTTTCAAAGTATTCAAGCCTATGGGGAAAATACGTTTGTGGCACTTTTCGTCATTTATCGATGGATTAATACTAAATTTAAGAGATATGTCTCTTTAGGCATCGAGCTGTGAATATGAAGTGGCCACACTCTTAAACAAGGGCCATATCTCTGCTTAATTAAGCCATTTTAAAGTATTGAACCATATTGGGAAAGCTGTTTACTTTCGTCAGTTGTTGATGGATTAAAACCAAATTTAGATGATAGGTTTCTTCAGTTAAATATCTATTGGAACTATATATATATAAAGAGGCCACATGTTAAAACAAGGGCCATAGGTCTGGTTTATTAAGACATCAAGCATTATCTATTTGCCCTATGAATATGAAGAGGTCACGGCTTGAAATAAGGGCCATAACTCTGGTTCTTTAAGGCACTTAAGTATTAATCTGTGTCACTTTTCGTAAATTGCTAATGGATTAAAATAAGATTTTGCAGAAATGTTCCTTTATTACACTTTAATCATTTGACAATTGTGTCAGTGATGGCTGCCCGTTTGATCAATCTTACTTTTCCTGTTGGTCAATTATGCCAAGATTGTTGCGTTTCCTCATCCAAATTGTTTACTGTGACTTCACCATTTCCCCTTTGGTGAATGTCAATGTTATGACACGGTCAAGACAACAGTATCAGGGATGGCCACCCCATTGATCAATGTTACTTTTCCCGGTGGTCAATTATGCCAAGATTGTTGCATTTCCTCATCCAAATTGTTTACTGCGACCTCACCATTTCCCCTTTGCTGAATGTCAATGTTGTGACACGGTCAAGTCAACAGTGTCAGTGATGGCTACCCAATTGATCAATGGTACTTTTCCTGTTGGTAAATAATGTCAACGACACCAGTATTCTTGCATTTCCTCATCCAAATTTTTGATTGTGACCATTGCCCCATTGGTAAATGTCATCTACTGGGTCAATAATGTCAGGGATAGCTGCCCCATTGGTCAATGGTACATTCCACATTGGTAAAAAATGTCAAAGATGCCATTATTCTCTTATCTGCTTTTTCTCCTCTAAATCTTTTCCTGTGACCATTGTCCCATTAGTAAATGGCATCTGTTAATACACTTGAACAATTTGACAGTAATATCAGGGATAGTTCCCCCATTGATCAATGGTACTTTTTCCGCTGGTCAATAATGTTAAGTACGCCAGTATTCTTGCATTTCCTCTCCAATTCTTTGCCCGTGATCATTGCCCCCGTTTGTCTGGCAACAGCTATGCTTACTTGATTGACGTGTGGTGCTTGTTATCCATTAATTAATGTAAAAATCTTTACATTTCCTCATCAGCCAGCTGAGCACTATGTCCTTTGGGACATTTATTTTTTACATTAGCATGTTAGAACTATATAAAAATGTTAAATTGAACCAGGTAGCAATTGTATAAAGCATAATGCTATTTTTCAGTATGTACATCACCTAACCTAATGAGCACTACAGGATCATATGCCACGCTTGGTCGACCCACTTCTCTCCCTGTCAGCAAGCAGTCCTATCAAAGGAGCAGTAGTGATCCAGATTTACCAGGCAGTAATCCAAATTCACCGGACTTTGAAGTTGCTACTTTACTGGGTCAGTATTAACCCTTGAATCCTCAAATTTCTAAGAAAATTAAAATTTTCTCATAGAAAATATTTATTTTCAGACCAAGAGAAGACTAGCTTTTGAAAATTTTACACTGGAATGACTGGCTCTCTTATCGAGCCAGTCATTCCAGTGGAAAGTTTTCTAAAATAATATTCTCTTTGTTCTGCAAATGAACATTTGTCATGACCACTGAGACGTCGTTGGCCTTCTTGAGCGATGAAATGTTAACTGAGCAAATTTGTACGCACTATAGCTGCGGCCTACATGGTTTTGTAAAAAACCTCAAATACTTGGAATTAAGTTTAGCTGTGAGTTGTAGGTAAACATGTATATCATTATTTGCTCACCTGTCATGAAAGGCCAAGTGAGCTTATGTCATGACGACTCCATCGTGTGTCCTCCGTCTGTCAACTTTTTCCTTAAATGACTTCTCAAGAACCACTATGTCGATTTCAATTATATTTGGCCGAAAGCATCCATAGAGATTCAAGTTTGTTCAAATGAAACTTATCAGACAATTTGGAGAGCGGCCATCTTGGATTTGACTGCTTGGTTGAAATATCTAGGGCAAGAGCTGCACCAAGTTTGTATAAGGGAATTTGATTGGATAAATAGTTTGGCGGCCATTGTGGATGACCTAGTTTCCGTGAAAATGACTTCTCCAGAACCGCTGAACGGATCAGGCTGATATTTGGGAGATATGATTAGAAACTAAGGGCCATTAAAGCTTGTTCAATTGATAATGATACGTCAAAAAACCTGACCACTGTGGCCTAATCACAATTTAGCATGTTTAGCGGCCATATTGGATTTTTAGCTCACCTGGGCAGAATGGCAAAGGGAGCTTATACCATGGCGACCATCCGTCCGTCAACTTTTCTTTTAAATGACTTCTCAAGAACCACTGGGCCGATCTCAATTATATTTTGCAGGAAGCAGTTTTAGGGTATGGAGATTCAAGTTTGTTCAAATGAAGCCGATTGGCTAATTTGGCCAGCGGCCATCTTGGATTTTGTCTCATTTATAGAAATGTCTTTAAATATGTTCTCCGAAACTGCTTGGGGGATCGGTTCAAAACTCATGAAATATCATGTAGGGCAAGAGTTGAACCAAGTTTGTTCAAGGGAACTTGATTTACCAAATGGTTCGGCAGCCATCTTGGATGACCTAATTTTCATGAAAACGACTTCTCCAGAACTGCTGGAATCGGGCTGAATTTTGGTAGATATGCTTAAGGGCCATTAAAGTTTGTTCAAGGGCAGTTGATCCATAAAAAAACATGGTCGCTGTTGGCCAATCAAAATGTAGTGTGTTTGGGGGCCATTTTGGATATTTCTATTTGAGGGATTTTGAGGCCGTAATTGGTTTTATCTTTGTTTTGGGGTATTCTGATCTCAAATTAGCCATTTTCAAAACTGTCGGATTAACGGTTTGGCAACCACCTTGGATCATTTTCCGCCAAAAGCTCCCATACTAAGGCAATGGGAAATTTAAAATGTCCTCGATAGCCACTGGACCGATTTCAATTATATTTGGCAGACACAATCCTCAGGGCATACAGATTCAAGATTGTTCAAACGAACCCAATCTGCCAATTTGGCCAGCGGCCATCTTGTATTTTGGCCGATTTTTAGAAATATCTCGAAACCGCTTGGGGCATCGATACAAAATTCCTGAAATAAGATCTAGGGGAAAAACTGAAACAAGTTTGTTCATTTGCTTTTTTGGTGGACATCTGGTATTTTCTGCAAATCTTTGAGAAAAACATAAAAAGACAACTTATTAACCACTGTGCCAATTTTAGTAAAACTTGGCTAAACCGTCTTCACAGAAATTTAATTGGTAAATTTTTCCAGTGGTCATCTCGTTTTGTTCGTTTGTGACAGTGGCCAATAATTACAGGTGAGCGATACAGGCCCTTGGGCCGCTTGTTAGAAATGTCTTTAAAATTTTTCTTCTAAAATCATTTAGGGGATTGATTTGAAACTCATAAAACCAACAGCTGAACCCAAGTTTGTTTGAGGGAACTTGACTGGCCAAATGTTTCATTTGCCATCTTTAATGACCAAATTTTTGTCTCGCCTGCTTAGCAGAAAGTAAGACATAGGTATCACTTTTATGTCAGTGATGGTGTCAGCATTAAGTTTATGTTCAGGTTTTTTCAAATGACAATTTATTCATTGAAGAATTATCAGATTTCCATACAAATTTGACAGATTTGTTCTATATGATGGTTAGGACTAGGCTGCATTAAAACAAAATTGATTTAAAAAAATCTCCGTATTTTGGCGTTTGTGAATGGTCATAGCCATGGTTAAGGTTTTTCAAATGACAATTTATTCACTAAAGACTCATAGGATTTCCGGAAAGCTTTACAGATTTTTTCCATTCTATAATTAGACCTAGTCTAAATCAATGTTCAAAATTATTTTTCCAGCGGTGGAGGCAATGTTAAGTCTTTGCGTTCAGCCAAGCGTCTTTGCCTATATTTTATGATTACATAAACTGTAACCAAACTTAGACGCATGGTTGCCTATAGCAAAGGGAGCCAGCATAATGGTATTGAGGGCACTGAGTCAAAGATCAACGTTAAGTTTTGGCATTTACCAAATCAATATATGGATTATGAAAAATATGTCATTTCAAGTTATGTTTTGTGTTTAGCTGGGCATAGTACAAAACATGTATATTACATCTTATCATTGCAGGTACTCGGACTGGAGACAGAAAGAACAGTGTGAACCGAGGTGATACACTACCTGCTAATTTCCCTGCTAATTTCTCCAAGCTTCGAGGCAAGAAGGTATGCACTGAGTTTATTTTCTTTCTTTGATTGCATGATCTGGGAATGAGTCTAGGCCCTAGGAGAGGGGAGAGGAAGAGCTATCTGAGTTACTAGAGTAGCGCCTAAGCGGCTAGCATATGTACTCTAGTACTCACTCAAGGCTACCCACCTGTGAAGCAGGGTAAGTCTAGTAGGTCACGTGATTTTATTGAAATCAATGTAATTTAAACATGTACATCTACCCTCGTCTCCCCGAGGGTAGATGATTTACTCTAGAGAAGGTATGAGAGTTTTTGCCTACACTCACTGCGAATGATTTAGAAGACTGATGTATGCAAGCCAGTCATATATGTATTATGTTTTATTTTTCATTTTATCTCTCCTAGCTGGTGCATGAAGAGCTTGTTCTGCAGTGGCTTGTGTCTAGTGGTACAACACGAGATATTAGCCTCACTAATGCCTGGTTCCTATTTGAAGTCATGGTCTGTATGATTCTCTTTACCATTATTCGATCACGGAAAATTTTCTATCTTTGTTGAACACAACCCATTGTCTATTTTGAAATTTATTGCTATTAGCAGCTCATGTAGTTTAGGCCTTTTATTGTCTGTCTACTGAATTTCTGCAGACTAATTTTTCGATGGGTCTTAACTCTGAATATGTTGTATATTTTGAAAACAATTTGATTGAAAGTTGTCGGTGACTAAACCACCAACAACTTTCAGTCAAATTGTTTTCAAAATATTCTGCATATCAAGAGTTATTGCACATTGAAATTATAGTCTGGTGGCTTGCAGCAGTCAGAGAGTTAATAATCATGATTGGTCAGGAAAGACGAAAGTTCTGCTTAGTGTGAATTGCTATTTGCTGACTAAGTGAATGCTATTTTTAATAATTTTCCACTGGAATGACTGGCTAGCTTTATCAAGTGGTAAATTTTCTAAAATAATCTTTCAACCTGTAAATGGATGTATCTCAAGCCCTGTCAAATTAATGCCATTGAGGTGTTAAGATGGGATTTAGTTTTTATACCCCGCCAAAAAATTTGGTGGGGTATTATGTAATGTCGCCGTCCGTCCGTGCGGGCGGGCGGGCGGGAGAGTGGTTTCCAGATGATAACTCTGTTACCGTGGTGGTGGGACTAGGCCTGGGGAAGAAACCTATTGAAATTGACGATGATCCGAAATCCAAGATGGCCGCCAGCCACCGGCGGCCATCTTGAAAATTGGTTTCTGGATGATAACTCGGTTACCGTTTGTCGGATTGCATTGAAACTTCATAGGGTGGTGGGACTAGGCCTGGGGAAGAAACCTATTGAAATCGACGATGATCCGAAATCCAAGATGGCCGCCAGCCACCGGTGGCCATCTTGAAAATTGGTTTCTGGATGATAACTCAGTTACCGTTTGTCGGATCGCATTGGAACGTCATGGAGTGGTTGGACCAGGACTGGGGAAGAAAGCTATCGAAATTGACAACGATCGGAAATCCAAGATGGCCACCAACCACCGGTAGCCATCTTGAAAATTGGTTTCTGGATTATAACTCCGTTACTGTTTATCGGATCGCTTTGAAACTTCATAGAATGGTTGGACTAAGTCTGCGGAAGGAAGAAACCTATCGAAATCGATGCTGATCCGAAATCCAAGATGTCCGCCAACCACAGGCGGCCATCTTGAAAATTGGTTTCCGGATGATAACTCCGTTACCGTTTATCGGATCGCTTTGAAACTTCATAGAGTGGTTGGACTAGGTCTGGGGAAGAAAGCTATCAAAATTGACAGTGATCCGAAATCCAACATGGCCGCCAGCCACCGGTGGCCATCTTGAAAATTGGTTTCCAGACGATAACTCCGTTACCGTTTATCGGATCACTTTGAACCTTCATAGAATGGTTGGACTAGGTCTGAGGAAGAAACCTATCGAAATCGACAATGGTCCAAAATCCGACATGGCCGCCAGCCACCGGTGGCCATCTTGAAAATTGGTTTCCAGACGATAACTCCGTTACCGTTTATCGGATCACTTTGAACCTTCATAGAGTGGTTGGACTAGGTCTGAGGAAGAAACCTATCGAAATCGACAATGATCCAAAATCCAAGATGGCCGCCAGCCACCGGTGGCCATCTTGAAAATTGGTTTCTAGATGATAACTCTGTTATCGTGTATCGGATCGCTATGAAATATGTCTAGTGAAGAAACCTATCAAAATTTACGTTAATTCGAAATCCATTATGGCCACCAGTCAGCGGCAGCCATCTTGAAAATTGGTTTCCGGACGATACCTCCTTGACCGTTTAGCGGATCGCTTTGACACTTCATAAGGATTACTGGTCTAAAGGAAGAAATAAATATTTTCTGATAGCTGTCATTTATTAGTTTGTCATCATGGCGGGGTATTATGTGCCGTTTGCGGAGCTCTTGTTCTTCTATATCAATGAAGTGATGTACATGTGCAATGCTAACATTTGACATCTAACTGCTCTTGATGCGAGACAAAGGGAGAAACTAATAGGGGTTAGAGAACAATAAGTTAAGGGGGTTGGGATGGGGACTGAGGATTGTATGTAAAATTATCCACATGCTGTGCATAATAATGCGGTTCATGAGAAAATAAATTATTCAATGTGTCGCCAAATCTGTGTTGTCCAATGGATGAATCCCCTTTTAGCTATGCCCCGCCCATATCTAGCTAAGCTCCGCCCATGCTTTGCGCATGTTGGTATCGATATATATATTTTGAATCCTGAATTGCCAAAACCCCAATTTCATGGTAACTATGCAGCTAACCTGTTGAATATTTTAAAACTAATTTGACTGTAGGCTATTGCTACCTATGGCAGCAACAGCGCCCAGTCAAATTAGTTTTAAAATATTCAACAGAATGTTTATTAATCCTTTAATGGTCAAGCTGGCCATAACCAGCCCCTGCAGTGGTTCTGAGAAATATCTATTCGCAGGCAAAGCGAAGACTGAAAACCGAGCCAGTCATTCCAGTGGTAAATTTTCAAAAATAGTCCTCTTGGCCTGCAAATGAAATTCAATTAGCAAATATTTGGATTTTCTTGACCAAATTTGACCATTAAAGGGTTAAATGGTAAACGCATACAATTTACGGACTATTCCAGGTTAAAGACTGAGTATTGTTTGTCAATTATTATTGTGACATTAACCTATATGTGAAGTAATTGATTATGACATCAATTCCTAAGGGCCAGATAGGATTCATCCATTAGGGGGGGGGGGGGGGGTGGTGGGTGGTGGCTCTCACTTTTTTTATGTATCAACATTAGATCAATACTCACAATTTTCTACCATGCAATACTGAAAAAATGGAAAAATCTTAAACAATTTACGGTGGCGTGTTTAATATTATCAAATTACTTTGACCTTTCCATCAAAGTAATTAAAAAATATGACACAGTTTTACACTAGGTTTCATTCACAATAATAGACAACAGCAGCTTCCAATCATTGAAGTAATTTGATGATATCTTTCGTTGACACGCTTACCAATGTGTGTATGTATGTGACTTGACACACACATCCACCCGCAAAAACTTCTTCCAATATTGAGACGTACGATACAGTAAAGCGCCGAAATAACAACAGGTTTCCATACGGTACAATTTTAGCACAATGTAAGAAATTTTCTGTTAAATATTTTGGAATTAATTTGACTGAAAACCATTCCTGCCTTGGTCAGCAATGGCTTCCAATTAAATTAAGTTCAAAATATTCAAGTGTGTTTCATTTTATTTTGGAAACATGTTAGGTCATTTCTGAGGTTTAATGCACATTAGGATATATACGCATTATTATGCAAGCTACATTATGATATTGTCTAGTGCACTCTCATGCACCGGTGTGTTCTCTGCAGGTGAAGAGTATGACAGAACATCTATCCAGAACCGATAAACTGAATGCACCATGGACAATGAGGTTCCCAGATTCATTTGTTGATGATGTCACTGCACTCATTGAAATGCTGACAAGAGACATTGTCGACAAATACGTAAAGGTATTTTATAATGGACTTTTCTATTTTTAGATATGCCCCACCCATCTCTAGCTAAGCGCCACCTACACCTCACTGGTGGTGGGAGTGATTGATCGCTAAGCTCAGGTAAGCTATTGAATATTTTGGAACTAATTTGACTGGGCCCTGTTGCTGCCTATGGCAGCAACAGCGTCCAGTCACATTAGTTTCACAATATTCAACAGCATGTGTATTAAATAGTAGAGACATACAATTCGTACAACATGTCAGATTATTAAGAATTAAAGACAGACCAAATAGAATCATTTATGACGTAATGATTGTGACATCCTACAAGCCACTTAGCTGATTATGATGTCATATGATGTCAGATGATAGATGGATACTCTGGAAAGGTGAATTACACTCGTGTCCGTCCATCCGTTCATCCATCCTTCAGTCTGTTTCTCTCTGTCTGTCTGCCTGCCTGCCTGCCTGCCTGCCTGCCTGCCTGCCTGCCTGCCTGCCTGCCTGCCTGCCTGCCTGCCTCTCTGTCTGTCACATTTGTTAACGCTTTCTAACAAAGCTGCCGATGTCAGTCTATGTGTAATTTTACTTTAATGATAAAATGATCATGACTAATTGACTATGGTTTTGTTACGTTATTTTGTATAGGAGCCGGTATTGGTCAGTAATCTAAACACAAGTCTGGCATTCTTCCTTCAAGACATCTTATCATTAATGGACAGAGGTTTTGTCTTCCAGCTCATCAGATATTACTGCAAAAATGTAAGTCCTTTTGTGTGTGTGTTAGACTGGTCTTTAACCCTTGAAATTCCACTATGACAATCTCAAGAACTATATATGAAAGCTGTTGAATATTTTGAAACTAATACGACTGGAGCCTGTTGGTGACATAATCAGCAACAGCTCATAGTCAAATTAGTATCAAAGTACTGAACAGAATATTTCTTACTAACTAAACTCTTTGGTTTTTGTTTTGGAAACATTTTAACTTATTTATGAGCTGTACTATATATGTTACAAGAAACAAGAAACGTGATAAAAGTTGAAAATCTCATCTCATTATGGCTTATAAATCCAGAAATATCTTCTTTATTTTTCTCTTGTATTTCTATGTATTGTATTCGTGTTCTCTTAGATGATTGATTTACATTGTTTCTGGTTTCTGTTTTCAGTTAGCTGTGAAAATGGCTCAGTGCGCTGACATTACTACTCCAATGGTGTTGCGTTTAGACTTTTTGCGAATCATCTGCAGTCATGAGCATTTCTTCCCTCTGAACCTTCCATTTGGTACACCGCTGACACCGAGTGCTCCTTCAAGTCCGAGTCCAAGCGTGTCTAGCTCCATGTCGCAGATGTCGTATACATCAACCAGTACTTTGACCGATAAAGGTGTCTACACAGAGCTGTCTATGGATTTCCGACAGCAACATTTTCTCGTCGGACTTGTGCTTGGCAATCTGATGATGTCACTGGAGACACAGTAAGTGACAAGTGCCCTATAAGGGATCCATTTCTATTTGTAGACCGCCCATTTCTCGATACACTCCGCCCACTATGTGTGTTGGAATTGATTTTAACCCTTAGGCAGCAGTGGATCCCAGTCAAATTAGTTTCAAAATATTCAACAGAATATTTATTAAATTGTAAATTCAATGAAGTCATACGATTCAGTAACTTTTGTGATAGATGTTTCCAGTTTGATGATGAACATAATTACGTCATTTTGATTGTGACACCAGCTAACAAGTGATGTGCGTGCATGCGTACGTGTGTGCGTGCGTGCGTGCGTGCGTGTGTGTGTGTGGAATTTTCTATTAGATATGCATCTTACTTCATGAATATT
The DNA here is from genome assembly GCA_034401795.1 of Chaetoderma sp. LZ-2023a. Taxonomy (NCBI): domain Eukaryota; kingdom Metazoa; phylum Mollusca; class Caudofoveata; order Chaetodermatida; family Chaetodermatidae; genus Chaetoderma; species Chaetoderma sp. LZ-2023a. The sequence goes on along the minus strand of CM067369.1, from coordinate 68,998,530 downwards.
CTTGATCTGAGTTGCGTTAGGCTGAAACAGTTTCCATGGAAAATAGTTTCAAAATGTTCCACAGAATATTTGTTCAGAATAAAGGATTTGTTGTATATCTCGCTGCTTCGAGATTTTAACTTAAAGCAGTTGATGATACTGTTTCTTCCCAATTGAACACATTTCTATAAATAGTCTTGCCACATTGCAAGACTACTAAGTTAGTCGTGTGTGTGTGTGTGTGTGTGCGTGCGTGCGTGCGTGCGTGCGTGCGTGCGTGCGTGAGTGCGTGCATGCGTGTGTGCATGCGTGAGTGCGCATGTGCTTTCTACTTCGAATAATATTTACCAGATGTACTATTATGATAATGTCTATTATCTAGTCTAGCTCAAAATAAACAATTAAAACTCCGCACTCTCCTGGTCCTGCCCATACTGTGTCCGGGAATTACCATAGCTCCAGGTACCAAGTCAATTCCCAATCACAGTCAGATTCGTCTATTTTGCTGACTTCTGAAGTCGAGCTCTTAAAATTTCTGCAATTTTAATGGAATTCAGCGTTTTTGAAGCTATCCATTGCTGGCGTCATGGAAGAGAAAAGAAAATCATCTCAGGGGCAGGTTGTATCAATCTAGAATTTATACATTCGTGCCGTAATGAATGATTGAATTTTCCTTAAATTGGCACATTATTTTAAAACGGTAGCCATTGTTGGAGTCGCTGCGGTACCCTTAACTGTTTAAGCATTATGCGGGTACTCGGTTAATTTCTCTTGCGACTCGGTTCCTTCAAAGATGGATGCGCCTTTAGCCAAGATGGCGGTGCCATGATTTATGTTTGCCTTCGACTTGGCGTGTCTATGCACTCTAATTGTGCCGATCTTTAGCCTTCACTTCGTTGATGAAGGTATTTGTAGCGATCGGTACATTTTTCTTGGTTATTTTAACGGTTAGTTAATTACCAAGCCGTATTTATTAATTTTCACGCTAAAAAATTTCAAATATCTCCTGCCTTAAAGCTTGATTATCATTAGTTTAAGAGAAAGTTAATGTTTCTAAGTAATTTTAATATTACAATCAAGTCATTGTGCGTTTGCTCGTCATGTATGTCATGTGCAGCGTTTTAATTCTTGCTTTGTGTTCGCAGAGAGCTAAAGGCCTGGACACTTTGTGTACTAAATGCAATCGGTTCATGAAGCATAGATTTGCTTGTCACCACTGCGTAGCTTGCACGAAGTGCAAGGTTGGGAGTCCTTGCGATGTTTGTGCGACGTTGTCGTCGAAGTTAGTGGCGGAGTTCGACCGTGATCGGTGTGCGCGACTGGACAGAATCGCGAGGGACAAGGCGGCCAAGGCAGATCAGGCGTCCAACAGAGGAGTGCCTGAATGAGAGAATGGACTCAGCTTTGGGTGTATGGGCGGCCCAGTTTAAAGCCATGTTTGAGTCCCTGCAATCCACGATCCCGTCGATGCAGTCTGGTGCAGGACTACCTTTCGGTGGTCCGGCCAGTGCTGTGGAGGGTGTTGTACCTGTACCGCCTGTTGCATTGGCTCAAGAGCCAACGGCAGAGGAGGAGGAGCTTTTGCTCATGGAGGATTCCGGCATGCCAGATCTTTCCACGATGGCTGTACCTGGTACATCCCAAGGTTCTCCTTCGGGTTATGTACGGGTTTGCCGTTCCATCGGGCATCTTCCATCCGGATTTTGTTCAGCCCGTGCTGCCGTTGGAGTCGTGTTTGAATAGCTTCGGACGCTTCCCGGCGCCGGTGGTTACGCGTCCTATCGGATTTCCGTCGGCTACCGTGATTAATGCGGCTGTGATCCCGGCTCCCGTGCTGGAGCCGATGGATTTCAGTGAGTCCGTGTCCGGCGAATCGTTGGATGTTGGAGCCGCGAGTGCACGGTCTGTGGGCGTTGCTTACACTAGTAAGCAAGTTCGCAGTCCTCAGCATGGATCGTTGGTGTCTGTGTCGTCCAAGGGCGAGAAAGAAGATGAGAACGGCAGTCCCTTGTTGGATGAGTCGTCCTTTTCCACCAAGGCTGAATGGGTGCAGGTCCTTGAATGGATGTCCGGCCGTCTTGGGTTGGCATCGGATCAAGGATCTCAGCGCGATCCGGCAATGGAGCAGATGTCAGAGCGAGCGGCTAGCGCTCTGTCCAGTGGCTCTTCTGCCATGCCTGCTCTGCCTTTGGATACGTTGACCTCTGACATGTTGGAGGCGGCGGCGTATCGTATGGTCCAGCCGGACTTTATGCTTCCAAAGGTCCCGAAAGGGATTAGGAGTAGGGTCCGTTTTCCGGAGCAAGCCTAGTATCAGTATGCCCGCGTCCCATGGCTTTCTATCGGGGAGAGAGAGGCACTGAATAGGCCATTGGCTGGCAAAGCTAAGGGACGTTCTCGTCCGTTAGTTTCGCAGTCAAATAAAGATCCTTTCAATGAGTTGATCCTCATTGAGGATGCAGCGAGAGCTGCCTTGGCAGAGCTTTCGCACGGCTGTACCATCCTGCAGGGTATGCTGACCTGCACGGCGGAAGGTGGGGTAGTGCCAGAGGCTGTTCCCTGAGTTATCCGGGACACCATGCGCCTATCTCAAGATTGCCTGGCCAGGGTGATCACGAGATCATTGGCTGAGCAACAGAGAATGGTTCTCAATTTTGTAGAACCAGGACCTGAAATGAGGGCTGCGTTGTCTTCCACGCCATTCATAGGTCCAGGCTTGTTCGGCGGCTCGGCATGGCAAGCCTTATCCAAGGTCGCATCAATGGTTGCGGAACAAGAAGTAGTCGGCAAGTCGTGAAAGTCGACAAAAGGACTCGGCCGCAGCAGTCCTACAAGCAACACCGACAGGAGCAGCAGAGGCAGCGCCAAAGATCACCCTTCCGTTCTTCTGGCCGTGATACCCATCGGGCATTCGGTTCGCAAGGCCCTGGTCATTCTTCCTCATACAAGTCCTCTAATAAGAGGCCGTATGAGGAGGATAGCCGTGGTGGCGGTTCCGGACCGTCATTTTCCAAGAAACCATGGGGTGACTGTGGGGGACGTTCCTGATGGGTTTCCGGCGGGATCCGCTCCGGTATCACCGGGAACGACGGGAGTCGAGGATCTTCACCTAGGCGAATTAACGTCGTCTTGTGCAATATCGATCGCGAGTTGTGTGCAGATTCCTTCCGTCGGAGGCAGACTTCAACTGTTCTCAAACCAGTGGGAATAGGTCATGCAAGATTGTTTAGTCTGTCAGTGGTTAATAAACGGCTACGAACCAGACTGGCTCATCTGTCAATCATTAGTTCCATTAACATTGACTCCAGTGTGGACTCCCGTCCCAAGGGAATCCGATCGTCTAGATGCCATTTGCTCAGAAATTGAGTCTTCAGCGGAAGAATGCGATTCACTTAGTCCGCAATCAGTCATCCCTAGGCTTCTATTCGATGATGTTCCTCGTTCCAAAACGCACCGGAGGGTGAAGACCGATTCGCAATCTCAAACCGTTAAACAAGTTTATTCTGTCACCAAAGTTTCAGATGCAGACTGTAGCGGCAGTGATGTCGGGGTTGAGGAAAGGCATGTGGGCAGTGTCGATAGATCTGAAGGATGCATATTTTCATATTCCAATGTCAATTCCTTTTCAGAAATACCTTCGCTTTGTGTTCCAAGACAATTAGTTTGGGAATTCAATGTGCTTCCATTCGGCTTGACCACAGCACCGAGAGTCTTCACCAAAGTGGTCCTCGCCATGACTTCTTATCTTCGCAGGAGAAACATAGCTGTTCATACTTACATAGACGACTGGCTGCTGAAGACGGGGAATCCAGTCAATCTGCGCAACAACCTTCAGGTAGTCCTAGCCTTACTAAAGGAACTAGGATGGATTGTGAATCTAGAGAAATCAGAATTGACTCCATCCCAGGAGTTTGTTTATCTGGGAATATTTTTCAATCTCAGGGACGGCGTAGCTTTTCCGGCGGAGAGCAGAGTCAAGAGCCTGAGTGCAGTTCTGAAGTCTGTTTGTCTAGGAGCCTATCTGACAGCGCGCCAATTTCTCAGAATACTGGGTTTACTAGGGTCTCTGGAGAAAGTGGTTCCTTATGCAGCACTCAGGCGCAGGCCGATTCAGATGTATTTAATGTCGTTCTGGTCTCAGAAAATGGATCCGTTATCTCTGAGAATTCCAGTAAAAGAACAATTGATATTCCATCTTCAGTGGTGGTTATCTCCGATGCCACAGATGTCCATCTTTACAGATGCATCGACGACGGTTTGGGGAGCAGTATTGGACAATCGATCAGTGTCAGGGAAATGGGATCGGACCAATGCGCAGAAACATATCAATGTTCTCGATTTATTAGCTGTGGTATTAGCACTTCGAAAATTTGAGAATTTAATCCGAGACAAGATTGTCGAAGGATGATTTGTCATCCGACGGAATGGCAGCTCAACCAATCGGTAGCGGAGGTTCTATTCAAGCATTGGGTCAAACCAAATGTGGATCTGTTTGCGATGAAACTAAACGCAAAGATGGTCACATACGTGTCACCAATCCCGGACCCGCTAGCCTTGGCAGTAGATGCACTGGTGATAAGTTGGAAGGGAATGTACGCGTATACGTATCCTCCAACGATTCTCATCCCGAAGGCTCTGGCAAAGATAAGAGAGGGAATATGCCAAGTACTACTGATCGCCCCTCATTGGCCAGGCCGATCATGGTTTACGGATCTGCTGGACATTCTGGTCTGCAATCCAATCCCTCTTCCAGACCGAAGGGATCTAATCACTCAGAACAAAGGTCTGTGTCTTCACGTCAGACCGGAAATGTTCAAATTGACTGCATGGATGTTATCAAGCAGCGTGCAATTGATGGTGGCTTTTCTGAGCAGGCAGCGAAGTGTGTCGCTTCAGCCAGAAGAGGGTCAACCACCAAGACATATAATTATAGAATCAACAAATTTGCAGAGTGGTGTCAGAGAAGAGATATTAATCCCTTTTCTGCATCTGTTCAACACGTAGCAGATTTTATCTGTCATTTATACGAAGTTGAAAAACTTGTACCTTCAACCCTAGCAGCATATAAGTCTGCATTAGCTTCAGTCTGGCCATTGAAGGAGTGGAGAATGACACTTTAAATGAAGTTATTAAAGGAATGAGCAATCTGCGACCTAGACAGCCAGTTCCTATCCCAGCATGGAATCTATCTGTTGTTCTACAGGTTTTAGGGCATGCTCCCTTTGAACCGATTAGATCTATAGATATTAAACTGCTAACTATTAAATCAGTTTTCTTGGTTGCAGCAGCATCGGCGAGAAGGTGAAGCGAGATTCATGCGCTATCTGCCGAGCAAGGCCGTTTTGTCATCACGGTTGAAGGTTTAAGACTACTTCCACATCTTTGTTTCCTGGCAAAGAATCAGTCACTTAAATATCCAGGTCAACCGATCAATTTGCCAAGTTTAATTAGACATGACCCAAACTCTTCTGCTTGGTGTCCTGTCAGATGGCTGAAAATGTATAAGAAATCTACTGAGGAGTGGAGAGATGACCCGAAATCTCTGTGGTTGTGTCTCAAAGCTCCTCATTTGCATGCCTCGAAAGATACTATTTCTCGTTGGATAGTTGATGCTATTCAGATGTCGCACAAAATTGCTACAGGAAAGCAGATTGATCGTGCAAACGCCCATCAGGTCCGAGCATTAGCAGCATCATCGGCCCTTTTTAAGGGTGTCTCATTAGAGGAGGTGATGTCTGTAGCACAATGGCATGCCGAGTCGTCATTTACTGATTTCTACCTTCGCGACATCTCCAGTGCACTTAATCCGGTAACCGTCGCCAAATTGTCGAACCTTAGTTAAGCCACATCCAACCACTATTTCACAAACATCGCAAGTTAATTCCTCCTGCACTAAACAAGAGCCATGCACATGACCAGTGAACGACCGTGGATTGGGCCGAGCTCCTGGGATGATCAAGAAAGAACAAGCACTCAAAATGGTGAGTGTTTACTTTAATTAAGTGACTATAAATATATTTACTTACAGTCGAAATACCAGACTGCTTAGGTAAATAGTCTGGTGTAAGAGTATATTTATCCTCTCAAACAGACATTAAACTCATTCCAATTTGAAAACTTAATCGATATACTGATATTTTTTCAAAATTAGAAGTTGTAGTAGCTTCTTTGCACTCTACTGGACTGCCCTAGCTGAGACTTGGGGCTGAGATGGGTCTGGTGGGTGTTGCATCCCCTTTTCGACAGCCCTCTGGAGTTTCTGCGGACAAAAGAGGGGGGTGGGGGGTGGTGGGGTCGGGGGAGCGCAGTCTAGACCATGGAAGTTTAGCACTCTATGAGTCAGATGGCAGAACCCAAGCGTATGGCAGGGTTCTAGTCTCTTCACAACCTTCTCTGTTGGATGGTAGATGAGTGCTGGTTCGAGCCTCACCTCCTCCAACCAGTATTTCTTGGCTGTTGAAATCCGGAGTTTATCATAATAGTACATCTGGTAAGTATTATTCGAAGTAGAATCAATAAAGCATCCGCTTTTGTTTCTATGAGAATTCTTAATACTTACCAGATGTACTATGGCCCTACCTCAGCCGCCCCGCTGTGGTGAGGCTGAGCTGCTTTCGCTGTTTGTCAAGGCAAATATAAGACGAATCTGACTGTGATTGGGAATTGACTCGTTACCTGGGGCTATGGTAATTCCCGGACACAGTATGGGCAGGACCAGGAGAGTGCAGAGTTTTAATTGTTTATTTTAAGCTAGACTGGATAATAGACATCATAATAGTACATCTGGTAAGTATTAAGAATTCTCGTAGAAACAAAATCGGATGCTTTTTTGATGCACAGTAGTTCATATTCTATAGAAAGGGATCTTCACCATACTTGGGTGGAATATTGGGCTTGGAGGCTCAAAGAACTATCTAAATTTTTGGGTCAAATATCAAGGTCATCAAAAAGGATAGGACATGTTTGATCTTGAGACCAATCATGGTTGGCTCCCAAACAAGCGGGATCATGCGACTCAGAATTTTATGGAATGATTGTTGTCTGTCAGTTTGTTGTCAGATGAAAAAATTAATGGACTGAGGTAAGAATTATGTAATCCTGTGGATGTTAGTTAACATTTTAATAGTTACACTTGGTCAAGAAAATACAAATCTTTTGCTTGATAAATGGCCAATTTTTAGCTCACTTGACCCGAAATTTGGCTGAAAGGATCCCGTGGTTGGTCGGCTCCAGAACATCTATTAGAAATTTTGATTGGTAAATTTTTCTGGCGGCCATGTTGGAATTTTCCAGAAATCATTTAAAACACTACTGCTTCAACACTTAACGAGAACTCTGATTGGTCAATATTTCCGACGGCCATGTTGGATTTTCTGAAACTTCGGGAAATCAGTTATAATGCTACTACTCATTAACCACTTACCACCCTAGAGTGGTATGCATCAGAACTTATTTACATAATTTTGATTGGCCTGTTTTTTCAGCGGCCATCTTGAATTTTCCGAAAAATGGAAAATCGTTTAAAACGCTACATATTAATTGTGTGGGCAATTTCAACAAAATTTGGCTAGGAGGATCCGGTGGTGGTATGCTCTAGACCTTCTATTCAGAATTTTGATTGACAATTTTTCTGGTGGCCATCTTGGATTTTCTGAAAGTTTTCCAGAAATCATTTAAAACGCTACTCCTTCAATAAAAATTTGCCAACCAGCAAAACTTGGACTAATTCTATGCTGGCAGGCTTCAACACTTCTACTGAGAATTATGATTGGTCAATATTTCCGCCGACCATCTTGGATTTTCTGAAAACTTTGGGAAATCAGTTAAAATGATACTAATTAACTGCTTGAACAATTTCAAGCAAACTTGGCAGGAAGGACGGTAGAGTGGTGTGGTTCCGAGCTTGTATACAGAATTTCTATTGGTCAAGTTGGTCGGTGGCCATCTTGAATGTGCCCAAAAATGCCTGTCAGTCGTTTAAAACGATACTCCTCATTAACTGCTTGGGTAATTTCAACCAAAGTTGGGTGGAAGGATCCTATTCTGGTAGGCTCCAGAATGTCTATTCAGAATTTTGATTGGTAAATTTTTCTGGCAGCCATCTTGGATATTTCACAAATTTTCCAGAAATCATTTAAAATGCTACTACGATAATATAAATGGCCCGACTTCAACACAATTTTGGTAGACTAATTCTATGCTGGGAGGCTTCAACACTTTTACCGAGATTTCTAATTGCTCAATATTTCTGGCTGCCATCTTGGTTTTCTGAAGACTTCGGGAGATCAGTTTAGGCTACTTCTCAACTGCTTGAACGATTTCAAGCAAACTCGGCTGGAAGGACCCTAGATTTGTGTGCTTCAGAGCATGTCTACAGAATTTTGATTGGTCAATTTGTTCGGAGGCAATCGTTTAAAACGATACTGTTCATTAACTGCTTGTTCCATTGGTCATCTTTTTCTCCAGAATAACATCTCAGCAACTGCTGTATGGATCAGGCTGAAACTCATTAAATTTAATTTCATCGATAACTGATTAAAGTTTGTTCAAGAGAACTTGATCCTTGATAAAACATGGTTGTCATGGACTAATCAAAATTTTGAGTTTTGTTGGCCATATTGGATTTTTATTGGCTGGATTGAACCTAAGGTTCAATCTGATTGTGTAGTGATCGTTCATCATTAATTTCCCACTAAATATCGATTGTACTGAATTCCCAATTTCTAAGTGTGTGTCTTGTTGCTACTGAATTTAAAGTATTATACCAATAGTTGAACTGCCAATAGTACAGGTGAGCGTTAAGGCCCTTGGGCCTCTTGCTACATATTTACCACTAAAATGACAAGCTTGAGCCAGATTTTCAGGTGATAAATTGTGAAAGATAGGCTTCTCTTGCAAATAGACATTCCACTGGAGCCACTGCAAAAGCCATATTGCTTTGCTGTGCCAGTTTTGATAGTGTTGTGGGTCTTATACAGTGTTCATTATTATTATTATTATTATTATTATTATTATTATTATTATTGCAGAATCCCACTGTTGCACAGTAAATCTATCAACCTTATCCGACATTTACTGCATCATCATGACCTTGATGTTCGCTATGCTGACCCTGATGTTAAATCCAGACTTGCCTCCTTGTATCTGCCTCTCATTGGCATCATCATGGAAACCTTGCCACAAATATATGATCCGAACACTGAGGGCAAAATTCGGACGTCTGCCTGTTTTGAAGAGGAAGGTGATCGGATTGATCAGAAAGTTGCTATGGCAATAGCTGGTGGTCCAGTTTATGGACGACCTTTGGAATCACCATCCATTAATAGAGGTGGAGCTAATACTGACACAGGAGCTGCTGATAGCAAGGTATGTGTGAACGATTCATTACAGTGAAAACTCCCTATTGTGAACCCTCTCTAGGACAAGTATCTGTCTAAACCGAACACATTTTTTTGTACAGAGTTGGTTCTTCCATAGGAATAGAGTAATTCAATCTGTCAGTCAAATGTATGATGGCATAACCAAATACGTCATAATTAAAATACATCATGAGTGGCATATCTAAATCTGTCAGGAACTCTTAATAGTCCGTCATGTGTACGAATGTATGTCTTTTTTACTTAATTACCATTCTGTTGAAAAGTTCATAAATTAATTTGACTTAGTGCTGTTGCTGCCATAGGCTTCAACATCACCCAGTCAAATTAGTTTCCAAATATTCAGCGACCTAACTGTATAGTTTTCTGGAAATTGAGATTCAGGGTTCAGTCGATCCCAACATGGGTGAAGCGTGGTTGGAGCTTAGCTAGAGATGGGCAGGACATAGCTAAAACTAAATTCATACATTTAACCCTTGTAAACGAGAAATCTCCAAACCAAACAAGTCCTGTGTGGGAATCTGTTTGGAGACATTCGGCCATAATTTGTTAGTCAACTGATCAATATCATTATTGTTTTTCTTATCATCTTCATTTCCAAATATCGTCAATATCATCCATGACGACACAGCAATTTTAATATCAGAGTACTTGAATGTAGACCTATTGAATTAAAACCATGTATGAATTTCCGTATTTCACTTAATTGAAGCCTAGGCTTCTATTAGGACAAGAGGTGTGCAGTTTCCAACCCAACATCTCTGAGAAAGGGGGTGGGCTTATATTAGAGAATTTTCCAAAAAAGGTTCTAAAACTGACGCATTTTCTCCCCTAAAAATTCCCATCTTGTATGCCTAATGTTTAATGTATACCTCAAAACATCACCGGGGAAGTGAAATTATTTGATTTGAGTGCCTAAATATTGCGTATCCTTTAATAAAGGTCGTTTATTGCATCAAAATTAATCCACAATTTGATATAAAATGGCGTCGCGAAAAAATACAAATCACGTAATTCGCCTCCAATTTAGAGCGAGTACTCGGATATAAATATTCTGGAATTGTAGCCTATGCTCTAATAGAAGCCCCTAACTTTGACATAGGAGCTCCAATGATTTCTTAGCAGTTTCAAAACGGAAAAACTCTGTATTAGAAGCCCACCCCCTAACTCAGCAGATTGTATAGGAACAATTTTTTTAAGAGCAAATTTGTAAGAATAGCGTGTATGATAATAACAATCATGTCACAGGGTGTGTCTACTTCTGACCGATCTCTGCCCTGATACATTTCCGGGCCCTCTAGAAGTCAATACAGGCCTGGGATTTGTAAATCTCGACCACCTATTAGATTAATACTAATAGTAGGCCACGTATGTTCAAGATACAATAAAGTTTATTCCACACTTTTGTAGTCAAAATGCGCTTAAAACAGTCTTGGCGTGATTAAATACCTTCCTTATAAATATATTTTAAGACTAAATTTATGTACCAAACAAGCACGGGAGAAAATGTGCATCAATTTTGTAACGCCGATCAACATTAAATGACCCAAATTGAATTATTACAAACGACATTATAGCCGGCTTCTTAAGTTGGCAAGCCAGCGGCTCTTTTGCGATGGGAGGCGGCGTGTTCTCGCAAGATATTATACGCTAACGGGAGTTTATCAAACGGGTACCCGTTATTCAGATCAGTATAATACTCAGTTCCTATCGCGCAATGATAATATATAGAAATTCTCGAGTTCCGAGTCCCTGATTCATGAAAATTTATATCCGAGTACTCGCTTTAAAATAAACTCTTCAATTGGAGGCGAATCATGTGATTTGTATTTTTTCGCGACGCCATTTTATATCAAATTGTGCATTAATTTTGATGTGTTAAATGACCTTTATTAAAGGATACACAATATTTAGGTGCTCAAATCAAATAATTTCACTTCCCCAGTGATGTTTTGAGGTATACACATTAAACATAGGCGTAGGCGGTGAGAATTTTTACGGGAATCAGTGGTATCAGTTTTAGAACTTTTTGGGGAAAACCGTTAGCGCATAAGTTAACTATTCAGAGAATGGGGAACGCAGGATAAGCGTGTGTGATTACAACAACAATGACAAATAGCGACCAAGTGAACAATCTTTATTCATCTAAAACTAACCATGAGTCAATACAAACAAATCAGTTATTTACTTAGTTTATTTAATCATTCACACATTCGGCTAATAGCCGGATGTTTGGTTTAATGATTGGTAGCGCAAGCAGAGTCTCACAAGCGTAAAAGTGTCTTGACAAAAATTTCAACATGGCAATTACACGATTATTTCATTTTATAATCGTCCACGATCATTTTGAATTATATAATCGCGATTAATTGAATAATCGAAAAATCGTGCAACCCTAGTGTGTGTAACCATTTGTCCTATCACTACCTTTATTATCTCTCAAAGCTTTAATATTCTATGATTAATAGTAGTAAAATCCATTTTTATCTTCCATTGTGGTAAATAGAAAGTGTAAGTGGCATCCATTTTGTTAAAAAAAATACTAAAGATATATTGTAAGCCTAAATAGTCATCACAACACAGTGTGAGTGTTTCTTTTATCAGTTTTATCTTCTGCCTGCTTAGTTTGGATTAGATAACCGATTTAATTCAGAATTACAAAACAAGAAACAATATAATACCAGGGGTCCATTCAGGAGAGCGACTACCGTAATTTCTCGACTAAAGGCCGCCTTCGAATATAGGACGCTGTCCCAAATTTGACCAAAATCCGCCCAAAAAACTCTTGTATTCAAGTATAAGACGCTGTTAGATTTAGAAAAAACGTACCTTTAAAAAATCGAAAATTGGTATCAAAAATAACCATCAATCCGGTCATGTTTAATGCATGACTAAAAATTATCATGATGTTAGAGAAATTATTAAATAGGACCGCCTAAATATCGTGTATCTTCAATAAAGATTGTTTATTACATCAAAATCAATCTAATTTTGGCATAAAATGTCTCCTTGAAAACATCGAAATCGCGTGATAGAAACAGATTGTAATGGCTCTTTTGCATTTGGAGGCGCTGTGTGATCTTATGTGCTAACGGGAGTTGGTTATCTGGCTCTATTGTGATTGGAGGCGCTGTGTAATCTTATGCGCTAACGGGAGTTGGTTATCAAACAGGTACGGGAACATTCAGTTCCTATCGCGCAATGATGATATATAGCAATTTCCGAGTTCCGAGTCCAGAATATTTATATCCGAGTACTCGCTCTAATTAGAATAAAGATCTTTTGCGATTGGAGGCGAATCACGTGATTTATACACGTATCTTTTCTCGACGCCATTTTATGTCAAATTCTGGATTAATTTTGATGTAATAAGTGATATGTATTAAAGAATAAGCAATATTTAGGCGCCCCAATTTAATAATTTCACTTCCGCTGGGTGTTTTTGGAGTATACATTAAACATAGTCGTCAGGCGGCGCGAATTGGCTAGGGTAACATTTAGTTCAATTTCCGTGGTATAATCTGTGACTTTTTAAGAAAAATTTCGACCCAAAAATGTGCGGAAGGAATGTTCTCGATTATAGTACGCACCCCCCTTTCTAGTACATGTGTTTTGACCAAAAAAATGCGTCCTTTAGTCGAGTTTTAACGGTATTTTCCGTTCGCCGAACAATTGTTAGGTCACGTGGTATGTTCGCCCTCCTGAACGAGCTGTTTGCTGAATATTTTGTGGCGAGGCGAACAACTTTGTAGGTGACTCGCCATTATTTGCCCTGAAAACCAAGATGGCAGCAAAATATACAGCATCGTCAATTGAGACACGTTGATTGTCAATTTAACCATAAATAATGCATACCAATGTATTTTTAGCGATTTTAGTATTATGTTAGTCTTCACCAAATATGTGTATGCTTGTAGATTGTTTCTGAGACCATGATATTCATTATGACGTAGTAAATATGACATCATAATGCATCGGATCTGACAAAAAGTTAACTCATAACTATCACGTTACGTCGTAAAAGAATGCTCGTCGAAGCTATGCATGACAACTTGTTCAGGAAGGCGAATATAGTTCGCCATGAACAGTGAACATAAATAGGTGAACATTCGTCGAACATTATAAAGACATTTATTGAAAACTGACTTCCAGCTAAGTTTAGTGAAATAATCAGTAAATTTTGACATTTAAATTAATTTATAACTGAAACAATTGGTCTGTCTACACATTCATAGGTTTTAGGGTGAAATATGAAAACTTCAGACTGATAGACATTGGTGACAATGCTGTAACTCATTATATGGCCAGAGTGTGGGTGGGTAAATTAGCACTCAGCATAAAGTTAAATGCACTGAATACAATCAACCGGCTTGAATAGCACTAATTTACTGCAAGCGCCTGTCAAACTGAGATACAATTTAATACTTGATTGATGTACTATATTGAATGGTCATTGACTATTTGCTAGCTGAAGGCACAATTTTTATAGGAGAATTCTGTGTTCAACAAGCCAATAGTCAACTAACATAACTATATTTGGCTAGTCGAACCTGTCCTCAGAATTTTGTCCACCGTAGCCAATTTGGGATTTCCCTTTTGCAAATGACAAATATGCTTTTTACAATGAGAGGGTGGAATAACAAGTTAAGAGCGACATATAACTTTGTTCATGTTTCTAACGTGTCTTCCTGATCAATTTACTCCATGATAGTGGGTATTAGTATTGTTACAGATCTATGTTCTGTTTATACATGTGGTGGTCGCCGGGAACAAACATCGCAATGATGAGTATTTATTGAAGTGAAATTCTCTGTTCACTGCTATGTACTGTTGAGGTGGAATGTTAGTTGCCCTAAGCAAGCATAATATTAGTTCTGAACAAGGAAATGAAACAGAATGAATACGCACCAGAACCTTTGGGAATTTCCATTTTGCAAATGACAAATTATGTCTTTACCATAAGAATAGAAAACATTGTTTATGTGTTGCTGATGTTTCCTATGTGACACTTTAACAAATTTAATCCATGTACTCGTTATAACTATTGTAGCATATATTTCGTTATTGGGATCTATATATATTAGTCTCCTGGTATTTGAGTTTTCATGGCAGTTAGCTATTTTAAAACACCCTGTCCTCAAAAACAACCCCTCTGATGATATAGCGCAATATTTTTTAGAATATCATTATCGTCAACTGAAAGACAATATCGCACAGCTCTACTGATCAATAGAGCTATCCGATCACGAAACTGTTTGATTTGTATGTTTTGGATAAAATTACAGTCTAATAAACATTCTGTTAATATGTTGAAACTAATGTCACATCTTGAAGGCAAACTATTTTGAAATTAATTTGACTAGAAGCCATTGCTTCCTCCAGTCAAATTAATTTGAAAATATTCAACAGACGAAGTCTTATATCATAAACAATTTACCTTTTTTTAGGGATTTGTTGGTGAAAGTGTTAAGACGCCTCTTAACCCTTACCACTCTGATGTCAATATTCTATATTTTACTGTGCCAATATCAAAGAGACTGGTGTACATTTTTCAACAATTTTGCTGGAAGATGTTGCTGTCTACGACAGCACCATCTCTCAACAAATTTGTTGAAAAATGAAGACCAGTTCATCTTTTAATTTAATTTGAAAATTTAAAATTTTGACTGCTGAGTGATTGGTGTTAACTTAGCATTTAAATCACCATACGCTCAGTGTAGATGCTACAATATCTTAAGCAAAAAGCTTAGCGATTAATCCCTCAGCCATATGGTGTATGTATATATCATATAAACAAGCCTTCTAGCCCATTCCATATTTTTCGATATGAGCACACGTGCCATATTCAACGGAGTATTTTCATTGGCTGTTGGGTGCGCAACCCATTTAAATTGACCAATTAAAACATCGATTGATGTGAGCGTGACACGTAGGGATCACTACATGGTACTGTTTTACTACGATTTGTTTACTACGATTTGTCATTCATGAAACGTCATCGCAAAATGTCATCATTTGACAGTTTATCAGTCGGCAGCGAAGTAACGATTGATGGCCGTGGCTATAGTTTTTAATGACCAGTTAAAATACTATTTAACGGCCGACATCGCCAGATTTTGTGCTTGTCACTATATTTTGCTGCACATTCAGTATCTGTTATCAAGTAGTGGTGCGTCACAGCGGCGGTATCAATTTCACGAAGATCAACAATGAGAAATCAGATACGGTAAAAGTCACATCAGCAACCATTGGCAAATATTTAAAACTTCCAGTTTATATGATAAATAAAATCTCAAACGCGGTCACTTTTCATATCACTATTATGAACCCCATTGAAAATTATCAATTTTGCACTCGCTAAAGCTCGTGCAAATTGATAATTTTCAATTTGGTCCATAATAGTGATATGAAAAGTGACCTCTTTCCAGATTCTCTATATGTCATCTTTCTTCACATTCAATTCATTATTGAATTATCTCCCTTTAGCCTCATTCCGTGAGTAATCAATGGCGTTTCTCCAGATATTGTTCTTGTCGTGTGTCTGTTTCTAGTTGATTGACTCAATCATTTGTCTCTCAGATTTCATTGATGAATGTGGAGAACATTTGACTCAAGAAAATTTGGGCAGTGCCTTGTATCTTTCTATTTTGCAGGATAAATCACGAAAATGTATGTTGAGTGCTGAGTGCAGTAAGAGCCTGCTATCGTGCTTGTTGTGGGTGTTAAAGAATGCAGATTCATCTGTTTTGAGGCATTGGTGGTCGACTATGCATATGGCACAACTGAACCAGGTGTTGGAAGCACTCTATTTAGCCATATCAAACTTTGAATACAAGGTATGTACTGTTTTGAATTGCGATATATGACAAATTTAGTCCTTTTACACGCATTCACAATTCATGTACTTCCACTTATTGTAATGCATGACATGATTACGTTATACTACAGTCCATTTCATAGCTCTCCACTGTCTTTGTTTAACCGCTTAATGTTCAGCTCGGTTAAACAAGCCTTTACGCTGGTTTTAAGGAATGTCTATTTGCATGTCAAGAGAAGACTATTTTTGAAATTTTGCCACTGAAATGACTGGTTTGATAATGTAGGAATCCAGATTTAGCTATTTCCCACCCATCTCTAGCTAAGCTCCACCTACGCTGCGCCCATGTTGGAATCAATCAACCCATGCACTCTGAATCTCAATTTCCAGAAAACTATGCGGTCAGGTAAGCTGTTGAATACTTTGAAACTAATTTGACTGGGTGATAGGCAACAGCAGCACCCAGTCAAATTATTTTCAAAATATTCAACAGAATGTTTATTAAATAATAAAGACAGACAATTCGAGCAATTTGATGGACTATTAAGCGTTTATGACGAACTAAATTGCGTCATTCATTGACATAATTGATTATAACGTCGGCCTACCCATGACATAGTTGATTATGATGTCATATAATTGATCGATAAACTGAAATTCAACTATTGCCATGAGCCTGGATATAATCAAAAAATCACTCCTGAATACATTCCAGACTGTTGTTCCAATGCACTTGTGTTTTTGTAGTTAACCCTTTCATGGTCAAGCTTTGTTCTTTACCTCAGCTAGATCAGAGAACATTTCCCATTTGCAGGCAGGAGTAAGCATTTTCAAGCAGCATATTTTGACCTATTAACTTATAATCTGATGGCAAGATCAAACCTTTTAGACATTCGCTAACTTAGGATAGTTACCTTTCACTTACAAGCCATCATAAATAGATCAGCGTGCTTTTGTTCTGGGAGAATCCATATCAAAAGGCATGATTCGTTGACATCAATGCCGCATAACTAGTGTGCCTAGTCTCGAGCTTAACCCTTTAATAGTCAAGCCGGCCGGAACAAGCTTCTGCTGTGCTCTTGAAGAATGTTCCTTAGCAGATCACGAGAGGACTGTTTTGAAAATTTACCACTAGAATGTCTGAATTGATAATAGAGCCAGTCATTCCAGTTTTAAATTTTCAAAAGTAGTCTTCTCGTGGCCTTCAAATGGACATTCAGCAAGCAAATATTTCAATCTTATTGAACAAATTCAAACATTTAAGGGCTAAGATGAGTTCAGTTTTGGCCAGCTGAGTTATAAGTCTTGTGTTTTCCCCTCATTTAAAACTATTTTGTTTATTTGGCTAATATCTGTCTCTCAACAACTAATATCTCTGTCCTAACAATTATCATAATCATGTAATTCTTTAATAATCAAGCTGACCAAAACTGGCCTTTGCAGTGATCTTAATAAATAAATATCCATTTACATACCAAGAGAAGACAATTTCTGAAATTTTAACACTAGAAAGACTGGCTTGATAAGCGAGTCAGTAATTCTGCTGGTAATTTTTCAAACACAGTTTTGGCCTACATATGGCCATTCACTGAGCACATTGATAAATGTTCTTGACAAATCTTGATCACTAATGTATTGATGATCAGTACTGGTCATGAAATTTGACAAGTGTGCTTAGTGGGCATTCATTTGCAGGCCTAGAAAAGAATATTTTTGAAGATTGACCAATGTATTGACTGGCTCCATTATAAGGCAGTAATTCCAGTGGTAAATTTTCTAAAAAGTCTTCTGTTGGCCTGCAAATTGCAAGCCATAGTTTCCTACTCATAGCATTATAATTCTAGCGAACCCATTTAATCACATGTCCTGTCTCATCATATTCCACCAGTAAACCTCTGTCTTCTGATTGATAAATCTATTCGATGAATTACTAGACTGGTTTTCCAATCTAACTCCATCGAATCATTCATGATGTTGTGCTTGTGCAACCTGGCTACATCAATAGAGCCAGATCTTTGGTTGATATTGTGAGTGTTTTGTGTGCATTTATAATAAACATGAGTTCCTCATTTAACCCTTTAATGGTCAAGCTGGCCAAAACTGGCCTCTACAGCACTCGTTAGGAATGTCCATATGCTGCTGAAGATGCACATTTTTGAAAATTTACCACTGTCAGTCATTCCAGAGTGAAATTTTCAAAAATTGTCTTATCTTCGCCTGCAAATTGACATATGCTGAGGAAAAATGTCAATTTCTTTTTCTATATAATATTGTTTCCTTTGATCAGAGGGGTGGGGTTGTGTGTGTGTGTGTGTGTGTGTGTGTGTGTGTGTGTGTGTGGTGTGTGTGTGTGTGTGTGTGTGTGTGTGTGTGTGTGTGTGTGTGTGTGTGTGTGTGTGTGTTAATTGTCTAGTCATTCTCTGATATGACACCAGTAATATAGCAATGGAATTTATGTTGATCAACTTATACTGATGAAGTAGTGGTATGTAGAAAAAATAAGGACAGTCTTTTGAAATACATTATTAAAGTCAAGAAATAAAGGTTCCGGGTTATATTTAAAAAGAGTGCAGGAGAGATTTAAAAAAAAAATATGTTCAATACCAATTTTTAAGTGGACAATGTTAACCCTTTCATGTATGAAGTCCCCCTCTCATTTTCATGGCGATCATACAGGAACACTGTTGAAAATTTTGAAATTAATTTGGCTCATGATGATTCATCGGTGAAAGAGTTAATGCTTGTTTAAACCAATGATATATTCAACATGAAGGACTGCACATGATTAACCCTTTAATGGTCAACTTTGCTCAGGAGAATGGAAATTTCTGCTTAGTGAATGTCCATTTGCAGGCCAACAGAAAGAATATTCTTGAATATTTACCACTGGAATGACCTTGGTTATTGAGTCACATTCATTCCAGCGTTAAATGTTTTAATAAAATAATTAAATAAGCAGTTTTTTTCTGGTTTGAACATTAAAGATTAAAATGAACATTTATATATCTGCCTATGACTCCTATGACTTGCCAATGCTTCATCAGTATTTTGTTGCAATTTTGCCTCAGTATTTCATAGACTGACTGGACATTAATCCTGTTACAGAACAGCTCAGAAATAAGCTAACACATTTCCAAAGTAAAAACAGAAACATGTTAGTGAGTAGAATTTTGAACACAATGGAAGAAATGTTCTGTTAAATATTTTGAACATAATTGGATAGGAAGACATTGCTGCCTTAGGCAGCAATGTCTTCCTATCCAATTATGTTCAAAATATTCAACGGTACCATACCTTTTGTGTTTTAGAAAACTAAGTTAATTCTGAGCTATACTGTAGAAGCTATAATTCTAATATTGGTTGCATGTAAGCCTTTCTTCACTGTGTTAAATCTGCCGTGTGTGTCATAGCCACCCGAGGACTGTCTTATATTCTGCCATCTCCATGTGATGCTGCTGCCTCTCTTCTAGTTTCCAGAGAATCCGCTTTAACGCTTATCATCATTTCTCGCGGGAAATATGTTCGCCGGAGAGAGATATGAATTTGGTTGAATATTTTGAAGATGATTTCAATTGCCATTGCCTTGCACAGAGTTGGCCATAGAATACTGAACAGAGTGGAATGAGTCGATGAAGTAATAATAAATTGTGAGACAGAATGGACATTTCCAGCTTATCCATCAATCATATAATGTCATAATCAAGTATGTGGCATGTAGGATGATGTCATAATCAATGACATCATGAGTGACGTAAATAAGTTCATCAAGAACGCATAATTGGTGACGGATTAAACTTTGTTGTACGAATTATATGTCTTTACTTTTTAATAAACATGCTGTTGAATAGTTAGAAACTAATCTGACTGGTCGAACAGCTGCCTATGGCAGCCACAGCACCCAGTCAAATAAGTTTCAAAATATTCAACAGCTTACCTGTATAGTTTCCTGGAAATTGATAGTCGATCGATCCCAACACCAGTGATGTGTTGGTGGAGCTTAGATAGAGATGGGCAGGGTTAGCTAAAACTGGAAAGGTCCATTACTTAACATGTTAACATGGTTAACAGTCAAGCCAACCAAAAACAGTTTGCGCACTAATCTTGATAAATGACCATTCACAGGCCAAGAGATTACTATGCCAGTCATTTCAGTGTTAAATTTTTGTAAAGTTATTCTCTTCACCTGCGAATGATCATAAACTATGTGAAAATCTAAATTTTCTCGGCCAATCTTGACCATTAAAGCATTAAACGATCAGTCCATTTCACATTTAGCTTCTCTAACCTGATGGACCAAATACTAGATATTCGTTATGAGGACTGATTATTTGATTGAATAATTTGAAATTAATTTGGGTGGCATCTGTTGATGATTGCTATTATTCTCGGCGACTTATTTTCAAATTATTCAACAGCATACATGTACATATATGGTTGTTTTGGAAATTAACTTAAAATGCTTGGCTTGAGAGGGTGAAAGTTAATGTAATATAATAATAGAAAATTATAATTTTTGAAAAGCTTGTAAGATGCTCTGGATGTGATTGTTGACCTAACTTTTTTTCTTCTTTTTTTTTAATCGATTATGGTTAATTATATGCAAAGCTATGGCAATCATATTTATATATAATAATAATAATAATAATAATAATAATAATAATAATAATAATAATAATAATTTGTACCTAGTGATTCATAAGAATTGTAAAAAATTGTAAAGTAATTGATTAGGTTTTTATATTTCTATATATGTTACAGTACAATTCATAAATAAGATAAAACGTTTCCAAAGCAAAAGCAGAAACATGTTAATTAGTACAATTTCGAACACAATGTAAGAAATGTGCTGTTGAATATTTTGAACATAATTGGATTGGAAGACGGCTAAGGCAGCAATATCTTGCAGTCCAATTATGTTCAAAATATTCAACAGTATATTTTATTTAGTTTTGGAAACAGCGTATGTTATTTCTGAGAGGAATTGTAGATTATTTAGATTAAAATTATATAATTCATTACTGATTGATACAGCTCTTCTAATACGCACTGAATATAGCAGACCATATTTATTAACTCACCTGGCCTGAAAGGCCAAGTGAGCTTATGCCGTGGTGACCATTCGTCTGTCTTCCGTCAACTTTTCCTTTAAACGACTTCTTCTCAAGAACCGCCTGGCCGATTTCAATTATATTTGGCAGGAAGCATCCTTGCGATATAGGGATCCAAGTGTGGTCAAAGGAAGCCAATCGGCCGATTTGGTCAGCGGCCATCTTGGATTTTGGCCAATTTTTAGAAACGTCTAAAAATCTCTGAAATCGCTTGAGCAATTGAAGCAACCCTCATGAAATATGATCTACGGCAAGAGCTGAACCAAGTTTGTTCAAAGGAACTTGATTGGTCAAATGGTTCAGTGGCCATCTTGGTTGACCTAGTTTTAGTGAAAATAGCTTTTCCAGAACCGCTGAAGGGATCAGGCCGAAATTTGGCAGATAATACTAAGGGCCATGAAAGTTTTTTCAAGAGAAGTTGCTCCGTCTAAAAACATGGCCGCCGTGGGCCAATCAAAATATAACATGTTAGGCAGCCATATTGGATTTTTTTATTTGATGGATTTTGAGGCCAAAATTGGTTTTATATAGGTTTTTGGGTATTCCGATCTCAAATTTGCAATTTTCGCAACTGTCGGATAAACGGTTTGGTGGCCATCTTGGATCATTTTCCCGCCAAAGGCTCCTATACTAAAGCAATGCAAAATTTAAAATG
This sequence comes from Chaetoderma sp. LZ-2023a, assembly GCA_034401795.1. NCBI lineage: Eukaryota > Metazoa > Mollusca > Caudofoveata > Chaetodermatida > Chaetodermatidae > Chaetoderma > Chaetoderma sp. LZ-2023a. The sequence goes on along the minus strand of CM067369.1, from coordinate 68,976,594 downwards.
TCTTCTCGAGAACTACTGGGACGATTTCAATTATATTTGGCAGGAAGCATCCTTAAGGCGTTCAAACGAAGCCGATCGGCCAATTTGGCTGGCGCCCATCTTGGATTTTGGCTGATTTTTAGAAATGTCTTTAAAAATTTTCTCCGAAGCCGTTTGAGGAATCGATTCAGAACTCACGAAATATGATTTAGTGTAATAGCTGAACCAAGTTTGTTCAAGGGAACTTGATTGACCAAATGATTCAGCGGCCATCTTGGCTGACCTAATTTTCACAAAAACAACTTCTTCCCCAGAACCGCTGAAGCAATCAGGCCGAAATTTGGGATATATGGTTAGGGACTAAGGGCCATTAAAGTCTGTTCAAGAGAAGTTGATCCGTAAAAAAAACATGGCCACAGTGGGCCAATCAAAATATATCGTGTTTGGTGGCCATATTGAATTTTTTTACTTGATGGATTTTGAGGTCGAACTTGTTTTTTATGTTTTTGGATATTCTGATCTTAAATTTCCAATTTTAGAAACCGTCGGATAAATGGTTTGGTGGCCATCTTGGATCATTTTCCCGCCAAAATTTCCCATACTAAAGCAATTGGAAATTTAAAATGTCTTCTCGAGAACTACTGGGCCAATTTCAATTATATTGGGCAGGAAGCATCCTTAGTGCATAGAGATTCCATTTTGTTCAAATGAAGCCGATCGGCCAATTTGGCTGGTGGCCATCTTGGATTTCGGCCGATTTTTAGAAATGTCTAAAAATCTCCGAATCTGTTTGAAGGATCAATTCAGACCTCATGAAATATAATCTAGGGCAAGAGCTGACCTAAGTTTGTTCAAGGGAACTTTATTGATGAAATGGTTCAGTGGCCATCTTGGATGACCTCGTTTTTGCAAAAACAACTTCCCCAGAACCGCAGAAGCGATCAGGCCGAAATCTGTTATATATGATGAGGCATTAAGGACCATTAAACTTTGTTCAAGAGAAGTTGATGCATCAAAAAACCTGCCCGCCGTGGACCAATCAATATATAGCGTGCTTGGCAGTCATATTGGATTTGTTTATTTGATCGATTTTGAGGCCGAAATTGGTTTTATGTATTTTTTTTGGCGTATTGTGATTTCAAATTTGCCATTTTCGAGATAAACAGTTTAGCGGCCATCTTGGGTCATTTACCCGCCAAAATCTTCCATACTAAAGCAATAGGAAATTACAAATGTATTCTTCTCGCGCCATCTTGGATTTTGGTCGATTTTTAGAAATGTCTAAAAAAATCTCCAAAATCGCTTGGGAACAATTCAAAATGCATGAAATATCATCTAGGGCAAGAGCTGCACCACGTTTGTTCATGGGAACTTGATTGGCCAAATGGTTTAGTGGCCAACTTGGATAACCTATTTTTTGCCAAAACAACTCCAGAACCATTGAGTGGATATTATTAGGCATCGAGTGCCATTAAAGTTGGTCCTAGGGAAGGAGCTACATCAAAAACATGGCCGCAGTGGACCAATCAATATGTAGCGAGTTTGGCGGCTATATTGGACTTGCAAAAATGTCCACAAATTCATTTAAAAGACTACTCCTAAACCACCCACCAACAATTTTGACAAAAATGCATAGTGCTCTAGGTGAGCGACACAGGCCCCTTGGGCCTCTTGTTCATATCAAGCCTTTGTTGCTAAACGACCTGTGAATTACCTGCTGATATGGTTGAGTTTGAATTAATACAAGTTAGCTGTGTAATTATATGCAGCTTTTTGGCATCATCCTTTAACATTGATCAGATAATATATGCATGGTTTACAGTTGTCTTTTAATTAGTTGGTTACAACATCTTTCTCTAAACATTTTGACAAAAGATGGAAGTGTGACGTGATATAATGTATGCTGGAATAGTTGCAGTGATGATATTATTGTTATTATTTGTTCAATCATGCATTTGTATTTGACAACTTGCTCAAAATTGGAATATCAAAATGAGGCAACGAAACCATTTGATATGTGGTACATTTAGATAATCAACCAGTACACTTAGAAGATGGTACACTTAGAAGATGGTACACTTAGAAGGTCAGATGGTACACTTAGAAAATCAGATGGAAACTTAGAAGATCAGATGGTACACTTAGAAGATCAGATGGTACACTTAGAAGATGGTACGCTTAGAAGATGGTACGCTTATACGGTCAGATGGTACACTTAGAAGGTCAGATGGTACACTTAGAAGATCAGATGGTACACTTAGAAGGTCAGATGGTACATTTAGAAGGTCAGATGGTACACTTAGAAGATCAGATGGTACACTTAGAAGGTCAGATGGTACACTTAGAAGGTCAGATGTTACAGTTAGAAGATCAGATAATACACTTAGAAGGTCAGATGTTACACTTAGAAGATGAGATGGTATGCTTAGAAGGTCAGATGGTACACTTAGATCAGATGATACACTTAGAAGATCAGATGATACACTTAGAAGGTCAGATCAATCACTTAGAAGATCAGATGGCATAGTTGCAGTGATGATATTATTGTTATTATTTGTTCAATCATGCATTTGTATTTGACAACTTGCTCAAAATTGGAATATCAAAATGAGGCAACGAAACCATTTGATATGTGGTACATTTAGATAATCAACCAGTACACTTAGAAGATGGTACACTTAGAAGATGGTACACTTAGAAGGTCAGATGGTACACTTAGAAAATCAGATGGAAACTTAGAAGATCAGATGGTACACTTAGAAGATCAAATGGTACACTTAGAAGATGGTATGCTTAGAAGATGGTACACTTATACGGTCAGATGGTACACTTAGAAGGTCAGATGGTACACTTAGAAGATCAGATGGTACACTTAGAAGGTCAGATGGTACGCTTAGAAGGTCAGATGTTACAGTTAGTAGATCAGATAATACACTTAGAAGGTCAGATGTTACACTTAGAAGGTCAGATGGTACACTTAGAAGATGAGATGGTATGCTTAGAAGGTCAGATGGTACACTTAGATCAGATGATACACTTAGAAGATCAGATGATACACTTAGAAGGTCAGATCAATCACTTAGAAGATCAGATGGCATAGTTGCAGTGATGATATTATTGTTATTATTTGTTCAATCATGCATTTGTATTTGACAACTTGCTCAAAATTGGAATATCAAAATGAGGCAACGAAACCATTTGATATGTGGTACATTTAGATAATCAACCAGTACACTTAGAAGATGGTACACTTAGAAGATGGTACACTTAGAAGGTCAGATGGTACACTTAGAAAATCAGATGGAAACTTAGAAGATCAGATGGTACACTTAGAAGATCAAATGGTACACTTAGAAGATGGTATGCTTAGAAGATGGTACACTTATACGGTCAGATGGTACACTTAGAAGGTCAGATGGTACACTTAGAAGATCAGATGGTACACTTAGAAGGTCAGATGGTACGCTTAGAAGGTCAGATGTTACAGTTAGTAGATCAGATAATACACTTAGAAGGTCAGATGTTACACTTAGAAGGTCAGATGGTACACTTAGAAGATGAGATGGTATGCTTAGAAGGTCAGATGGTACACTTAGATCAGATGATACACTTAGAAGATCAGATGATACACTTAGAAGGTCAGATCAATCACTTAGAAGATCAGATGGCACACTTAGAAGATCAATTGGTACACTTAGAAGGTCAAATGGTACACCTAGATGATCAGATGGTACACTTAGAAAATCACATGGTACAATTATATCATGTGGTACACATAGAAGGTCAGAGGCCTGTTCTTCAAAGGTGTGTATGTGACGCCCTGACATAAATTAGAGAACAGACCAATCAGCATGCTTCATTTGATATTTACGCTGTACTTAAGAACCCTAGTGTGCATAAGTACCCTTTGTGAGACTGTCCCTAGATGGTACACTTAAAAAATCAGATGGTACACATAGATGACCAAATGATACATTTAGATGATCAGATGGGACGCTTAGAGCAGATTGTACAATTAGAATGTCAGATGGTACGCTTAGAAGATCAGATGGTACACTTAGAAGATTAGATGGTACACTTAGAAGATCGTACACTTAGAAGATGGTACACTTAGAGGATGGTATTCTTATAAGGTCAGATGGTACACTTAGAAGGTCAGATGGTACACTTAGAAGATCAGATGGTACTGTTAGAATGTCAGATGGTACACTTAGGTCAGATGTTACACTTAGATCAGATGATACACTTAGAAGGTCAGATGATACACTTAGAAGATCAGATGGTACACTTAGAAGATCAGATGGTACACTTAGAAGATCAATAGGTACACTTAGAAGGTCAAATAGTACACCTAGATGATCAGATGGTACACATAGAAAATCACATGGTACAATTATATCATGTGGTACACTTAGAAGGTCAGTGTCCAGTTTCTCAAAGGTGTGTAAGTGACGCCCTGACATAAAGTAGAAAACAGACCAATCAGCATGCTTCAACTGTCCTAGATGGTACACTTAGAAAATCAGATGGTACACTTAGCTGATCAAATGATACATTTAGATGATCAGATTGTACACTTAGATTAGATGGTACACTTAGAATGTCAGATGGTACGAGTAGATGATCAGATGGTACACTTAGAAGGTTAGATGGTACACTTAGAAAATCAGATGGTACACTTAGAAGATCAGATGACACAGTTAGAAGATCAGATGGTACGCTTTGAAGATCAGATTATACACTTAGAAAATCAGACGGGCCACTTAGATGATCAAACGATACATTTAGACGATCAGATGGTACACTTAGATCAGATGGTACACTTAGAAGATCAGATGGTACACTTAAAAGGTCAGCAGGTACACTTAGAAGATCAGATGGTACACTCAAAGATCAGATGGTATGCTTAGAAGATGTTACGCTTAGAAGATGGTACGCGTAGAAGGTCAGATGGTACACTTAGAAGGTCAGATGGTACACTTAGAAGATCAGATGGTACATTTAGAAGATCAGATGATACACTTAGAAGGTCAGATGGTACACGTAGACGATCATATGGTATATTCAGAAGATCAGATGATACACTTAGGTCAGATGGTACACTTAGATGATCAGATGGTACACTTAGAAGATCAGAAGGTACACTTAGAAGATCAGATGGTACATTTAGAAGATCAGATGGTACACATAGAAGATCAGATGGTACACTTAGAAGGTCAGATGGTACAATTAGATGGTCAGATGGTAAACTTAGAAGATCAGATGGTATACTTAGAAGATCAGAAGGTACACTTAGCAGATCAGATGGTACATTTATAAGATCAGATGGTACACATAGAAGATCAGATGGTACACTTAGAAGATCAGATGATACACTTAGAAGATCAGATGATACACTTAAAGTTTCAAATCGATTTCAACAAGCATAAGCAGTAGGCGGAGCTAGAAATTGATCAATCTATTCCAGTATCACTGCTATGTGACAAACACGGAAATGTATGACAGATAGGTGGACAAATTGATGATGATGATGACCTGTGCGATTTATAGATATTGTATGTTTTCTAACAGTACCCTACTGTCCTGATATAGAATGCATATGACATATTGAATGCTAGGAAGATTGCTATATTCTGCTGCTGTAATAGTGAAAGTTGTAAAGCTAAGTTAATCGGTTCATAGTATTTTCCCTGCTTGTCTGTTATTATATGCATTTGTAATCTACATTCTAACTCAAAGCATAATCTATTAACCATTAGACTACTGAATTGGTAGGTTTTCTAGATACAATTCTCAAAAGGTATGATTTTGAAATGGTGTCAATTTTAGATGAAAATGTTGCTTTTAGCTGTTGTTTTATAAGACAGCAATAACTGTCAGCATAATTGTTTCCAAAAAGTACACAAATATAGAGTTCTTTAATGACACCATAACCCTTTAATAGCCAAATCGGTTAAAAAAAATCAAAGTATTTCCTTATTGAATGTCCATTAGGCCAAGAGTAGACTGTTTTCGAAACCTTACCATTGGAATGGCTGGCTCCATTACCGAACCAGTCATTCCAGTGGTAAGTTTTCAAAAATCGTCTTCACCTGGCCTGCAAATGGGCATTCAATAAGGAAATACGGTTTTGGCCGCCTTCATCATGAAAGAGTTCAAATTAAATTTCTGACCATATGGTATCATTAAGAAGATTAAGTAAATCAATCAATTCAGTAATTAAGCAATTAACAATTTTATGTACTAAGATTCTTGGTGATAGCATGAATAAAACCTTGCACTTGCGCATGACCATGTGTGAATTTATATAACTGGAAGATGTTGAAGAAATGTTTTTAGTCAATGCATGTAACAGGGTTTGTACCGAAATCAGCAAAATCATGGAATCTGACAATTTATAGTCAAGGCATTGAAATCCTGGAGAATCAGCATGGAAAAGCCATAGTAAGTTGAAGCATATTCCATGGAAACGGTGGGTCATCGATCTGTCTGTAATCTGTTTGTCTGTTAACTTTACCATTGAACATTTTCTCAAGAACCATTGGACGCATTGCAACCAAATTTGTCATGGAGCTTCCTTGGTGACAGAGATCCAAGATTGTTCAAATGAAGGTGATTGGTCGATTTAGACGGTGGAAATCTAAGCCTATCTTGGATTCTGTGCTATTTTTAGAAACACATTAAAAAATCTTGGAAACCGCATGGCACATTGATTTGAAACGTAAAAAATACATCTAGGCCATGTCTTATACCAAGTTTGATCGAAAGAACCTGATTGGTCGATTCATTTGGTGGTCATCTTGGCTGACCAGGATGTCATAAAAACGACTTCTAGAACTGCTAAATGGATTGGCCCGAAATTCTAGAAATCTGGTCTAGGAACTAATAGCCATTAAAGCTTGGTTATGGGAAGCTAATATGTAAATAAAAATGGCTGGCATGGACCAATCAATATGCAGCATTTGGCAGTCATAGTTGATTTTTTATTTGATGGATTTTGATGGAAAAAATTGCTTTAGGCATGTTTATCGCTATGGTGATGTCAAATTTTGCACTTTTAAATTTGTCTGATAAACAGTTTGGCAGTAATCTTGGATGCTTTTCCTGCCAAAAGTCCTATAGAAAAGTAATGCAAAATTACTAGATGGATTTCAACACAATTTGTCAAGAAGGATCATTGGGGCATTGAGACGTTTAAAAATCTCCGAAACCGTTCGGCAGATTGATTTGAAACTTTACAAACTTCAACTAGGTGAACTCTTCAACCAAATTTATTCCAGAGAACCTAATTGGTCGATACATCTGGTGGCCATCTTGGATGACCTAGTTTTCATAAAAATGACTTGTAGAACTGCTGATCGGATTGGGTCAACTTTTGGAAATGTTATCTAGGAATTAATGGTTTGTTCAAGGAAAGTTGATACAAAAATAAAAATGGCTTCCATTGACCAATCAATATGTAGCATTTCAATTTTTTAAATTTAATTGATTTTGACTGGCAAAACTGTATTATACATGTTTATCGCTATGGCGAAGTCAAATTTTGCACTTTCAAAATTGATAAACTGTTTGGCAGTCATCTTAGATGTTTTTTCTTGCCAAAAGCATCCTTAGGTCATAGAGAACAGGACACTGATTGGTTGATTTGGGCTGCGAGTATCTTGGGTTGTGCGTTAGCTTTAGAAACATTTAAACATCTCTGAAACATCTTGTCCGATTGATTTGAAACTGAAGAAACTTCATCTAGACCTGCGGCTGATCCAAATTTGTTTGAGAGAACCTGGTTGGTAGATTTGTCTGGCAGTATTACCTACTTTTCACAAAAACAATTGCTCTGGAACGGCTAAGCTAATCAGGCCAAAAATAGGGAAATATGATTAGGGACTATGAGCTATTAATGTTTATTCAAGGAAAGTTGATAAATCGTGGCCACCATCGACCAAGCAAAATGTAGATTTTGGTAACCATATTGGATTTCTTTATTTGTTGGATTTTGATGGTGAAAATTGCTTTGTATATGTTTATGGGTGTGGAGATGTCAAAATTTACATTTGCGTTTGTCAGATAAATGGATTGTCCACCATCTTAAATTATTATTTAGGAAAAAGTATTATAGGAAAAGGATCTGAAGTATCAATTGTCTTATTCTTAAGACCGACTGGGCTGATTGGCTAAGATTTGGCAGTAAGCATCCTAATAGGGCATAACGTTTGAATATTGTTCAAACAATGCTGATTGGTCGATTTAGCCGTCTTGGAATTTATGGGACAAGAGAAGACTGAAAATTTACCACTGACTCGATAACTCATTTCAGTGATAAATTTTACAACTATAGTCTTCTCTTGACGTATTTGCAGACCAAGAGATACTATTTTTTAAATTAACCTGTGGGATTACTGGCGGGCTAATTGAACCAATCATTCCAGTGATAAATTAAAAAAAAAAAAATATTGTCTTGTTCCGCAAGTGGAAATTTTCTATGAGAAAATTTACATTTTCTTGAAAAATTTGAGGGTTACAGGGTTAAAGCCTGGAAGTACCGTCCTCAGCACCCTGATGTCAACATTTTTAACTTTAAAATTAAATTTAATGATGAACTGGTGTTCATTTTTCAACAAATTTTGGGTAAGATGTTGCTATCATAGACAGCAACTTCATCCACCAAAATTGTTGAAAAATGTACAGCCGTTTCTTTGCTATTGACAGAGTAAAAGATATAATATTGACATCAGAGTGGTAAGGGTTAATGCAATTCTCAGAATGAACACTAGATTGCACTGGCTTATCCAGCATCTAACTCGCCATCAGCAGTAAAACGGTTAATATGATGTTATCAAGTTCTTAGCCAGGATATAAAGTATATGTTGTAGAAGCCTTTTAACTCTTAAAACACTTAAGTAGGCTAAAACGGCTTCTGTAGAGGTCTTGAGAAATGTCTATTTGCAGACCAAGAGAAATCTATTTTTGAAGGTCTACCACAGGAACAACTGGCTAGATAACCAGACCAGTCTTTCCAGTTGTAAATTTTCAACAATAATCTTCGTCTGCAAATAGACATTTTCAATGAGAAAATGAAAATCTTCATGAACAAATCTGAGTGTTAAAAGGTTTAGCATAATCAAGTTTAACTTTTATAAAGGAAAATATAAATTTGTCAATTTACATTAGTAGTAATTTCCTCTTAAACAAGTTTCAATCCTTGAACTTTGGCCACTTCCTGTGTAGGCAAAATGGGCGGTACCACTGCAGCAGCAAGAATGGTTCCAGCAGTGGCAACAGAGGCGTAAGGATCTGTGTTCTCTGCTCTCATCTTCAACTGAAACTCTCGAAGACTGGCAAGAAAGTGGCAATGGAGATGGCAGATATAAGAACGGAGGTGGTGGTAGTGGTAGTATTGGTGGTAGTAATGGGAATATCGCCAGTGGTGGGTGGTCCGGAAGGAGCCCTGCCCTTCATGAGCAGATCTGGGAAGGGATAACACGAAAATCACAGGACCTTTTTCGTGGTACAGGAGCTCTTCTGAATCGCCAATTCAGAGAGGATCCTTATTCCTCATCCCTACAGGTGATTACATTTTGTGCTTTGGTGGATATTAACCTGCACATAAGAATCAAATCTTTAAAGATGTTGTGAGGACTAGATACCCAATCGCTCGGATTAACTTGACAATCATAATACAGATTCTCCTTTACTAGAGGGACAAAACGCTTTTTTAATTTTTGTAATCGGCCCAGCCAAAGCTGAGATAAGCATATAGCAACCACCTTGACAACCAAACGTTTTTTAGCTATCGCGCTAGAGTTGTGACGTCACACCGGGATGACACCAATTCCTATTAGTCTAGATTATTATCTCGGGGAGCATAGCTAGGCTCTCTACTGCTGCGCGTATTAGGCACCTATGCATCTATTCTTTGACAATTCATTGTTCACACAGGGACACTACATTGTTCGAGATGCACAAAAGTTCAATAATATCGAAGTTGATGATATTTTTGTTGATTAAACTTAAAGGACAGACCTCATGGCCATGGTGCCTGACATCACAATTCTAACGTATAAGCCTGTTAGAGGTGACAGTAACATTTCGTGTACGTGAATTAGGCTATATTTAATCAAACCCACCCACACACTTCTTGGAATACAATTCTACAAATGCATATATATCTTATCTTTCTGGATTGACTGCAGAGATTGTGCAGAGATGATAGGCATGCATGCCATGTACACAACTTTTAAATGATAGTTAAGTATGCCTACACCGCTCAGTGCACGTACGATCGCAATTTACCATTGTGTAGGCTTATGAATAAATTTATGATTGCAATATAGCAGTTACTTCAGTTATGTGTTTAAAATTAACTAAACTGTCGGGTAATTATAAATCGAATCTAAACTAATCTATTTGCGTATAATCTACATTGACATATTATTGACAGTACACGGTTTGTTTACAATTTAGGCAGCGGTCGAGGTGCGTAGCGAGGCTTTCACTGCCGTCCGCACGCTTATAGTACAACTTAAATAACATACTCTTGAATATTTTGAACATAATTGGGTTGGATTTCAACCCAAATTGTGTTCAAAATATTCAACATAACGTTTCTTGTATCATGTTCATATGGTTCTAACTAACATATTTGTGTTTTTGCTTTGGAAGCATTTTAACTTATTTATGCGCTGCACTGTAAGTAAAGATGACACGCTAGCGACCTCTGAACATCTGTCAGTTCACCTACCTATTTAAAATTTGTTCATCCGCTACAGTTTTACTTTTTCATAACATTGAAATATGAGTGTATGCTACTTCCATACATGGAAGAAGTTGGTTTGAAAACGATATAGTTCATATGGTTGCCACAGGCGTGGTGCCCCCCCCCCCCCCACCCCACACACACCAACGTACGTGTTGACCCATACATGCCTCTACATTATTATTATACAAACACATTGCCAAAAGCTTATAGGTAAACAATTACATTCTAATCAGTAATCACGGGAAATTTCACATAGGACACACTGACACACTTATTGTAAATTCGTAAGCTTCAGAAAAAGTTGTAACTGCGCTCTGTAGCCTATACATTTAGATATGAATAATAGTACAATTATAGCCATCGTCAGCCTCTCCCACCCACCTCGATCATCACACTCACATCCATCCATCCATCCCAGATATTACATAGTACACCCAGTCCTTTCAACAATGGTAATGGATCCGCAATTAGGCCTACTAGACTACAGAGTATTTGTTACATGCATTGAAATATTGGCGATTTTCAGCATTGCCCATGGTTTACCGTAGTTATAGGCCTATTATTATGCGAATATAGCTATCCATGAAACCATTAAAAATGAGTAAATATCATAATAGATTTGAAAAAATCATGATTTTTTATTTCTTGAGGACTTAGCTTCAACCTGACATAATTTATGTTATGGTAGGTGAAGTCTATCCTGTTAAACGCACGTTTTAAAATATGTTACCTTTGTACTACAGACAGAGAAATATTGACCCAACTCACAGCGCCGTTCCCGGTGTGACGTCACAGCGAGTGGTGATGTGATTGAGATTGAGGCGTCATTTAATCTCATTATTTGGGCTGCCTAACATATTTTTCTCACTCCAAAGTGACGCTATTGTGTTTAAATAAGTGTAGTAGACCATAAAATTGATTGAAACTCGTTATCAACCGCAAGTCCTCACAAGACCTTTAACTCATCCAACATCATTATGGTGATTATAAATAGAGAATGTCACGCTACACAAATGTATGTGTGTGCATGTATATGTGCATACTTGAGTGAGTGCTTATGCGCATTCATGTGTGTTTGTACATGCGTGCGTGCGTACGGGCAGATTTTTTGTTTTTAATAAATTACTTAGCTTCTACCAAACTGTATATTGATGAAATGTAATGGGTAGGTTAGCCATGTGGCTAGGAAGATTATTCTCTGGGTATGTATGTATGTATGTATGTATGTATATATGCCATATACATCCATCTGTATGTGTCAGCACGCGGCAAGCTGGCTGCCAATACAGATGCAGTATATGGTTTGTTAAGTTGATTTCAGTGCTATATGCTATTGTTAGCTCACATAATGCATTGTGCCAATAGAAGGATACATTTCTAACTATATCCCCACCCATTTATAGCTAAGCTCTGCCCAATGGAGGAATCCAGTCTCTCGGTCAATCATATGATGTCATAATCAACTACGTCATATATAGGCTGACTTAGCTCACATAATGCATTGTGCCAATAGAAGGATACATTTCTAGTTATATCCCCACACATTAAAGCTAAGCTCTGCCCAATGGAGGAATCCAGTCTCTCGGTCAATCATATGATGTCATAATCAACTACGTCATATATAGGCTGACGTCATAATCAATTATGTCATGACTGATGTGATTTAGTCCATAATAGATGCTTAATAGCCCGTCAAGTTGTACGACTTGTATGTCTTTATTATTTAGAAAGCATTCTGTTGAATATTTTGAAACTAATTTGACTGGGCGCTGTTGCTGTCATAGGCACCAACAGTACCCAGTCAAATTAGTTTCAAAATATTAAACAGCTTACCTATATATTTTTCTGGAAATTGAGATTCAGGGAGTGAAGGAATCGATTGATCCCACCACAGGCAAAGCATGAGTTGAGCTTAGTTAGAGATGGGTAGGGCATAGCTAAAACTGGATTCCTCTGTTCTTACGTGTGTTGGAATTGATTTAAAATTACAAGGGTCTAAATTTCAAAATAACTTTGCACTCAGATAAACTGTTGATCATTTTGAAATTAATTTGACTGGGAGGCTCCCAGTAAAATTAATTCAAAATATTTAACAGTATTTATTAAATTTTAAATTCTCCAAAGACATACGGGTACAATTCAGAACCACTTTCTTGGCAGTCTTGACCAGTTTCGTGACAGGCCTATATCATTTTGATTGTGATGTCAACTGTCAACTAACGAGCTATGTAGTTGATTATGACATCAGATACTTGAGTGACAGATCTGATCCATTAATCGAAAACTATGGCATGCACAGATGTACGGTCCATTTATCATCCTGTCTGTTATACATCACTTCTTTCTCCTGAACTACTGGCAGTATCTGAATATAATTTTCTTGGAAAAATCTCTAGAATTAAAGGTGCTAATTATATTCGCATTTTAAACATTTTGTTAACAAAAATTATTTCTGAAACTGTTGAGTTAATGGAAGGATCCGATCTGTCACTTAAATATCTGACATCACATCAAATAAGTCGCATTTTAGGTGATATTGCAATCATAATTATGTACCCCTGTAACAAAAATTGAAAAGTCTGTCACAAAATTGTATGATCGTATGCCTTTGAGGAATCTACATTTTAATAAACATTCTGTAGAATTTTTTTTTACTAATCTAACTAGGAGCTGTTTAGTTTAAAAAATTTTTCAACAGCTTATCTGTATCATTACCTTGACGTATGCATGCTAAGTCGGCGGAGCTTAGTTAGAAATGTGCAGGCAGAGATAGCAATGGATCCCTCTTAATCAATAGTCTTGTGAACTTAATCAGTTGATTTGGGCCAAGCCAAGATGTAAAATATGTTCAATTGAAACTGATAGCTAAACTGGTCGGTAGCCATCTTAGATGTTAGGTTTTGCAAAAACGGCTGTCTGCTCTAGAGCTGCCAAGTTGACAATGGTGTAAGACTGCAGATTAAAATACTTGACGGGTGAAATTGCCTAGATGCTGTCCTCTTTTAACCATTTAACCGTTTAACACTCATATCAGCCAAAAACGGCTTCTGTAGTGGTCTTAAAGTGATGCTAATCTCATCTCAAATGTTATACTGCACCGAGAGATTATGGTTTATAGATTCCAGATCATTCATATCCTGTCACATTCCCGTTTTTGTATCACAATTGTCTGCTTTGTAATAGAGCGTAAATGTTGAACAGTGATCGCCGCCATTTTGTCTCCTCAAGCGATAGTGTGTGATGTCATGTAAGTGCCAATGCATTACATTCTTTATTATGTAATATTCACTGCCAAACTATAGCCTACACCCCTATGACTGAGGCTATATACCGAGGCAGGCACGCTAGGATTTTTAGCTCACCTGGCCAGAATGGCCAAGTGAGCTTATGCCATGGCGACCATCCGTCGTCTGTCCGGCGTCCGTCCATCCGTCCGTCTGTCTGTCTGTCCATCCGTCAACTCTTTTCTTTAAACGACTTCTCAAGAACCACTGGGACAATTTCATTTATATTTGGCAGGAAGTATCCTTAGGGCATAGGGATCCAAGTTTGTTCAAACAAAGCCGATCGGCCAATTTGGCCGGTGGCCATCTTGGATGTTGGACGATTTTAGGAAATGACTAAAAATCTTCTCCGAAACCGCTTGGTGGATCGATTCAAAACTCACGAAATATCATATGGGGCAAGAGCTGAACCAAGTTTGTTCGAAGGAACTTGATTGGCCAAATGGTTCGGCAGCCATCTTGGATGACATAGTTTTCATGAAAACGACTTATTCTGCAGAATCGCTGAACGGATCTGGCTGAAATTTTGGGGATATGATTATGGACTAAGGGCCATTAAAGTTTGTTGATTGGAAGTTGATCTGTAAAAAACATGGCCGCCGTGAACCAATCACATTTTAGCGTGTTTGGCTACCATATTCAATTTTTTTTATTTGATGGATTTTGAAGCCCAAATTGGTTTTCTTAACTCCGCTTACTTTTCAGTCAGCTGTCGTATAGCGATGACCCATCCGTCTTCTGTATGTCCGTCCATCCATCTGTCTGTTTGTCTCACCCACAATGGCGGCCCATTTTGTTATTTCTTGACGGATGGACACCAAACTTGGTCACAATGTTAATGTTGGCATCTAATATCTGTGTTGTGAAAATGAAACTGATAGGACGTTAAATGCCAGAGTTACCACTCCTTAAATATTTGCAGTCACTTTCATAGGGCAAATATAGGTTTGTTTCCACCGTCCATTGATTTATCACTATGTCAGATTTTATTGCCAAACTAGATATTAAATTCCAATTAACGGATTAACCTTTCCAATACTGCCAAAATATTTAAGATATGTATTATGTGTTCTGACATCTACGCTCTTAAAAATATTTTGAAATGTGTTTGATTGAAAGTTGTTGCTGCCTTAGGCAGCAGTGAAAGTTGTTGCTGCCTAAGATTTCAGTCAAATTATTTTTTAAATCAACTCCAGCTCACCCTACCTCTGCTGCTAACTTGATGATTCAGCCAGATGCTCATGTGTTAAATGGATTGTGTGGTGGTGGGGAATAACCTGCTATAAAGACCACCTACCTGCCTTTAGAGACCATTTTCTTCAATTGTATTTAAACCTCTAATAACTGTCTGACTGAGTTTTTGCAGACGACATATTCCAAAGGTTATATCTCTGAACCTGATAAATATATTGAAAACAATTGGACTGAAATTGTTGGTAGCTAAGCCGCCAACAACTTTCAGTCGAATTGTTTTCAAAATATTCAACAAGTGAAGAGCTTTTGAAAATTGAAATTATTGCCGATGGCTTGCAGCAGTGAGACAGTTAAGAAACCAGCTGTAGTTAGCACTGATATCATCTATTTTTACTTAAAATCACTAATGCAAAAAAACAGTCCAGAGATTGTTGTCAATATCTCGAAAACTAAACCATTTGACTGAAAGTCATTGGAAGTGACACCGATGGATGTAAAACTTAAGTAAGATTAGTTGAAATGCCAATGTTCCAGGTGAGCGATACAGGCCCATTGGGCCTCTTGTTCTGATTGGTTGGAAAGTAAATCATGACAGCCATCATAGGCTGTAGAAATATAGCAACATTTAGCTACTAAAGCCTGAATATCTGTCTTTAGCGGCATGATGAAACGATTAACATTACCTGCATAGTTTATGACTGGCATATTAGATCACCTGAATAGCTATCAAGAGTTCAGATTAGTTATCCTTTAAGAAATGTCCATTTGCAGATCAAGAGAAGACTATTTTTGAAAATTTACCACTGGAATGACTGGCTCGATAACGGAGCCAGTCATTCCAGTGGTAAAATTTTTAAAATAGTCTTCTCTTGGCCTGCAAATGGACATTTTCTATGAGAATATTTAAATTTTATTTAAGAAATTTGAATATTAAAGGGTTAATGGTCAAGGAAGCCAAAAATGACCTCAGTGGTCATGAGAAATGTCTATCTACAGGCTAAGAGTGGAATATCTTAGAAAATTGTTCACTGGAATGTCTGGATCGATTATCGAGCCAGTTATTCTAATGGTAAATTTTCAAAAAGAGACTTCTTTTTGGTTTATAAAGTCACATTTTCTAGAAGAAAATTAAAAATTTTTGGACTAAATTTGACCATAAAAAGTAAATAATCAGTTTGTCCATTCAATCCCATCAAACCTGTACTGTCTTTTCTAGATAAAGATCCATTGGCTCTGTTGTTAGATTGTAGCCATTGCTGATTCAATGACCTGCTAGTTATACATGTTAACTATTATTTTATGCGCATCAATGTATTAGGGTAAAAAAGCGATGGCACAGTGCTCACAGCAGACTCTACGGAAGAGTGTTGATATGAAGTCTCGTCTTGAGGAGGCCATTCTGGGTACAGGAAGTGCACGATCAGAGATGATGAGACGTAAACACTCCAGTCTTTCTCTTACATGTGAGTCCCTCCAAACATTATCACATACCCCACCAGTATGCTTTATGTCAAATTGTTATGGCATAATGTCTGTGTATAGCACTAAATGAAACCATCTTTGAAATTTTATTAATTTAATTATTTTCCAGTTATTAGTCTAGTTAGGTGGGCTGTTCTGATAATTTTTTAGTTTGAATGCACTCGAGTACAACACATGGTTCTTGAAGCTTTTTTTTTCTCCAAAACTTAGTGTTACAAATTCAAAACATTGACCAACATTCTAAGGTGCTGAAATGGTAGCTAAATTGAATTTTATGCAGATATTAAAATAGTTTATGTAAATTCCCCAAAATAGAGGATAACAGAAAATAAAGTCAGATGCCTTTACACTGGGTTAGCGTCCGCTATTTGTAGTACATTGGGCACCGCATACCGCTTATGCAATCCTTGGGCATCCCATGATGTGCATATGATGTGCATGCGTGTGTGCATGGGCAATAATTATTCTAGCATTTAAAGCCCAACAGAGTGGCCCAAGATTGTCGGGCAACCTCCATTTGTGCATGCGCTTGGGGCCAGTAGAGAAAACCCAATGATTTGGACAATTTCTGGTGTGCATACAAGTGCAGATATGGGTTAAATGTTAGGGCTTTGGATTCTTGTGTATTTTATTTCTTTGTAGACAAGCATGTGCACATGTGCAAATACTCTGGGTATTTGGAGAGAGGGTAGGCAGCAGAATATATTAATATCATGATGTCATACATGAGGTCTGATGTAGTAATTGATGTATGCCTTTATGGTAACATGATAGTGACATGGCAAAAAGTAACCGATCTTGGCAATTTAATTAAAGCATCAGGAGGGGGAAAATATCGTCCCTCGTCTAATATGGGTGGGCCTAGCGGTTCCATAGTGTGGAGTAGATGAATCCAGTATGCTTCATTTTGGAAGGGGGATCTTAAGACCTGTATACTGCATATTGAAACAAGTACAACGAGATTCAAGTATCGATCAGTATGAGGTCAAGTGACATTAGAAACCGCATAGCATGTATATAATATCATCTAGGCACCCCTCACACATCATCAACTCTGCCTTTGAACAACACCTTCCTATAGATGCTGTGGCAGAAGGCATACTCATCACACTCTGCCTTTGAACAACACCTTCCTATAGATGCTGCGGCAGACGGCATACTCATCACACTCTTCCTTTGAACAACACCTTCCTATGGATGCTGTGTGAGAAGGCATACTCATCACACTCTGCCTTTGAACAACATCTTCCTATAGATGCTGTGGCAGAAGGCATGCTCATCACATGCTGCCTTTGAACAACCCCTTCCTATAGATGCTGTGGCAGAAGGCATGCTCATCACACTCTGCCTTTGAACATCACCTTCCTATAGATGCTGTGACAGACGGCGTACTCATCACACTCTGCCTTTGAACAACACCTTCCTATAGATGCTGTGACAGATGGCATACTCATCACACTCTGCCTTTGAACAACACCTTCCTATGGATGCTGTGTGAGAAGGCATACTCATCACTCTGTCTAAGCGGAAGAAATCATCTAAACTTCTCTACAACATGATGCCAATCATGCTCTTGAACGGCATTGGAAGACTTGTCCAATATGACCGTACCTTGTATCAGAGATAAAGTCGGAAAGGTTTTACTGGAAGCTGGCAGAGTCTCGTTGAAAGAAGTTGGAGTTGCGCTGACATAGTTTGGGCACGATGTATGCTAACATCTGTAGTTCTAGCAATGCATTAGAGCTTCTGCAAGATGGAAATTGACATGTCACATGCATGCATGTCATCCAGAAATCACAGTTTCTTCAATTCCTCCATCAAACTAATTAAGACTATCACAAACTATGCCTGGTGAAACTCCTACTGGTAAACACACAATGGACTGTTCCTGTCAAATCAACACCTGCTGCAATATTTGCTACGTCAGTAGGATCACCACAAGGAGATGGCTTATCACAAGTGCTCTTCACCTGTTGCAGTCGACAAGACAAAGCCTCTAATCTCAGAGCTAGACATGCCACTAGAAATAAGGTAAGCAGATGATGTTGATTTCATTAATGAAGAGAAGCATCCGTTGATGAACTGCATCCAATAGCTGCAAAACAGCTCAAAGCCAAAAACCTCTTCATGAACAAAGCCAAAACCGAGATCACATATGTAGACCCGTTTCACACAAAGGGGACAAGTGATGAAAGTTCCTTACTTCGTGGTGAGAAGAAGTGGAGAAAGAGCAGAATCTTGGTCTCACTTCTCTGTAGTTTGATCAACATTGCAAATAATTGTGTAATGTTAATATCCCTGCTTTCCCATCAAGATGCACCTATATCATGATATGTTTCAATAATGCTAAGACACTGTGACAGCTGGGCAGCTCCAAAGGGCCTCCTCAACAGTCTGTGCTTGCCAACACAAACACTTGCGAGCCATCCCGAATCACCGCTGTCCATACACCCTAATCTCAAACTCAACACTGTACAAACTGTGTAAAACGGTTACGTTATCTGTGATGGTAGCTCAACAGCAATTGTCAATATTTGGACATATGTTATTCAAATGCAAGAGAATACGCCCACTCACAAAGCATTGTATTTTTCAGTACTGTGTGTCAGCAGGTATAAGTCACAGACAGGATGCCATAACACCAACTTGTTAAATGTTTTGTGATCATACCAAAAAAATGTAATCTATGATCACTGGATGAAAAAGAACCTAAACAAGTGTAGGATGCTCACAAATGACCAGGCGCAGTAGAGGTTGAAAAAATAATTTGAGCTGAAAGAAGTTTGTTTCCCTTATTAGTCACTGAAAATAATCACTCAGCACCATCATATTCTGGACAACGAGGTTATTCTTTAATAGCTTTAAGCCTTGTACATTATGGCTACCAACAAAAACATTAGAGATACAGCCACTGACATGCTTGCGATCATCTATCCCTCTACCTATAACATTTGTGATGATGCTCTTCGGTTGCTTAGTTCCAGTACTGAATATCAGCCATGTAATGTAATGTCCTATCTTAATCTGGTGATGCCTATCACTGCAAAATCTATGTCACCGATCTTAAGAACAATGGTAGATATGCCTTATCTAGTAACATGAGAAGCATGTCGAAGCTTGCAACTATTTTTTTTGTCGTGGGTGCAAAACAGCTTCAGGATAAGTTTTGACATATATACTATATTAAGATCATTGTCATAACATATTCCAAACTAAGGCCGTGTTCACACTAGAGAGTTAATCCAGAGTAGCGCCATACTTCATCCAGAGTAACACCATACTTCATCCAGAGTAACACCATACTTCATCCAGAGTAACACCATACTTCATCCAGAGTAATGCCATACTTCATCCAGAGTAACACCATACTTCATCCAGAGTAATACCATACTTCATCCAGAGTAACACCATACTTCATCCAGAGTAACACCATACTTCATCCAGAGTAACGCCATACTTCATCCAGAGTAACACCATACTTCATCCAGAGTAACACCATACTTCATCCAGAGTAACGCCATACTTCATCCAGAGTAACACCATACTTCATCCAGAGTAACGCCATACTTCATCCAGAGTAACGCCATACTTCATCCAGAGTAATACCATACTTCATCCAGAGTAACGCCATACTTCATCCAGAGTAATACCATACTTCATCCAGAGTAATACCATACTTCATCCAGAGTAACGCCATACTTCATCCAGAGTAACGCCATACTTCATCCAGAGTAACACCATACTTCATCCAGAGTAACACCATACTTCATCCAGAGTAACACCATACTTCATCCAGAGTAACACCATACTTCATCCAGAGTAACACCATACTTCATCCAGAGTAACGCCATACTTCATCCAGAGTAACGCCATACTTCATCCAGAGTAATACCATACTTCATCCAGAGTAACGCCATACTTCATCCAGAGTAATACCATACTTCATCCAGAGTAACGCCATACTTCATCCAGAGTAATACCATACTTCATCCAGAGTAATGCCATACTTCATCCAGAGTAATACCATACTTCATCCAGAGTAACGCCATACTTCATCCAGAGTAACGCCATACTTCATCCAGAGTAATACCATACTTCATCCAGAGTAACGCCATACTTCATCCAGAGTAACGCCATACTTCATCCAGAGTAACGCCATACTTCATCCAGAGTAATGCCATACTTCATCCAGAGTAATACCATACTTCATCCAGAGTAACGCCATACTTCATCCAGAGTAATACCATACTTCATCCAGAGTAATACCATACTTCATCCAGAGTAACGCCATACTTCATCCAGAGTAACGCCATACTTCATCCAGAGTAACGCCATACTTCATCCAGAGTAATGCCATACTTCATCCAGAGTAATACCATACTTCATCCAGAGTAGCGCCATACTTCATCCAGAGTAATGCCATACTTCATCCAGAGTAACACCATACTTCATCCAGAGTAACACCATACTTCATCCAGAGTAACACCATACTTCATCCAGAGTAACACCATACTTCATCCAGAGTAATACCATACTTCATCCAGAGTAATGCCATACTTCATCCAGAGTAATACCATACTTCATCCAGAGTAGCGCCATACTTCATCCAGAGTAATGCCATACTTCATCCAGAGTAACACCATACTTCATCCAGAGTAACACCATACTTCATCCAGAGTAACACCATACTTCATCCAGAGTAACACCATACTTCATCCAGAGTAATACCATACTTCATCCAGAGTAGCGCCATACTTCATCCAGAGTAACACCATACTTCATCCAGAGTAATGCCATACTTCATCCAGAGTAATACCATGCTTCATCCAGAGTAACGCTATACTTCATCCAGAGTAATGCCATACTTCATCCAGAGTAACACCATACTTCATCCAGAGTAATACCATACTTCATCCAGAGTAATACCATACTTCATCCAGAGTAATGCCATACTTCATCCAGAGTAATACCATACTTCATCCAGAGTAATACCATGCTTCATCCAGAGTAACACCATACTTCATCCAGAGTAATGCCATACTTCATCCAGAGTAACACCATACTTCATCCAGAGTAACGCCATACTTCATCCAGAGTAACGCCATACTTCATCCAGAGTAATGCCATACTTCATCCAGAGTAATGCCATACTTCATCCAGAGTAATACCATACTTCATCCAGAGTAATACCATACTTCATCCAGAGTAACACCATACTTCATCCAGAGTAATGCCATACTTCATCCAGAGTAACGCCATACTTCATCCAGAGTAACGCCATACTTCATCCAGAGTAACGCCATACTTCATCCAGAGTAACGCCATACTTCATCCAGAGTAATACCATACTTCATCCAGAGTAACGCTATACTTCATCCAGAGTAACGCCATACTTCATCCAGAGTAATACCATACTTCATCCAGAGTAACGCCATACTTCATCCAGAGTAACGCCATACTTCATCCAGAGTAACGCCATAGTTCATCCAGAGTAACGCCATACTTCATCCAGAGTAATACCATACTTCATCCAGAGTAACACCATACTTCATCCAGAGTAATGCCATACTTCATCCAGAGTAACGCCATACTTCATCCAGAGTAACGCCATACTTCATCCAGAGTAACGCCATACTTCATCCAGAGTAACGCCATACTTCATCCAGAGTAATACCATACTTCATCCAGAGTAATACCATACTTCATCCAGAGTAACGCCATACTTCATCCAGAGTAACGCCATACTTCATCCAGAGTAACGCCATACTTCATCCAGAGTAATGCCATACTTCATCCAGAGTAATACCATACTTCATCCAGAGTAACGCCATACTTCATCCAGAGTAATACCATACTTCATCCAGAGTAACGCCATACTTCATCCAGAGTAATACCATACTTCATCCAGAGTAACGCCATACTTCATCCAGAGTAACGCCATACTTCATCCAGAGTAACGCCATACTTCATCCAGAGTAATGCCATACTTCATCCAGAGTAATGCCATACTTCATCCAGAGTAATACCATACTTCATCCAGAGTAATACCATACTTCATCCAGAGTAACACCATACTTCATCCAGAGTAACACCATACTTCATCCAGAGTAATACCATACTTCATCCAGAGTAGCGCCATACTTCATCCAGAGTAACACCATACTTCATCCAGAGTAATGCCATACTTCATCCAGAGTAACACCATACTTCATCCAGAGTAACACCATACTTCATCCAGAGTAACACCATACTTCATCCAGAGTAACACCATACTTCATCCAGAGTAATACCATACTTCATCCAGAGTAATGCCATACTTCATCCAGAGTAATACCATACTTCATCCAGAGTAGCGCCATACTTCATCCAGAGTAATGCCATACTTCATCCAGAGTAACACCATACTTCATCCAGAGTAACACCATACTTCATCCAGAGTAACACCATACTTCATCCAGAGTAACACCATACTTCATCCAGAGTAATACCATACTTCATCCAGAGTAGCGCCATACTTCATCCAGAGTAACACCATACTTCATCCAGAGTAATGCCATACTTCATCCAGAGTAATACCATACTTCATCCAGAGTAACGCTATACTTCATCCAGAGTAATGCCATACTTCATCCAGAGTAACACCATACTTCATCCAGAGTAATACCATACTTCATCCAGAGTAATACCATACTTCATCCAGAGTAATGCCATACTTCATCCAGAGTAATACCATACTTCATCCAGAGTAATACCATGCTTCATCCAGAGTAACACCATACTTCATCCAGAGTAATGCCATACTTCATCCAGAGTAACACCATACTTCATCCAGAGTAACGCCATACTTCATCCAGAGTAACGCCATACTTCATCCAGAGTAATGCCATACTTCATCCAGAGTAATGCCATACTTCATCCAGAGTAATGCCATACTTCATCCAGAGTAATACCATACTTCATCCAGAGTAATACCATACTTCATCCAGAGTAACGCCATACTTCATCCAGAGTAATGCCATACTTCATCCAGAGTAACGCCATACTTCATCCAGAGTAACGCCATACTTCATCCAGAGTAACGCCATACTTCATCCAGAGTAACGCCATACTTCATCCAGAGTAATACCATACTTCATCCAGAGTAACGCTATACTTCATCCAGAGTAACGCCATACTTCATCCAGAGTAATACCATACTTCATCCAGAGTAACGCCATACTTCATCCAGAGTAACGCCATACTTCATCCAGAGTAACGCCATACTTCATCCAGAGTAATACCATACTTCATCCAGAGTAACGCCATACTTCATCCAGAGTAATGCCATACTTCATCCAGAGTAACGCCATACTTCATCCAGAGTAACGCCATACTTCATCCAGAGTAACGCCATACTTCATCCAGAGTAACGCCATACTTCATCCAGAGTAATACCATACTTCATCCAGAGTAATACCATACTTCATCCAGAGTAACGCCATACTTCATCCAGAGTAACGCCATACTTCATCCAGAGTAACGCCATACTTCATCCAGAGTAATGCCATACTTCATCCAGAGTAATACCATACTTCATCCAGAGTAACGCCATACTTCATCCAGAGTAATACCATACTTCATCCAGAGTAACGCCATACTTCATCCAGAGTAACGCCATACTTCATCCAGAGTAACACCATACTTCATCCAGAGTAACACCATACTTCATCCAGAGTAACACCATACTTCATCCAGAGTAATACCATACTTCATCCAGAGTAATGCCATACTTCATCCAGAGTAATACCATACTTCATCCAGAGTAGCGCCATACTTCATCCAGAGTAACGCCATACTTCATCCAGAGTAACACCATACTTCATCCAGAGTAACACCATACTTCATCCAGAGTAACACCATACTTCATCCAGAGTAATACCATACTTCATCCAGAGTAGCGCCATACTTCATCCAGAGTAACACCATACTTCATCCAGAGTAATGCCATACTTCATCCAGAGTAATACCATACTTCATCCAGAGTAACGCTATACTTCATCCAGAGTAATGCCATACTTCATCCAGAGTAACGCCATACTTCATCCAGAGTAATACCATACTTCATCCAGAGTAATACCATACTTCATCCAGAGTAATGCCATACTTCATCCAGAGTAATACCATACTTCATCCAGAGTAATACCATGCTTCATCCAGAGTAACACCATACTTCATCCAGAGTAATGCCATACTTCATCCAGAGTAACACCATACTTCATCCAGAGTAACGCCATACTTCATCCAGAGTAACGCCATACTTCATCCAGAGTAATGCCATACTTCATCCAGAGTAATGCCATACTTCATCCAGAGTAATACCATACTTCATCCAGAGTAATACCATACTTCATCCAGAGTAACACCATACTTCATCCAGAGTAATGCCATACTTCATCCAGAGTAACGCCATACTTCATCCAGAGTAACGCCATACTTCATCCAGAGTAACGCCATACTTCATCCAGAGTAACGCCATACTTCATCCAGAGTAACGCCATACTTCATCCAGAGTAATACCATACTTCATCCAGAGTAACGCTATACTTCATCCAGAGTAACGCCATACTTCATCCAGAGTAACGCCATAGTTCATCCAGAGTAACGCCATACTTCATCCAGAGTAATACCATACTTCATCCAGAGTAACACCATACTTCATCCAGAGTAATGCCATACTTCATCCAGAGTAACGCCATACTTCATCCAGAGTAACGCCATACTTCATCCAGAGTAACGCCATACTTCCTCCAGAGTAACGCCATACTTCATCCAGAGTAATACCATACTTCATCCAGAGTAACGCTATACTTCATCCAGAGTAATACCATACTTCATCCAGAGTAACGCCATACTTCATCCAGAGTAATACCATACTTCATCCAGAGTAACGCCATACTTCATCCAGAGTAACGCCATACTTCATCCAGAGTAACGCCATACTTCATCCAGAGTAATACCATACTTCATCCAGAGTAGCGCCATACTTCATCCAGAGTAACGCTATACTTCATCCAGAGTAACGCCATACTTCATCCAGAGTAACGCCATACTTCATCCAGAGTAACGCCATACTTCATCCAGAGTAACGCTATACTTCATCCAGAGTAATACCATACTTCATCCAGAGTAACGCCATACTTCATCCAGAGTAACGCCATACTTCATCCAGAGTAATACCATACTTCATCCAGAGTAACGCCATACTTCATCCAGAGTAACGCCATACTTCATCCAGAGTAACGCCATACTTCATCCAGAGTAACGCCATACTTCATCCAGAGTAACGCCATACTTCATCCAGAGTAACGCCATACTTCATCCAGAGTAATGCCATACTTCATCCAGAGTAATGCCATACTTCATCCAGAGTAACGCTATACTTCATCCAGAGTAACGCTATACTTCATCCAGAGTAGCGCCATACTTCATCCAGAGTAACGCTATACTTCATCCAGAGTAACGCTATACTTCATCCAGAGTAACGCTATACTTCATCCAGAGTAACGCTATACTTCATCCAGAGTAGCGCCATACTTCATCCAGAGTAACGCTATACTTCATCCAGAGTAACGCCATACTTCATCCAGAGTAACGCCATACTTCATCCAGAGTAACGCTATACTTCATCCAGAGTAACGCTATACTTCATCCAGAGTAACGCCATACTTCATCCAGAGTAGCGCCATACTTCATCCAGAGTAGCGCCATACTTCATCCAGAGTAACGCTATACTTCATCCAGAGTAGCGCCATACTTCATCCAGAGTAACGCTATACTTCATCCGGAGTAACGCTATACTTCATCCAGAGTAGCGCCATACTTCATCCAGAGTAACGCCATACTTCATCCAGAGTAGCGCCATACTTCATCCAGAGTAACGCTATACTTCATCCAGAGTAACGCTATACTTCATCCAGAGTAACGCCATACTTCATCCAGAGTAATGCCATACTTCATCCAGAGTAACGCTATACTTCATCCAGAGTAGCGCCATACTTCATCCAGAGTAACGCTATACTTCATCCAGAGTAACGCCATACTTCATCCAGAGTAACGCCATACTTCATCCAGAGTAACGCCATACTTCATCCAGAGTAACGCTATACTTCATCCAGAGTAACGCTATACTTCATCCAGAGTAGCGCCATACTTCATCCAGAGTAACGCTATACTTCATCCAGAGTAACGCCATACTTCATCCAGAGTAACGCTATACTTCATCCAGAGTAGCGCCATACTTCATCCAGAGTAATGCCATACTTCATCCAGAGTAACGACATACTTCATCCAGAGTAACGCCATACTTCATCCAGAGTAACGCCATACTTCATCCGGAGTAACGCTATACTTCATCCGGAGTAACGCTATACTTCATCCAGAGTAACGCCATACTTCATCCGGAGTAATGCCATACTTCATCCAGAGTAACGCCATACTTCATCCGGAGTAACGCTATACTTCATCCAGAGTAATGCCATACTTCATCCAGAGTAACGCCATACTTCATCCAGAGTAATGCCCTACTTCATCCAGAGTAACGCCATACTTAACGCCATACTTCATCCAGAGTAATGCCATACTTCATCCAGAGTAACGCCATACTTCATCCAGAGGAATGCCATACTTCATCCAGAGTAACGCCATACTTCATCCAGAGTAATGCCATACTTCATCCGGAGTAATGCCATACTTCATCCAGAGTAATGTCATACTTCATCCGGAGTAACACCATACTTCATCCAGAGTAATGCAATACTTCATCCAGAGTAACGCCATACTTCATCCAGAGTAATGCTATACTTCATCCAGAGTAGCGCCATACTTCATCCAGAGTAATGCCATACTTCATCCAGAGTAACGCCATACTTCAGTATGGCATTACTCCGGATTAACTTTCTAGTGTGAACACAGCCTTAGTAAGAATGTTTTTCTACCCATATCGTCAAGTGCTGAGTTACAGTAATTAATTCTGAAGAATCCCTGTTCTTTAGTAGAATGGAATTGTATCAGATAGGCAACAATCATTAGAAATCACATGTTAATATTCATTTTAAATGACACTGACTTATTTCAGCTGGTGACAAGACTCCTCCCACCCCTACAGGAGAGGGTAATTCCAAACTACGCTGGAGAAAGGATCAGTTTTGGAGACAGCCACTTGAACTTTCTGAAACGTGAGATCGTAAATCTGTATAAATGGAGAAATCCAATCTGTTGCTAATTAAAGTAGCTAATGTCATAAGCAAATATGTCTTGTGTTAGCTGACGTCACAAACAAAATTATGTAGCTCTGCTTAGTCGAAAAGTCTGTCATGAAGTTGTATGAATTGTATGTCATTGATAAATTTACAATTTAATAATCATTCTGTTGAATATTTTCAAATTAATTTGACTAAACTGTTGCTGCTGTAGTTTAAGGTTCAAAATAGTCTGCACCTGTATATATGGTCACCGTCAAATTTAGATTCGGTGAATTAGTGTTCCAAATGTTCAAGTCGATTACAAACACACGCTCAATGGTGGGTGGAGTTTAGCTAAAATGGTCGGGCAAGGCTAAAAAATGGACCATAGTGACCATTTGCTAAGCGTTTAACTCCTTAATGGCTAAATTTGGTCATGAAAATCTAAATATCTGCTTATTGAATGTCTATTTGCAGACGATGAGAAGACTATTTTTGGTAATTTACCATAGGAATGACTGGCTTGCTTATCAATCCAGTCATTCTGGTGGTAAATATTTAAAAAAGTCCTCTTGGCCTGTAAATTAACATTACTCAAGACCACTGCAGAGGCTGGTTTTGGCCGGATTCGTCATGAAATCGTTAAATGCTAAGCTAGGCAAAACTGCCTTCTGTTGTGGTCGTAAAAGTTCTCATCTATTCGTAAAAGATATATATCCTAACTAAATTTAGGACTATTTGTTACTTTATGGACACTAACTAACTTGGACTGTAACCACCATTTTAGATAGATATTTGCAGGCACCATTATGTCAGACTAGTGTCTTCGCCGGTGAGCAATTGTTCATATAAAACCATTCTTGTAATTCTAATGCTGGTCATTCTTTTGCTGGCTTCCAAGGTGAGCACATAGTAAGCATTGCATAGTACAATGCTAGTTCTATATTTCCTATGGTGCAAATAAAGACAAATATATCTATAACAAGTTAACTGAATGCTCTTGCTACCTATAGCATTGTTGTCAAAATAATCAGCTGATAATACTATTGTCACTAGGCAAGGTTTTGATAACAATTTGGCTGAAAATCATTGATTAAACAACTTTTAGTCATATTTCCGAAAAAGTTGGTCCCGATCCCAGGATGATTCATAATAAGGAAAAATTAGTTACCTCTCCGGGATGTCGAAATCGTTTGAGTGTAGCTTCCGTGACCAGTCTACCAGTCCATGCTGTCACGTGACTCCACAAGATCTGAACAGAGTGACGTTGCCAGCGACCATCAGTTAGTGCTGAAGAAGTGACCGAGATGGTCATGAAAGCTACACTCAAACAATTTCTACATCCCAGAGAGGTAACTAATTTTTCCTTATAAAAAACTTTCAATCAAATTGTTCTCAAAATAATAAGCAGGGCAGATAAGATTGTTCATCAGAGGCAGAGGAACCGGATTGCAGATCAGAAGGTCTAGCAGATCCGTAAACCATGATCAGAAGTACTTGGCATTCCTCCTGCTTGATCTTCTGAAGAATCCTTCGAATCAGGATTGTTGGAGGGTATGTGTATGCATACATTCCCTTCCAACTGATAGCTAGTGCATCCATTGCGATAGCACTTGGATCTGGAATCGGAGAAACATACGTCGTCATCTTCGCATTCGTCTTCATTGTGAATAAATCTATGTTGGGTTTTCCCCAATGTTTGAACCAATGATCCGCCACACATTGATTTAGTTGCCATTCCGTAGGCAGAATGCTCAGTCTTCGGCTCAATGAGTCTGCTAACAGATTCAGCCTTCCCGGAATATGAACTGCTTTCAAGGTGATCATATGTTCCATGCTACCCTCAAAGCAGTTTCGATGTCATCATACAGAGACTGGGTGACTTCATTCCACCCTGGCGGTTTATGTAACTCACTACTGTTGAGTTGTCTGAACGTATCATCACAAATTTTCCCTCCACTTCTTTTAAGAAGTGTTCCAGGCCTAGAATTACAGCCCGTAATTCTAGCATGTTGATATGCTCCTTTGATCCAGATTCCAAAGCCCTGATATTGTGGCTTCTTTCAGGCAAGCTCCCCATCCCTCCATCGATGCATCCATAAATATCGTTCGTTACTTGAGGGTGGGGAGGGGTCAGCATGACCCCCCCCCCCCCCCCCCCCGCTAGGAGATTCCCTCTCTCCATCCACCAATGAAGGAGATGAATGAGAGGATCCAACATTTGAATGCGCGAGTCCAGTGATCTGAATCGGCCGCCTGCGTAAGGTCGCCTGAGGAATGACCGGTTCCATTGAAACCATCAGACCTAGCATTCTCAGATAGACTCGTGCTAGAATATAATGACTGCTGCAAACGAATTGAATGTACGAGAGGAGATTCTCCACTCTCTCCTGGGATGGATAAACATATCCTATCTTCAGATCGAAGAACATACCCAGGTAAACAAACTTCTGGGATGGAGTCAGCTCTTATTTCTGAAAGTTGATTATCCAGCCTAAATCTGTGAGAGTTTTCAAAACTATCTCCAGATTTGCTGTCAAACTTTCTGGGTTGTGTGCTTTTAGCAACCAGTCGTCTATGTAAGTGTGGACTGCTATACTTCTCCTGCGGAGGTATGCCGTGATAGCAAGGAGCCGTCGAGATGCCGAATGGGAGAACTTTGAATTCCCAATGGCATCCCTGAAAAGCAAATCTCAGGAACTGACCAAAACTCCTTGCAATGGGAATGCGGAAATCTATAAATTTGTTTAGAGGTTTGGGGTTGGGAATTGGTCTCCACCACACACACACACACACACACACACACACACACACACACACACACACCCCCACCCCCGGTGTTCTTTGTCACAAGAAACACGGTTGAATAGAAGCCCGGGCAATCTTGCGCCAGTTGAATTGCTTCTTTTAGAATTAGAGGTTCTATCTCCTCTTCTATGCACAACCGCTTGTCTGGATCTCTTGGAATTTGAGTCCAGACCAGTACCAAAGACAGATGCAATGGCGGACGTATTATCCACTCTGGACTGTATCCATGCGAAAGCCATTACCAGACTAAGCGGTCCTGAATTAACCGCTCCCACTCCTGAAAATGGAAAGTCAAATGACCGAAAATTTTTTTAGACCATCAGGCCCGGTTACCACGCGCCGCTCCTCGCGTGCCTCGCCCAGCACCACGTGCACCATGGTGCGTGGGCTGCTGTCTGGGCTGGCTGCGCTTGAGGTGCTGGCTGATGTACAGCAGCACGCTGCTGCTGGCGCGGCCTGCTGGCCTCTGACAATGCCAGCACCGCCACGAGCGTACTGCTGTCGAGCAACCGAGAGCTGAATACGCACGTGTTCTCTACGCAACACCTCAAATTGTGCGCGTGGCGCCCTCTGGTTATTCACCAAGTTCACTGTCTCTTGGAGGTGCCGATAACCCTCACCTCCAGAAAGACCAGGGCCCGCCATAGGCGCTTACAATAAGCACAATTTGAGCTCCTGGGACGGGCACAAGTCTTAAATCAAAAGTGCGCCTCGTTCTCAGTGACTTGGTGACCAACCTAGTCAGGCAATCCAATGCCAGGTTGATCCCATCCTGGATGGCTCATTGATCTGTCACCGGACTAGGCTGTTGGTGCACCGAGGCTGCTACTACCCCTGATAGCAGCTGAGACACATGAGACAGTGTACTAATCGCTGCTCGTGAGCTCTCCTCAGTGCCACACAAAGTGTCATTAGCTGGGTGCATAGCGCCCGAGCACAGTGCTCCTGTGTCAGCACGAGAGCCTGGCCGCGTGTCTTCCCCCAGAGTGGCACGGTCATCCGCGCTAGACCATACCGAGAGTAGTGACTGGCAGTAACTCGGCATCGCATAGCAACCTCGCGGCAGGGGGTGTGGGTGGTGGGGGAGGGCCTTCGCGAGGTGACCTTTTGGTCTGATAGACTCCTCTGCCGCAGGGAACATATCTAAGATATGCTCAGCATACGGCAGAGACTGAGCCGAGGTGGCCAACAGCTTCACCTGTAACCACGCTCACGTGTTACTGGCGGCCAATCGTCCACGGAGAGCTTTAGTCTGACAGCGAGGAGCCACGGGCACGCGTCAGACCAGTCTTCGTCCGTGGCCACCTGTGAATTGCTGACGAGCAGCGGGCCCTCGTCATCTTCGATGGCATTCGCAGGTGGGGCCATGGGGGAGGTTACAGACGTACCTGTCAGCCCGGAGAATGCATACGGGCCCACGAGTGCTGGCATGACATTCTCCACAGGCAGGCCGCGCACCGAGGCCGCACTCGTGTTAGGGGCATAAAGCACATTAGCGCAGTCCGGGTCGTCCGTATGGGATTCCATGGCTAAGCGTGGAATCTTATACGAGCGGCCGTCCGCTCCAAATCAGCCCACGGGCTGTATTATGAAACATGCTCCTGACGGAACAGAGCCATAGGTGCGAGCGGCCGTGTTCCGTATGAGAGGAGTGTAAACGCTCGCATCCATGGCTTCATGATGATCCTGTGGGTCGAGCAGGTAGTCTTCATCATCTTCCTGGTCGGGAAAGTTAGACTCTGGGTTTGGAAGGAGAGCTAACCCAGACTGACCAGGAGAATTCCCGAGGGCAGATGACAAGTTTACTCCGTGAGTGATCGTGGTCAGGCCCGCTGGTCGGGTCCTACCTGATGCTGCTCGCGCCGCTGGATCACCAGGCGATGCGAACATCAAGCCTGGGTCCAAAACGGCCGCCCCTGGATCATTGAAAACCTCGTCCGACCTAGTAGGGCATGATCCACGGACGGGGGCTACCTGCACTGAGGTCTATGCGCAGGAAGATGAAACACCTGTGCCTGGTAACAAACCGCGAAGCATGTCAGGCATCAGGTCTTTCAAAGTCCTGCGCACCTCACTCACTAATTCTACCTTGAAGGCCTCAAGCTCACCCTTCTCAGAGGCATTCTTCTTACCCTCCTGCTTCCCCTTTTTGCCGTCTTTAACCATCAGTCTAGCCTGTAAACCAAAGAATTCAGAGGGTAGATCCCCCCCACTCTTTACAAATGACACATTTGTTGGACAGCCTACAGTCTGTACAAGATGGGCAAGGGTGGGGGAAGAATCTAACCTTCAGGTGCTTGAGGCATTGTGGACATGGTGATTTCTGAAAGGTAGGCATACGAAGAGAATGAGTATTTTAGTTTGTAAAATTTGTTATTTCTTTTTAGTAAATACAAGAAACAAACTCGAGAGAGAGGACACCCACTTTTATTACTGACAACCCTGGAAGGGACAGATGTCTTCTCTTGTTAAACAATAACAAAAAACAACAAGGGAAACCCTATTAAGAATGTTAGAAGAGAGAGAGAAAGATTATGACTATCTAGATATTTCTCCACATTCATAACAAAGGATGATAATGACATCAATTTGATTTCTCTAAACTAAGATTATGACATCAAGGAAGAGAAAAAATCTCTGGTTGATTATGACATCAAACCTCAATGCAACAGCTCCTTCAAGGAGAGGGGACATCAGAAATGAATGCAAGAAATACCTAGAGACTGCATACATTCATCACTCAAGAATAATATAATATAAATTATATATCTGAGAACCCATGCACACACAAGAGAGAATACAGTGCAATAAAGCTGGCAGCAAAAATTGTTAAATATTTTCAAAGAATTAGGTGCCATAACTAATAAACTCCCTTATCCTGAGCATAGGCAAACCATCCTCTTGTGCAGAAGAACACATCCATCCATCCACTGAGTCTTTATCTTTTGAAGAGTGATGAAGGGGATGGGACAAAAGGAGGGAGATATTTATTCGTCTTATATCTCCGACCCTTGGACATATCATAATGATAAGTCAGAAAAAGAGACATGATCAACCTCCGAGTGAAGAACAGGAGCTCGTATCATTCATAGATGATCCTGTGGACACAAAGACACAAGGGATTAGCAGACCTAGGCGCTGGGAGAATTTAACAAGGATTCCCAGCGCCTAAAAACGCGGTAGCGCCAAGTCGGCCATGAACAGAAACCGGTAACATATAAAAGTTACAAGTTTTAATTAATATATGGAACAATATCACCTTAACAGATGATGAGAAGGACTCCTCTGATGATTTTGTATCAGCCATTATGAAAAATGATGATATAAATAGATTGAAAATTCTCAAAAAAGAACTTGGAATGTTTTCCAAATGTTGATTGTTAGCCAATATATTAGAAAACGGAAGTACCAGTATGTGCATGCGCAGTAGGTGGGGTCTGTCATGTGCATGACTGTGTACATTCCCCTGCCCAGTTAGGGGCACCTAACTTTTTATAATTCTGAATATTATTGAATTTAAAGAGACAATATACTAGTATATTAAGAGTGTTAGGGAGGTGATGTGAAAATTTCTTATTCAGGCAGCAACAGTGTTGTGAAATTTTTTTCCCAGAATAATCAGCAGGCTTTCTCTTTTGTTAGCTAACAAATGCATGCACAATAAGTCGGGCTTATATGATATACGGAATCTATACCCAGTCTCAGACATGCTAAAAAATTCTGTTCATTTCATTGTCAGTCAGGAGGTAAGCATATTATGAAATTCACAGCAGGCCTATGTCCGAAGCGATCGTGCATGTGCTGGTGGACTGCTTGCTCTTTGTGAACATATTTCACTCTGAAATACGCATATGATATAGGCCTAGCTAATTGTGTATGCACTTGCTTGCAAACAAAACAGGAAGTCTGCTGATTATTCTGGGAAAAATTTGACAACACTGTTGCTGCCATAGTCAGAAATGATTGTCAATAAAGTTGCACGAAATATCTTCAGCAAGTCTTGCAACGTTGACTACACTACTGATTATTTTGAGAACAATTTGATTGAAAGTTGTTGCTGCTATAGACAGCAACAGTTTTCAGTAAACCTGTTATAAATATATTTGTTGTCACTTGCACCATAGGAAGTATAGACCACTGGTATTGAACTATGCTATGCACATCTATGCGCTCACCTTGGAAGCCAGCAGAAGAATGACTAGCATTAGCATTATGAGAATGGTTTCATGCGAACAATTGCGCACTGGCGAAGACAATAGAGTCTGAAATAATGGCGCCAGCAAATATCTATCTAAAATGGACTGCCTATTTGCAAGCCAAAAGAAGACTATTTTGTTGAGCCCATATTGAAGCCCATATCGAAGCTGAGGATTTCGACATAGCGATCCAAATGACATTCAGTGTACGGCAAGAATTAGGTAAAGTTTTTCAATGGACATTTAATTCATCATGGACTTATACAATCTTAATAGAATTATACAGATTTGATCTATACCATCATTGCATCAAGTCTCCATCATAATTAAAATGAATCAAATTTTCCCCATATTTTTATGGGGTTTGGACTTAGTTTGTTTTGCACTAAGAGTTGTGTAAATGTTAAAGTTTTTCAATGGCCATTTAATCCAATCTTAATTAAACAATCTTAATTATGATGGACTATATCGCGCCATTCATGACGTAATTGATTATGATGTCAGCCTACATGTGACGCAGTTGATTATAGCGTCATATGATTGACTGAGAGGCTGGATTCCTCTATTGAAGAGCTCCAGATAAGAATTAGTCTTTTGAGTTTTTTACTCACAGAGGATGATTATAATTGAGTATTCTTCATATTAATTGTGTATTTCAAAATACTTTTACTCATAGGAAGTGGCAGGAATTGAGTATTTGAGGCCCACTTAGACATGAAAAAAATTTTTTGTATTACCAGAGACTAATTGACTATACTGACTCAGTATAGTCAATTAATCTGTAGTAATACACATTTTTATTACTTCAAAAGTGACTTACATGTATAATTATAACTTTTTGACATGTACATTACTTACGTAATTACACGTACGTACGTGTAGACAACTGAGACAAGTAGACAGTCTAATTGTGGGAGAGCTGTGGTGCTGGAGCGGACTTCATAGAACCACAAGCCACTACATATAGGCCCTATGGCCCAGTAATGAGTGACCAGGTGAAAACAATGTATTATATCTGTTTCAATTGTGAGTTGTGACTGCTCTGAGTCTGATTAAGGTATCAGTCTATCAGAATCACTTGACCCACTCTACATTTACGTCAGAGACAGCCTGAGACATTATTACAATATCAAATCATTTGATATTATCATACATTCATACTGTCTCTGATATACATGTAGAATGGGTAAAAAATTTTAGGTTATATGCCGTTGCTACAGCAGGGTTCTGCCAAGAAATTAATTTAGTGGTGTCCAATGGCCCATCACTGGTGAGAGATAGGGGTAATTTTTTTAATCTTATGGGTCAAATGTACATCGGCCAGTATGATCCCCAAACAACAACCCCCCCCACCACACACACCCACACACAAACACCCAAACCGTGCGCCCAATGCAAAACAAACAAATGAATATCTTACATTGTTGTGTCTTACTTAGTTGAACAACCCAGCCCAACCCACCCACGACCACCCTGTAAACCTACTACTTATTCGCGAAAATTAAAATTTTCTCATAAAAATGTCCTACTGCAGACCTAAAGATGATTATTTTTCAAAATTTACCAATGGAATGACAGGCTCATTATGACCGGAAGCCCTAAGCCAGCAACAGCTCCCAGCAATATATTTTCAAAATATTCAACAGAATATGCTTTAATATGTAAAGAATTACACCTGTATCAAAGAACCAGCATCTTAATGGCCCC
The DNA here is from genome assembly GCA_034401795.1 of Chaetoderma sp. LZ-2023a. Classification (NCBI taxonomy): domain Eukaryota; kingdom Metazoa; phylum Mollusca; class Caudofoveata; order Chaetodermatida; family Chaetodermatidae; genus Chaetoderma; species Chaetoderma sp. LZ-2023a. Next base: position 68,939,969 of record CM067369.1, on the reverse strand, counting down.
CAAAACAAGTGTCTACTATACACACACCCAGGTTTGACTGTGTATTGAATAGCGTGCCGATGACGTGGTAAGGGATTTCCCAGTAATGAGGAAGTCAGCAGCAGCAATTTCCAGGAAATAGGAGAGCTATATTTAGACAAGTGACTACAATCATGACAATGTATCAGATTTTGGTGAGAAATAACTCCAGTAAAAGGATGCTGTTAAATATTTTAGAAACTTTAACATAATGTTGTTGCTGCCTTAGGCTGCAATAACCGTCTGTTAGATATATTTTTTTAATATGCAGTGCTGATAGTTATACTGTCATGACTGTAGTGACCATGTTGCAAGCTATCTAAGGTGCATAGTTCTATGCAGTTGTCATTCTCTACAAATTTGTTGTTTTCAAAAGTGAAAGCATATTCTCATTATAAGTTGAGATTCTTCTTTATAATGATTAGCAGATCACACCGAAACGAAACGAGCGTATGCTCATTGCGGGGCCCATTGGCGATCTTTCATAACACCAAAATAGGACGCATTTCCCCCGGCTCAAATTATTTCCGTCTTACAACTATGCTTAATATATAATAATTGTCCATCTTCGCGGGAGTGAAATTATTAAGTTGCACTGTGTTAAATATTGTATATGCTGTAATAATCTTTGTTCTTGCACCAAAATTCTTCATAAAATATAATACAAATTTGCCGTCAAAATTCAAAAAATCATGTGATGTCAGGAATTTGCGAGTAGATTCAATATTTGGAGCGAGTACTCGGCATAGTCGTCTACTACTCGCGGATCTGTAATTTTGGACTCCGAATTTTGAAATTACTGCATAATATCATTTCTTAATTGTAACCGAGTACTGCAGGTTTGGTCCGATCCACATAACGGATACCCGTTTGAGCATTGATACGAATCATATATACTCTTGACTTATTCAATATTTTGCATATTTGGTAATTGGATTGCATTTTCAATACGCTAGAGGTGTGATTTAAATTGAGTTTTTAAAATATATTTTTGAGTATTTACACAAATACGCTGCTTATCTGGAGCTCTGCTCTATTGCACCTTATATTGTTTATGCGCTCTGTATGAATAAGAAGTGTGAGCACATTATAGTTGCAACATAGGCGACTTCAAAAAATTAAACTGGCAGACCAACTGACTGACCAACAGACTGACATACAGACTTAATATAGTTGCACGGATAAAAACAACATAAAACTACTGTTTTATGAGTAAGATTTTCTTGATTCTGGTATTTGTGCAACTATAATAAATAAACATAGTCAATGTGATTTGTGTTAAAACTTTAGTCATATGGAGCCAATAGTTTCTGGGATATTCACATGTCCTGAATTTGATCTGATCCGGATCTGTTTTTTATCGTGATCATCACCAATCTTTCTAACTCCTCTGGCATGTGGCATGGTAAAATAATTTTTTTGTTAAGATTTGAGTGATATCGGATCAGTAGATTTTAAGATACATCTCTAGCAACACAAACACACGGACAGTCGGATGTAATAGAAATAACCTATTCTTGAGCATATAGTTGTGCAGATCCATCCAGGTATATTTTTCTGTTGTTTAGGAGTCGACCACGCGAGACTGAGTTGGACGTGCATGTTGAGGGAAGTTTGGCTGCTGAAGTTGGCATGATCTGCCTTGATACACTGGAACTTATCATTCAGGTTGTTATTACATATTAGACATACAAGAATAGTATACGCTAGCATTGTTAACCATTTAATGGTCAAGATTGGTCCAGAAAATTGTTGTGCTTAGTGAATGTTCATTTGAGTACCACAGAGAAGGCTATTTTTTAAATATACCACTAGAATGTCTGGCTCAAGCCAGTCCTTCCAGTGGTAAATTAAAAAAAATAGTTTTCTCTCGGCCTGCAAATGGGCATTTCACATCATGAGAACATACTTACCTCCCTAACACTTGATATACTAGTATGTCAGCTCTAAATTCAATAATAATCAGAATTATAAAAAGTTAGGTACCCCTACTGGGCATGTGGAATGTACACAGTCATGCACATGTCAGACCCCACCTCTGCGCATACGCATACTTGTACTTCCGTTTTCTAATATATTGGCTTATAAGCAACATTGAAAACAATTTCAAGCTCTATTTTGTAGAATTTTCATTCATTTTTTTCATCCATATTTCACTATGGCTGAATCTAAAGCGTCAGAGGAGTCTGCCTCATCATCCATTAAGGTGATATTGTTCCATATATTATTTAAGACTTGTAACATTTATTCGTTACCGGTTTTCATTCGCGGGGAATCCTTGATCCCAGCGCCTAAAGTCTACTAATCTCTTGTGTCTTTGTGTCCACAGGCTCATCTTATGATGCTAGAGCTCTTGTTCTTCACTCAGAGGTTGATCACGTCTCCTTTTTTTTCTGACATGTGATATGTCTACGGGTCGGAGATATAAAACGAAAAATATCTCCCTCCTTTTGTCCCATCCCCTTCTTCAGTCTCATACAGATTCGGCAGCTGGTATGGGCGTGATTTTCTGCATAAGAGGATGGTTTACCTGTGTTCAGGATAAGGGAGTTTATTAGTTATGGCACCTAATTATTTGAAATTTTTATCAATTTTTGCTGCCATCCTTATTGCACTGTATTCTCTCATGTGGTTGTGCATGGGTTCTCAGATATATAATTATGGTATTATATTATTCTTGAGTGATGAATGTATGTAGTCCTAGGTATTTCTTGCATTCATAATCTGATATCTCCTCCCCTTGAAGGGGCTTTTGCATTGAGGTTTGATGTCATAATCAGCCAGATTTTTTTCCCTTTTCCTTGACGTCATAATCTTGTTTTTTAAAAGAGGAACTCTTGATGTCATTATCATCTTATGTTATGAATGTGTAGAAATATCTGGGTGTCATGATCAGTCTCTCATCTTTTCTAACATTCTCATGTTATCCTGGGCTGTGTTTTTTATTCCTTATTTTTTATGAAGACATCTGTCCCTTCGGGGTTGTCAGTAATAAAAGTGGTTGTCTTCTCTCTCTCTCTCTCTCTCTCTCTCTCTCTCTCTCTCTCTCTCTCGAGTTTATTTTTTATTTCTTTAACAAAAGTAACAAACTAAAATACTCATTCTCTTCTTATGTCTACCTTTGCAGAAGTCATCATGTCCGTCTTGCTTGAAACATCTTATGGCTAGATTCTTCCCCCACCTCTGCCCATCTTGTACCGATTGTAGGCTATCTAGCAAATGTGCTATTTGTAAAGAGTGGAGGGGGAGGGGAATCTAACCTCTGAATTCTTCTGTTCTCAGGCGAAGATGGTGGTAGGACGGCAAGAGGGTGAGGAAGGAGGAGAAGGGTAAGAAGAAGGCCTCCGAGAAGGGTGAGCTGGAGGCCTTAAAGGTGGATTTAGTGAGTGAGATGCGCAGGACCTTGAAGGACGTGATGCCATTATATGCTTTGCGGCATGTTGCCGGGCACAGGTGTTTCAGCTTCCTGCGCATCAACCTCACTGCGGGTAGCCCCCGTCCCTGGGTCATGCCCTCCTAGTTCGGACAAAGCTTTCAGTGATCCAGGGGTGGCTGACTTGGACCCAGGCTTGATGTTCGCATCGCCTGGTGATCTCCCTCCCCCCCCTGTATAAGATACCACGCTTAGCTGTGGAATCTTATACAGTTGACCCGGAGCGCGCTAGTGTGGCTTATGCTCCTCACACAAGTGCAGCCCCGAATGCCATTGAAGATGACGAGGGCCCTATGCTCGTCAGCAATTCGCAGGTGGTCACGGACGAAGACTGCTCTGACGCGTGTGTGGCTCCTCGCTGTCCATGGATGAAACGACCGCCAGTAACCCGCGGGAGTGGTTACAGGCTAAACCATTGGCCAGCTCAGCTGACTGCCCTATGCAGAGCATATCGTAGATATGTTCGCTGCAGCAGAGGAGTCGATTAGACCGAAAAGTCGCCTTGCGAAGCCCACCCCCCCCCCCCCCCCCCCCCCTGCGAGGTTGCTAGACATTGTTGTGTTACTGCCAGTCAGTACACTCAGTATGGTCTAGCGGCCAGACGGAGCGCGGTCATCCACGCCGCTCTCTGGGTGAAGACACGCGGCCAGGCTCTCGTGCTGACATGGGAGCGCTGTGCTCGGGCGCTATGCGCTCAGCAAACGCCGCACTGTGTGATACCGAGGAGAGCTTGCGAGCAGCAATCAGTGCGCTGGCTCGCGTCTCTCAGCTGCTATCAGGGGTAGTAGCAGCCTCGGTTCACCGGCAGCCTAGTCCATTGACAGTCCAATGAGCCATCCATGATGGTATCAATCTGGCGTTGGACTGTTTGACTAGGTCGGTGACCAAGTCACTGAGGACGAGGCACACGTTTGCCCTGGACAATCTGTGCCCATCCCAAGAGCTCAAGTTGTGCTTATTGCAAGCGCCGATGGCGGGCCCTGGTCTGTTTGGAGGTGAGGGTTGTCAGCACCTCCAAGAGACAGTGAACTTGCTCAACAACCAGAGGGCGCTGCACACACAATTTGAAGTGTTGTGCAGAGAACATGTGCTTGTTCAGCCCTTGGCTGTTCGGCAGCAGTACGCTTGTGGTGGTGCTGGCAGTGTCAGATGCCAGCAGGCCGGCTGTGTTCAGAAACCTTGCCGGCCACACCAGCAGCAGCATGCTGCTGTACGTCGGCCAGCGCTCCAAGACCAAGAATTTTCGGTCACCACAGGTACCACTCTGGTGGTGTCACACGTACCAGAAACATGCCCAATTCTAAAATTTATGTGCACCCCACTAACCGTAGGTACACCAGTGGGAGGTCGATTGATTTTCCACATTCAGGAGTGGGAGCGGTTAATTCAGGTCCACTTAGTCTTGCAATGGCTATCACGCAGATACAGTCCAGAGTGGATAATAGGTCCGCCATTGCATCTGTCTCTGGTACCAGTCTGGACTGAAATTCCAAGAGATCCGGACAAGCGGTTGTTCATAGAAGAGGAGATGGAATCTCTAATTCTAAAAGAAGCAATTCGACTGGCGCAAGATTGCCCAGGATTCTATTCAACCATGTTTCCTGTGACAAAGAACACCGGGGTGGGGTGGAGACCAATTCTCAACCTCAACAAGTTTATAGACACACCGAGTTTCAAAATGGAAACAATAAAATCGGTGTTGTTGGCGTTAGAGAAGGGGATGTGGACAGCTTCGATAGATCTGAAAGACGCTTATTTCCACGTTCCCCTCTGCAAGGACGCCAATGGGAATTCAAAGTTCTCCCATTCGGAATTTCGACGACTCCGAGGGTCTTCACTCGAGTGGTCACAGCTATCACAGCTTCCCTCCGCAGGAGAAATATAGCGATCCATGCTTACATAGACAACTGGTTGCTAAAGGCATACAACACAGAAAGCTTGACAGCAAATCTGGAGATAGTTTTGAAAACTCACAGATTTAGGCTGGATAATCAACTTTCAAAAATCAGAGCTGACTCCATCCCAGAAGTTTATTTACCTGGTTATGTTCTTCGATCTGGAAATAGGATATGCTTATCCATCCCAAGACAGAGTGGAGAATCTCCTCTCGCGCATTCAATTGGTTTGCAGCAGTCGTTATATTCTAGCACGAGTCTATCTGAGAATGCTAGGTGGATGGAGAGAGAGAATCTTCTGGCAGGGTCATGCTGACCCCCTCCCCACCCTCAAGTAATGATGTTTACGGATGCATCGATAGAGGGATGGGAGCTTGCTGGGAAGAGGCCACAATATCAGGGCTTTGGAATCTGGATCTGGATCAGTCAAAGGAGCATATCAACATGCTAGAATTACAAGCTGTAATTCTAGGCCTGGAACACTTCTTAAAGGAAGTGGAGGGAAAGTTTGTGTTGATACGTTCAGACAACTCAACAGTAGTGAGTTACATAAACCGCCAGGGCGGAACAAAGTCGCCCAGTCTCTGTATGATGACATGGAAACTGCTTTGCTGGTGCATGGATCATATGATCACCTTGAAAGCAGTTCATATTCCGGGAAGGCTGAATCTGTTAGCAGACTCATTGAGCCGAAGGATGAGCATTCTGCCTATGGAATGGCAACTAAATCAATGTGTAGCAGATCAACTGTTCAATCATTGGGGAAAACCCAACATAGATTGATTCACAATGAAGAAGAATGCGAAGATGACGACGTACATTTCTCTGATTCCAGATCCAAGTGCTATCAAAATAGATGCACTAGCTATCAGTTGGAAGGGAATGTATGCATACGCATACCCTCCAACAATTCTGATTCCAAAGATTCTTCAGAAAATCAAACAGGAGGAATACCAAGTGCTTCTGATCGCCCCGAATTGGCAAAGCCGATCATGGTTTATGGATCTGCTGGACCTTCTAGTCTGCAATCCGGTTCCTCTGCCTCTGATGGACACTATTATCTTCCAGGGCAAGACCCTTCACAGCAATCCGTCAATGTTTCAATTGACTGCATGGATGGTGTAAAAAAATATGCAATTAAGGAGGGCTTTTCTGAGCAAGCAGCCAATTTTATGGCCAGAGCCAGAAGGGGGTCAACCTCCAGAGCATATAATTATAAAATCAACATTTGCAGAATGGTGCTCAAAGAGATGTATCAATCCAATGGATGCATCTATTCAGGTAGTAGCTGATTTTCTCTGTCACCTGTATGATGCTTATAGTGTTAAGCCTAATTCTATTGCTGGATATAAATCAGAATTAATGACTGTTATCCCTTGCTTGGCAAAGAGGGAAAGTGATGAAGTATGTGTTCTAAATACTTTAATCAAAGGTATGGGCAATCTCAGACCGAGAAATCCTCCAGCGACACTGTCATGAAGTCTCTCTGGTTCTTCAAGTTTTGAGTGATAAACCTTTTGAACCACTTAGTGCTATTTCTGTAAAATTATTGACACTTTTCCTACACTTCCTCAGAAAGAGGGGGGGTGGGGGAGGGGGTTGAGAGCGCATTTGCCTTTTGATAAATCTCTCTTCATCGGTCGATTATCCGATGCAAAATTCTATTCCGGGTTGTGTTTTCAGACACAATTTCAGATGTTTTAAATCTCTTGAAAATTCAAAGAGCTAGTCTCTTCGAGGGTGAACTGGTTTTAGGACCTTGCCTCCCTCCCGCCAAATTTACTTTCAAATTCTGGCTTTTATCAAGAGTGTTAGAAGGTAAGTATGTTCTCATGATGTGAAATAAGAACATTTATCAAAGTTCTTTTTCACAAGTGAGATGACATACTTACCTCCCTAGCAAGATCCCGACCTCTCTACCCCACGGAGGCATGGTCATTTGGTTATTTGAATAGTTGCTTCTATGTCAGCCAATGTTCAGTAACAGAAGTACCAGTATGCACATGCGCAGAGGTGTGGTCTGACATGTGCATGACTGTGTACATTCCACCTGCCCAGTAGGGGCACCTAACTTTTTATAATTCTGAATATTATTGAATTTAGAGCCGATATACTAGTATATCAAGAGTGTTGGGAGGTAAGTATGTCATCTCACTCGTGAAAAAGAAATTTGATAAATTTTCTTATTCCTCAAGATGCCTTCAGAGTCTGGTGTTGGCCAGCGTGACTGTTAAAGTGTTAAGTACAGGGATGGCATGCACTAGTGTATTTATATCCTATGTTATCTTGCACCTGTGTATGAGTATTACCATTGTGAGCGAGTATCCATTATGGCTTTGATCTAGATACAACTGGCTAACAGACAGACAGACCAATCAGCATAATATTACTGGCAGCTAAAAATAGCTCAGATGCATCTTATCATATCAAGGTATTCATGCACTTTAATGGACATGTCTATTAATACACCTTTTTATAAGCTCGCGCAAAGCGGGATCATTTTATTTGATGTCGATCACTGTTCATCCATCTGTCTATCCAGCTGTCTGTCTGCTTCTTGTCCGATTCATGATCGAATCTACCTACAACTTTTTTTACCTGATATATCATGCAGTTCCTTGACTCCATTTTGACAAAATCTGTCCATATTCAGCAAAGTTATCTCCCCTGAATGCCGTAAAATTTGTCAAAACTCTTTCTTGTCTGATGTAGATGCAGATCATCAAAAGTTTTGAACCTACACTCAGAATTTTTATTTAACGATTCTACTTTTTCAGCTGATATATTGGGTGGAGCGAGTACCATGAATTTATTTCCTCATAGGCTGCCCATATTCGCCAGAGTTATCTCCTTTGAAAAGCATAAAATTTATCAAAACTTTATTGTCTTGGTTTGGTCTCCGAGAGATTTGAACAGCCACTCAAAATTCTTTGTCTAGGTATATATTAGGCATAGACAAAGTGTCACGATTCCAGTTTGGCTAAATTAGCTCATATTGCTCGATAACCGAGCCAATCATTCCAGTGGAAATTTTCAAAAATAATCTTGGTCTACAAATGGACATTTTATGAGAAAATAAAATTTTTTTAAACAAATTCAAGGGTTAAAGGATTGAGAGACTGGTTTTGGATGACTTTACCGTTAAAGTGTTAAATTTTCATAGCAAAGATGGCCAAAACTGGTCTCTGCACCGGTCTTGAGGAGTATCTACTTGCTGACCAAGAGAAGACTATTTTTACAATTGTACCACTGGGATGACAGGCTTGATACTTGAGCCAGTCATTCCAGTGGTAAATGTTAAAAAATTGCATGGTCTAGACCTGCAAATGTTATTGGGGCACTCGGCTATCTTCATTACATTCAGAAAACCGAGTTTTGCTGACTTAAACTCCCCAATTCACTCATCTTAATAATTGTTCTTGGAGCAGGAAAGTACACAGTTTACAGATTAGCTGTGACAGTTCATTTCTCCTGCTCCAAGATAAGGAGTATCTTGTGGGCATCTTGCTCCTAGCCTCGTCAACTCTTGGGTCACTTAATGTCCATGTGCAGACCTGATCACACAGAGCGGGTGGGTCTAGGAGCAAGATGTCTGTCACGCTTAGTCTGCCCCTGCCGCCAAACATTTTTTATTAGTAAGGATGTTTGGGAATATAGATAAGAAAATAAATGTTTTGAACCTAATTCCGGTCTTGGGTTGTCAGCATAAATGGACATTTAATAAGTAAATATATTTTAATTTGTGACCAAATTTGTCCACTAAAGGTCGAAGACAAATTTTACAAAACAATAATATTTATATTAATTCTGCTAATCAATTAATGCTCATTAATAATCGTATCTTTTGATCTGATTTCAGATTGCACAACATTCTGACTCAATGCAGTTACTGCTGAACTCTGCTTTACGTGTTCTGTTACATGCGTTTGGCCTCAATCAGAGCACATTGGCTCTCCAGAACATATTTGCTACACAGAGGTCACTCGTGTCAAAGGTAAGCCAACCACACTGGTAGCTGCATTATCCTTTCTTATGTAATTTCAACTATTTTTTAGCTCACCTCAGTATTAGCTTATGCCATGGTAGTCATTCGTTATCAATCATTGTTGGCTAAAATATTAATTTTGCCACTGAGGAAATGGGATCATTTTCTCAGATTGTTATAGATGAAAAGTGTTCATCAAATGTCAATTGGTCCTGTTTCTCCAAAATGCTTTTGGAAGTTAATCGTTCTATTATCTCTAGGCTAAACATGAGAATACTTTTTGACTTAGTATGAATGCCTTCCAAATAAAATAAAATTTATTCTATGCTGTTCTATACATTGTACAATATAGTCTGGACGTTTTATGAAGGAAAGAAAGGTTATTTGTACAGAGAAAAGACCTTTCGTAGCATCACATGATCATGGAAGAGCCACCGAAAGTTGATCTAGTGACCGCCATCTCATTGTGCATCAGGCAAAAATGGCATCAGAGAAAGTGTATATATGACTACGGTCACTCTATCTACATAGTCAGGTAATGATATTGACAACCAGCGAGAACTTTATTTTGACCGGACTTAGCTCGCAGAAGAGCTGATGTCGTTATAAAATGATATTGGTCTGTCATGAAAGTTGCAATGGTTCACCATGACGGTGGCTAAATTGTATGTATTTGGCGAATTTATAATTTAATAAATATTCTGTTGAATATTTTGAAACTAAATTGACTGGGAGCTGTTGCTGCCATGAGCAGCAACAGCCCCCAGTCAATTTAGTTTCAAAATATTCTACAGCCTACCTGTATAGGTATTTGGAATTCGGAATCTGGGAAATTGATTCAACCACACTACAACGTGGGTGGAGCTTAGTTAGAAATAGGGCAGGGCATATCTAGAAATGGATCGCTATGTTATGTACTAACACAGGCTTATATATATTTCAGTTTCCTGAGATGCTGTTTGAGGATGAGACGGAAGAGTGTGCGGATTTGTGTCTGAGACTGCTGAGACACTGTAGTGCTTGTATAAGTGCAACAAGGTCACAGGCCAGCGCATCACTATATCTGCTCATGAGACAGAACTTTGAAATGGGAAATGTAAGTACGAAGTAAAACTACTCGCAGTCAAACGACTCTATAGCAGCCAACTGCTTTCGTGGACAACAAACAATGGTTCTTTCTTACCATATGTGGTGATTGTTGGTAGTGCGACCAATTAGAAACACAATCATTTGGCCAAAAGCCTATTTGCTACAGCAAATGAGTTCCAATTAACCCTTTAACTGTCTCGCTGCTGCAAGTCTCCAGACAATAATTTCAACAAAAACTTGATTTGATGAATATTTTTAAAACAATTTGACTGAAAGTTGTTGGCGGCTTAGCCACCAACAACTTTCAGTCAAATTGTTTAAAAAATATTTTGCCACTTCAGAGATATAACCCCTGAAATATGTTGTCTGCAAAAACTCAGCAGTCAGACGGTTAATGGTCAAGCCAAACACGGCAGACTATTTTTGAAAATTCACCACATTTAATAGGATTCCATTAGTAAATTTTGTTAAATAGTCTCTTTGTATGCAAATAGTCATTTTCTATGAGATAATTTAAATTTTCTTGACCAAATTCAAGGATTAAATGGTTAAGGGATGTCTGCTGCTATAATGATCAAGCGGGCCAAACTGGCCTGTCCAATGGTCTTGAGGAATGTCCATTTGCAGGCCAAGAGAAATCTATTTTTGAAAATTTAGCACTGGAATGCGTGTATATATAACTGAGCCAGTCATTCCAGTTGTAACATTGCAGATCAAGAGAAGACTATTGTTTTTAACAATAGTCTTCTCTTGATCTGCAAATGGACATTGAATAAGTCGATATTTTGATTTTCTTGACCAAATTTGACTATTAAATATTTGCATGCCTTGCATGAACATGTATGTACTCGTCTGCCTTTAACCCTCACCACTCTGATGTCAATGTTCTATCTTTTATTGTGTCAATATCAAAGACACTGGTGTACATTTTTCAACAATTTTGGTGGAAGATATTGTTGTCTATGACAGCACCATCTCCCGCCAAATTTGTTGAAAAATGAACACCAGTTCATCTTTTAATTTAATTTGAAAATTAAAAATTTTGGCACCAAAGTGGTAAGGGTTAGGGTTCTCATCGAGTAGAGAAACAGTCAGTCAGCTTAGCTAAAGCGGTATTAGACTAAGGCAGCAACAACTTTGTCAAATTGTTATCTATGCAATGAGCTGACTTTCAATATCTTAATCTATCTATGCATTCAGAGTGACCACCACTTATTGTTGGTTAACTCTCGCTATTTAATCAAAATCTGTTTATTATCTGTATATGGATATATATCAGCATCTCATGTAATGAGTCAGGAAACAATGGTCGGAACAGCGCTCATTCTACATTTAAAATCTACAATTTTAGCTAATTTTTGTACAGGAGGTTATTTATATCCTACACAAAAATGAAGATTTGAGAAGCTTCTATTGGATAAAATTATTATCACCATATCAAGTGCAAAATTACACACTACTCAAACACATCCCCTAAGCAATGTCTCAACACATTATTAACGATCAAGAAACTCCAAATTTGTGTCTAATCAGTGTCCATTTGCATGCCAAGAAAAGGTTTTTTTTTTAATTTAGCACTGGAATTCATGACTGGCTTGATAACCGCGACAGTCATTTCTACTTCGAATAATACTTACCAGATGTACTGTTATGATAATGTCTATTATCTAGTCTAGCTCAAAATAAACAATTAAAACTCTGCACTCTTCATGGTCCTGCCCATACTGTGTCTGGGAATTACCATTAGCCTCCAGGTACTGATTTAATTCCCAACAAAAGTCAGATTCGTCTATTTTGCTCGACTATACAGTCGCGTTTTTGTAGTCTGAAAATTAGCTTGAATTTGTGCATTTTGAGTGCCGTGAGCAAGTTCTAATCGCTGGCATAATGGAAGGAAAAAGGAAATTGTCGCAGGGGCAGGTTGTATCAAGCTAGAATTTATACATTCGTGCCATAATGACTGAATTTTCTTTAAATTGCCACATTGTTTTAAAATGGTAGCCATTGTTGGAGTCGCTCTGTTACCCGTGAACTTTTTAATCTAATCCGGGTACTCGGTTAATTTCTCTTGCGACTCTGTTCCTTCCAAGATGGATGCACCCTTAGCCAAAATGGTGACGCCCTTGATTAATGTTTTGATTTGGCTTGGCGTGTCTATGCACTCTGTTTTAAGCCCATCTTTAGCTCTCGCTTCACTATCGAGGGTGTTTGTAGCGATCGGTCTTATTTTCCTGGCTATTTTAACGTTAGTTAATTACCAAGTCGTGTTTATTAAATTTTCACTCTAAGATTTTCAGTTTTTAAGTAATTTAAAATTACAATCAAGTAAATTGTGCATGTAGCTCGTCATCATATTATCATGTGCAGCATTTTAATTCTTATTCTGTGTTCGCAGAAAGTGAAGGGGCAAGGCAAAGCCCTGCCTGATACGCTTTGCTCGCGCTATAACCGCTTCATGAAGCGGAAGTTCTCTGGACATCACTGTGTTGCCTGCGCGAAGTGCAAAGTTGGAAGCCCTTGCGATATATGCGCGAAGTGGTCGTCGGAGTTGGTGGTGGAATTCGATCGCGATCGGCGTGCGTGTTTGGAGAGAATCGTGAGGGACAAGGCGGCAAAAGTGGATCAGGCATCAGTCAGACGTCTGGAAGAGCGCCTGAGTGAGCGGATGGACTCGGCCTTGGGTGTTTGGGTGGCCCACTTCAAAGTAATGTTTGAGTCCTTTCAGTCCCGTCGATGCAGGCTGGTGCAGGATTACCTATCGGTGATCCGGCTAATTCCGCGGAGGGACATGCACCTGTCCTTGCTTTGGCTCAGGACCAACAGCGGCGGAAGAAGATATCTTCCTGATGGAAGACTCTGGCATGCCAGAGCTTTTCACATCAAGAGTATACTTACCTCCCTAATACTTTTGATATTGCTAAATATCGGCTTTCACTCGATAAACACTCAGATTAAAACAGTTAGGTGCCCCTACTGGGCAGGGAGTCAGAGCGTAGTCTGGCGGATGCCAGCCCCACCACCGCGCATGCGCAGACTAGCACTTCCTCTTTGCTAATTTATTGGCAGAGAGTCTACACATGTTTTTGTGCTAGAGCTTTTCTTTACTCAATTCATAGTCTTTTTGTGTGAATTTGGAAGTGATTATCCCTGATAAAGATGGCAGAAAGGATGACTTCGCCAGAGGAGGGCCCAGGACCTTTAAATCAGGTGACTTCTAGTAAAATTAGCGAGTTTTTTCCCCGGTGTAATGTGTTTCCGGGACTCGCGTTTACCGTGATAAGCGCCTTGTTTAGTTGGTTTATTTCAACTAGGTGCTATATAATACTAATCTCTCTTTGTGTTTATGTCCGCAGGTCTGTGTGACGATATGTAATGGACATCACATCAGCAGAGGGTTTGTTTCTCTCCACCATGGTTCCATTTCCTACTAATACTGTTAGGTTATCTAACCAAAAATTTTATGTCCAGTGAGTCGGAGGCCTAGTATAACGGTCTTCTCACTTTGCCCTCTTGATCCAATTCCTTCCCCTAGAGGTGGAGAGAGTTAAGAGGCGTTCAGTTGGTGGAGTGCTCCAGTTCATCACGTTGGATGGTTTGTCTATACAAAGTGTCAGGTATCTAATTATTGATATGAGGTGATGTTAATTATTTAGAGAGGAAAGGGAGATAATTAACAGTATTTGCCATTGTTATCAGTATATATCTGATGGTTGTGTAGTCGAAATGTCCATTCTGCACATGTTCTGGTTAGAGATACAATTCGTCCTTGCACTTGGATGTTTGTTGGGGATCGATTTTTTCCTGTCATAGGATTAATGACGTCATAATCAGCCTTGCTCTTTATTAACAATTAAAGTTTGTCCAAAGCTGGTTTTCTGATGAATATTGATCTTTATGATCATTTCCTTCTCTTGAGTTGGTGAGTTTCTGAGCTTAACTAGATTGCTCATACTCCTCGTCCTTTGCCCTGTTTCAGAGACCTGGTTGTGCGTCCTGTGGACGGTTTTTGAAGGACAAGTTTGTGCCTCATCTCTGTTATCAGTGTAGCCCCTGTGGTCCCTTGCTTAATTGCGAGATATGTAAGCACTGGGGGGGGTGCGAGCTAATGTCCGAATTCTTGTGCTTGCAGGCGAAGGACAAGGTGGTGGAGGAGGAGAAGAAGAAGCAGAAAAGAGAGGGTGTGAGTAAGAAGGGTAAGAGGAAGGCCTCGTCCGCGGTGGACATGGAGGCCTTCCGGACCGAGATGTTGGGAGAGATGAGGAGGACAATAAAGGATTTGGTTCCAGAGTTGCTTCGTGGCATGCTTCCTGGACCAAATCCTTTGCTGGCCTCATCATCTGCTTCGGAGCAGGTAATCCCCACCTCTGAATCACCTTTCCTTAGTACGCTTCCGTTGTTCGAAGATTCAGAGGTGGCCCCATTAGAGGGGGCGTTCCACGACCCTGGCAGCAGGCTTAGTGCCGCGCCGAGGGGCCGTGGACGGTTGTCGCTGGAACCCGCGGGCTGCTTATCAGTCCAGGGGTATCCGCACGCCACGGGTGCCAGTACCTCCTATGGCACCTTCCCTGGCCAGTCCGGGTTAGCTCTCTTTGCTGACCCGGAGTCTAATCTGTCTGGCCAGGAGGATGAGGATTACCTGTTGGGGTCGCTGTCTGAGGACGTGGCCATGGATTATGACGTCTGTGCACCCCTCGCGGGGAATACAGGCGACTTATTCCACGGTTCTACTCACGCAGGGGTAGAATCCACGGTTCAGACTGTGGCCCTGGGCGCTGAGGGCCAGCGTTACCGCATACCTCGGCTTGCCGAGAGTGTCGCTGGTGCTGGCCGGGGCCGTGGTGGGGCGGTATGTGCCCCGCGCTCTACCACGGCGCCTGCTCCTGGTCAAGCCAGTGAGATTAGCATGCCGGTGTTGTCAGGCCCGCATGCTCTCCCTGGCTTGCCAGGGGTATCAGCGTATCCGCCGTCAAGCTCTGTTGCTTGCGCTCAGGAGGAAGACGAAGGCCCCCGTCTTGTAGAGCGCTCGCAGCTAGCCACGGAGGAGGATTGGTCTGACGCTTGCCAGTGGTTGGTGAGTGTTAGACCAGATCTGCCCGTGGAGCAGTCGGCTAGCCAGCGTGACCACAGGCCGTGGTTAGCTGGTAAGCCTACTGCTAACGCTATGCCTTCTCTGCCGCTGGCAGAGCATGTCGTTGACATGTTCGAGGCGGCGGAGACGTCCATTAAGTCGAGTGGACGTCTCGCGAAGGCCCCGCGCGAGATGGCCAGGCGTTGCCGCATCGTGCCCCTGGATTACCAGCGGTACGGTGTGGTACCTAAGCCGAGCGTGGATGACCGCACGGCTTTGGGTGAGGATGCGCGGCCAGGCTCCCGTTCTGACATGGGAGTCTTGTGTTCGAACGCGTTGCGTTCAGCAAATACCGCGTTGCGTGATGCGGAGGAGAGTGGGGGGGCTTCGATTGCCGCTCTGTCCCACGTCTCCCAGCTGTTACAAGGGGTAGTAACAGCATCCGCATCGCGCCAGCCAAGTCCGGTCACAGTCCAGCGAGCCATCCAGGATGGTATCAACCTGGCTCTGGACTGTATGACTCGGGCGGTGACCAGGAGTGTCTGGGCAAGGCGCACATTTGCCTTGGACAATCTGTGCCCGTCCCAAGACCTGTACAATAGGCTACTGCGTACGCCTATGACAGGTTCGGGTCTCTTTGGAGGTGAGGGATGTAGGCACCTCCAGGAGACGGTTACTCTGGTAAATAACCAGAGGGCGCTGCACGAGCAGTTTGAGGTGCTTCGTCGTGCTAACGTTCGCGCCGCACCCCCTGCGTATCGTCCCCTGCAGGCTCGAGGTGGTGGTGGCCAGGTCAGAGGCCAACCACCATCGCAGCGTCGGCCTCGGCCGCGTGCGATTCGGCCAGCAGCGAGGGGGGCGCAGGCTCCTCAGGCGCAGTCAGCCAGGCAGCCGCCCGCGCACCGAGGTGCGCGCGGTGCTGGTCGTGGCGCGCGAGGATCTGGGCGTGGTAATCGTTCCTGATGGGACGGTTACCGCGGTGAGAACCGCTCCGGTGTTTCTGGCAAAGGAGACAGTGCCGCTCTTGCACTCCTTATGTCCACCTCTATACCTAGGTGGACCGGTGGGAGGCCGGCTAGCTGACCACATGCAAGAGTGGGAACGGTTAACTCAGGACCGTTTAGTCTTGCGATGGCTTTCAGTTGGGTATCATCCCGATTGGATGACAGGCCCGCCATCGCGACTGTCTCTAGTGCCGATCTGGACTCCAAATCCGAGAGATCCAGAGCAAAGGTTGTGTATCGAGGAGGAAATAAATTCCCTCATACAAAAAGGAGCTATTCAGCCAGCACAAAGGTGTCCGGGCTTCTATTCAACCCTGTTCTTAGTAACAAAAAACACCGGAGGGTGGAGACCAATTCTCAACCTCAAGCCATTGAACAAGTTCATAGAGACGCCCAGTTTCAAGATGGAGACTGTGCGCTCGGTGTTGGCGGGGTTAGAGAGGGGAATGTGGACAGCGTCGATAGATTTGAAGGACGCTTATTTCCACATCCCCATACACAGGAGTTTCCGTCGCTTCCTGAGATTTGCATTCCAGGGCAGACAGTGGGAATTCAGGGTGTTACCCTTCGGAATTTCCACGGCTCCTCGGGTTTTCACCCGTGTGGTTCTTGCTCTCACCGCATACCTCCGCAGGAGAAGCATAGCAGTCCACACGTACATAGACGACTGGCTGTTGAAAGCGCACACCCAGGAAAGTTTATCGGCCAGTCTGGAGATTGTTTTGAAGACTCTCACAGACTTGGGCTGGATGATCAATTTCCCAAAATCAGAGCTGACTCCATCCCAGAAGTTTGTTTACCTGGGGATGTTCTTCGATCTAGAGACAGGATATGTTTTTCCTACTCAGGAGAGAGTTCAGAAACTCATCTCATTGATTCAATCAGTGTGCGACAGTCGTCATGTCCTGGCACGGGTTTACTTGAGAATGCTGGGGTTGATGGTTTCATTGGAACCAGTCATTCCTCAGGCTTACGCAGGCGGCCGATCCAGTTATTTCTCATGACACAATGGACCCGGAGTACAGGTTCGCTGGACTCGAACGTGTCAGTGTTGGCGCCTCTGATTCATCACCTGCAATGGTGGTTGGACACAGAGAAACTCTTGGGGGGGGGGGGGGTTATGCTAACCCCTCCCCACCCTCAGGTGACTGTGTATACAGATGCATCGATGGAGGGCTGGGGAGCTTGCCTGGAAGAATCCACGATATCAGGGCTTTGGAATCTGGAACAGTCAAAGGAACATATAAATCTACTGGAGCTAAGAGCAGTAGTCCTGGGCCTGGAACATTTCTTACAGAAAGTTCAGGGCAAGATTGTTCTTATTCGTTCAGACAACTCAACAGTTGTGACTTACATAAACCGCCAGGGCGGAACGAAGTCGCCCAGTCTCTGTATGATGACATGGGGACTGCTTTGTTGGTGCCTGGATCACCAGATTACCTTGAAAGCAGTTCATATTCCGGGAAGGTTAAATCTGCTAGCAGACTCATTGAGCCGGAGGATGAGTGTTTTACCCACGGAATGGCAACTAAATCAATGTGTGGCGGATCGTCTGTTCGGCCATTGGGGGAAACCCAACATCGATTTGTTCGCAACGAAGAAGAATGCGAAGATGATGACGTACGTCTCTCCGATTCCGGATCCAAGCGCTTTCGCAACAGATGCGTTAGCTATCAGCTGGGGGAGAATGTATGCATACGCATTTCCTCCAGCAATCCTGATTCCAAAAATTCTTCAGAAAATCAGACAAGAGGAATGCCAAGTGCTTCTGATCGCCCCGGATTGGCCAAGCCGATCATGGTATACGGATCTGCTGGACCTTCTGGTCTGCAATCCGGTTCCTCTGCCTCTGATGGACGACATTATCTTCCAGGGCAAGGCCCTTCACAACAATCCGTCAATGTTCAGATTGACTGCGTGGATGTTGTCAAGGAATCTAGAATTAAGGAGGGCTTTTCTGAGCAAGCAGCCATGTTTATGGCCAAAGCCAGGAGGGGGTCAACCTCCAGAGCATATAATTATAAAATCAACAGATTTGCAGAATGGTGCTCAAAAAGATGTATTGATCCAATGGATTCATCTATTCAGGTAGTAGCTGATTTCCTCTGTCACCTGTATGATGCCTATAGCCTCAAGCCTAACTCTATTGCTGGTTATAAGTCAGCTTTAATGTCTGTTATTCCTTGCTTGGCTAAGAGGGGAAGTGATGAAGTAAATACATTAAATGTATTAATTAAAGGCATGGGCAATCTAAGACCAAGGAATCCCCCTGTGATTCCGTCTTGGAGTTTATCGCTAGTGCTTCAAGTACTAGGTGATAAGCCTTTTGAACCACTTAGTTCCATTTCTATGAAACTATTAACACTGAAGACTGTGTTTTTAATTGCTGCGGCCTCGGCTAGGCGTAGAAGTGAAATTCATGCCTTATCAGCCGAGGATGACCGTTTTGTGGTTTCAGGGGAAGGCCTTAAGCTGCTACCTAGGATTAATTTCTTGGCTAAGAATCAGTCGTTGAAATATCCAGGTCAACCTATTGTTTTGCCTGCTTTAACTAGATATGATCCTAATTCTAAAGCATGGTGTCCCGTCCGGGCGCTTCTCCGGTACAAACAACGTACATCGGAGTGGCGCACCGACCAGTCGGCGTTATGGTTGTCATATATTGAACCCCATGGCAGGGCTTCTAAGGACACCATTTCCAGGTGGATTGTAGAATGCATTCAGTTTTGTCATAAATCCGCCACCGGGAAGCAGGTTGACGTGGCCAAGGCTCACAGTGTCCGCGGCGTAGTGACATCCACTGCCCTATTTAATGGGGTCCCTGTGGATGATATTATGTCGGTGGCTCAGTGGCACTGTGAGTCAAGTTTTACAGACCATTATCTCCGTGACACCTCTAATCCTCTCGCCTTGTCGATTTTGAAAAAATAACTAGGTTTATATTTTTGATGAGGTTTCCTCATTGCTTATATATTTCACAATTAATTTATGGAAACAACCACTTTTTTGGGACTGCATCATTCTTCACCAATGGGAAGATGATGTCAGCAGCCTTTTCAACAAGGTCAGTCTTGTCCATGGGTTGTCCATTGTTGATTGTCTTGTCACGTTACCCGTTATTAATATGATGGTGGTTTTGTGTATTTATGTGGTTCATTGTTGAGAGTATACGAAAAGGGAGTTTTTTCGTCTCTGTCCTGTAGTACATGGCACTTGTACGTAGAGAGCGTATAGGACATTGAGGTCATTCGACTCTTCCTCCCAGGAAGGAGGGGGGGGGGGGGAGCGCATATGACATTCGGTCATCTCTCATACATCGGTGGTGTTATCCGATGGCTAGTCAAATCCTGACTGTTTTTCATACAGTTTCAGAAGTTTAAGTGCCTTAAACGCAGAAAAGCGTATAGGGATGAGCTGGTCTTTTGACCTCGCCTCCCTCCCGCCGAATTCACTGTCGAATTCTGGCAATATCAAAAGTATTAGGGAGGTAAGTATACTCTTGATGTGAAATAAACGAAATCAAGGATTTCTTTTTTCACGAGAGAGTTGATACTTACCTCCCTCGATACGGACCCGGCCTCTCCACCCCACAGAGGCTCGGTCTTCAGGCTCTTAATAGTTGCATGTGTATCAGCCAATAAATTAGTCAGAGGAAGTGCTAGTCTGCGCATGCGCGGTGGTGGGGCTGGCATCCGCCAGACTACGCTCTGACTCCCTGCCCAGTAGGGGCACCTAACTGTTTTAATCTGAGTGTTTATTGAGTGAAAGCCGATATTTAGCAATATCAAAAGTATTAGGGAGGTAAGTATCAACTCTCTCGTGAAAAAAGAAATCCTTGATTTCGTTTATTCACAGGTGACAGATTCCGGTACTTCCCGTGGGTCACCCATGGGTTTTGTATGGGTTTGTCAACCAGGTGGAGATGTTGATGTTCCATCAGGCATTTTTCACCCGGACTTCGCTCAGTCCATAGTGCCATCAGAGCCGTGTTATATGGCTCCCGTCGGCATCGCAGATGCAGTTATGATGGCTCCTCTCGGAGTCCCATCTCCTGCCGTAGTAGCGGCCGTGGTCCCAGCTCCCATGCTGGAGCCGATGGATTGCCGTGATTCCGTGTCTGGCGATTCACTGGATACTGGAGCCGCAAGTAGTCGAGCCATGGACCCGCTTCGAATGGGAAGTTTGGTCCGTGGTTCTCAGCATGGATCGTCGGTGGCCTTTTCATCCAAGAGTGAGAAGGAAGATGAGGATGGTAGTCCATTGATAGACGAATCATCTTTTGCACCGAAGCTGAATGGATGCAGGTTCTTGGCTGAATGTCTGACCATCTCGGGTTGACACCAGCTCAGGAATCTCAGCACGATCCGGCAATGGAGTGGATGTCAGAGTGTGCTGCAAGCGCTGTGTCGAGTGGCTCTTCGGCCATACCGACTGCTCTTGGACACTCAGACTTCTGACATGTTGGAAGTCGCGGTGTACTGTCTGGTTCAGGCGGAGTATTCTCTGCGCATGGCCCCTAAGGGGATAAGGAGTAGGGTCCGCTTTCCGGAGCAAGTCTACCATCAATGTGCTCGTGTTCCTTGGCTTTCAGTTTGGGAAATAGAAGCGCTGAATAGGCCATTAGCTGGGAAAGCCAAGGGTCATTCGCGACCCTTGGTTTCCCAGGCTAACAAATATCCCTTGAATGAGTTAACTCTCTTGAGGCTGCAGCGAGAGCGGCTATGGCTGCTCTCTCGCATGGATACACTGTCCTGCAGGGTATGCTGCACGATTTTTCGATTTAATCGTGAAGTTTGATTTATTTTTAAATAATGTAATTGAGGAAAAATCGGAAAATCGTCAAAAATTTCATGTTTTTTAAAATCTGAAGTGTGTACTTTTCCATCGCATTTTATCAGTACATGAGTACAATTATAATCGATTCACGCCTGTGTTCCTTGTGTTTATATCCCGCCATGTCATGCACGTGTCGAATAATTACTAATCACAATGCAAAGCGCTACAATAAACAAGCTAACAATTAGGGTAACACCTTTGTCATTGAGAAAACCAGCTAGTTACTCCGTCAAATCGCCATATAATTTTCTTTCTTTCGCTGCAGACCCTGAGTCTGTCGTGAAATGCCAAGTATATACTTAGTTGCAGAGTGTTAGGCAATCAGTGAACATAATTCTTTTTAATTCTAGAGTTAGCAATTTCAGGCGGTGTAATAATTTTTCATTTTTGATTCGGTTGTCGTGTCAAATTAAAGAAAATAAAGCAACAGCATTCCAGATTGTTTGATTCTGAACTGTGCGTTTTGTTGATTACTCTTAAATGTAAATCGTACATTCTGAAAGCAACTATAAACTGCACTATAGGACGAGTACGCCGTTACACTCGTACCTACTCAAAGCTACCGTCCTATGTATGTGGATTGCACAGTATCTTCCCAGGTACTAATATTAGCATATTCGCGTTACTCCGGTAATGACCTAAACTCCTCCTACAAAGGGAGGCTATAAACGGAAGCTGATACATCATGTAATTTATATTTTTTTCTCGGCGTCATTTTATCTCAAATTTTGATGAAATAAATAATGTTTATTAAACTACCATTAAAATTTGACTAAAGGACGCAGTTTTTTGGATAAAATACATGTACTAGAAAGGGGGGTGCATCCTATAATCGAGAACATTCCTTCCGCACATTTTTTGGTCAAAATTTTTCTTAATAAGTCACAGATTATACCACGGAAATGGAACTAAATGTTACCCTAGACAATTCGCGGCGCCTGAGGATTATGTTTAATGTATACTCCAAAAACACCAAGCGGAAGTGAAATTATAAAATTGGGGCGCCTAAATATTGCTTATTCTTTAATACATATCACTTATTACATCAAAATTAATCCAGAATTTGACATAAAATGGCGTCGAGAAAAGGTACGTGTATAAATCACGTGATTCGCCTCCAATCGCAAAAGATCTTTATTCTAATTAGAGCGAGTACTCGGATCTAAATATTCTGGACTTGGAAATTGCTATATGTCATCATTGCGAGATAGGAACTGAATGTTCTCGTACCCGTTTGATAACCAACTCCCGTTAGTGCATAAGATTACACAGCGCCTCCAATCACAAAAGAGCCAGATAACCAACTCCCATTAGCGCAGAAGATCACACAGCGCCTCTAAACGCAAAAGAATCATTACAACTAGTGACCATCTGAATATTCCCATACCCGTTTTATAACCAACTCCCGTTAACGCATAAGATTACACAGCGCCTCCAATCACAAAAGAGCCAGATAACCAACTCCTGTTAGCGCATAAGATCACACAGCGCCTCCAATCACAAAAGAGCCAGATAACCAACTCCTGTTAGCGCATAAGATTACACAGCGCCTCCAATCACAAAAGAGCCAGATAACCAACTCCTGTTAGCGCATAAGATTACACAGCGCCTCCAAATGCAAAAGAGCCATTACAATCTGTTTCTATCACGCGATTTGTATGTTTTCAAGGAGACATTTTATGCCAAAATTAGATTGATTTTGATGTAATAAACAATCTTTATTGAAGATACACGATATTTAGGCGGTCCTATTTAATAATTTCTCTTCCACAATGATAATTTTTAGTCATGCGCTAAACAAAGCGCTGAGTGATGGTTATTTTTTATACCAATTTTCGATTTTTTAAAGGTACATTTTCTAAATTTAACAGCGTCTTATACTTGAATACAAGTTTTTTGGGCGGATTTTGGTCAAATTTGGGACATCGTCCTATATTCGAGGGCGGCCTTTAGTCGAGAAATTACGGTATACACAAAATTTAAGCGGTCCCAATTAATAATTTCACTCCAGCGACGATGGATATAAGGTATACATTAAACATAGACGTAGGATGGTAAGAATTCATCGCATGAAAATGTGTTCTAATTTTGTGCTATTTTTGTATCATTTATTTCAGCTTTTTCTCGAAACAAGTCACATTACCCCGGTTTATACTTTTGAGAATTTGGCCATACGATTTGAGCGAAAATCACAATTTTTTTTATAAAATCGATCGTGATGTTTCAAAGCAAAAATCGCACAAGCCTAGTATGCTGAGTTGCATGGCGGAAGGTGGGGAAGTGCCAGAGGCTGCTCCCGAAGTTGCTTGGCCAGGGTGATCACTAGATCATTGGTGGAGCGGAGGCGAATGGTTCTCGATCGTGTAGAACCAGGACCAGAGATGAGGGCTGCGTTATCTTCCGCACCCTTCACTGTTCCGGGCATGTTTGGTGGCTCGGCACGGCAAGCCCTTTACAAAGTTGCGTCTATGGTGGTAGAGCAGGAGGTTGTCGGTAAGTTGTGGAAGTCGACGAAAAGGGTTCGGCCACATCAGTCCTACAAGCAGCACTGACAGGAGCAGCAGAGGCAGCGCCAAAGATTTCCCTTCCGTCCTTCTGGCCCTGATGCCCATCGGGCATCTAGTTCTCAAGGACCTAGCCGTTCATCTTCATATAAGTCCTCTAATAAGAGGCCGTATGAAGATGATAGGAAGGGTGGCTGCTCGGGTCGCATCGGCTACCATAAGGATAGCCGTGGCAGTGGTCACGGGCCATCATATTCCAAGAAACCGTGAGGGGTTCTCAAGGACCTGGCCATTCATCTTCATACAAGTCCTCTAAAAAGAGGCTGTATGAAGATGATAGGAAGGGTGGCAGCTCGGGTCGCGGCGGCTACCGTAAGGATAGCCGTGGCGGCGGTCCCGGGCCGTCATTCCATGAAGCCGCGAGGTGGCCATGGGGGGGGGGGGGGAAACGCTCCTGACGGGTTTCCGGCGAGACCCGTTCCGTTGGCGCCAGGAACGCAGGGAGTCTAGAATCTTCACCCAAGCGAATTACCGTCTTATTGCGCAATATCAACTGCGAGCTGGGTGCATATTCCTACCATTGGAGGCAGACTTCAGCTGTTCTCAAACCAGTGGAAACGGGTCATGCAAGATTGTTTAGTCTCATTGGCTAAAAAATGGCTATGAACCGGACTGGTTCATCCGTCAATCGGTAGTTCCGTTAACATCGACTCCAGTATGGACTCCTATTCCAAGGGAATCCGATCATCTAGATGCCATTTGCTCAGAAATGCTAGATCTTCAGCAGAAGAATGAGATTCATTTAGTCCACAATCAGTCCTCCCTGGGCCTCTATTCAATAATTATCCTCGTTCCGAAATGCACCGGAGGTTGGAGACTGATTCTCAACCTCAAACCATTGAACAAATTTATTCTTTCTCCAAAGTTTCAGATGGAGACTAGTGGTGGTGATGACAGGGCTGAGAAAAGGCATATGGGCAATATTGATAGATCTGAAGGATGCATATTTTCATATTCCAATGTCAATTCCTTTTCACAAATACCTTCACTTTGCGTTCCAAGACAATGTTTGGGAATTCAATGCGCTTCCTTTCGGTCTGACCACAGCGCCGAGGGTCTTCACCAAAGTGGTTCTCGCTGTGACTTATCTTCGCCGGAGAAACACAGCTGTTCATACTTACATAGATGACTGGCTTCTGAAGGCGGGAATCCAGTCATTCTGCGCAACAATCTCCAGGTAATCCTAGCCTTATTAAAGGATCTAGGTTGGATTGTGAATCTAGAGAAATCAGGATTGACTCCATCCCAGGAGTTTGTGTATCTGGGAATATTTTTCAATCTCAGGGACGGTGTAGCTTTTCTGGCGGAGAGCAGAGTCAATTACTTGCTTGCAGGAGTCAGTTTCTCTAGGAGCCTATCTGACGGCGTGTCAATTTCTCAGAATACTGAGTTTACTAGTATCTCTGGAGAAGGTAGTTCCTTAATCGGCGCTCAGACGCAGGCCGATTCAGATGTACTTAATGTCATTCTGGTCTCAGAGAACAATCCGTTATCTCTGAGGATTCCAGTAAAAGAACCATTGATATTCCATCTTCAGTGGTGGTTATCAGAACAGAATCTCCTGCGAGGTGTTCCTCTACAACCTCCTCAACCGCAGATGTCCATCTTCACAGATGCATCGACGATGGGTTGGGGAGCGGTATTGGACGATCTGTCAGGGGAATGGGATTGGACCAATGGGCAGAAACACATAAATGTTCTCGAATTATTAGCGGTGGCATTAGCACTTCGAAAATTTGAGAACTTAATCCGAGACAAGATTGTCCTGGTAAGGACAGACAACTCCACAGTGATATCTTATTTGAACCGCCAAGGCGGGACAAGATACCAGAGTTGTGCATGATGATATGGAACCTTCTGCTGTGGTGCCAAGAGAGGAATATTATTCTTCGGGCAGCACACATTCCAGGAAGATGCACTCAGTCGAAGGACGGTTTGTCATCCAACGGAATGGCAGCTCAACCAATCGGTAGCGGAGGTTCTTTTCAAACATTGGAGCAAGCCGAATGTTGATCTATTTGTGATGAAAGGAAACTTAAAGATGGTCACATACGTGTCACCGATCCTGTACCCACTAGCTCTAGCAGTAAATGTGCTGATGATAAGTTAGAAAGGAATGTACGCGTATGCGTATCCTCCAACAATTCTCATCCCAAAAGTTCTGGCAAAGATAAGAGAAGGCATATGCCAAGTACTACTGATCGCCCCTCATTGGCCAAGCCGATCATGGTTTACGGATCTGCTGGACCTTCTGGTCTGCAATCCAATCCCTCTTCCAGACAGAAGGGATCTGATTTTTCAGAACAAAGGTCTGTATCTCCACGACAGGCCGGAGATGTTCCAATTGACTGCATGGATGTTATCAAGCAGCGAGCAATTGAGGGTGGCTTTTCTGGGCAAGCAGCGAAATTTGTCACTTCATTTATACGAGGTTAACAAACTTGTGTCTTCAACCCTAGCAGCATATAAGTCTGCATTAGTTTCAGTCGTTCCCAGTCTGGCCTTAGTAGGAGTGGTGAACGACACCTTAAATGAAGTTATTAAAGGAATGAGCAATCTGCGACCTAGACAGCCAATGCCTATCCCAGCATGGAATCTATCTCTTGTTCTACAGGTTTTAGGGCATCCTCCCTTTGAACCGATTAGGTCTATAGACATTAAACTGTTGACACTTAAGTCAGTTTTCTTGGTTGCAGCAGCATCGGCAAGAAGGAGAAGCGAAATTCATGCACTTTCTGTCGAACAAGACCATTGTGTCATTACAGGTGAAGCTTTAAGACTATTACCATGTCTTTGTTTCCTGGCAAAGAATCAGTCACTTAAATATCCAGGACAGCCGATCAATTTACCAAGTTTAGTTAGGCATGACCCAAGCTCTTCTGCTTGGTGTCCTATCAGTTGTCTGAAGATGTATAAGAAATGTACTGAGGAGTGGAGAGATCACCCAAAATCTCTGGTTATGTCTCAAAGCCACCCATCTTCACTATTTCCCATTGGATAGTCGATGCTATTCAGATGTCGCATAAAATCGCAACAGGAAAGCAGATTGATCGTGCGAACGCCCATCAAGTCCGAGCACTAGCAGCAACATCGGCCCTTTATAAGGGTGTCTCATTAGAGGAGGTGATGTCTGTAGCACAATGGCATGCCGAGTCATCATTTCCTGATTTCTACCTTCCCGATATCTCTAGTGCACTTAATCCAGTAGCTGTCGCCAATTTGTCGAATCTCAGTTAAGCCGTGTCCGACCACTCTTACCACATACTTCATAAGGTTCTTTCACAGGCACTGACACATGTGATGCATATAGACTGTGAACGACCATGGATTGGGCGAAGCTCCTGCGATAATCAAGAAAGACCAAGTACTCGGAGTGTTTCTTAATTACGTGACTAATAATATAATTTTACTTAGTTGAATTCCCAGACTGATTAAGTGAAAATCTGGTTCAAGAATATTCTTATTCTTTGCAACAGACAATAGACTCATTCAACTTTGAAAATCTAATCAAAATACTGAGTTTTTTTCAATATTAGAAGTTGTAGTAGCTTCTTTGCACTCTCCCGGACTGCCCTAGCCGAGACTTGGGGCTGACACGGGTCTGGTGGATGTTGCCTCCCTTTTTGATAGCCCTCTGGAATTTGTGTGGCCAAATGATGTGGGGTGCGCGGTCTAGACTATAGAAGTTTAGCACTCTATGAGTCAGATGGCGGGACTCAAGCGTATGCTGCGGTTCTTTTCACAACCTTCTTTGTCGGATGGTAGATGAGAGCTGTTTCGGGCCTCATCCCATCCCACCGGAGTTTCTTGGCTATCGAAATCCGGAGTTTATCATAATAGTACACATGGTAAGTATTATTCGAAGTAGAATAAAAAAAGCATCCGCTTTTGTTTCTACGAGAACTGATAATACTTACCAGATGTACTATGGCCCACCTCAGCCACTCTGCTGAGGTGAGGCTGAGCTGCTTTCGCTGTTTGTCAAAACAAATATAAGATGAATCTGACTGTTGTTGTGAATTGACTCGGTACCTGGAGGCTAATGGTAATTCCCGGACACAGTATGGGCAGGACCATGGAGAGTGCGGCGTTTTAACTGTTTATTTTGGGCAAAACTTCTTAAGTTTTATAACTTAGGCAAAACAAATGTGCTAAGCTGGGCAAAAAATCTTAAGGTGTTTCTCGAAATGCGCTAAGCTCAAAACTCTATTTGCTTAGTTTAGCAAACTCTTAAGCAAGGAATCGCAAGAGAAAGGACGGGGAGTCGG
Source organism: Chaetoderma sp. LZ-2023a (assembly GCA_034401795.1). Lineage (NCBI taxonomy): Eukaryota > Metazoa > Mollusca > Caudofoveata > Chaetodermatida > Chaetodermatidae > Chaetoderma > Chaetoderma sp. LZ-2023a. The sequence goes on along the minus strand of CM067369.1, from coordinate 68,911,809 downwards.
GTACAAGCCTATATTTTGATGCAAATCCGTGTTTTACCACGGCTCTGATAAACAGGTGCTTTCAGTTAGGGGGAGCCTTTTCTATATGATTTATACCCGTCATTACCAATTTTTCATTACAGCATATTTTTTTGCATTTTATGAGATTGTTGTAAAATCCCAGAGGTCATTGTGACATCATAAATATGACATCATAGTCTCACAGCGCTCACAGATATTGGATGATGTATGTCAATACGTTGTTTATTATCATTGGGCCATTCCGAACATTACAAAGTCACACCAATCAATGCCGGTATAACACACAAGTGCAAATAGACAATCTAATTCTCATCCATGTTTCAGCATATGGTTTATCGTAAATATATTATAATTTTTTTCACGCAGTTTTGGACCACTACTTAAAATAATAGTTCCTGTTAATTATATATTTATAGAATATTTTTAATCAAATAGGTTAGATTTTGATGATGCACATTTGTGCTTTTATGCAAATATAAAAAAAGATTTAGTTTGAGTTTTACCTTTCAAAGAATTCAATTCCGATCACTTTGTGCACTTCCAGATCAAGTCATTTGTAAAATAATATATTCGAAACCAGCCTTATTCCATTGCCATGTTTTCAGAAGACAAAAACCAGGAATATGATAAATATCATTGACATATAAACATGTGCTGTCTATAGAAGTATTTTCGGCACAGCCTACCCCTGTCAGAGCTGAGCTTGTTTTCGTGTAGACCATACTGGGTAGTTAATCGCGACAGAGGATTTATTATGAATTAAAAGCTGCAAATCTGACAAAATTGAGACACACATTTTTATGCTTCTTGGTCCTCAATACACTGAAGTTATTGAAAAACAGAACAAAATATTAAATCTACTAAGCCTAATTCCAAAGAATTTGATTGATGACTAAGGCCGTGTTCTCACTTGAGACTTAACCGGCGTAACGCAATACTGGGGTATGGCGTTATTCCGATTAACTCTCCAGTGAGAACATGGCCTAAGATATAGTGATCCAAAACGGCCAATGATCCGGAACTGCCGTACCCACTGTATCTACCAATTCTTGCCTTTAAAAATGAGTCAAGATTAGCGAATTAATTCACTAAATTGTCAGATAGCTAAAGCATATTTTGTCAGACTAGTATTGTAATGTAAGCGCCAATTCTCACCTCATCTAATAAAAATATATCATTACTATATATTATCACAACGTTTTTCGAAGAATATTGGGGGTTTATGCCGTGCAACACGTGCGTGTGTGTGCGGGGGGCAGGCGGGTGGCTAGCTGTGCATGCATGCGGGCGGCTAGCTGTGCATGCATGCGGGCGGCAAGGGTGTGTCTGCTGTCTAAAATCGATTGTAACACATCTCTTCCGAAGCCGTTGGACGGAATTCAACCAAATTTGGTATGTGTGTTACCCATATAAGTGTGTAGTGCAAGTGGACATTTACATTTGGCTCTGCTGCCTGAGGAGGTGGGGGTGATGGGCCTTGTGTGTGTGTGTTCCAAGTTTCAAAGCGGTGGACGTAGGGACTTATGATCACGCATCATCAACCAAACAATCTAGTTTATCTTGTGGTCAGAAATATATTTCGATAGCAACAGCTTATAGAAACAATTTTTGGGGTGAGGGTGGTGAATCAAGGATGTGGCGTAGTACCGGTCATGGGGTTGGTGGGGTTGGGTGGTTTGCCAGACAGTGGGGTGAAGCAAGTTTCTTACACCCTCGCCCTCCTCCAGTCCCGAAAATGTGTAATGTCTATGTGCTCTCAGAGAGCATCTCCTGCATTTCCGGAGGTAAATATTATCTTCAGCAGGCTATGAATATACATTATTAATATCTTATTGGTTGGCAACAAAGAAAAACAAGAGGTCCAAAGGGCTTGTGCCGCTCACCTGGACCATTAGCATTTGAAACATTTGCATTTAAATATGCATGATTCTTTACATTAAACAAGATGGCCACCTGAAAAATGGACGAATCAATGGAAGTTCTGGAGCCTACCACCATCGGGTCATTCCAACCAAATTTGGTTGAAATATGTCAAGCAGCTATGGAGGAGTAGCATATTGACCATTTCATGCCCCAAAAAATTGACCAATCAAAATTCTGAAAAAAACACTTTAGAGGGTACCAGCATATGATCCTTCCCGCTAAATTTGGTTAAGGAGAAGACACGATTTGACGAACGGGTGGATGACAGACAGACAGCAAGACGGATGATGGAGGGCCGCCAATGCCCATGGCATAAGCTCACTTGGCCTTTCAGGCCAGGTGAGATAAAGAGAGACGGACACCAACAGCATAGGTATATGTCCATATAGGCCTAATATATGTGTGGCGTCTGCATTATTATCCTCACACGTTTTAGGGAAAAATGGTTTGAAGAGAAACCCTCCAGGGATATTAAAATCGTCTCCACCCGTCCGTCTGCCCATATGTCAGTCTTCCCATCTAACGATCTCGACAACGATTTGCAGGAATTCAACACAATTTGTTATGGGTTACCCATATCATTAATGATTGCGAGGCGACATCTTTACTTGGCTCTGCTCTGTGTTTTTTTAGTGAAAATTTTACCTGTGTAGGTAATCGATCGAGTTCTCTGTCTCTGGCAATGAAAATTTTGTCGTGATGGTCGGACTACCGGGTAAAAAAGTAGTATTATTCCCTTAGACCTACATGTATTACAGTCAATTCAATTGGTACAAGCGTGTCTAGTGATTGCTGGGAATAATAGGGGATTATCTCGGTCACATATAATTGCAGATTGTGAGATGATACATGCATTTATTGTGGGCTGCATCCCATGATGGGTGTGGGTGGGGGTAGGGAATGGGGTCAAAAGGTCAACTATCATAAGCGCTCATCTCCTCTGAAACCATTTGTTGAACTCCAATCAAATTGTTACACCCCCTGTGCATGGGGTAGATGTGGGGCCAAAAAGGTCAAAGCTGAGGAAAGTGATGGGAATTTCCAATTGTGTAATTAAGTCTAACAGATGTGGGAAAGTGGTGGATAAGCCAGACAAATAATCCGACAAGAACTACTACGTATAGTTCGATGTTCTTTTAAAATTTATTTGTTTTTATACGAATCACAATGTTCAAATTTAATTGATTAATTCATGAAATGATTACACTAATTCATTCGGAATTGTTTCTCAAAATCGTGTCCTCGCTAGAGACTTAATCGGCGTAGCGCAATAGTGAGGTATATGTGGGGCGTTATTCCCGATTATCCAGTGAGGACACGGCCTAACTGCACGGTTAGCATTACCCTGATAAACAGGGGCACTACAACAGTAACAATGACATCGACTATGCATTTAAAGTATTATTATTATTATTATTATTATTATTATTATTATTATTATTATTATTATTATTATTATTATTGCCTATAGTATTTGTTTATTTCATATGCTACTATACAAATGAAAAACATGAGTGAATGGATTTGTAACATAGTTAATGCTCCTCTTTAATGTCGGGAAAATGCAACAAGAACTTGCTCGGGTTATGAGTGTCTATGCGTGTGATGTTTCACTATTATGACATCATAATTGGATGGTCATTAATGCTAAAATAGCAATGATTACGATGTTAAAAATGCCTTATTAGATCGCTTTGTTCTTCTTCTTCTTCTTCTTCTTTTCGTTCGCTGATCATACCGCCAGTCCTGTAAGTGACTATCGACATGATCATCGCTTTGTTATTCATTCTAAAAGCTGAAAGGAGGACAGTTAATGGCATGAACGATACTGGGACGGTATTTTATGCGCATAATACATGTCAAGCGTATCATTCAGGGCGAATCATGCCTTCTATCGAATGTTGTTTCTGATGGCGGCCATATTTATCTGACTAGTTTTGAACTTAAGACTGCTCTATAACAGTCTTAAGAAAATAACGTTTTTTTTCTTAAAAATTGTGTAGTTTTGAGCTTAAGATTTTTCGAGAAACGCATTTGTAGTGATTTAAGAAAATAACAACGAGCTAAGCATATTACTAGACTTAAGTTTCATGAGACCGGGCCCTGGTAAGTATTATCAATTCTCGTAGAAACAAAAGTGGATGCTTTATTGATTCAGTGGTAAATTAACAAAAAAATTTCTTCTTGGTCTGAAAATGGGCATTGCTCAAGACCAGTGCCAAGCCATTTTAGCCAGCTTGACCATTAAAAGGTGACGTTGACACAAGAGGTTAAATATTCATTTGTAATTTTTGTTGTTATTTCTGCAGAATTTTGCCCGTGTAAAGATGCAGGTGACAATGTCATTGAGTTCCCTGGTGGGTCAGAATCAAAACTTTAATGAGGAGTACCTAAGGAAGTCATTGAAGACTATTCTAACGTATGCCGAGGCGGATATTGAGCTACAAGAGACCTCATTTCCAGGACAGGTTGGTTACCATATTGATCGAGTGACGAAAATCTGTATGATTCTGTGAGGTTTATGATTTGTATCTTTCCTTATTAATTCTTTGCCCATTACAAATCAGATATGATTTCTTTAGAATGTAATGAACATTCTGTTGAAAATTTTTGTATTGCCTGCAAAGCAGTTCACGGAGACCAACGTATCACCTGTTCGATGATGATGGCGGCATCAATGTTTAGTTTTGCATTTAGCAAATCACTTTGTGTTAGGTTTCAGGCTTTTTTAAGCCTATCAAAGTTTAGCATGGATATGCCGTGGTCTATGGTTTTAGAAATCTGCATGATAACTGAGGTCACAACTTCACAAGGCCAAAGGTTAAGGTCACTGTGACCTTGGTACAGCACTTTTGTCAAAGTTTTGTTTTGCTGTTATCAAAACTAATCAGCTTTTATTAGAGAATGTTTGGCTATAATGTTAGGAATCAGTGAGATGACATTGATGTCAGAAGGCCAAGGTCACTGACCATTGATGATTATGGGCAATGAGGAAGACAGATGAGATTTGCATAATTCCTGTGAAACTATATGCCAGCAACAGGCACCAGTCAAATTAGTTTCAAAATCTTCAACAGCTATCCTATGTAGTTATTTTGAAATTGGGACTCTGGCATTTGAAGGTTTACAGTATTGCCATAAATAAACACAATTTGGCATTTTTAATGGTCAGATTATTGCTGCGATAAGCGCATAGTCATCATCTTACCATGAACTTATTTAACCATTGTGACATCACACTGAACAGTAGGTACATGATGGTAGTACCTTGTATTTTCATTACACAGAGTAAGTGATATTAAACAGATTAAATAATATTAAACAGACCATCTTATATTAATTAGTGTAAAATTTAAATTAAATTCTTAGTTGTTAACAAGAGAGTGTTTGTGAATCCTTGGTAATGAAGTAGGCCAGATGGTTGTGGGTGGCTGAAAGAGGGAGGGAAAGAAAACTTTTGTCGAGAAGCGAAGGCGAACTGTGGGTGGAGCTTAGCTAAAGATGAGCGGGGGCTTAGCTACGGGGCTTAGCTAATCTGGATTTATCCATTGTCACTCCTTGGTTTGGGATTAATTGAAATAAACCATAGCAATGTATACATTTTTTAGAAACAGAAGTTAGAATAAAAGGCCCTTTTATTTTTGTAGACTTCATTGTGTCAGTTTTGAATATTTAAACAGAATGTCAAGTTTGCAATTCACTATAAATATAAACTGACTTTCTACATTGGAACAAAATTGAGTGTGCCCTATGAATTAACTAAAAGTGTGGATGCTTAATTAATTAATATTTAATCATAAAATCTTTGAAATAGTAATCTTAAAGGGTAAATATGAGTATTATTACGCATCTAGCCTAGACCACCCCCATGGACCTTTCACAAACTTACTCACCTGGCCAGAATGACCAAGTGAGCTTATGCCATGCTGACCGCCTGTCATCCATTCCTCATTCCATCTGTCTGACCAGTTCATAGAGCCAATCAAATACTTCTGTATCCATTCTAAGAAAGTTTGAGTATGCAGGCTGCATCACTTGCTCACAATTCTGTGAAAAGGTGATGAAATTACCCTAGTTACTCCCTGAGAGAAATCCAATCACGCTTCCAGATTTGATTGATTGAATTGGTTTATTGTCTCCGTCTCCTCCTCCTTTGGCGATTACAGTGACTCAGGTGACAACGGGCGATTCGAAGAGTTCCGACGATTCTCGTGTCGACTGTATGCAAACATACTCTGAGTGGTTTCGGCAAGTTGTCGGGTGCGGGGTCACCTGTGTGTAACTTGCTTTAGGCAATGCCATGGGGATCTTACGCTGCATGTTCAAGATCAGACTGTATCCGGTGGTATTTCATGTTTAATGTGATTTTGCATATTGCTTATAGCTTCCATAGAGTCGAGCTATCACAGAGTTCTCTGCCCTGTCCGGCCCTATATGGGATACCATGTCATACTATTCCATGACCTATGCGCTAGCATACCTTTCTATGCTGTAGATATTGTTAGTTCACGACACTGCCACATATGATGTGCCCTGTGCTGGAAAATCAAAGTGCTCGACATGCGTGATGCAGTCATTAGTTTATTTCTTACAGTAACACTAGTGCAGAGAGAACACACCACCGCACCCTGAATGGTGGAGTGAAAGTAAGAACGAAGAATATGTTTTGGCAAAGAAGTCATGGCTAAGTTTAATTTTAATAACAGCAGCATGACACCATTGGCAATAATATAAAGTATGAGATGGCACCATGATGGCAAATAGAATATCAGTATGCAAATAATAATACTCAAATAACATAACCGTAATCGCCATAAAATTAAAACGAGTAACTCACCGTTCACACACACAATCATACCAGGGAGAGAGGCAAAATAAAGCAATGGTATACTAAGAACAATATTTGCAATGCAAGTGCGCGAAACAGAATACCAGGACACTGAAAAATTATCCAGACACTCGAGACCACACCTCGGTTATGATTGGTCAGGTAACTATTTTGGCGTGAGAGTGATCTCTGCAGAGGGTCTGACAGATGCTATTGTGGTGGTAAAGTAATCTCTGCTGGGGGCTGACGAGTTGACAGATGCTATGACAATATTGACAAGAATAGCCAATGCAATCCCCTCTTTACAATGTTAATATCACATCATCAACACAATGATCACATTAACACTAGTATAGGGAGAAGGCACTGGTGCACCCTCAATAGAGGGTGAAGGCAATAAAGGAGAATTGTCTCAATAACTGCTGTGTACCACATAGAACCTGTGTATAGGATAGATTATCAAGCTAATCTTTAATCTTTCAATGCCGCTATTAATTTTAGGTCCGAGACTTGGTGTTCAATCTACACATGATCCTCTCAGACACCGTGAAGATGAAGGAGTTCCAGGAAGATCCTGAGATGTTGCTAGATCTAATGTATCGCATCGCTAAGGGATACCAGAATTCTCCTGATCTGAGACTCACATGGCTACAGAACATGGCTGGAAAACATAGTGAGGTGAGACAATGCCATAGGTGCTCTTCAATGAATAGATATTACATGGCTCTGTTGATGGCTCGTCAATTACTAGATATTCCATTGACAGGTGTGTGTGCATACGTGTGCGTGTCCACATGGGTTAGTGTGTATGCATGTGCTTGATTATGTGAGCTATAGCTCTGGTTCTACTGGATGGGTCGTGCTATGATCTTGACAAAACTTAAAGGTTGCCCTTGGCATCGCTAAGTAGTGGCAAATTAATTTTCGTTTCAAAGGATCAAGAGATTAAGGCTCAAGATCATCAAATACTGATGTGTACTGAGGGAATCGTCACCAAACTTGCATGCAGGGTGCAAAAGAAGCTTCTTTACTTTGGAGTCTAATGTCAAAGGCATCTTAAAGGGAGATTGTACGTGACTATGAATTCTATGAAATGCTTGCTATGAATGATGTAATAATAACATTAATAGTAACATTCCATTAACCCTGTAACCCTCGAATTTGTTCAAGAAATTTAAACTTTCAAAAATAGTCTTCTCTTGGCCTGCAAATGGGCATTTCTCAAGACCTCTGCAGAAGCCGATTTTGGCTCAGGTTTCTGCCCACACTGGTCGACACTGGTCGGGATTAGCCATGACTCAAAAATTTTAATCAGCACTAAAGACTAAACTATCTATTTTAACCACCACTTTTCACATATTTTATTGAAATTAAGCTTTATTTCAAGGAACTTTGTAAAATTTCCGTAAAAATGTCCGGCACTAATATCATCCTGGGCAGAACCGTGTTGGCTGATATGAGTGTTAAAGGATTAAGATGCTTCCTATGTAGAGTGATATCAACCAGTCTTTATATCAACACCGCATCAACCAGTCTTTATATCAACACCGCTTTATGTTTGCATCCAGCTTTCTCACCTTTTACTTTTGATTTCTACTAGTGTTACTAATACAGTAATTTATATTTGTTGTTTAACAGAAAGGGAACCACGCGGAGGCCTCCCATTGCTTGATCCACGCAGCAGGATTGGTGGCAGAATATCTGAATATGCTTGAGGATCGAGAACATCTCCCTGTTGGATGTGTCGCATTTCAGGTACAATAGAGAACATGTATATATTCACACTTTATGGTCAGGGTGTGTCACGAAAATTCTGCTCACTGAATGTCCATTTTCAGATTTTCAGGCTAAGAGATGCCTATTTTTAAAAACTTTATCACTGGTTCGGTTATTGAGTCATTCATTCAGTGATAAATGTTCAAAAATCATCTTCTCTTGGGCTGCAGCTAGACATTCCTCAAGAGAAACCATTTTTGACTGGTCTAACATGTAAATGGTTATAGCTGATTACTATTGATTTCCAGCCAGAGAGTTCAAGTCACCATATATCTCTCAAGAAATATTGAAAAATCTAACTATCAAAATTTCCTTAATAACGTTATTTTATTACATATTCCATTGATTTTTTCTCCAGTATGTCAATCTGTGTTTACCCAGGGGGAGGTCGACTACTAACCATAGTTAGCTATAGCTAACTAGAGTACCAGTCGAACTTCAAATAGTTAACTAGCTAGTCAACTATAGTCAACAGAGCACCCGACCTCGGTTCAGCTGGTTAGTCCGATATTTGCGTAAATTTTAAAATGGCAGACACCGGTCGCTTGGTGTGAATAAATGCATATAGGTGTAAATATTTCATTAAATAACTTAGGTTTAATGAAATTATGCTTTCCCACTGTATGTCAATGTTCTCAAGCCCCTATTCATTCCCACTTTATGTCATATGGATGCTTTTTGATGTCTTAGCGGACAAAAATAGCCAATTTTTGTAGCTCATTAAAAGAGACGACAGAAAGGGTTAATGGAGACTGGTACCCGGCTCCAAATTTTCTGCAATAGTAATTCAATAGCGAACCGGGTACCAACGAACTATAGTCGACTACGATCAAGTTCAACTGGGCGTAGCAACTGCGCATGATCAGTAAAGCATGAAACTGACTATGGTTAGCGAGTCGAACTTGACCCATGTGTTAACCATTTGACCATTGAAATTACAGTATTAATTTCGGGACAAATATAGAGGAAAGCTGTTAAATATTTTCCATGAAACAAGATAGGCCTATTCTAGGGGTGTGCTCAAATGAGTTGAGCTGCTCACGATATCGTTTTTCTATTGCTCACAAAATCGTGATGTCATAACCAGTACGAATCTTGCTATTATTAGAAAACAAATTGATTATAACACAATCAAATTTGTTTATTTCAACCTGTAAAACTGCTTTTCAAAGAAATGCACATTTTTTTTCTTCATGATTTTGTCTTAGTTGTTATCAGACATGAGGAAATTGATGGAAAATAAACCCACAGACAAAATTAATTTTCATATTTGCTCAAGATTTTTAATTTCCATTCAATATCGATATCATACACAAAGTACGATACAATATCGATATCGCGAGCACTGAGCATATCCCTAGCCTATTCCCCATCCTTGCTTGAGTAAATTATTGATTATTTTTAGGGCCAGTGGTCAAGATTTTCATTAATAAGCATAAAATTTTGTTTCTATATCGTAGCTCGCATTCTGTTGCGAAGGATCAGGGATCAGTATCACAATCTTCAGATGTATTATTGACCTCTTAACCCTCAAATCTGTTCATGAAAATTTCAACTTTTCTCATGGAAAATATTTATTCGCAGAACAAGAGAAGACTATTTTTTTTTTAATTGTTCCACTGGAGCAACTTGCTCTTTTATCAAGTCCATCATTTCAGTGATACATTTTCAAAAATAGTCTCTTGGTCTGCAAATGGACATTTATCAAAAGCCATTTTTGGCAAATTTGTGTGTTAAAGGGTTAACCGTTAAATGTTCAAGAACTCAAGATTGGTACAGAAAATCACAAGAAAGCAGCATCTGTCATCTGAAATAATAACTGTACCATGGGCCGAGTTTACGTCCCTAGTAGGGTAGCTACTCGAGTTACTAGACTAGCGCCTAAATGGCTGGAGTACGTACTCTAGTACCTACTCGGGGTACCCACCTATCAGCAAGGGTAAATTGAGTAGTCACGTGTTTGCATTGAAATCAAAGTAATTTAAACACGTGCTCATTTATGCGAGGGTAACTGATCACATGCTCATCTACCCTAGAGTAGCTACGAGAGTTTTCGCCTAAACTCGCTAATGGGTGTGATGCCTGGGTGTAATAGGTGTGTCTATACATGCGTGCTACGCATTCATCAAATGTGCTCCTAACCCACATTGTTGATGCCTTGTGGTTCCATACAATGTAGTTGGTGTATCCAGTGTTGTTCTTTGAGCATCCCCCATTTTGTGGCGTGTCTTTATGGTAATGGACTGGTGTTAGCCATAGTGTGACCACTGAGTGTGGTCTGCCATTATGTGATGTCACATCAGCTGTGTATTCTATTGGTGCCTCATCTGCTGACACCAATGGGAGAGGCTCTGAAGTGTGTTTGCGTGCAGCGCACAATGCCGACCCAAGAGCATTTCCAAGTCCACAGAATATAGGAACAGCATGGAAATGGAAGGAAGCATGACCACTTCTTTCTCTCAGCACTGGTGACTACATATTATGTCTGCATAAAGTTAGCTTCAGTAGACATGTTGAGTATATCAGATTGCCAGTAATCACTTTTCATTGGTCCATCCCATCCATCCGTAGGTCCGTCCATCCATACATCCCAAAAATCTTGTCGCTGCAACTTCTACTGTTTGAAAGAGAATTGTTTGAAACTTGACAGGATGATTGTACCCCACCCAAAGATGTGCCTAATGTTAAGGTCTATTTCATCGGTCTGACTTTAGGTACGTCCATCCAGAAAATCTGATGTACTTATGTTAGGGGAGGGGATATGTCAGCCTCCAGCTAACTTTCTCTTGTTTAACGTCTCTGTCCTAAACAATTAGATGGGATAATGATGGATACCACACTTTTGCAAGAGATACCTTGGGTCCCACAAAATGGTACCCGTCCTGGCTCAAGATCGGGTACCGAATAACGGTACCTGGGTATTGTCCCAAGGGTTACCAGCAATCTGACCGGTACCCAGGGCAGAGTATAAAAGGAGGAGGCAAACATGCCTCCAGCCATTCAGGCTTCGAGTCAACATATTCTCAGCATACGGTCTAGACACTAAAACTGCATCTAGTTAATCCAGCCTGGATAATTCCTTTATACCACTTGAATTGCTGAGCACTGATCCATGTATTTAAACTTTTGTGGGATACTCGTGACCCACTGTCTTGTGCAGAGGTCATCAGCGAGTGGCTCTGAATCAAGATCACCAACCAGTGACATCATTACAAATTAGTCAGATCATTATGGCACGTAGATATTTATGTCCTTTGCCCAGTGGTCATATACAAGCCAGGTCACTAGTTTTGGGCAGTATCCACCAAAAGTTCACAGTAATTAGATCATGTATACCAAGACATTTACCGAGCATAAGATATGAAGTAAATCATGCAGCATAGAATATAAATATATAAGCATTATCAATACTCATCGAATATGTAAAGATTGTTTATTAAGTAAACTAGGCACATAGATGCCTCAAGTGTTTGATTGCCTAGCCATGGTAAACAACCAATATATTGGGCATAGCTGCCGGCACATACTGGTTTGTGTCCACCAAATAAATATGTATACTCACTCATGTGTTACATTATGTGTGAATGCATTAATTTAAAATATAGCAATGATAAAACCTAAGAAAATGTGTATGTTTCATATTTTGCAGAGAGTTTCGGCTAATGTTCTTGAAGAGAGTGCTGTGTCTGATGATGTTGTAACGCCTGATGGAGAGGGCATATGCACTGGCAAGTACTTCACAGAAAGTGGTCTGGTTGGACTACTGGAGCAGGCTGCTAGCTCATTCACCATGGTGAGACTCAAGAATGATTTCCTGAACTCGTTAATGTTATATAGAATTCATACACACAGTATTCAATTTCTGGACAAGACCTCGCACACGCACTGTATAAACTAGTTTTTGTCTCGCCTGCGAAGACATAGGTATCACTTTTCTGACGGTGACGTCGTCAACATTAATGTTCTGCGTTTAGCAAAACCTCTCAGCTTATATTTCAGGTTTGATTAAGCCTGTTGCAACTAAACTTGGATCTATGGTTACCTATAATGATAGGAAACATCATGATGATGTTGTGGTCACAAGGCCAAGGGTCAAGGTCACTGTGACCTTGATACAGAACTCTGTTATTTCAACATTAAGTTTTTGCGTTTAGCAAAACTTCTAAGCTTATATTTCAGGATTGGTTAGCCTATTGCAGCTAAACTTGGATACATGGTTACATATAATGATAGGAAGCAGCATGATAATGTTAGCATCACAAGGTCAAAGGTCAATGTCACTGTGAACTTGATACAGAACTCTGGTTTTTTAACATTAAGTTTTTGCGTTTAGCAGAACTTTTCAGCTTATATTTCAGAATTGAGTAAGCCTCTTGCAACTAAACTTGGATACCTGGTTACTTATAATGTTAGGAAGCAGCATAATAACATTGAGGGCAGAAGGTTAAAGGTCATGGTAACTGTGACAAACAGGAGACAGGCGAGACTTTTAATTCAGCGGAATTCTTGTTTATCTGCGGGAAGCAGGTAAATAAACTCCTGTGTCTTTTAGTCAGTCAGTCAGTCAGTCAGTCAGTCAGTCAGTCAGTCAGTCAGTCAGTCAGTCAGTCAGTCAGTCAGTCAGTCAGTCAGTCAGTCGGTCAGTCAAAAAAGCTTATTCCAGGCTTCCATTTCAAGAGTTCCATATGCAGTAATCAAACTTGGGGGAAGTTTGAACTGTCGAGTCCTGAAGATGCGTAATAAACTTTGGCCCAAATGATCAAAAGTCACAGATCAGGCGATCAGATTCAAATATTATTAGCTCACCTGGCCTGAAAGTAAGCTTACGTCATGGCGACCATCTGTCATGTGTCTTGCCGTCCGTCCGTCGTCCATCAACTTTTTTAAACGACTTTCTCGAGAACCGCTGGGCCGATTTCAATTATATTGGACAGGAAGCATCCTTATGGCATAGGGATCCAAATTTGTTCAAACGAAGCTGTTCGGCCAATTTGGCCGGCGCCCATCTTGGATTTTCTGAAAATTTCTGGAGATCATTTAAAAGCCTACTCCTCAATGACCACTAGGCCGATTTCAATCAAACTTGGATGGACGAATTCTAGCATAGTATGCGTCAGAACTTTTATATAGAATTTTGATGGGTCCATTTTTTCAGCGCCCAACTTGAATTTTCAGAAAAATGGCGGCAAATCGTTTAAAACGCTACTACTCATTAATTGCTTGAGCAATTTCAACCAGACTTGGCTGGAAGGATACTAGGCTGGTAGCTTTCAGAACTTGTTATTATGTTATGTTATGTTCAATACTCATCAAAACCCCTATTGGGTATCACGATGAGGAAGGCTGGCACTGCGCTGGGCTAATAAGAGTGCAGCATGAGACTGGCTTTAAATAATGCCAGTCTCTGACTCTCTTTGGTTCCGATAGGTAACACGTTCCAGTCCCGGATCATTTGGGAGAAGAAACTGTGCTTGTAGTCAATATGAATATGTGTTAAGTGTTTTAAACGTCCTCTTCTTCCTGGTTCTAGGTACTTTATGTCAGGGGGACTGCGACCATGTCATTAAAAATTTGGTAGAGCAATGTAAGTCTAGCTTTTTTACGTCTTTCCACTAAAGGTTCCCAGTTAAGAGTTCTCATTATGGCTGTTACACCGGATTGATGTCTATAGACCCTCGGCACCAATCGTCCTACCTTATGTTGAATGCGCTCTATTTGGTGTTGCTCCCGGGTGAGGTGGGGGCCCCATATTACCGAGGCATATTCTAGAATTGACTGACACATGGTGACATAGGTGGGTTCACGAAGCTTTTTAGGGCAGTTCTTAAAGTTGCGGCTAAGAAAACCTAGGGGTCGACTAGTTTTGGCACACATATTTCCAGTGTGAGTTGTAAAGCACATGTGCTTGCTGAACATGACCGCTAAGTATGGGTTAGTGGTGACAGACTCCAGAATGTGGTTACATAAAGTGTAGAAGTGGGTAGATGTCTCACTGACTCATTTCATGGAAACAATGTAGCATTTGCTTGACACCGACGCAGTTAAAACACTTGTTCATGCCACCATAACATCCCGGTTGGACTATGGCAATGCATTACTGACTGGCATAACATCAGCCCAGTTGGAGCGTCTGCAGAGAGCCCAGAACACAGCAGCTCGGTTGATCACCCGCACGAGAATGCATGAACACATCACGCCTGTTCTCCAGGAACTACACTGGCTGCCAGTTAGAGAACGGATCAGCTATAAGGTCGGACTCTTAGTGTTCAAATGCCTTCATGATCTTGCACCACCTTACCTAAATTCACTGATCGTACGAAGAACATCAGCAAGGTCCCTTCGATCAAATTCACAATTACTATGTGTCATACCACGTTCGAATTTAACCATCGGTGAACGCGCCTTCTCGAGAGCAGGACCAAAATTTTGGAACAATCTGCCATCTGACATTCAAAATTGTAACAAAATTGAGCCATTTAAATCTATGTTAAAAACTCACCTTTTCACAAGAGCATATTATTAAATTTTGTAAAGCGCCTTTGAGCGGTTTAGTCCGGAATCGGCGCTATAGAAATTTACATACATACATACATACAAACATTTTGATGCATTGAACTTCATGTCCGAGTTCTGTGCCTATTCCTCAAACCTAATTAAGTCTTGCTGCATTGCGTGATGGTCCTCAAGTGAATGAATTGGCCTATATAGCAAGGCATCATCCGCAAATAATGGTAGAATTTTGATTGGTCAATTTTCAGGCGGCCATCTTGTATTTTCTGAAAATTTCTGTAATTCAGTTAAAAGGCTACTCATGCTTGTATACAGAATTTTGATTGGTCAATTTGTTCGGTAGTCATCTTGAATTTTCCGAAAAAATGGCTGAAAATTGTTTAAAACATTGCTCCTCATTAACTGCTTGAGCGATTTCAACCAGACTACTGGAACAAGCCTAGGGCGGTAGGCTTCAGAACATGTATACAGAATTTTGATTGCTCACTATTCCAGCAGCCATCTTGGATTTTCTGAATATTTTCGGAATTCGGTTAAAATGGCTACTTCTCATTAACCGCTTGGCCGATTTCAACCAAACTCAGCTGAAAGAACCCTAGGCCAGTACGCTTCAGAACATGTATACAAAATTTTGACAGCTTGATTTTGATGGTAGCCATCTTGGATTTTCCGAAAAATGGGAATTTGTATAAAATGCTACTCCTCATTAATCTCTTGGGCAATTTCAACCAAATTTGGCTGGAAGGATCCTATTGTCGTAGACTCTAGAAACTCTATTTAGAATTTTGTTATGTCAATGTTTTGGCAGCCATCTCTGATTTTCTGAAAGTTTTCCGGAACCATTTAAAAATGGTACTCCTTCAATCAGTGGCCCGATTTCAACAAAATCTGGGTGTAGCGATCCTATGACGGTAGGCTTCAATATATTAAACGAGAATCTTGATTGATCAATTTTTAAATATTTTTGATGGCCATCTTGAATTTTCCAAAAATCACCCATCATGTCTATTTAAATGCAAATGGTTTAAATGCCAATGGTACAGGTGAGCGCCACAGGCCCTGAGATCAAAGGTTATTGTCTGTGACCTTAACACAAGACTGTCAAGTTTTCAATGTTACGTCTTTGTCTCTATCTCGATGCGATTAGTCAATATCATTGGAGTAAACTTTAATATATGGCTACCTTTCAGGACATGATGCAGGATGATCACATTGAAATCAATGGCCTTAGGAATGCTAAAAGCTGATGTCATACTTGTCAAGATCAGAGACGCTTTGAATTTTTGTGGTCGTTTTATTGTAGCTTAATTTCTTGCTGGTGTATTGTGCTTATGTTTGGTTTGCAGGGCAGCATGTACGAGGCAGTTAATGAGGTGTACAAAGTTCTCATACCTATTCATGAAGCTAACAGGGAATTTAAGAAACTGGCGCATATTCATGGAAAACTACAGGAGTCATTTAACAATGTCATTAGACAGGTATTATAAACAGACATTCACTTATTATACAGGCACAGATGCACGCATGCATGCACACTCGCACACACCACTCACAAAAATGGATGTAAATGTTATATAGCCATCACTATCCATTGATCTATGTCTTGGCTTGTCTGTGCCTGTGTTCATGTATCAGTTATTTTCTTCTTTTGACAATTTCACAAACACTCCGATGTTAACAGCAATGACAAATCTATAATTGGGCTGGACACTATAGCAGCAGCCAATTTCAGTTAGAGTAGTTTCAAAATATTCAACAGCTTTCGTGTATGTGTGTCGTGGAATGGAGGATTCTAGTTTATCCATCAATCATATGACATCATAATCAACTACTTCATGAACGCACAATTAATGACTATGTATTATTGTATGAATCGTATGTCTTTACTGTTTAATAAACCTGCTGTTGAATATTTTGAAACTAACTTGCCTGGCGATAGGAGGGTGCTATTAGTTTCAAAATATTCAACAGCTTACCTGTATAGTTTTCTGGAAATTGATTGTGATGGAGTTCAGTGATTAATCAGTCCCAAAACGGGCAAAGTGTGGGTGAAGCTTAGCTAGAGATCAGCGAGGTATGGCTAAAACTGGATATCTCCATTGAGATATTTTGAATTTTAAGCTTCAAAGTGTTAAGCAATCGTAGTATGGTCACCCTATACTAATTGAAAGAAACATTGGCCTTGTACTTCAGTACTTGTGAGATGTTATATAAGGGTAGAAGCAATAGCCACCATAGCTATTGAATATTTTGTAATGAATCCAAATTGAAGCTGTTGCTGCCTTAGGATAGGTATTACATTGTAGCAAGTTTGTATATATATTTATTGATGTCAGCCAATCATCATGATGAATCTTGAACAACTTAGTTTTAAAAAATGTAAGAGATTGCTTGCATCTAGGTACTTTGAAAATGGGATTCTGGAAATTTGGGTTTCAAAGTATATAAATCGATCCCAACTCACGCAAAGCATAGGTGGAAAGCAGCTAGAAATGGAACCCCTCTATAACAATCCTAAGGCAGTAACAGCTTCAAGTTGGATTAGTTTATATATACAGTTTCAAAATATTCTTCACAATATTATTTACATCAACCAGAATTTGTTGAAAATGTGCATACTGATTATAATAGTGTATATATATATTACAGAAAGGCAAGCGAATGTTTGGAACATACTTCCGTGTTGGATTCTATGGTAAGATGTTTGGTGATCTTGATGGTGAAGAGTTTGTATATAAAGAGCCAGCCATTACAAAGCTACCAGAAATATCACATAGATTGGAGGTAAGGCTTGATTCTATGGCAAATAATAACTGCCAGGATGAAACTGTGGGTTATTTTCCAAAGGGTGGGTTGCTAAAAATGTACTAAAATTATTTGCCAGGGGAAATGATATTAGAAAATATGTGTCTGCATTTCTGAAATCAAAGGTTTATTTGTAGGAAAATGTGTCATTGCCTTAAGATAAGGCAGTGATTTTGATACATTACAAGATGGTTGCTGATTCATGGGATCCAATTGTACCACACAATAGATAGCTTTATAAGCTACTTTTTTATATGCTTTGTGAAATAAGAAATTTTGTTATAATTTGACTGACATTTGCACAGTTTTGTTTCAACTTTGACAATTGTGTCAAAGTATTCAGTTAACAGATTTGTAAGCTGAAGATATTTAATTTCTAATTTAGTCCTTTGTCATTTGATGTGGAAGAATGATCAGATTTGTGTCGAAGCAGAGGATCACTATTCGGATCCAAAACATCTATATGCAGCATAATGTGTGACATACAGAACAATAAAGGGCTGCCATTGGCCTTTATTAGCTTATCTGGACTGAAAAGTCAAGTGAGCTTATGCCATGGCGATCGTCTATCGTCTGCCTGTCATCGGCTGTTCCTTCATACATCTTCTCAAGAACCACTGGACCAATTTCAAACAATTTGTCGGAAAGGATCCTTAGGCCATAGAGATCCCAGATTGTTCAAAAGATACTGATTGGTTGATTTAGCCAGCAGCCATCTTGGATTTTGTGCTATTTTTAGAACCATTTAAACCTGTTCTCTGAAACCGCTTGGCCAACTGATTTGAAACTTAGCTTTTCATCTGGGCCAAGGGATGAAACAAGATGGTTGGTTTTAGTCTAGTAACCATTTTAGATGACCGAGTTTTCACAAAAATGACTTCTCTGGAACTGCTAAAGGGATCAGGCCAAAATTTGGGAAATGTAATTAGAGACTAAGAGTCATTAAAGTTTATTCAAGGAAGTTCAACCGTACAAAACATGGCTACCGATTCAAAGTGTAGCATTTAACGGCCATATTGGATTTTTTTTACTTTTATTGTCATGGTGATGTCAAATTTAGCATTTACAAAATTGTTAGATAAACTATTTAGCAGTCATCTTGGATTTTTTTTCCTGCCAAAAGTCCTATAGGAAAACAATGGGAAATTTTAAATGGCTTATTAAGAACCGCACATGGATTTCAGTAAACTTTGGCAGTAAGCATCATTGGAGTATAGAGATGCAAAATCTTAAAAAGGAAACTTATTGGTCAATTTGTACAGTGACCATCTTGGATTATCTTCTCACCAGAGCTTCTATAGGAAAAGAATGGGAAGCTTCAAATGACTCTCATGAACCACTGGGCAAATTTTAACCAAATTTGTCAGGAAGCGTCCATAGGAACCAACATTTTTTTCAAATGAAGCTGATTGGCCCATTTAGATAGTTTTTTTAGCTATTTTTAGAAACATGTTTAAAAATCCATTTAAAAAATGCTTAAAGCGATTGATTTGAAACTTAAGAAAATTGATCTGGACCATGAAGGGAAACAGGCACCTGACTGGTGGATTTATCTGGCAGCTATCTTGGATGACAGTTTTGCCAAAAAAAACAATCGTTTTTCACTTGAAGCTGATTGGTCCATTTAGACAGTGACCAGCCTGAATTTTTTAGCTTTATTTAGAAACATGTTTAAAAATCCATTAAAAAAAATATGCTTAAAGCGATTGATTTGAAACTCAAGAAAATTGATCGGGACCATGAAGGGAAACAAGTTTGTTTGAGAGCGCCTGACTGGTGGATTTATCTGGCAGCCATCTTGGATGACATTTTTGCCAAAAAAACAACTCTGGAACCGCTGAAGGAATTGGGTTGAAATTTGGGAAATTTGATGAAGGACTAAGGGCCATCCATGAAAGTATGTTCAAGGAAAGTTGATGCGTACAAAAACATAAGAAATGTCCATTTGCAGACCAAGCGAAGACTATTTTTGAAAATTTACCAGTGGAATGACTGACTCGATAACCGAGCCTGTCATTCCAATGGTAAATTTTCAAAAAACAGTTCTCTATGTCTGCAAATGGACATTTTCTATGAGAAAATTGAAATTTTCTTGAACAAATTTGAGTGTTATGTGGTTAATTATGTTGGATTATCCAGTCCTGCTATGTGAATGCAATGAGAGATTCAGTGCTGTTAGAGTCACCTCGTGTTCAAATAGGTTAACAAATGATATCTAACTAGAAACGCTAAGAAAGTACTAAGAAAAGGAAGGTGTATAATGTGTTTATGAATACGGCAGAAGAACACGAGGGTAGAAATAATGATGAATGATGGAATGAATATATGTGGGAGGTAAGGAAGGACTGAATGAATGAATAACGAACGAATGACGTCTGTGTAATGAGTCAGATGAAATAAGGCTAATGTGGCCCTTGCCAGATTGTCAGAGAACACATAGCGATTGAGAAAAAGATAGGATAGTAATAGAGTTAGGAGAATTTGATTATATCCATAGATACATCGGTTTATCCAGTCACATGATCCATTTGTGACCTGGCCTCTGGTTGCGACACTTTATCACCATGCTTTGCTTCTGCTGGCCTATGTTTTAATTAAATAATGAATGATGACTGTAAGGGATGATGATAAGGATAAGTGTTAAGTGAGTTTTGCCCTCCTGTCTTAACCACTTAATGATCAGATTTTGGTGAGAAAATTTCAATTTTCTCGTAAAGAATTTTGATTTGCAGCCCAAGAGAAGACTATTTTAAGTTATCGAGCCAGTCATTTCAATGATAAAAAACGTATTTTCTGGGCCTGTAAATTGGCATTCCTCAGGAACAGTGCAGGAGCAGTTTTTGGCCAGCTTGACCATTAAAGGGGTAATGAACCGCCATCTTCAGGCTTGGAAAGACACGTTATCATCCGAACTGGTTTTACTGTACATAGTCTATAAGTACAACTCATAAATAAGTTAACATGTTTCCAAAACAAAAAACAAAAACATGTTAGTACAATTTTGAACACGGTGTAAGAAATGTTCTGTTGAATACTTTGAACATAATTGGATTGGAAGATATTGCTGCTGTAGGCAGCAATGTCTTCCAATCCAATTATGTCCAAACTATCCAACAATATGTGTTAAGTTATTCCTGAGCTGTACTGTATTATATACGTTTTTTATTGAATTTATTTACAGAGTTTCTACAGTGATCGTTTTGGAGAGGAAGCAGTTGAGACTGTTAAGGACTCGAATACAGTCGAGCGGGACAAGCTCAATCCCGAAAAAGTAATATTGGAATAGTACAGAAAATAATGTTCTCAACTTTATTCTATGTATAGCATAGTTGGTTATGGAAAAAATGGTTTAATATGTTGATAAAGTACAATTTGTCATAGGTTATTTAGCATCATGATGAAGCAGAATGTACTATTAGTTCAGCCTGCCAGAGCTCGTAGTCTCCTTTTTTGTAAGAATACTTATAGGTGCCCAACCCATTGATACACCTTTTCCCATGTTCCCTTTAAGTAGAAACCGTTAAGGTAAAGGTTAATCGATGAAGTTTGTTCAATTGAAATTAACCTGTCAAAATATGACTGCAAGAGACATTTCAATACTGATTTAATGCATGCACACAATGTGAACACATGAATCAGTTTACATATTTATTTGGTGACAAATTTAAGCCGGTCGCGCCTGCACTTATGTCTAATGTACTGGTTATCTCCCCAGGGGAGGCAACACGACGCTTGAGGCACTAAGTTCCCAGATTGTTTAATAAACGATACTTGCATATTATATGAATATTGATAATGCCTCTATATTTATATTCTATGCTGCATAATATGGTGGAAATGTCTTGTAAACTGTGGCAGTCAGATGTTTCCGATCACTGACATATAAAGTAATTACTAATAATTGCTTGGCCGAAAGCTATGCCTCCCACACGATGCTACCTTTAGGCCATTTGTATCCACACTTAGTGATAAACTGTCGGCTTCCTGCCAGTGTGGAACAAGCCATTCACCCTGCATGCCTGCAAAAACATCATAATATACTTGTTACTATATAGTGAAAATACATGGTATATATGTACAATCTATAACATATGCGAACAAGAGCAATCAGATGGCAGACACTGGCCCTCCCATTTTCTGTCACATCATTGTTTTTTATGGATTCATTAGATATATGGGTTTCTCAGATCATGCCCACAGTTATAGAACCGAGTTTATGTTCTCATCCTTCTTGTGTTAAACTCAAACAAAAATTGGACCTATAATTTCTGAGCTATCCATAGATTCTGATTTGATCTGATCATGGTCATGGTCATGAATACATTCCATGGCAAATTCCTTAGTGTTAAATCTGAATCAAATCATCTAGTCTTTCAACCTGATCGTAATACACTCTTCCCCTTATGGTGAGAGGGTAAAATACAGAAACCTGTATTAACAATCCTCCGAAGCAGACTCAAAGCGGTTTCTTAAGGCGCTGGTCCCTTAATAGTTATTAAACATAAAGTTAACTTAGTGGTCTTTCTATAGAGGTTGAGCTTAAAGGGTTGTTTTGACTGCCCTCTCCCGACCACCTAATTCGGATTAGAGGCTAGTGACCTACTCATATGTTCCTAAATCAAAGGACTCCCAATTGTCTGACACATGGCTTTCTGTGCAGTTCTAATAGATGTTATGTCAGGCTGAATATATCTGGTATAGCAGTCCGAGGACCAATGGCCCAAAACCTTGATCATATGATCTACCCGCCCCTGAGCAGCAGAAATAGCTGCGCCCTTGCGGAACGAATGCCCGCAATATTGCGTGCTGTCTAAATTACATCTTTGAATAACGGTTCTAAGGTGCTCGATAAAGTACTTTCTGGTTAGGATTACTCCATTACTGGAGCAGAGCAAAGAATCTGAAACTCTAGCACCCATCTGATACCGGAGTAAATAATACCTTCTTGAGGTACTAACTGGACAAATTAAATCTCTGTCTACACAGCACACATGAATGTCTATGCCTCGCCGAAAAGGATCCGTTTTGGATGCCTTTAGTGTGAGGATAAAATGTGATGAATCGGCGGCCCATCTAACATCCCCCAACATGATGATGTTCTCAACGGCCACATTCTGAGATTGAACTGTAAATTCCCCACACCTAAATGCAAAGAAAGCCACTGTGCAAATGGCTGACATCAGGCAATCAGTATATTTTCCGAAAACACCTGCCTCTAGGCTTTGACAAATCCGAGACAATATGTCAATGGTGATCGGCAACCTAGTTGCATGTATTGTACCTTGAGACCTTTGAACAGATGTCAGTAATAACTTGACCCTTGACAACGGTTGATTTGACTATCTAAAAAGGGATTAGGACAGCCTGCCACTACATAATGAAAACGGATACTTGCTAGATAGAGCTTGATGGTGCTATACCAAAATCTTAACACTTCCGCACAATGTGCAATAAAGTACAGCAGCATGTCCTCCGATATGGGTGGCATGTGGTTAACCTGGGCCATACAATTACAATTACTCCAGCCCATCATAGCCACAAACCGACGGTAACATGAGATACCCAATTTATAGCTATTCATTGTGTGTTTGCTAACTGTTGTCAACCACAACCTGTCCAGAATATTGTCTAGAATAGAATTTGTATAGGTTCTGGTATTTGTGTAGCCACCTTCTCCGCCAATGAGGCACATTCTCGAAAGTGTTGTTCTTGGAACCTAGAAATAGAATCAGCAATGCTATTTAAGTTACCTGGAATATGCTTGGCTTTAACACAGAAACTATATGATGCTGCACACCAGGACAAGCGACGCATCAACCTGTTGATATGTGGTATTTTTTAATGCCCTTTCCTAATAATGTCAACTGGTGTACAGCATCATATAGTTTCTGTGTTACAGCTTAGCATATGCCAGGTAACTTAAATAACATTGCTGATTCTATTTCTAGGTAGAATATGGCATTATTAACACTCATTTTTGGCAACTTGAATATACCATTGGTGACCCATAAGACGATAGGCCCGACTCAGGTGATTGATTTCCTTGGTATAATTTTGGATTCTGTAAGAATGGAGGCAAGACTTCCACTTGATAGGGTACATAGAATCATTGCCATGATGACTGAATTTTTGCATAAAAGCAAATGTACAAAGCGGGAACTTTTGAATTTGTTGGGCCATTTCAACTTTGCTGCGACAGTGATTGTCCCTGGGAGATCTTTTGTGTCTTATTTAATCACTTTAGCTACAGCGGTGAAAGAATTGCAACAGAAAGTAACTTTGAATAGTGAGTGTAGAAAAGAATTGAAGATGTGGTCACTCTTTCGGCAGAGTTGGAATGGTTCAACATTCTTTCTCGACAAATTCATTACCTGCACAGCTGATTTGGAATTATACACAGATGCGTCAGGTATTGGATTTGCCGGCTATTACAATGGAAAATGGTTTCAGAAAAAATGGCCAGCTAAACTGGTAGATATTCAAACAGAGAATTGTTCCATGCCATTCCTGGAAATATACCCCATCATGGTAGCAGCAGTCTTATGGGGAGCATCATCGTCTCAAAAACGTATCCTATTTTATTGTGTCACAATTTTTGGTGACGACCGACTACCGAAAGGTAATTTTTTATAAAAATAGTACAAATTCTTACACTTGACGCAATATAAGTGCCATAACTCTGGCCATATTGGCATCAATTTAAATGCATCTACGATGTCTGTCTTACATAACCATGCCCCCTTGCCCTTGTCAAGGATAGAACGAATTGCATCATCGATTGTGACGTATGACAGGGAGTAATCAGTCTTGTCTATCAAATTATTGACACTACTATGGCCTTCCAAGTCGTGTGGTGCTAATAAGTCCACTATGAGCTGTTTTTTTTACCAGAGTACCGACCTGTTGCTAGACCAATGGGACTTGCTCGAAAATTCTGAAAAGGTGGCTTAAGAAATGGGCCGCATAGATAGCCTTTATCAAGTTCATCTTTTAATAACTGGTCAACAACAATGGGCTTTTTGTTCGCCGAGTTCAAATTCTTATACTCTAATGCTATCTTAGGGAGCTCAGAAACCCCTGTATGGAAACCATATGTGAGGCCTTGAATTAAATTATCTACAAAGTTCGTGTCTGGATGGTTCAGCAACTCGATAGCTAATTGTTCTAAGTTTATTGGAGTTGATGCTGCATGAGCCCCTGCCACTGTGGCTCTGTCAGGTTGCCTATCTGCTGGTTCTATCTCACTGGCTAGTCAATTTGGTTGCAACTGAACGCCTTCTACCGGCTTTCCGAAACGTCTACCCTGAGTTGGCCGCTTAGCCAAATTGTGCCATGTAGACACGGAATGGCTAGCATTGCAGTTCCAGCAAACGTGCAAATAATGGCAGAGCTTAATAAAGCAACCACGGCTTCCATTGAAATTATTACAAATTTCCTTACTCAAATGGAAAATCTTCGCTTGACTGGAACCATAGTTATTGGGCCCAATGTCAAAGTTACTTCTCCCCCCTGGACGATAATATGGCTTGAATTCTAGGCCTGATGGGAAGAATTTTGATGAATGATCGTGCTGATGACATTATTCACACGAGGTCAAAACCGCTGCCACGGATTGGATTATGTCTCTGTCATTAATAGACTAGTCTATTTTTATGCCATGTTGCTGCAACCAGGCTGCTGCCTTAGCAGAAAATGCCTTATGGTATGCATAAAAAATCGATTTGCCAAACTGAAAACAATTCTACAATCATCCGCAAATAATCATCGAGTTCCTGAGTTCATTGTGGGTTGGCCTCACACATGATTTTTTTGTATGTCATGAATGCTGATAGGAATTCTGACAACGTTAAATTCTTCTGCAGCCTAACATCTTTGTGCATCCTTACAGCCATGCCAGTTGTTATTACACTACAAAAACATCTTGACCGTTCAATCACTACTTGCTAAATCAAATATCTGCATTTAGCTACCAGAATAAGATTTTTATGCTCGCTTACATACTTCCTTATGCCTATATCATCACCATGCATATTCTTAACTAGGCTACTGGTAAGGGAACCACTAGCATAAGTCTCAGTATAGACTGGCACCAGTCTGTACTCACTCCTTGGTGACGCCTGTCACTAAGCGCGCCCGCGCATGCGCAATAGATCCCATTGGGAAACAGCTTCTCTTTTCAAATATTCTGCAAGCAGAACAGTTGGCCTGCTATCCAGCTTAAGTTTTTACAGCTTTGCGCTGAAGATTGGCTACATATTTAAAGAGTTTTCTGATTCAGGAATCATGTCTATTATAAACTCTAACCTCCCTAATTATGTCTATTGTATACTTCGTGTTTTTTTGGAGTTTTTAACTCTGGTTTATGAGTTACCAGTTTTCATGTCAAATACTCCCGTTTTATAGGTATTACAATTTATGCCTATTTAATATCATCAGTCAAACCATGCTTTAGAATAAAAAACCCTTAGTACTCGCTTAATAATATTTAGTGCTTACATAAAAATAATAATCTTACGAATCTTCGTAAATTCTTGGTCTTTCAGTGAGATTTCCAAATCCGTTTCTCAGCCTGTTGTATAGAGGTTTTGTTTCTTTAGCGGATTTCCATATCTGGAGATCTCTTATTAAGTACGTTTTTTACATAAGCATCATATGAACAGATTTTCTCTATTTCGTGATTCTATAAAGAATTAGTCTGATTAAGACGATAGTCGTAATTCTTGCGGCCGTTTTTGTTAAGGGGGGAATCCCACGTCTTTCACGACCAGGCATGAATTACGTCTTTTGTTGACTAAGGTTTTGGTTTTCTCTTAAAGACTGTTATAGACTTCCGGTAAGTCTCAGTCTAAAGACCACATAAGTCCTGAGGGGGTGCATTACTTTCATGCAGTGGCGTCGGTGACGGAAGTTACCGATTATTCATCCCATGCAGGTATAGCCAGTATGATTAGAGATCTTTGATCTCTATGTCCGCTCCTGTTATTGATCTTGGCTTGTCCGGGCAAGCGGGTTCTAAATCCGGTATTGCTGCTGGTTTGACTGGGCGTCCGGATATGAGCTCTGTGATTGTTTTGGCTTGGCTGGACATTCGGAGTCTCATTCTCTTTTTCATCTGGCTGGTTTCTTTTTATTTCTCCACTTATTTTTACATCCGTTTCCGGTAGTAACTTCCGGCATGAGAGGTGCTTTTCCGGGTCTGTTAGATCTGACCACGCATCAGTTATCTAATTCTGGTTCCGGTTTTTTCCACTTCCGTTTCCGGTAGTAGTGTATTTGCTTCCGGTAGGAGAGATGATTTCAGGGTCTGTTAGATCCTGCTAAGCATCTGTTATCAATTTCTGGTTCCAGTTCCGCTCCATTTCTGGTAGTAGTGTTTCTGCTTCCATTAGGAGAGTTTATTTGTTAGGATCTGTTAGATCTGGCCTAGCATCAGTTATTCATTTCTGGTTACGGTCTTTCTTGTTCCTTTTCCGGTAGTAGTGTTTCTGCTTCCGGTCGGAGAGATGATTTTCCAGGTCTGTTAGATCTTGCTAATCATCTGTTTTCAATATCCGGTTTCGCTTTACCGATAGTCAGTAGTGTATCTGCTTCCGGTAGGAGTGATGATTTCCGGGTCTGTTAGATCATGCTAATCATCTATTGTCAATTTCCGGTTCTGCTTCAGCTTCTGTTTCCAGTAGTGGTGTATCTGTTTCCGGTTGGAGAGATGATTTTCCAGGTTTGTTAGATCCTGCTAATCATCTGTTTTCTATATCCGGTACCACTTCACTTCCGCTGGTAGTGTATCTGCTTCCGTTAGGAGTGATGATTTTCCAGGTCTGTTAGATCCTGCTAATCATCTATTGTCAATTTCCGGTTCCGCTTCAGCTTCCGTTTCTGGTGGTAGTGTATCTGCTTACGGTAGGAGACATTATTTTCCGGATCTGTTTGATCTGGCCAAGCTCCTGTTTTCAAATTCCGGTTCCGGTTCCGCTTCCGTTTCCGGTAGTAGTCTATCTGCTTCCGGTAGGAGAGACGATTTTCCGGATCTGTTAGATCTGGCCTATCATCTGTTATTATTTCCAAAAACTGGAGTTTTGCCCCTTTTCTGTTTCCGGTAGTAATAGTGTTTCTGCTTCCGGTATGAGAGGTGCTTGTCAGAGTGTGTTAGATCCGGTCAAACATCCGTTATTTATTTCTGGTTATGGTTATTTCTCTTCAGTTATTGTAGTGGTGTTGAGAAAATGCTACAAGTTTGAGAGTTGCTTTCCGGGTTTGTTAGATCCGGTCAAAGCTTCCGTCTTCATTTTCCGTTTCCAGTTTATTCGTTTCCGAGTATGTATCTACTTCCGGTAGGAGGGGTGCTTTTCCGGGTCTGTTAGATCCTGCCTAGCATCATACTTCCGTTTCCATTTCCGGTTTCGTTGTATCTGTTTCCGGTAGTAGTGCTTCTACTTCTGGTATGAGAAGTTCATTTCCGGGTCTGTTAGATCTGGCTTAACTTCCAACCTCCGTTTCCGTTTCCGATTCCGTTTTTGTTTTTCTATTTCCGGTAGTAGTGCTTTCACTTCCGGTTTGAGAGGTGTTGTCTTGGTCTGTTAGATATGGATAGATACCTAATTCCATTTCCAGTTTATCAGCTTTTACTGGCTCTCTTTCCGGGAGTTATTTTAGAGATTAAGGTTGTGAATTGCCTGATCGTTCAGATTCTTCTTCTAATAATATTTCCTTAGCTCTGATTCAATTTCTTTAGTCTTGCTTTCCCTTTCTCTTTTTCGTTTTTCTGTTTATAATAGTCTTGCTTTTATGTATTAGGTTTCCCTTTTTCATCTTATCTTTTTCTCCTCTTTTTCTTCTAATTCTTCTATTCTTCTGTTTCCGCTAGTCTTTCTATTCCTGGGTCAGTCGAGATCAGGGATCTGAGGAAGTTTTCCCGATTAGTACCTCCTCGGATGATTTGTCATCGGCTCTTTAATGCATGGCTTCTTGTCGCTCTCTTCATCTTCTCGGTAAGTCTTTTGCGTTTGTCTCTTTTCTTGTTCTCCTAGCATTCTGTCTTTCATTCTTCGGCTTTCCTTCTTCGCTGGGTTTCTCACTTTCCTTTTCCAGTTTATCCTATTCTTGCTTCTTCGTATCACGTTTCTTTCTCCTTTTTTCTAATTCTTCTCTTCTCTCTTATTTTTCTATTTTTTCTTTATCTACATTCATCTAGATCTAATTTTTCATTCTCACTAATTAGTTTTCTATTTGCTGTCTTTGGTTTAGTATTCTCTTTGTTTCTGTAATCTGGGATTCCTCGTTCAATCGCTTTTCTATTTCCATGTTTCGTTCTATTGTCTAGATTATATTCTTGGATCAGTCGAGGTTCTAACCTGAGGTTTTTTTCCCATCCCGGGTTGCTCGGACGATTGGTCCTCGTTTCTTTAATGGATTCCTTCTTGTCTCTCTCTCTCTCTCTCTCTCTCTCTCTCTCTCTCTCTCTCTCTCTCTCTCTCTCTCTCTCTCTCTCTCTCTCTCTCTCTCTCTCTCTCTCTCTCTCTCTCTCTCTCTCTCTCTCTCTCTCTCTCTCTCTCTCTTTCTGTTCAGGATGAGGGTTTTTTCTTATCTGCCCACTTTCTTGTTCTAATGTCTGAAATGCAGCCTAGGTCGGATTGTAATCTCTTAAAGTCAAGTTCAAATTCTGCTCTACCTTTCTCCCACCTAGGCTTTTTTCATTCTATCTAGCTCGGGGTCTTGCTTTTTCTCTTTAGACCTTAGCGTGGAAGCGATCTCAGTAGGGATGGAATTCTATCTTTCTCTTTTATGGTCTGAGCTATTTGCTTCCTCAGGGTGATAGGATTGATGGTCAGCATCAAGAATATCATTCATAGAGAGATTCTGATGAGAAGACTTCCATTGCTCTTAATGTCCTTGGAGCTTTAGACGGTTCACTCTTTTCCTTCAGATTTCTATCAGATAATCCATTTTTTCACTTCTAGTTATGGGAAGGATTATTCTCTGCTTCTATTGGGTGTTCCTTTGGTCAAGTCTTCTCCTCGGTGTTTGTTTTTCTCAGACGCTTCCCATGAGGAGGGGGAAGAGTCTGGGATCACCTGTTCAGAAGGCAGACCTTTTCTTTGAACCTTTTTCTCTTATATTAGCATGAACTTTGTAACTTTAAATCTGTTTTTAGGATTACATCTGCTTCTGATAATAGATGATCCTAAGTTTCAGGCTTTTTCCGCCGAGAAGGACAAGTGTTGATTCTGGGGACGGTCTAGTCTTATATCCTAGAAGAGATATTTTATCAAAAATTCAATCTAACCGTCTCCCAGCTAAGCCAGTTATTAAAAAAATGTTATCTTCCTTTTCGCCGTCTGACTGACTTCAGTATATTGTCAGAGTTTAAAGTGTTCAAGCGTTGTACTGATTTTTTTTAGAGATCCAATCTATCCCGTTTCTGGGATCTGTATGCAGAGGAGGTAGTCAGGCCAGTCTCTAGCTTTCTATGGCCGGATGGAATTGTGAGACTGTTGTTTTGAGATGGCTTCCTCTGATCATATTAATCTTTCTCACATTTAAGCTCATGAACTTAGAGGGAAGGCACCCTCTTTCGCTGGCTCGTCTTTATTTGAGGTAATGCAAGTCGTAGGATGGAAATCTGAGCCTCCTTTTACCTCCTTTTTATTTATAATATCAGAGCGCAGCGGCACTCTTTTTAGATATATCATGATTCTATCTAAAAAGGCCGAAGACCATTTACCAATTTCACTACACCATTTCCATTAAGACTGTTTGTCTGCGTAAAATGGTGAGTTTTTTCATTGGTTTGTTATTTATTTCTTTAAGTTTAAAGAAATCATTGTTTGATAATCACTGTGTGATTAATTAAGATGTACCATTATGTTATGCTATTAACATTTGGTTACGTTCTGTTTGATTTTTATCCTTGCTTATGGATTCTCAAATCTCCACCCACCTAAGTTTCACAGTGGGGCAGTGACCAAATCTACGGGTTTAGCAAGTAGTGATGGAACGATCAAGATGTTTTTGTGGTGTAATAACAACCCCCAACAGACCCCCCTTTAGTGGGTTGGTCTGTAGTTTTATTAACCACTAGAAAAACATACCATTCAATCACTACGACCCGGTCTCAGCCAGCCCGCATAGGAATGATTTGAGAATCTAGTCAGGATATATCACACTTAAATTTAGAAAAGTGAATCTGTTTCCCATTTGGGATCTATTGCGCATGCACGGGCGCGCTTAGTGACAGGCGTCACCAAGGAGTGAGTACAGACTGGTGCCAGTCTATACTGAGGCTTATGCTGGGGGTTCCCTTACCAGTAGCCTGGT
Organism: Chaetoderma sp. LZ-2023a; assembly: GCA_034401795.1. Classification (NCBI taxonomy): domain Eukaryota; kingdom Metazoa; phylum Mollusca; class Caudofoveata; order Chaetodermatida; family Chaetodermatidae; genus Chaetoderma; species Chaetoderma sp. LZ-2023a. The sequence continues at coordinate 68,880,632 of CM067369.1, read as the reverse complement.
TAAGGGTATGCATGGTGATGATATAGGCATAAGGAAGTATGTAAGCGAGCATAAAAATCTTATTCTGGTAGCTAAATGCAGATATTTGATTTAGCAAGTAGTGATTGAACGGTAAGTATGTTTTTATAGTGGTTAATAAAACTACAGACCAACCCACTAAAGGAGGGTCTGTTGGGTTTTTTTTCATCCATTGATATTATCTCCCCCACATTTGCATCAGGCATTAAAAGTAAGGCCAAATTTATACCCTTCCCAGCAGTTATTGTCTGTGTTAAATTCGGAGACACAATCTCAATGTGTGGCAGACTCTCCATAGCATAACCTTGAGATTGCCTGGTTGTCGTCAGGATTTCTACCCCGCCTTATTGGTGGCATCATTAATAAAAATTCCAGCACTAGAAGGATTATGACTATGGGTATATCTGTGGTTGCAGTTATTACTTGTTGTGGAGTTAGACGGTGTGGAGTTAGACTGGGCTTCATAAAACGTTTGCAATGTAAAAGTTGATACTACGGGAGAATTAAAGTTAATGTTACATACATTAGTTTGTCCTCCGCTGTGAACATGGTGCTGATCTGCACTAGTACCAGGAACAGTTGCGAATTCCTGCGAAATGCCAACTCCAATCCTGTCAATGGGACATGATGCTGAAGACTCGACGACACTCCGCTCACGAATATTTGATCCAGGTGCCCGCAATTCTACCACCAGCAGCTGCTGAACTTCCTTAAATTGTTGTGATAAAGTGCGAATCTCCGATTTGTCATGGGAGTTGTGATGGCAGCCACCAACAGGTCCCACACTTGTTGTTGTTGGCATTTCCTCACGAAGTCGACCATCTTGATCATCGGAGAAACCCAGCACTACGTCATCACTGTGCACGCCATTGGATTGGACCAGGCCACCACGCCCAACAGCTGACTGGTTCCCTGTCCTGTCGCACGCTGTTATCTCTGCCTGGTTCTCTGGTATGCCAACGTCAGTGGTTGAGATTTCATTCATTGTCAATAATTGCAAGAGCTGCGACTTCTTAAAGCTCATGGGACGATTAACGCCAAGTTCTTTTAATCTGTCGCGTAGACAACTCGCAGTCCAATTAATCGGCGCCTCTTCATCCCACGATGTACTATTTTATACAACAGATCGAACACTATTCTGAATACACTCTGGAGACCTGCGAGGGCGACCTCGTCTGTTACGTGACGGAGAACTGTCAAAGCTGACAGTTCTCGACCCATTTGCTGCTGGTCTTCGGATAGGCGATCTACTACGCCTTGTAGCAGTAGCATTGGCTCGTCTCTGGTTCATTTCACTCACTTGATCAACAGTTTATAACACATAATCAAATTTTTGAAAATATTTTCGATCCACGCGATCACTATACTAGTTATGCACGTTTTCAGTTAGTCTTAGCCACCAAATGTCACTTATTTAATGCTATATAATGTTTACTAAACAAAAACTCACTTCCATTTCAGGGAATTATTGACAAACTAGTGAAACTACTACTTTGTGTGATGTGTTGTAATTACTATTTTAAAATATCGCATACAAGTCTAAACTTTTTTAAAAACACCACTCCAATTAATATTGCCCCAACTGCACTTCTATACAAAGACACAGAAAAATTAGAAAGATGTTGACTGCCTGGCATTGAGAAACGGACTGAAACAGTCAAGTCCAGTAGCTACTAACATGATTACCTCATTGGTACTATGTTGTAGAATCTACCATGATTGGCTGGAGTAATCATGCGATTGTATGAGGTGATTTTGACTTAGAACATTCAGATTTACATATATGGATGGTGACTGCTTCATTTCCTCATTAGTTAGGTATACTGCTTGCTTGCCCTGCATGATGGGCTGTTGGCTTAGAATATTCAGATTTCCATATATGGATGGTGACTGCCTCATTACCTCATTAGTTAGGTACGCTGCTTGCTTGCCATGCATTCCATAATTGTAGAGCAGATGCTATGAAAACATCACATATCAAGGGGGATAACTCTTGGACTGCCTTCTATCGAGGGGTGATAACTCTTGGACTACATTGTACCTCAATCAGCTTAATACCACTTGCTTGACTAAGGTTTGACTCTGTGAATTATATCACAGAAATATCAAATGTGCATCCATTAACCATGTTTAATTATTGATTGACTGTCAACCATTAAACTTCAATTAGCAAATGGCTGCCATTTTGCAGTTTTCTCAATTAGATAAACGGAAATTCTTTTATATAAGTATGTTGTTATATAGCTATTAAGATTTTACACGTTTGAATGTCTTCGTTAAACGCGTTGGCAGTTTCACGAAGACTCCTAGATCTGCATGGTGAGCTTGACTAATCATGCTGTAGTCCGCTTTATTTAACCACTTAATGGTCACATTCTGTCAAAAAAATCTAAATATTTCATTACTAAATGCCATTTGCAGGCCAAGAGAAGAGTATTTTTTGAAAATTCACCACTGGAATGACTGGCTCAGTAACTGAGCCAGTCATTCCAGTGGTAAACTTTCAAAAATACTCTTCTCTTGGCCTATAAGTGGCCCTTCACTTCGTGGCTTAGTCGTTAACGGGTTAACGGTAATCATTTTGTCCATCCACGTCATAATTTGTCCCATTAGGCCATTACTGGTCAAGATTTGTCAAGAAAATTGAAATCTTTGCTAAGTGACTGCCCATTTTCAGTCCAAGAGAAGAATATTTTTCAAAACTTATTAAAATGATGTAGCTCTGTCAGCGAGCCAGTCATTTCAGTGGTTGGCTTTCAAAAGTATTCTGTTGGGCGGCAAATGGACATTTTCCAAGATCATTACAGAAGCCATTTTGGCCCACTTGACTGTTAAGCCCTTAAAATAATAATACCAGGGTCATTGAGCGCGGTGTTTTGGGGGATGTGTTTGTTGGTGTGGCTATGTTTTATCCTTATCCCGTACATGGATTAGCAGTAATGATAAGTGATGCTGTTCTCTGTTCCTATATCATTTATGTGTATGTGTAATCTGTTCTCGGTAGGCTTACATACAGATCACTTACGTGGAGCCGTACTTTGATGCTTATGAAATGAGAGAAAGGGTTACGTACTTTGACAAGAACTATAACATTAGTAAGTTATTACCATGTTTCTGTTATCCTTTCATATAATCTTTTGCCGGGTGACATTCATCAAGGGAGATAACATAACTCTGGTGATACTGAGCTCGTGAGTTGTTTCAAGTGGAATATGTATTTTTGAAAACTTCTCATATGAGACAAACGTTTTCAAGAAGCCATTTTACTTAGTAAATGGTTACACACACTCCACTTCTGAGACCAGCCAGGAACCTTAGTGGGACTTTAAACATCCACCATTTTGTGTCAAAATAAAGTGACAATACGATTGGCAGTTTTGTGTTGTCATATCATGATAATAAAAAGGAAATAAAATGTGCTGTCATTTTTGTAATATGACATCCATCACATCATAATACTAGTGTGAATTGTCATGTCATCATGGTAAGGAATGCCACTGTAATAAAGCCATTCAGCCAATCACAACTGAAGACAAATCTGGCATTATCACGCTCTCCCGGGTGTAAGCCTGTGTTAAATACTCATTTTTCCCTTCCCGTGCCTTAGTTTCTTAATTCAAGAGTTATCTCCCTTAGAATGCATGACCACTAAGGGATTGATGCACTGTACTGATTTGTCAGCAACATTATCTTTCTTATTTGCATTGTTATTCGTTTTTTGTTCAAATTTTCTATTAATTAGTCTGAGAAGTTACTAAGCTATCAACATTATCTTTCTTATTTGCAACGTTATTCGTTTTTTGTTCAAATTTTCTATTAATTGCTCTGAGAAATTACTAACCTATCAAACTTCAATAAAATATGGATATGTATTCTATACAGAAGATTCTTGATGTGTAATATATTGTGTTTCAGAGCGCTTCATGTATGCAACACCCTTCACCCTGAATGGCCGGGCTCATGGTGAACTGAGTGAACAATATAAACGTAAGACTATATTGACGACAAATCATACATTTCCTTACGTCAAAACCAGACTCAATGTCATCAACCGTGAACAGGTAAGTTTCTTTCTTTTATACTAATTTTAATCTAATTTGTAATTGTGTGGAATATATACGCACCTATGTGTAGCTCTAATTCTCAAAATGTATTATAATGGCTGGCTTGACCTTTAGCCACTTAAGTCTTAGAATTGTGGTGTCTCAGTTTCAACACACCCATATAGGAACATTGTTGAATATTCTGAAACTAATTTCACCGGAACCTGTAGTGGCCTTAGGCAGCAATAAGTTACCAGTCAAATTAGGTTCCTTACATTATAAATAATTGTTGATTTCTGGTCCATTATGGTTAAATTGTTAAGTACAGAGAATTTGGATTTAATACGTGTATGCATGAGTTGTATTGTAATACAGGAATCCAGTCTCGTAGTCAATCATATGACATCATAATCAAGTAAGTCACATGGAAGCTGGCATGATAATCAATTACCTTATGAATGACGTAAATAAGTCCATCATAAATCCTTAATTGTCCGTCAAGTGTATGTCTTTACTATTTAACAAGCACGCCGTTGAATATTTTGAAACTAATTAGCAGCAACAGCACCCAGTCAAATTAGTTTCATAATATTCAACAGATTACCTGTATAGTCTTCTGGAAATTGAGATTCATGGAGTGCAGGGATCAATCAATCCCAACACAGGCCAAGTGTGTGTTGAGCTTAGCTAGTGATGGGCGATGCATAGCTAAAACTGGATTCATCGATTCACGAATGTCACTGAATGGCTAAGTACTTGGGTGTATGTTTGTAGATAATCCTGTCACCTATTGAGGTGGCTATTGAAGACATCCAGAAGAAGACCAGAGAACTAGCCATAGCACTGTCACAGGAACCTGCAGATACCAAAATGCTGCAGATGGTGCTTCAGGGATGTATTGGAACAACGGTTAATCAGGTATACCTCATTATACATTCATATTTCCTTGAAAGTTTGTGAACTTCACTCGAGATATTGACGAGTTCTTAAGATTTGGAGCCATCTTGAAAAGCTTATGAATTTCATATGAACATTCTTATTCGCTACTAATGATGCCATATGGTGTTGTAAAATAACTATTCCACCCTATGGCTGCAGATAATTGGGTGTATCAGTTTACTAGGTTTAATGCCTAAACAAATACTCATTGGTGGAGAATAATTTCACTAGCCAATAGAAAGTTCTATACTGTTCATTTTGGTATATGTGTAGTAGTGCTTCATTCACGGTAGAAAGATTTTTGGGAATTTTATTTAAAAATTGAAAACAAATTTAATCAAGCAAAGCAATCCAAGAATTCTAGCAATGGAATTATACATGTTTTGATGATTCATATCATTGAATTTATCAAATTTCGACTACGATGAGAGGATTTATCTAAGTGTAGACTCTGAAGTAATATATTGCGTAATAGCCCAATTCATCAAATTGCTTGGATTTTATTGTGAAAATCACAATATGTCGATAACTGATCGAGTCTCGGAAACAAGTACAATGATGTAGCACAAATTGGTTGCTAGAATATTTATCTCTTGCCATCCATGTAAGTGCTGTACTAGCCCATTCTATCGTAATGCAGGAACACGGTTTATGTCCAAACATTAAAAAAAATGAAGATAACATTGCAATCATGTGTCCATCTGGCTGTCCATCTGGCAATCTCTTCCAAAACCATTTTGTCAAATTCAATCAAATTTCTTATGTGAGTTGCCCATATGATTGGGAACTGCAAGATCACATTTTGGCCAAGAGAATACTATTTTTTTTAATTTACCAGTGGAAGCCCTGTTTCAATAACCGAACCAGTCATTTCAGTGGTTTTACAAAATAATCATCTTTTGGCCTGCAAATGGGATTCAACACACGCACGCACGCACGCACGCACGCACGCACTCACTCACTCACTCACTCACTCACTCACTCACTCACTCACTCACTCACTCACTCACTCACTCACTCACTCACTCACTCACTCACTCACGCACGCACGCACGCACGCACGCACGCACACACCGCCACTGTGTTGGTCAAGGCCATAGGTAGTACTAGTCATGTCATAAATCTTTAGCCTAGTCCTAATTTCAAGACTTGGTCACATAAATCTTTAGCTTGTTGGATTGTTTTCTAATTTTATGAACACACATATCATCATTTGGCTATGTACATTTATATTCATGTACCTAATTCTATTGTTATCTTCCCTTAGGGTCCTCTGGAGGTTGCTATGGTATTTCTGTTGGATATATGTGAAGGCAGACAGGTGGCGATGAAATATCATAACAAGCTACGACTGTGCTTCAAGGACTTCCTCAAAAAGTCAGCATACAGTCTATAATTATTTGTCAAATATAAATTTTTTATTTTGTACCTAACCTAGCCAGAATGGCCAAGTGAGCTTATGCCATAGTGACCATTCGTCAACATTTGCTTTAGAACATATCTGCTAAACTGCTTGACATATTTTAATCAAATTTACTGATCGAATGATCTTATGGCTCTGGGCTCTAGAACTTCTATTCAGCATTTTGATTGGTCCCTATTTCAACAAAACTTGGGCTAGGAGCAATCCTTGGGTGGTAGACTCCATCACTTCTAACAAGAACATTTATTGGTAAATCTTTAGATGCCATCTTGGATTATAAAATTTTTTTTTTAGAAATCCTTTAAAGCATATCTCATCTTAAACAGCTTGGCAGATTTTAATCAAATTTGCTTGTAAGGATCCTATGGAGGTAGGCTCAAGAACCCTCTAATCAGAATTTTGATTGACGTATTTTTTTTGGTGTCCCACTTCGATTATCCGAACATTTTCCAGAAATACTTTAAAACATATTTTTTTCTAAACCGATTGGTAGATTTTAACCAAATTTGCCTGGAAGGTTTTATGGTGTTAAACTCCAGAACTATTCAGAATGTTGTTTGATTGATTTTTTCAGCGGTCTTGAACTATCCGAAAATTTTCTGCAAATCGTTTATAAAGCTACTCTTTTACCAATGTCATGATTTCAACAAAACACGTGTGATCCTAGTTTTATAGATGTCAACCCTCCTAGCAAAAATTTGGATTAGTCTTTTTTGGTGGCCATCTTGGATTTCCGAAAAAAATGCCCAGGAAATTCTTTTAAAATATTGTTCCAGGTTAGCGATACAGGCTCGTTTAGCTTTGAACGTTCATCTGATATTCCTTTTCTCAGTGGACATATCAGATGTCGACACTTTACTACAAAAGATTTCAAAAAGATGCCCCGGAAATTCTTTTAAAATATTGTTCCAGGTTAGTGATACAGGCTCCTTTGGCTTTGAATGTTCATCTGATATTCGTTTTCTCAGTGGATATATCAGATGTCGACACTTTATTACCAAATATTTATATACGGTCATACCCACCGACAACTTTCTCACTCTAATACTGCGGTGTCATTGTTGAGCATCCCCTCCCACCCCCCACTCCCAATGTACCATATTAAAAATCCTGTATCTACAGTAAATACCCTAGATGAAAGATAATTACAAAATATGAAGATCGTTTACATGTAGAACACTCTAGGACAAAATGGTACAAACAATATATGTACCGTCTATACAGGCATTATTATTATATTACGTATGTTTGTATTAACTGTCACCTTATATATTGTAATGTCTTGTTTTATGTGTAGGGGGTCCAGCGATTCATAGGCTCTGCCTTTGATGGACTGCCCAATGTATGTATACTATATATTAAGCATGAAATAAATAATTTTGAATCTTGAATCTTGTATTGGTTTGCCATTAACAATATTTTATGATTTCAATGAAAACTAGCATTCCAGAGAATTCTGAGTTTCCGTTCTCTCCAGTTATTAGTCCCCTAGCGGTAAAATAGTGGTGAACTATAGATTTACACTCCATCTGTCCATCTGTCGCAGTTGGTTTTCCACACTTTTTTTCGCAGTCCTTCAAGGTGTTCAACTGAGAATTGGTTCATGGCTTTGTTATGAGAAGTTACAGACCAAGTTCGAGTTTCAGGTGTATGCGTCAATTTTTTATGGAGTTATGCCCCCTTTCGACTTAAGAAATACAAAAATTATCAGCTTTCCACACTTTTTTTCCCACTCCTTCAAGATATTTAAGTGAAAATCGTTACATCGCTTAAGTATAAGGAGTTACAGAGCAAGTTCGAGTTTCAGGTATATGCATCAATTTTTGACGGAGTTGTGTCCCCTTTCGACTTATGAAATACAAACATATCAGCTTTCAAAACTTTTTCATTCTCCTTCACCACATATAACTGAAAGTCTGAAACTTGGTATAGTGCTTTGGTATGAGAAGTTACAGATCAAGTTCGAGTTTCAGCTGCTTATGTCAATTTTTAATGTAGTTTTTCTCTGTCAATCTCTGAAGATTTATATCACCAGGTAGGGGACATGTAAGAATGCTTGTTTTAGTTGAACATGAAAGGATAATGGATGAATCCGATCTGTCAGTCAAATAGATGATGCCATAATGAATCATGTCACATGTAGGTTGACGTCACAATCATCTACGTAATGAATGACATATCTAAGTCCATCATGAACGCGTAAACGTCTGTCAAGTTGTACGAATTGTATGTCTACTATTTAATAAACATTCTGTTGAATATATTGAAACTGATTTGTCTGGGTGCTCACTGCCATAGGCAGCAACAATACCCAGTTAAATTAGTTTAAAAAGGTCAACAGCTTACCTGTATAGCTTTCTGGAAATTGAGATTCAGGGAACTAAGGTTTCAATCAATCCCAGCACCGACAGTGTGTGGGCAAAGCTTATCTAGAAATGGATGGAGCATAGCGAAAACTGAATTCATCCCTTTTGGCATGGCATATCTTTTGTATCAGTAAAACTCTACTTTGTGGTAATGTATATATTTTCAGTTTCTCACAGTCTTTTATAATGTATTTAGGTGTGAGGATTCACTGCACCGAAACAAGTCTCTGATTGTAGCGGAGCAGAAAGACTATCAACGTGAACTTGAACGGAACTTCCGCAACATTAAGGATAAACTTGGACCAATGATCTCTTCCAAAAGTTCAACTACACTGCGCAGACCAAAACAGAAAAAGTAAGCCTTTATTCGTATCAATTTAATAGTCATTGTGCATGCTATATAACATATAAAGTATAATACATTTGTTGTTCCTTAACTATGCCTGCCATTACATGTACATGTACAAAAATGTGGCCTATCAGTGGAGGAATCCAGGTGTAGCTATGCCCCTCCCATCTATAGCTAAGGTACACCCACGCTTTTCCCTTGTTGGGACCAATCGATCCCTGCACTCTGAATCTCAATATCCAGAAAACTATACAGGTAAGCTGTTGATTATTTTGAAACTAATTTGACTGTGTTGTTGCTGCCATAGACAGAAACCGTGCTTAGTCAAATTAGTTTCAAAATATTCAACAGAATGTTTATTAAATAATAAAGACGTACAATTCTTACAACTTGACGGACATTTAAGTGTTTATGACAGACTAAATCGTGTCATTCATGATGTAATTGATTATCATGTAAAATTACATGTGATGTTGTTGATTATGACATCATATGATTGACTTAGAGACTGGATTTCTCCATTGCTTGAGCATATTTAGAAACATTATAGAGCTGCATTTCGAAATATTATTTCACCTTTGATGGGGTAAAAATGGTAAATTTTTAAAAACTGTGGTTTATCAAAATACTGATTTATCACATATGATTGCCATGATTGAGTGTTGATTCTTAGGTATAAGCATTCGTTGACTTCTTGGGAAATCAATGCATTTAGTTTTAAAAGAAGTCCGGATTAAATTTGACTTTGTGAAGAATAATGTGTTTGACACTAATAGCATGTAGCACATAATAAAGATTCCTACTAAATCTTTGTTTAAAATAAAACAGAATTATTTTGTGTGTAGTTACCTCAACTGTGGAATTCCTTTTGACCTCTGTTGAGCATCATCTACACTAAGGTGTTACATTTAGCCTCAAAACAAGGCACTGGCTACTCATTGCAGTACAGATCAGGCAGAAAATGTACTGTTAAGTAATTTGAACATAATTGGATTGAAAGAAATTTTACATTTTACACACCTAGGCTGTTCTAAGTGGGGTTGTAGTATGGGATGGGTGTGCTTCATCTATCCGGGTGTCTTCCCATCCATCTCTTAACCCTTTAATAGCCTTTAATGGTCAAATTTGGTCAAAAGTATTTTCGTGTTGAATTCAAGATCTAAGCCGGACAAGAAATTAACCCTTTAATGGTCATGCCGGCCTCTGCTATGGTCTTATTGAATGTTCATTTACAGGCCAAGGGAATACAATTTTTGAAATTTATCACTGGAATGACTGGCTCAGTTACTGGGCCAGTCATTCCAGTGGTAAATTTTCATAAATTGTATTCTCTTGGCCTGTAAATGGACATTCCACAAGACCATAGCAGAGGCCGGTTTTGGCCAGTATGATCATTAAAGGTTAATTTCTTGTCCGCCCAAGATCGTGAATAGTTCTCAATATACAATTGCAGTTCGTTAGTGAAGTCTTTCTATACACGCCCGAGTTATCTCCCCTGACAAATTTATCAAAGATATGGTTTAGTCTAGATTTGCCTGAAAAAATTCATTTCAAACTTAGTAATGTGATTAGACCTCGGTTGCAATCATGTTTAGCGAAATCTGTCTGCAATTTCCATAGTTATCATCTGGCAAAGACATAAAATTTACAAATACTAGGTGCTGACATTTACCATTCATCAAACATGTATGCATGTATGTGTGTTTTGTGGCTGTATCTGGAGGTTCACAACTTGTTGTCTGTAGCAGTAGTATAATGACGAATTTTAGGAGGGACCTTTGATTTCTAAACCACCCCCTCATTGAGATTCGAGCTATTATATCTTAAAATTTATGAGTCTTATATGATCCTTTCAAATATGCATTATGCATCGGAAAGCACAAATAAAATGCTTTCTATGTTTAAGTTATAGATTATTACCTTAGTCTTTAAGGAGTACCCTCACCCCGTAAGGTTATTGCATTCATGTCTGTATGAGTATGCATGCGTGATTGTGTGCGTGGGTGCTTGCGTGCGTGCGTGTACGTGTGTGTGTGCGTGTGTTTGTCTGAAGCTGTATCTAAAAAAACTATTGATCTGTTTTAACACAATAAAGGAGCTTATCATGTAAGAGGATTTCCAGATCATCAAATTATGGATCTATGAATATCTCAGAAACTGCTGGCCTGATTTGGCTCAAATTGTAACACAAAAAATGATGTCACCGTTCACTAGGATTTGTGGGCATGATCCAAAAAATCTGAAAAATCGTATCATTGTAACAAAAACAGGAGGTGGTCTTTAATCTGTGGTTGCTCTTGTTACACTATTTATAATTTGGTGGATATATGTTTTTGTTTCAGAATAAGGAGGTATTTACTACAATCTTTTGCACATTGCTTTATTACATTTTTCTTATCCGCTTCTAGGCTTATCATATTCATATATTTGATTAGCCCATCTGCTAATAGTTATGTATTTTCCTGTTTCTAAGTGAAGCCCAATTCCCAGACTTAGGGGTAAGGCTTTTACAATGTTCTTCCTGGACGGTGAAAAAGCATGTTATCCTTTTGATAAAAGGAGTGGTTACAAAATAATTGCTCATTTGTATAAACAGCTTTTTATACCCCACCAAAAATATTTTCGTGGTATTATGTGATGGTATTGGCGGGCGTGTTGCTGGGCTGGTGGGTAGCAGAGTGGTTTCTGCAATGGTAACTCCACAACCATTTATCGGATCGCTTTGAAACTTCATAGGATGGCTGGACTAGGTCTAAAGAGGAGACCTGTCGAAATTGACAATGATCCGAAATCCAATCTGGCCGTCAGCCACCGGTGGACATCTTCAAAGCTGGTTTGTGGATAGTAACTCCATTTCTGGATGATAATTCTCCTACCCTTTCGCGGATCTCTTTGAAACTTCATAGGATTACTGAACTACGTCTGAGGAGGAACCTTAGCGAAATGACAGTGATCCGACATCTTGAAAATTGTTTTGCGAACGATAACTCCATTACTGGATGATAACACAGCTACCGTTTATTGGATTGCTTTGAAACTTCAAAGCATGAGTGGACTGAGGCCTGAGGAAGAAATCTATCGAAATCGACAATGATCTGAAATCAAATAGGGCCTCCAGCTACCGATGGCCATATTGAAAATTGGTTTCCTGATCATAACTCCATTACTGTTTAGCTGATCACTTTTAAACTTCATAGGGTGACTGGCCGTGGTGTGAGGAAGAAACCTATTGAAGTCAATGCTGATTCTGATTTCAATATGACTACCAGCCATCACCAGCCTGTGAATTGATTTATGAATGATAACTGCCACTGTTTATTGGTGCTTTATGAAATGTCATAGGATGACTGGACTATGTTTGGGGAAGAAAATGTTATCTTGTCATGGCTCTCATTCACATCATGAGAACATGCTTACCTCCCTAACACTCTTGATATACTAGTATATCGGCTTTAAGTTCAATAATATTCAGAATTATAAAAAGTTAGGTGCCCCTAATGGGCAGGGGGGTACACAGGCATGCACATGACAGACCCCACCTACTGCGCATGCACATACTGATACTTCCATTTTCTAATATATTGGCTGACAAGCTACATTGTACATGTGGAAAACTTTTCCAGTCTCTTTTTTGAGAAGTTTTTATACTTATTATCATCTTTTTGGATTATGGCTGATTCAAAGTCTGTAGAGGAAGCTTCCTCATCATCTGTTAAGGTGATATTGTTCCATTTATTAATTTAGACTTGTAACTTTTATATGTTACCAGTTTGCTTTCGCGGCCGTTTTGGCGTTACCGCAATTTCAGGCACTGGGAACCCTTGTTAAATTCTCCCAGCACCTAGGGCTATTAATCCCTTGTGCTTTGATATGTCTAAGGTTTGGAGATATAGTAAAAATAAAAGAAATATCTCCTTCCTTTTGTCCCATTCCCCTCATCAGTTTCTACAGAAAGAAGAGTCTAGGCGGATGGATGGACGTGTTCTCCTGCACAAGAGGATGGCTTTGCCTGTGCTCAGTCTAAGGGAGTTTATTAGTTATGGCACATAATTATTTGAAAATATTCACAAATTTCTGCTGCCATTTGTTATTGTACTGTATTCTCTCTTGTATGTGCATGGGTTCTCGAATATATATAATTTAATATTATATTATTCTGGAGTAATGAATGTTTTTAGTCACTAGATATTTCTTGCATTCATTTCTGATGTGCCCTCTCCCTGAAGGAGCTGTTGCATTGAGGTTTGATGTCATAATCAACCAGAGTTTTTTCTCTTTCCTTGATGTCATAATCTTAGTTTAGAGAAATCTTTTTGATGTTTTTATCATCCTTTATTATGAAAGTGGAGATATATCGGGATAGTCAATAATCTTTCTCTCTCTCTCATTCTTAGTTTGGGATCCTGGTTGTGATTTGTTATTATTAACAAGAGACGTCAGCTGTCCCGTCAGGGTTGTCTGTAATAAAAGTGGGTGTCTTCTCTCTTGAGTTTGTTCTTGTTTTTTACTAGTAGTCAAATAACAAGGTTTTGCAAACTATAATACTCATTGGCTTCATATGCCTTCCTTTCAGAAGTCATATGCATAATGTTTCAAGCCCATGAAGACTAGATTCTTCCCCCACCCTTGCCATCTTTGTACAGTTTGTAGGCTGCCCAGCAAATGTGTCATTTGTAAAGAGTGGGGGAGGGGGGAATCTAACCTCTGAATTCTCTGCTTTACAGGCAAAGCTGATGGTCGAGGAGGGTAAGGAGGCAAAGAAGGAGGGCAAGAAGAAGGCCTCTGAGACGGGTGAGCTTGAGGCCTTCAAGGTTGAGTTAGTGAGTGAGATGCGCAGGACTTTGAAAGATCTGATGCCTGACACGCTTCACGGCATGTTGCCGGGCACAGGTGTTTCAACTCGCATCAACCTTAGTGCAGGTAGCCCCCGTCCCTGGATCGTGCCCTACTAGCTCGGACAAAGTGTTTAGTGATCCAGGGGCGGCCATCTTGGACCCAGGCTTGATGCTCGCATCGCCTCGTGATCCAGCGGCGCGAGCAGCATCCGGCAGGACCTGACCAGCGGGCCTGACCACGATCACTCGCGGAGTACCCTCATCATCTGCTTTCTGGAATTCTCATGGTCATTCTGGGGTAGTTTTTCTTGCTAACCCAGAGTCTAACTTTCCTGACCAGGAATATGATGAAGACTACCTGCTCAGTCCACAGGATGATCATGAAGACATGGATGCAAGCGTCTACACTCCTCTCATGGGGAGCGCGGCCGCTCGTACCTATGGCTCTGTTCCCTCGGGAGCATGTTTCATGATTCAGCCTGTGGGCCGGTTTGGAGCGGACGGCCACCCGTATAAGATTCCACACTTAAGCGTGGAATCTCATACGGACAATCTGGGCCACGCTGGTGTGCCATATACCCCACACACAAGCGCGACCTCGGTGCCCGGCCAGCCTATGGAGAATGTTATGCCGGCCCTCGTGTGCCCGTATGCATTCCCTGGTCAGCCAGGTTCGTCTATAACCTCCACCTCGGCCCTACCTGCGAATGCCATTGAAGATGACAAGGGCCCGCTGCTCATCGGCAATTCGCAGGTAGCCACGGATGAAGACTGGTCTGATGTGTGCGCGTGGCTCCTCGCTGTCAGACCAGAGCTCTCCGTGGACGAAACGGCCACCGATAACCCTCGGGCATGGTTACAGGCAAAGCCGTTGGCCAACATGACTCTGTCTCTGCCGTATGCTGAACATATCTTAGATATGTTCTCTGTGGCAGAGGAGTCGATTGTACTGAAAGGTCGCCTCGCGAAGGCCCCCCGTGAGGTTGCTAGGCGATGTCGAGTTACTGCTAGTCAGTATGCTCGATCTGGCCTAGCGCCCAGACAGCTCGCGGATGACCACGCCACTCTGGGAGAAGATACACGGCCGGGATCCCGTGCTGACACGTGAGCGTTGTGCTCGCGCGCTATGCGCTCGGCTAATGCCGCCTTGTGGGACACCGAGCCATCCAGGATGGGATCCACCTGGCGTTGGACTGTCTGACTAGGTCAGTCACTGAATCGCTGAGGACGAGGCGCACTTTTGCATTGGACAATTTGTGCCCGTCACAAGAGCTCAAGTCGCACTTGTTGCAAGCGCCGATGGCGGGCCCTGGTCTATTTGGAAGTGAAAGTTGTCGGCACCTCCAAGAGACAGTGAATTTGGTGAATAACCAGAGGGTGCTGCGCGCACAGTTTGAAGTGCTGTGCAGAGAAAACGTGCGTGTTCAGCCCTCGGCTGCTCGACAGCAGTACGCTCGTGGCGGTGCTGACATTGTCAGAGGCCAGCAGGCCGGCCGGCTTCAGAGACCGCGTCGGCCACGCCAGCAGCTGCGTGCTGCTGTACATCAGCCAGCGCTTCAAGTGCAGCCAGCCAGACAGCATCCCGTGCACCAAGGTGCACGCGGCGCTGGGCGAGACATGCGAGGAGCGGCGCGTGGTAACCGGGCCTGATGGGCTAAAAGATTTTCCGGTTACCACGGGTACCACTTGGGTGTTGTCACTCGTACCAGAGACACACCAACTTCTAAAATTCATGGGCACCCCGTCAACCCTAGGTGCACCAGTGGGAGGTCATTTGACTTGCCACATTCAGAAGTGGGAGTGGTTAATTCAGGATCGCTTAGTCTTGCAATGGCTTTCGCACGGATACAGTCCAGAATGGATAAAAAGGTCCGCCATTGCATCTGTCTCTGGTACCGGTCTGGAATCTAATTCCAAGAGATCCAGACAAGCAGTTATGCATAGAAGAGGAGATAGAATCTCTAATTCTAAAAGAAGCAATTCAGCCGGCACAAGATTGTCCGGGCTTCTATTCAACCGTGTTTCTTGTGGCAAAGAACAACTGGGGGTGGAGACCAATTCTCAACCTCAAACCTCTAAACAAGTTTATAGATACACCGAGTTTCAAAATAGAAACAATAAAATCGGTGTTGTTGGGGTTAGAGAAGGGGATGTGGACAGCATCAATAAATCTCAAGGATGCTTATTTCCACATTCCAATTGCAAGGAGTTTTCGTCGGTTCCTGAGATTTGCTTTTCAGGGACGCCAATAGGAATTCAAAGTTCTTCCATTCGGCATCTGGACGGCTCCAAGGGTCTTCACTCGAGTGGTACTTGCTATCACAGCATATCTCCACAGGAGAAATATAGCAGTCCACACTTACATAGACGACTGGCTGCTGATAGCACACAAGCCAGAAAATTTGACAGCAAATCTGGAGATAGTTTTGGTAACTCTCACAGATTTAGGCTGGATAATCAACTTTCAGAAATCAGAGCTGACTCCATCCCAGAGGTTTGTTTACCTGGGTATGATCTTCGATCTGGAGATAGGATATGTTTATCCATCCCAGGAGAGAGTGGAAAATCTCCTCTCGTGCATTCAATTGGTTTGCAACAGTCGTTCTATTCTAGCACGAGTCTATCTGAGAATGCTAGGTCTGATGGTTTCAATGGAACCAGTCATTCCTGAGGCGGCCTTACGCAGGCGGCCGATTCAATTGTTTCTCATGACTCAGTAGACGCAGAGTTCAGGATCACTGGACTCGCGCATTCAAGTGTTGGACCCTCTCATTCATCACCTTCATTGGTGGATGGAGAGGGAATCGCCTGGCGGGGGTCATGCTGACCCCTCCCCACCCTCAAGTAATGATGTTTACGGATGCATCGATGGAGGGATGGGGAGCTTGCCTGGAAGAAACCACTATATCAGAGCTTTGGAATCTGGAACAGTCAAAGGAACACATCAACATGCTAGAATTACGGGCTGTAATTCTAGGCCTGGAACACTTCTTATAAGAAGTGGAGGGAAAATTTGTGTAGTGAGTTACATAAACCGCCAGGCCAGAACGAAGTTGCCCAGTCTCTGTATGTTGACATGGAAGCTGCTTTGCTGGTGCATGGATCATATGATCACCTTGAAAGCAGTTCATATTCCGGGAAGGCTGAATCTGTTAGCAGACTCATTGAGCCGAAGGATGAGTATTCTGCCTACGGAATGGCAACTAAATCAATGTGTGGCGGATCACCTTTTCAATCATTGGGGAAAGCCCAACATAGATTTGTTCGCAATGAAGAAGAATGCGAAGATGACGACGTACATTTCTCCGATTCCAGATCCAAGCGCTATCGCAATAGATGCACTAGCTTCTGATCGTCCCAAATTGGCCAAGCTGATCATGGTTTACGGATCTGCTGGACGTTCTGGTCTGCAATCCGGTTCCTCTGCCTCTGATGGACAATATTATCTTCCAGGGCAAGACCCTTCACAACAATCCATCAATGTTTCAATTGACTGCATGGATGTTGTCAAAAAATCCGCGATTAAGGAGGGCTTTTCTGAGCAAGCAACCAATTTCATGGCGAGAGCCAGAAGGGGGTCAACCTCCAGAGCATATAATTATAAAATCAACAGATTTGCAGAATGGTGCTCAAAGAGATGTGTCAATCCGATGGATGCATCTATTCAGGTAGTAGTTGATTTTCTCTGTCACCTGTATGATGCCTATAGTCTTACGCCTAATTCTATTGCTGGATATAAATCAGCATTAATGACTGTTATCTCTTGCTTGGCAAAGAGGGGAAGTGATGAAATAAGTGTTTTAAATACTCTTAGTAAAGGTATGGGCAATCTCAGACCGAGAAATCCTCCACTGACACCATCATGGAGTCTTTCTCTGGTTCTTCAAGTTTTGAGTGATAAACCTTTTGAACCACTTAGTGCTATATCGATAAAATTATTGACACTTAAAATTGTATTTTTAGTTGCGGCAGCATCAGCCAGACGCAGGAGTGAAATTCATGCTTTGTCTTGTGAACCTGGCCGTTATATAGTTACAGGTGAACGCCTTAAGCTTCTACTGAGATTGAATTTCTTGGCTAAGAATCAATCTTTAAAATATCCGGGTCAACCTATTATTTTACCTACCATAACCAGATATGATCCTGGTGCTAAAGTATGTTGTCCTGTCCGTGCTTTAAATAAGTACAAGAAAAGAACTCGGGTTTGGCGGACGGACCCATGTTCCCTATGGTTGTCATATATTGAACCCCATGGTAGGGCGTCAAGAGACACTATTTTCAGATGGATAGTAGAATGTATTCAATTCTGTCATAAGACAGCCACTGGAATTCAAGTAGATAGAGCCAAGGCTCATAGTGTCCGTGGTGTGGTAACTTCCACAGCATTATTTAATTGTGTTTCTATTGAAGACATTATGTCAGTAGCCCAGTGGCACTGTGAATCAAGTTTTACTGACCATTACCTTCATGACACTTCTAACCCGCTTGTCGTCTCAGTCCTCAGAAAATAAATAAATGTAGAGGTATATATTTGTAATTAGTTTTCCTCCTCTGCTATTTACAAATATCACATTTGTTGGTAGGGTATCCCTACTATTAGCTGGTACAATTCTCTTCATCCATTGGGGGAAGAGATGAGTACCGCGCCCAAGACATCAGAGGTCAGTATATGTGACCATTTAGTTTTTTGTCTTGGTGATGGTGCCATTTTTTATTTATTTAATATGGTGATGGGGTTAATGTCTCTTAATTGTGGTTCTTTCAGAGAGTTTTTGAAAATGAAGCAATTCTTCTTTTTTCCAATGTCTACTAATACTTTCATCAAGTATTAGAGAACGTGCTAGTCATTTAGAGCAGCGTTTTTTCCTACCCTTCCTCAGAAAGAGGCTGTGGGGGGGGGGGGGGGGGAGCGCATTTGCCTTTTGATCAATCTCTTCATCGGTCGATTATCCGATGCAAAATTCTATTCCTGGTTGTGTTTTCGGAGACACAATTTCAGATGTTTTAAATCTCTTGAAAATTTAAAGAGCTAGTTTCTTTGAGGGTGTACTGGATTTCAGGACTGTGCCTTGAGAATGGCTCTCCAAGTGTGATACCAGCGATCGACCTCCCGCCAAATTTGCTTTCAAATTCTGGCTTTTATCAAGAGTGTTAGGGAGGTAAGTATGTTTTCATGATGTGAAATAAGAAAATTTACCAAATTTCTTTTTCATGAGCGAGATGACATACTTACCTCCCTAACAAGATCCCGGCCTCTCCACCCCACAGAGGCCTTGTCGTTTGGTTATTTGAATAGTTGCTTCTATGTCAGCCAATATTTAGTAACGGAAGTAGCAGTATGTGCATGGGCAGTAGGTGAGGTCGGTCATGTGCATGCCTGTGTACATCCCCCTGCCCATTAGGGGCACCTAGCTTTTTATAATTCTGAATATTATTGAACTTAGAGCCGATATACTAGTATATCAAGAGTGTTAGAGAGGTAAGTATGTCATCTCACTCGTGAAAAAGAAATTTGGTAAATTTTCTTAATTCCTTGGTTTGTCACTTGACGAGGTATTATGCACTGTTTGCAGAGATCTTGGTGACCTATAATTTTAGCAAACATTCCGTTTTGATTTCATAATGTGACTTGTTACTAAATATCATCATCATTTATGCTAATTCAGTAATTCATCAAGTGTCGCCAAATCCCGATAAATTTGGCTGATTGAATGATGATATGGATGAATCCAGTTTTAGCTATGCCCCACCTTTCTCTAGCTAAGCTTTTCCCACGCTTTGCCCTTGTCGGGAGCGATCAAACCCTTAACTCCCCAAGTCTCAAATTCCAGAAAAATATACAGGTAAGCTGTTGACCATTCTGAAACTAATTTGGTACGGCAGCAACAGCACCAAGTCAAATTAATTTCAAATATGCAACAGAATGTCTATTAAATATTGAAGATATACAAATTCGACAACCTGACAGACTTAGATATGCCATTCATGACATAGTTGTGACGTCAGCATACATGTGATGTAGTTCATTATGACGTCATATGATTGATTCCTCCATTATATTCAGTTATCTTCCACAGCAAATTTAATTAGACTATGATCCACACATCACTGATTTTACTATTAAATTGCCCAAGAAATGTTCATTTCAACAAATGAGCATTTGTTTTGCACCTATGGAGCCTCAGCAAACTTGCCCTCCGTTGTTTTTATGACATCAAAATGTATCACTGGTTTTAAGTAATTTTAAATTTTTATCATCATGCTTCATATATAGGTCACAATTAAAAATGATGTACTGGGTGCCTGTTAGCAGGGGTGCTTTTGCTTATAGTATTTGTTAAACTTGACATCCCCAAACAGTTCAATTACCAGACATCCATGCAAGAAATATGTTGACTATTTAACAAATTATTGGCCTGGAGGCTATTTTAAGTTTCCATTCAATTTAATGTATCCGTTAATGGTCAAATAGGACAAAAATTGCTTCTGCTATTCTTTTTGAGAAATGTCCACTTTGAAAATTTATCACTGGAATGCTTAGCTAAATAAGCGAATTCTAACCAGTCAGTCTGGTGATAATCTTTCAAAAATTGTCTTGTGTCTGCCTACTATTGAGAATTTGCTAAAACATTTAGATTTTATTGACCATTATATGGAAAATGTTCAGCAGAATTCTCTTGCATGTTCCATACCTATCTGGTCTGAAGTGCTGAAATGGTTTCTTAACCATTTCAACACTTCAGCCCAGATAGGTCTTGAACATGCAAGAATTTGCTGCGGAATATTTTCATCAGAAGCTAAGAAACAGTTCTAATTTGGTGTACATAGAAAGCTAATTTCATGCTTTGCTGATGGAATCGGGATATTTAGCTTCCAATGTATTAGTATTGGATTTCTTGCTCCACACCATCATTCTGCTATTTAGACATTTTAAACTCAGACACACATGAATATATTTCTTACACATTTTGTGTATTGCTTAGCATATGTGTCTTAAATACATAGACATAGCCAGACATCCAATGACAATATACATAATGTACAGAGGGAGGGAGGGGGGGAGGGAGGGAGGGAGAGAGGGAGAGAGAGAGAGAGAGAGAGAGAGAGAGAAAGAGAGTATAAGTTATCTAGCATTCATGTTTACACAGATAGCACAGGTTACCAGGATGTACGGATCCAGTAACATGTGCCATCAGAGAATAGAAGTACAATGTATGTATATAAATGTATATATGTAAAGATTTATATAACGCCAATTCCGGACTAAACCGCTCAAAGGCGCTTTACAAGATTAAGAATAAGCTCTTTTGAATAGGTGAGTTTTAAGCTATGATTTAAAGGACACTGTTTTGTCACAATTTCTAATGTTTGGTGGAAGACTATTCTAAAACTTAGGTCCTGCTCGAGAGAGGGCACATTCTACTTCGAATAATACTTACCAGATGTACTATTATGATAATGTCTATTATCTTGTCTAGCTCAAAATAAACAATTAAAAATTCCGCACTCTCCATGATCATGCCCATACTGTGTCTGGGAATTACCATAGCCCCAGCCACCGAGTCAATTCCCAATTCATAGAATCGCGATGACGTCATCACAATCAAATTTCCCATAATACCCTGGGAGAAACGCCATTTTCGGAGGGGCTAACTTAGCATTACAGGCAATGGGCCGTAAAACCATAATTACATTTTCTTTAATATCTTGCAAAATTCACTCATGATTTGATGTTTTCTGATACCTGTAGGGGTTATTACAGATTCTCAGATACAGAATTTAATGGTTTGAACTTCATGGAAAATGTAAACAATGCGTTTGTATGGGCATTCCTCTTTAGCATGTAGTAAGTTTGCCCCAACTTTAATGGTGGCCAATCTCAAGATGCCCAGATGTGCGAAACTATGAATCACAGTCAGATTCGTCTATTTTGCTCGACTTTGCAGTTGCGTTTTTTGTCAAGCTCAATGTAAGTCTAAATTTTGCGTTTCGAGTGTGTAGTGAGAGTTCTTATCGCTATCTTCATGGAAGGAAAAGGGAAATCATCACAGGGGCAGGTTGTATCAATCTAGAATTAATACAATCGTGCCATAATGACTGTTTAAAATTTCCTTAAATTGACACATTGTTTTAAAATGGTAGCCATTGTTGGAGTCGCTCCGTTACCCGTTAACTTTTTAATCTTATCCATGTACTCGGTTAATTTCTCTTGCGACTCGGTTCCTTCCAAGATGGATGCGCCCATGATTAACATTTTGTTTTGGCTTGGCGTGTCTATACACTGTTTTAAGGCAATCTTTAGCTCTCGCTTCATTGTCGAGCGTGTTTGTAGCTATTGGTTTTAATTTCTTGGCTATTTTAACGTTAGTTAATTAGCAAGTCGTGTTTATCAAATTTTCACTCTAAAAATTTTCAAATATTTCCTGCCTGGAACTTGATTATCATTAATCTAAGAGAAAGTTCATGTTTTTAACCCTCTGGGCCCTACCAAGAATTTACAAAAAAGTGTTACAAACCCTACAGCCAAAAGCTAGAAACTTGCTTAGAAACCTAGCCTATAAGCGGTAGTGGCGTGATAGCGGCGTAGTGCTACCATGCAACTATATTAACTATTTTTGGCAAAGTGATAGATCACTATATATAAAACTATATATCATTAGAAAGGGCAATAAAATACCTTTAAGTACATATAGAATTTGTATGAATAAAATATGTTTTAGTTAGTCAACGTGCCTCTCAAAATGGCCACACCTTATATGATAAATACATTGGTCCATTTTTGCAAAGTTTATCGAAGTTTTTTTTAATTTTACAAATGCCATTGATAAATTTAATCACAATGGTATTAAAACTAACAGATACCAAAGTTTCGTGAAGGTATTCATCCGATAAGATGTGAAAATGACAATCATGTTATGTCATGGTACCGTAAAATTTGGAGAAATTCCATTCATGATTTTGGGGGTAGGCCTCATTCAATGTTGAATAATTCCTTTATACATAATCGAACACATACCAGGGTTTCGCAGCGTTGACAGCGAATAAATGGCAAATTTTATGCAATGTAGCATTGGTGGATGCACTCAGCCATTTAAAAAGCGAACGCGAATGTTTTACACTAAGATTCTATAGCATCAGACATTTTTTCGTAGCGGCATCCCCAATAGGAATCGTTTATCGTGAAAGATTGTGAGAGAACGAGAGGAATTTGTAGAATTGTACCCGTATCTAATATACGAGTACCAAGCTCATTACCCGTTATTGGCAACACCGTATCACATGCTATAAGATTGATGCATCTGATTGGTCGGGAATACATGCATATTAATTTTTCCGGCAAGATGGCAACACGATCAGCTGTTTTGCAAAATAGTATGTGTTTTCAAATGTCAATCTATGCATATTTCTTGTACGCCACAAACTAAAAGGTAGACAGATGACTAGATTAACGATATTGCCAATTGGGAAGTGGGATGCCGATATATTTGACAACTTTTGCATCTCAACTCGGCCTAATTACTGACGGTAATTTGAAGAGTACGTTTTCTCAGAAATTGTAAACAAAGACATGCATCGATGATTGAGCCTATCGGATTGTCTATCTATAACTGTATTGTTATTTCGCGACCGGAAGTAAACGAAATTGATTTATATATTATTGGTTCAGCTGCCCGCTTAACACAATCTATAACTTTCTCGGTTAAATTAGTCATTGAGTAACTGAAAACTTAAAAGTAACAGCACGTTTACTAATAATCATTGATGACTGGAACTTACTAATAATTCCTTAGAAAACAAATATTTCACTATTGCCATGGTCACAAACATTCTATCACCATTTACTGTGTGGCCAGTATCCTCTGATCAAAGATATAGCAAACCGGGGCCCTGAAATAAACTTGTGTGCCCAAAATCAAAAACAATTGTCACATTTGAACCTGAAATTTCAGAACTTCACGTTTACAGTCATTATAAATGTAAGATGTTGAATATTTTGAATCCAATGTGAAGCTGGTGCTGCCTTAGCCAGTTTAATTAGTTTCAAAATATTCAACAGAATTTTGAAAAATTTGTAGCAAATGTATTATTCGCTCTTGTCGATTGAAAAGGTTAATCCTTGGATGATATATGCCCACCATTTATTATATTATTCATTTCATTTCTGCGCTAAAATCCGAGGGCGGTGTATGACCATAACACCCGTTGTCGGGTCATAATGTTTACCAGTTTATCCCTTAGTCTGAGTCTGCTCTGACTCAACCTGCCCCTGTGACAGATATTTGGACAGACTGTCAGTCTTTCCAAATATCTGTCACAGGGGTGGGTTGAGTCAGAGCAGACTCGGACTATATATCCCTATGACCTTGCGCCGTACATGTATATTGTTAACCATTTAACATTTGAGTCAGACCAAAACTGCTGCAGTTGTCGAGGAAAATGTCAATTTTCCGACCAAAGTAAGATTATTTTGGAAAATGTATCACTGGAATGACTTGCTCTTGGTCTGCATATGGGCATTGTCTATGAGAAAATTTAAATTTTCATGAACAAATTTGATTGTTAAAGTCTTAATATAACACTTCTAGAATTTGTATGTTTCTAACTTATCCTTCCTATTTTTTGCAGGTGACTGATGGCCGATGGCTTCTAAATGGACTCAGTTTTTCCTGCTACGGCTAATGGATTTACTAACATGGATTTTATAAAAATAAAAATTTGATGACCTGTGTTACTCTATAATCTAATTTCTGTATGGAAACAGTATATTTGAACTAAAACATGATGATGTACATTCGAAACATGATCAGCTACTACACACATCAATGGCTGACAGCTATGCCGGCGGCTGTTCTGGATCGACTGCCGACTGTTATCAACCGTATTCCTGAGGGCTCAGCTAATGTACATCTCACATAAGCTCTATGTACCATTTGAGATTTTGTGGGATTTGAATCAAATATCAATCAATTTAATTTAATCTCTTAATTATACCCACACGTTTTGAAAAAACTGCAGGGATATTACAATCACCTCCATCTATCTGTCTGTCCATCCATCTCCTCAGAAAGCTTTTGGTAGAATTCAAACAAAATTATTGCGTAAATTACCGATATGCTTGTGGATTGGGAGACACCGTTTACACTAGGCTCCATTCCCAGAGGGGGGGGGGTGGAGGGGGTGGTGGTGTTGATTGAAGACTGTCATAGTTAAAGGAATATAACCAAATCTAGTGATTTACCATATCATGGCCCTATGGTTGTAGAATGTGAGACAACCTAATACATTAGGCTGTGACACTGCTTGTGTCGGAAGGGGCAAAACGTCAACTGAATTTTTTATGTGAGTAGCGGCGACAGCAGAGTGAAATCTACACAATGTAACGTGGCTAAGATCAAGGTAAGAGATGAATTGCCCATATCTCATTTTAATGGGAATAAAGATTTTAATTTATAAAGGAAAGCTGGTGAATATTTTAGAATTAGTTTGCCTTTACTGCCCTGGTGAGTTGGGCAGCAACAGCTTTCAGTCAAATAAAAGTACTTGAAATTGGTTTCAAAATATTCACCAGGTTAGTGGTATCTATGGTTACCATGAAATTTGGAATTCAGGATTCAAAGTATATAAACTGATCCCAACACATGCAAATCATCGACAGAGCTTATGTAGAGATGGGCGGGGCATAGCTAAAAGTAGAAAATCAAAATTTCTGCTTGTTCCTTCCTTTTGTCAACTCCAGTTTTTACTATGTTTAACCCTTTCGTGACAAATCCTGAAAACAATGTGGCATGGCAAATGATGGTTGTAGCCTAATTTCTCAATCCGAAAGAAAATTACATTTTAGTATGATGATTTTGAATTAATTATACATACATACCTTGTCTCTTTGAGTCCATTCATTATCCCCATACCTACCTTGTGTCCTTGGGTCCATTCATTATCTCCATGTTTTGGAAAAATGGGCATATAATTGCCTCCATCCACTTATCTGTACGTCCATCATGCTATCTCCTCCCAAACAGTTGGGTCGATTTCAACTAAATTTGGTATGATGGTTACCCATATGATTGCGCTTTGCAAGACAACATTTAGATTTGGCCCCACCCACTGGAGGTCAGGGGGTGGGGTCCAAAGTTCAAATATCCAAAAAAAATGTCTCATACTTTACTCCCAAACTGTTGTGTGGAATTCAAAGAAATTTGGTGTGTGGGTTGCCCATATAATTGTGGATTGCCTGACATTTATTTCTTTGGGTTGGAAAATGGGTTAAAAGGTCAAGCAATTTATTGTAAGCAGAGATTGGAGTCTTCCAGATTTATCTAGATTTCTGGATTTTTCATAGACCACTCTCGCACACCAGTTGACACCCTCTCCATGAATTGAAATTAAGCCAAATGAGCCACTACATTCAGATAGGACTAGTGATTACTAGATTCTACTTTAGCCCTTCAAATTTTCTTTACAGACCAAAGGAAGACTATTTTTGAAATTTTACAACTGGAATGACTGGCTCAATTACCAAGCATTCTGGTGGTAAATTTCCAAAAAGTCTTGCTCTGCTAATCAACATTTCTTAAGATCACAGCAGAGGCATTCTTTGGCCACCATGACCATTAAAGGGTTGACAAATGAAATTGTTACCATTGGGCTGGTCATTGTACTAACCCTGGTCAATTTCTACTAGCCTCTGGCTCATGTTAATTTTAACTCCTGCTCTCACAGATCACTTCCTCTGATGACATCCAGATTTTTCACAACTCCAGTCTCTGTGTAATGAAACTGTTTCAAACAAATTTGGTATGTGACTATGGAGTGCAGAGGATACGCCCCCAGGGATGTGATGGGTAAAGAGGTCAAAGTGGTGAGCATGGGGATTTGCTATAATGCGTTATCGAGCAAGCAATCTAGTTATCACTTACCATCATTGTCGAAGGCTTGATGCTTGATAAATAACATTATGAACAGGAGTAATCAGAGATTGTAAACCACCGCCGAGACCACCCTACCGTTTTTGTCATATCCAAATTTGTTAATTCTTTATGTATGATCACACAGATCACAGCCAAAGTCTGGAAACCCTTGTTTAGGTTATGTTGGTTTGTTGTGTTAAAATTTTCAACGAATCGGTTCAGTAGTTTTTTTAGATGCAATACCGGATGCATGCACACACATACTACCCTCTTTCCCCTTAGGGCAAGGGTAATAATCCAGGAATGAATAGCAATAAAGATCAAAAGTACCTGCAATCTAAAGAAACAATCTGTTGAGTATATTTTGACAAATTTAATTGGAATCTATTGTTGTCCAAAACAGCACCGGTTTCCAATCAAATTGGACTCGATATATTCAACAAATCTACTATACATAGTCCAGTCTGATTATCTAAGATGAGATTCTCTCTCTCCCTCTCACTTCGAGTTAACTTTATTTGATATTTACACTGATAGCTTACAAATAATACAGTATTCAACCCTTTAATATGCAAGCTTTACCACTGGAACGTGTTGTCACCTAATGCAGCAACATCTTCCAGTCCAATCGATCTCAAAATATTCAACAATTTAATCACCAGTCCTACTAAGTAATATGACACTCTTACATAGAAGAAACTGTATTTGACATACATGTAGTTTACAATGGCAGCTTATACAATAAGTGATTCGAAATAAAATGGTACAGTAGATTTACATCAAGCGCATCAGATGTAACCCTTACCACTCTGATGTCAATATTCTATCTTTTAATGTGCCAATAGCCTGGAAAACTGGTGCTGTTCTACTTCTACTAATAGAAACTGGTGTACATTTTTTAACAATTTTGGTTTGGTAGATGATGTTGCTATCTATGACAGCAACATCTTCCACCAAATCTGTTGAGAAAAGAACACCAGTTCTTTTAATTTAATTTGAAAATTTAAAATTTTGACATAGAATGGTAGGGGTTAATAAAATAGTGCAGAAGATAGAATTACAGAATCATCATTTTTCATGAAATCTCAACCAGATCACTGTCCTATTCGCCATATGATCCTGAAGAAAAAAAGAAGAGAAACATTTACAAGATGAAAGAACAACGGAAATAGGACTGGAACAGTCAACAAAGGTGATTTCAACGGGCAATAGCAAGCCAATGTCTCATGACTGGCCTTACTTTAATAATGCATGTTACGGGCCCGTATTGACCCAGTAACGGCCCCGTAACATGCATTATGATAAATGATTGAGGAACAGAAATTAGACCGTAGAAGCACGCCAATATCTCCCTAGCAGCTAAATGACGGGTGTGAGATAATGTTATTAATGGGCAAGCTATGTAAGGATGCACACTTTAAATCTTTTAAGCGTCAGTGTAGATATTCAGCTGTATGTAATATTTTATTGAACGCAATTATAAATTAGGTTAGACATTCTCACTAAGCGATTCCGGCCATCAGTGAATCGAGTACTCGGTTAAATAAAGGAATCGACACGCAATCATTGACGATTTTACGCTAGGAATTTCATTCACAGAAAACTATTTATATTTTCCCGTAGAAATTTGTAAACAAACTGAATTGACCAATCAACAGTGGATTTATAAAATTCAATCATCTGACGTAATGTAACGCTAAGTTTGATTGGATAAAACGCCCGTAATGCTTGCGTATTTAGCGATCGAAAACTGGTGCTCGTAAAGCCGTCCAGACGGCACGTAGGACACCACGTCCAATTATTGAAAACCGTCCAGACGGCTCATAGGTTTAATTGTACGCTTTTTGCGCGCCGTCTAGACGTCTCGTAGGTTCCTTAGGGTTAAGTAACAATCAAGTAAATTGTGCGTGTTGCTCGTCATCATGTTATCATGTGCAGCGTTTTAATTCTTATTCTATGTTTGCAGAATGTGAAGGGGGCAAGGCAAGGCCCCGACATACATTGTGTTTGCGCTGTAACCGTTTTATGAAGCGAAAGTTCACGGGCCATCGCTGTGTCACCTGCGCAAAGTGCAAAGTTGGAAGCCCTTGCGATGTATGTGCGAAGTGGTCGTCGGAGTTGGTGGCGGAATTTGATCGCGATCGGCATGCACGTTTGGAGAGAATCACAAGGGACAATGCGGCTAAGGTGGATCAGGCATCCGTTAAAGGTCTGGAGGAGCGCCAGAATGAGCAGATGTACTCGGCCTTGGGTGTTAGGCCAGCCCAATTCAAGGCAATGTTTGAGTCCTTGCAGTCCACGGTCCCGTTGATGCAGGTTGGTGCAGGATTACCTATCGGTGGTCCGGCCAGTTCTGCGGAGGGACATGCACCTGTCCTTCCTCTCACATCAACTCAAGAGATGACGGAAGAGGATGTTCTCGTGATAGAAGACTCTGGCATGCCAGAGCTTTCACAGGTGACAGGGTTTGTACGGGTTTGTCAACCGGGTGGAGATGTTGACGTTCCGGCGGCCATTTTTCAATCGGCTCCTCTCAGATACCATCTACCGTGTTAGCGGGCGTAGTCCCGGGTCCCATGTTGGAGCTGATGGATTGCGGTGATTCCGTGTCTGGTGATTCACTAGATACTGGAGCCGCGAGTAGCCGAGCCACGGACCCGCTTCATATTGGAAGTCTGGTCCGTGGCTCTCAGCAAGGATCGTCGGTGGCCTTTTCATCCAAGGGTGAGAAGGAAGATGAAAATGGTAGTCCTTTGATGCACCGAAGCTGAATGGGTGCAGGTTCTTGGCTAGATGTCCGACCGTCTCGGGTTAGCAATGGACCAGGGGTCTCAGCGCGATCCGGCGATGGAGCGTATGTCAGAGCATGCGGCAAATGCTCTGTCAAGTGGCTCTTCGGCCATGCCAACTCTTCCCGTGGACACTCAGACTTCTGACATGTTGGAAGTTGTGGCGTACCATTTGGTTCAGCCAGAGTATACTTTACCCAAGGCCCCTAAGGGAATAAGGAGTAGGGTCCGCTTTCCAGAGCAGGCCTACCATCAGTATGCTCATGTTCCTCAGCTTTCAGTCGGAGAACAAGAAGCGCTGAATAGGCCGTTAGCTTCATAGAGAAAGGACTCAGGGGGGGGGGGGGGGGTGTATCAATGGTCAGCAAACGCTATGCTAAGGCAAACAACCCATTGGCCTGCGGCTTAGCTGGCTATAATCCACAACGGCCGACAAGCCACATCATGTATCTGGATGCTAACAATCTATGGCTGGGCAATGAGCCAACACCTACCGACTCGGATGGTAGGGGGGGGGGGGTTTGAGTGGGTGGAGGACATTGATGTCAAAGAGATTACACAACATCCCGATGATGATGAAAAGGGCTACATCCTAAAGGTTGAGCTTGAGTACCCACAAGAGCTGCATGACATGCACAATGCCTACCCACTGGCGCCTGAACGGATGAAGGGAAAGGGAGAATGGCTCTCAGAGTATCAGGGTGCATTGGGCGAGTCGATAGCAGAGACAACAGCAGAAAAACTGATGCCTAACCTGATTGACAAAGAGCCCTATGTCGTACACTACCGCAACCTAAAGCTCTACATCAGCCTGGATATGAGGTTGAAGAAAATACACAGGGTTCTACGCTTCAATCAGTCACCATGGATGGAGCCTTATATCCGACTCAACACAGAGCTCCGTAAGAAGGCCAACAGTGGTTTTGAGAAGGATTTCTACAAGCTGATGAATAACGATGTCTTCGGTAAGACCATGGTGAACTTGCACAAGCGAGTGGATGTCAAGCTAGTGTGGTCATCCGAGGAGGACAAGCTGCGCCGCCTAATAGCCAAGCCTAACTTCTCCCCGGCAAAGGTGTTCGATGATGATCTAGCTGCTCTCCATATGTACAAGACGAGCCTGCTGCTGAACCGCCCTGTCTATGTGGGAATGTCCATCCTGGACCTCTCAAAGCACCAGATGTATGACTTCTACTACAACGAGCTGAAGCAACTACATGGTGTCAACTGTGAGCTCCTGTACACAGACACTGACAGCTTCCTGTTGGAGATCCAGACTGAGGATGTCTATGCTAATATGGCTGCAGGGAGTGACCTCTATGACACAAGCGACTACCCAGTAACACACCTGCTGCACAGTACTACCAACAAGAAGGTCCTGAGCAAAATGAAGGATGAGTGTGCCGGGGTGCCAATCCAGGAGTTTGTTGGTCTGCGCCGGAAGATATACTCCATCAAGTGGTCGGATGAGCAGGAAATCAAGAAGGCAAAGGGTGTGCGCAGGCCTGTGGTTAGACACCACCATGGTATGAACATGCTGCGAAGTGAGGGTCACCACCTCTACGGGGTCTACCAAAACAAGACAAGCCTCAGCCCCTCAGACACAAAGCAATGGATCGCTTCCGATGGTATTCACACCCTGGCTTATGGTCACAAGGATGCCATCACTCCAATGGATGTTGAAGAGCTGCTGGGTAACGTATGAGCATCATGTGACATCAACCAACAGGAGGATGTCTACTCGATGTAAGCACTCCCGGTGGAGGAAGCTGTGTGTCTGTAGGGGTAAGCTGGAGCTCTTTGTACAAACGGCTGCCTAGGACTGCTTCGCACTCCGTGCTGGCGTGCCAGGTAGTACAGCGTAGGCTGTCCAGCCGTATCCACATACCTGTCAATCTTGTGTACATCTGTCGACCAGTTGGGGTCAGTCGCCCGCCTACGTCCACCCCCCAACTTGCCAGGCTCATACAAATACTGAACCAGGGAATCGGATGGAAGTCTATCCTCCGAGCACAGTCGTTCCGATGGTTGGGCCACAGCGGATCGCTCAATGGCCTTGACAGGCTTCTGTCCTATCAGCCTAGTAACCTCAGCATTGGATCTCTCCACCACAATGGGCAACCCTCTTACCCATACCCTGGAACGACCGCCAGTCGGGACGACGACAGCCATTTCCTGAGCATACTGATGTGGGAACAGCCTCTCTGCTAGTGTCCGGTTCGACCGCTCGAGGATAGCCTGGGCACGGTGATGTCCCACCTCACCTCGTCTAATCGCCACGCCATGTTTCCGCATGAGGGCCGCTGTTTCACTTCTAAACTCCTTACCCTCATCCACTTGCAACAACTCTGGCCACTGGAGGGGATTTTGCTAGTCCTCATAGATATTCTGGAACCCGGCAGCCGTCTGACCTGCGGACTTATTCATGAGAGACACTGCCGCCTTGTATCTACTGGCAACATCGACAATCGTGAGGGCGTACTTGTAGGTCTTTGCATGTTCCTCTGGAAGAGACCCGATCATGCGGAAGGGACAGCACATCAGCTTGATGGACTCTGTTTGGCACAGGTTCATCGAAGTGTGCATACCGAATGTGCCGTGGACGAAGTCTGTAGATATGCCACTTCGCCTGCCTGGTAAGCCACTGGCTAACCATCTCCAAGGTGAATCTATGACCCTTTCGACGTGCAGACTCGCGCAGTTGGTGAGGCTCGCGATAATAGCCGCTGGGCTGGTAATCAAGATCTTTAAGAGATACCGCGGGTGAACTCTCGTACTTCATCGCTGGCGTCGACACCTGTCCTCTCATGTACAGCTCAGGCAAACTCTAGACAGACGCCTGCCATTCATCCGACAGCAGTCCCTGCGGCTGAACACCTCGAATACCTGTGAACACTGCTCTCTAATCTCTGCAGCGCTAGCACCGTCACTGAAGGCTAGCTTATCGACAAAGGCTTGCCAGTTAAGGGACTTGACCAGGTCATACAGAAAAGCATATATATATATATATATATATATATATATATATATATATATATATATATATATATATATATATATATTATATATAGCACATCTTAAATGTTCGGCAGCCCAGATGACTGTGAGTGCTATTGCAACATACGGGAGCCATGGACCCTCAGAGATCTTCTCAACTCCATGGAGAGCATTATTGGCGATTTTGCGGACCATCTTGCCAACCTTCATCGTGAACAGAGCAATCAGAGCCCCAACTGCTGCTAGTGGGCCAAGAGAGCACTTCACATAGGTATGATAAATTCCCTTGGCTCGGTGGATTAGTCGGCGAGATTCTGGCTCTACATCATCACCATCATAGGCGTCATCATCATAGGCATTCTCATCATAGGCATCCTCATCATTGTCCTCATCTTCATCATGGTCATCCTCATCGTAGTCGTCATCGTAGTCCTCAACAGGATTCTCGAAAGCTTCTGGTTCATACATTGCTTGTAGTTCCTGCTGACTATATGGTGAATTTAAACTCGCTATATAGCACTATAGACATGGCATCTGCAATCTTGAATGCAGGCGTGTTTGCATTGGTGAACTGGGATCTCAGCTTTGGTGACCATAAGGCAGCAGAGCTAGAGAGAAAACGTCATAACCAGGCGATGGAGAAGCTGTCTAAGGAGAAGTTTGAGTACAGCAAGGCACTCGAGCATATGCACCAAAGGGAGGCACGCCGATGGCAACAAAAGACTCAAGCCACCCAGAACATCCACGAGGCCGGTGAGAGTCTCGATGAGTACTACGAGGCTGTAAAGCTCTCCGAGCCGACGCTAGACAATGAGGCATCAGGAGGTCAGAAGATGGCCGAGGCCATAGTAGTTGTGGCTCCTATAGCAGCAGTGGTAGCTGGTGGAGTTATGCTCTACATGGCTCACGGAGCTACAAGCTGAATACCTCCATTATGCGAGAAGTGAACCTTGCTATAATAAAGTACAACACCGTTACTCCGACCGGGTGAGTGCCCCCTCGCTCTCCGTGCAGGTTCCCAATATGACAGCTGAGCTGGTTGCCATGTTTAGGTGGCACTGACCTTCGAGCGCCGACTTGATATCCTCATGGCCACTGGTCAGGCGGAGTAAAGCATACAACCTCGATAGAGGCCTGCTGATGCTCTCACTCTACATGTAGGATTCGTTGTCTAGAACCGACACGTTTTATTTCCTGGTCGTTCTCATCATCTCAAGTCGTGGAGAAGTCATCGTTACATCTGGAAGATGTTCGGTGTACACCCGGAAGAACAGCTTGTCCTGCATCAAGGCCAGGTTCACGTGTGTGTTCTCGAGGAGGGAGTATAGTGGCACCGCGACCGGTATTTCTACGTCTGGTTCTAAGTCAAATTTTGTGAAGCCTTCATTACATCCGATGGCATAGTACTAGGCTTGCGCAATTTCGCGATTTAATCAAAAATCACAATTTTCTACGATGTAATTGAAAAGAAATCGAAAAATCGTGAAAAAATTGAGCAGACTAAGATTTTAAAACTCATCATTCAGCAGTAAAAGAATACAGTTATAACCCATTCGTGCATGTATCCATTGTGGTTTTTTCTTGATCGCTTCACGCATGTGTTCACAAAGTCCTAATCAAAACACAAAGCTCTATGGTAAACCAGCTAACAATAGCGAGGTAACACGTAGGATTCGTTGTCTAGAACCGACACGTTTTATTTCCTGGTCGTTCTCATCATCTCAAGTCGTGGAGAAGTCATCGTTACATCCGGAAGATGTTCGGTGTACACCCGGAAGAACAGCTTGTCCTGCATCAAGGCCAGGTTCACGTGTGTGTTCTCGAGGAGGGAGTATAGTGGCACCGCGACCGGTATTTCTACGTCTGGTTCTAAGTCAAATTTTGTGAAGCCTTCATTACATCCGATGGCATAGTACTAGGCTTGCGCAATTTCGCGATTTAATCAAAAATCACAATTTTCTACGATGTAATTGAAAAGAAATCGAAAAATCGTGAAAAAATTGAGCAGACTAAGATTTTAAAACTCATCATTCAGCAGTAAAAGAATACAGTTATAACCCATTCGTGCATGTATCCATTGTGGTTTTTTCTTGATCGCTTCACGCATGTGTTCACAAAGTCCTAATCAAAACACAAAGCTCTATGGTAAACCAGCTAACAATAGCGAGGTAACACCTTTGTCATTGAGAAAACCAGCTAGTTACTCTGTCGAATCGCCGTATAATTTTCTTTCTTTTGCTGCAGACCCTGAGTCTGTCGTGAAATACCAAATATATACTTAGTTGCACAGTGTTAGGCAATAATCACTGAACATAATTCTTTTTAATCGTTTTAGCAATTTCAGGCCATGTACTAATTTTTCCTTTTTGATTCGGTTGCCATGCCTAATTAAAGAAAATAACACCAGCAGCATTAACTGCACTATAGGACGAGTTTACGCCGTTACTATCGTAGCTACTCAAAGCTACCATCCTATGTGGCGTATATGGATTGCGCAGTATCTCCCCAGGTACTAATATTAGCGTCTTCGCACTACTCGGGTAATGACTTAAACTCGTCCTACAAAGGGAGACTATAAGCGGAAGCGGGATTTATATTTTTACTCGATGTTTTATGTCAAATATTGATGAAATAAACGATGTTTATTATTAAACTATGTGCAATATTTAGGCGGTCCCAATTAATAATTTCACTCCCGTGATTGGATATAAGGTATACATTAAGCATAGATGTAGGATGGTAAGAATTTGTCGCATGAAATTGTGTTCTAATTTCGTGCTATTTTTTGTATCATTTATTTAAACTTTTTCTAGAAATTCTAAGTCCTAGTTTTGGTGACTTGTCACGTTACCCCGTTTTATACTTTTGGGTATTTGGAACTACGATTTAATCAAAAATTGCGATCTTTTTTATAAAATCGATCGCGATGTTTCAAAGCAAAAATCGCACAACCCTACATAGTACCCTTTCCCCTTCACATAATAGGAAGGTTCATGAGCCAGTGGAGCCAGGACCCGGTACTCATCATTCACATAGGTGGTGTCCAGGGTGTTGTTGCTCTGCATAATCTCCCACCTACTCACCACCTACAGGCGCTCTACCTCCTTCGCCACTCTGCTCTTGAGCTTAAACTTGAGTGTCATGATCCTATTCTCATGGATCTGTCCCGAGAGGGTGAAGTCGATGAACTTCCCCGCTGTGGATAAAGGGTTCGCATCATGTTTTACTAGGTCGAATGACTGTCAGACAGTCCTTCCGAGGACCAGTGTGGTGTGAGGCCACGGGTTCAGCTGCCCCGTCTGGATGCTGTACATACTGCTGCATGTTTAAACACCTGTATATACAGGTTTTAAATGGTGATGTTTGGTAAAGTTCTCCAGCAGATCGTCTTTGGAGGGCAGAAACTAGTTGGTGGCCACACCACCTCCAAGAAGAAACGAGATGGTGGCCACACCATGCTCCCAAAGAGCATGCCGATTGACAGGGTCCGACGACTACTTCGTGACGTCAACATTATCCACGAGCGAGCCAAGTTCCCACCTCCATCTGATGCGGAGATACTGACTGCCATAGAGGAGACCACACCGGCCCGTAGTATGAAGGCATTATTGACTCGGATGCTCTAGCGGAAGTTTGACAGTCCCCAGGGCAGGTCACTAGATCTCCCCAGGACACCCACTAAGAGTCCTGTAATTCTAGCTCTCCAGAAGGCTAGGGTTGATCCCAAAGATCTAATGGTAGGGAAGTGGGCTGGTGTATTCGATATCCACACTGATGATGAACACTGGATGTTGGATGATATACAGGCTGGGGCCATGGATTACTTCCATGAGGAGGTCAGTACATGTGTGACTGAGGGCCATGAGGCTGGGCATGCCACTGGTCACACCGAAGGTAGAGAGGAGGGGTTGGTTGCCGGCCACAAGGAGGCCATTGAGCACATCTTCAATGAAAGAGGGCGCGAGCGGCTGGCGAGAGACGAGGCAGCATTTAGAGTATTCCCCGAGAAGAACTACCAGGACTAACTCATCAAAACTTGCCTCAAGCCAAATGCTATGAAGGCATGGGCGAAGTGGATCTTCCACAAGAAGTTTCAGAAGAATAACATCTGATCCTCAGTGGATAGAGTTTCAGAAACACCTGCGCAAACCCTCTGGGGCAGCGGAGTCTACAGACGAAGCAGCGGAAACTATGGACGAAGTTCCACAAGTAGCGGAGACCGCGGACGAAGTTCCTCAAGCCTGAAAAAAGCATCCCAGCTGACATCAGCGCAGCTGCACATGTCGACGCGACTGACATGTGAGCTTCCTGGTGGAATTCAACTTGTAGCTGAAGTTCTGAGCCTTCTCCAGTGAGGGCTTGAAGTGTGCGAGCTCCCCTGTCTCCTTGGTGCTGAAGATGAAGAGGTATAGATCTGCGACCTGCATGCCTGCGATGACATCTTGCTTGGTCTCCTTGAGGGTCAGGCTGTCATATATCGTTTCAAGCAGGGCACGACCACTCTTTGAGCTAAAGTACAGGAGCCTCTCATTGTGCCGGATATCTCACGGGTGTACTTCTGAAAGAGGATGAAGACAGTGATCTTGGTGTGCCGAATGCATCTGGTAATGTTGCTGAGGTATGTGACTATCTTCTGGTCCATCGCGAGGTCGTCGATAGCTAGAACAAGTGGTTTAGTTAGTCGAGCCGTGAGCAGCTTCTCCATCAGTGCTTGCAGGTCGTGTGCCTTGTTGGAATGAGCTCCGTGGTTTAAGGAGATCCTTAACCAGGTCCTGTGCGTAGGACTCTGCCATTACCTTGATGGCACCAGTCTCATCGACTCCGAGCATACCTCTCAGCACTGTCCTGTCTTTGATGCCCATCCCCTTGTATACAGTCTTGGTCTTGTTGAGGGGCTGATTGTCCTACCGTGACAGTGTTTCCGATGAGATCACTGGCTGGGATGGCACCTCGGATCTCTCGAGGTTCTCCCTTCTCATCGAAGTCTAGGAAGGAGATAGGGGCAACAGTCTCATCTGAACCGATGTGCCTCGCCCGAGTGAGCGAGATCACCGAGCTCTTTGCTCTCTAGGTCTGTGAGTGACAGAGACATTGTTGGTGTATACATTTGTCTTAAACCTAGTCATATCCAGCAGGAATAGGTGGGCATAGGTAGACCATGCAGTGGGCCAAGGAAATTGCTCAGGATACTGGCCCTCCCTGCAGGGGCATGCCTTGTGGGCTAACCACCATTTCTGGGACTCTGACGTAGCCCGCCAATACCTCATAGGTTACTGTTGTGACATGGACCTGCCAAGCTTCCATTATATATAGCATCTTAAAGCTAGAGATAGGCCATCATGAACTCGGCCATAGCACTCGTCGCTAGCCCTAGAACCACGGCTTCCATTAGAGGGATGCGTTCACCCATGATCTTGGCGGCAACAGTATAGGAGGCACCACCAATGGCGATCTTTGGGATGGAATGTGTTATTCCTAGACAGTGGTCGACAACCGTACTCGTCACTTAAGCGAGGACAGCGGCTTCAGCAGCAGGAATAACCTCATTACCACCCATCTTCACCATGGCCACATTCGCGGTCACGTTATTGGCGACATGAATGGCCAGGGGCTTAGCCTGTGTCAGTAGCTTCTGGGTCTTGCTTTTGAGCAGCTTCTCCACCTTCTGGAGACTCGCCTGGCTCTCTGTGAGTTGCTTTACAATCTGTACCATTGACGTCATTGTTTAATCCTTGAGTATACAACGCATTTAAACGGGTACATTCTACCTCGAGAGCGCTAAACAGATCTACCCAGTCTGCATCTGTTAGCTAATTAGATTGGTACTCGGGAATATCAATACAGTTCTGTGCTATACATAGTGGCTTAAACCATGGACTTACTAGTACTATGTACTAGGTACTATGACGTCTTCCGCACCGAATTGAAGGACTATAAGAAGTTACCAGATGAGCTCTCCCAGCTCTTTAAACAGAGGACCTGACAGCTGTGAAACTCTACCTAGAATTTGGTAAGGGGCAGATCTGTTTCGTCGAATACCTCATTATGGGTGGCAGTATAGTAGAGGAGCTCCTGCATACTAAGGGATTCTACAAGGATCGGGAGTATCTGTCAGATGTGTTCCAGCAGTTGCAGGCATCCATGCCATCTCCCAACTCTGAGTTGAATAAAGTACTGCGCTACTACAAGCTGGAAAAAGGATGTACCACCGAACCATACAGTCCTTGGGTGTGTATGCTGACAGCGTGTTTGGGGGGTTGTCGGGCAGGCCAAGCTAGTTCAGGCAATCTCAGCCATGACTCCCACACCGGAAGAGAGTCAGGATGATCTCATGCTCTATGAGCAGGATCTACTAGCGGCAGAGAAGACTGGTGATGACTAGGACTGCCAGGCAGGGTGGTGGGTGTCAGCATGGGTCGCCGTTTGTCGTCCAGCACTCCTGCTGTTCCAGTCGCAACGATAGTCGGAATGACGGTCGGGACAACATGCGTGGCCGAGTTGATGTCGGTGTTAAACCCAAAGTGCACACCTGGGGAATTTCCCTCGACTGTCATATTATTGTAGCCCCTAATCTTCAGATACACGATCATATTGCTCGGAATAAGTCGTAGGTGTGGCGATATAGCAAAGTTGAGCTTACGACGGGCCTTCTGTAAAGCTTGCTGGATCTTGGCAATAAGGCTACTGGGATCTGCAACAATGATCATGTCCTCAAACGAGACTGCTGAACATGGTCTGCACTTCTTTTCCACTCACCCCATCTATGGAGTGGTGCAGCTTTGTCTGGGCTGTCAGGAGACAATAACATAATGCTTCTACGGACTGATTGATTCGAACGATCCCCGCTGATGTGAGCTCTGAAGTTGTGCGTGGGACAAAGTATTTCCACGCCTCTGGATGGTCCTGCCTGATTCCGGTGATATGCATATTCTGCACCAGTGCCCCAGGGGCTAGTCTGGATCGAATGAGAACGTCGCTGTCTTCCGACTGCCAATTTTTCGGGGGTGTTTTGATAGGGGAGGCCTGAGTAGTCTCGTCTCGGGTCGCCATACATAACGCCTAGACCGCTGTTGTCTCCACCATGGAAGCGATAGTCTGAGTGGGCGTTGAACTCTTGGTGGAGTCTACTGGCTGCTGAGAGGCTGTAGCTAGTGGTATCCGAGGTTCCCGCAGTCAGCGGATTGAAATCATTCAGGCAGGCTTGTGCCCAGGTCAAGGAGGATTCGTCTCACCGTGTAGTACACATCGATTCTGAGACAGCTGGCAAGGTGCACAGCTTCGGGGGTACCAGAATAGGAGTGCAGAAAACCCACGCCGACACCGCATCCTGCCGTGGCACACAACACGGCAAAGTTCAGCTGTTGATTCCAGAATGAGAGATTCGGGCCTGCCATCCAGCTATGGGTTTTCTTCGCATCCTTGATGGTGATTGCAAGGTTGGTCAGTGGTCGTGGATTGATGGAGAAGCTGATGCAGGACAGCCTGTCGACTGTGATCGAAATAGTTGTTAGGTCCGGTATGTCATCCAGGAGAACACATGTCGAGCGGGTCCAGAGTGTACCCAGGAGGGGCGGTTGGCTCTGGTCGATTGTCTTGAGGTTTGTTGGGAAGGCCATCTATAGTAGTCATCTTAAAGCCGCTGTTCCAGCCGTGGATGCAACATACTATTTGCTATCGTCAAGATCGATGCGGCCCCGCCACATCTCGTTTTTTAACTCCTCCATGTCCACCTACCAGCTGGAGTCTTTGAGGTTTTGCTGGCACACTGGGTTTCTCTGCGCTGTACAGGGTTTGGAGCCTCAATATATGGTGGTACTCTTCATCACTGGCCTGCCCATCCTCGAGCGCTTTGCTGACAGACTCGTCGATAGACCGTAGGCTGCTCTGTGCTAGTTTACATACTGAGCATGCTTCTCCAGCTTCCTGTTGATTTGACGCAGTCCAACCACCAAGCTGGTGGCCAGGACATTAGCGGCAAGGATCACACCACCCAGCGGGATAATGACGATAGCACCCACCCCTGTAGCGAGGGTGGCAACAGAGGCAACACCAGCACTGGCTCCAATCACACCCGCAGCTGTGGTTGTGCGTGCTAGACTGTTGTAGGCTGTTTTATATCACCTGCGTGTTCTGCTGTACTTTTCTGTCTCATGAACAGGATTCTGTCTGATGGTGTCAATCTGCTGGAGGTGCCAGCCGTGTACTGTAGCACCCTCCTCAGGTGCTAATGTTGGATATAGTTCAGGTTGCTTTTGCCACTCCGATTTAGCGATGGTATACCTAGTTCTTAAACACGAGCTAACTCTGCATCACCTATAGGATCTACTGATGAGTCATTGTAGGATTCATCTTGGAAAGTCTGGCAAACCGAACTAGCTTGTTGGTGTGGAGACATACCTCCCTCACACACCCCTTATCCTGAATAATGTCAGGGGCCAGTTGCCTTCGCAGCCGTGACATCTGCAACTTCACCTTGCCACTCTGATAGTACGCCCGCCGTTGGTGGAATTTCTTGGACTTACACTTCTGCACCTTCTCCTCTTCCCACTGCAAAACTTCTACAGACTCATCACACTTGTCATCCAAGTAATCATACAAGTTTGGCTCTACGGTGCCCTCCTCCTGCCGGATGAGGCTCTCCCATTCTTGGACAGAGTTGTAGTCCCTTCGTCTCCTTGCCTCTCTGGCGTTCTGTTCATACCAGCTCGTCTGCTGCAGTCGCTCGCCTTCTTGTCGACAGCACATTTCCTGTTATCTGCCATCCCGGAGAAGGTGTGTGGCTCCTCTATCTCCTTTTTCCACAACTCGGTGAATGCCTGATAGGTCTGATATGATATCGTCCTGATGGGGATAGGTCAATAAGTAGTAGCAGCGTAAACTCTAATTGGGCATCTGACAGACCATCCATGCTGGCATATAGACTAATGGTGGAGCTGTCAAACAGGTGATTTACATGGGTGAACATGTTGGGCTGATCGCTTTCCACAGTTTGCTGGTGGCTCCTGGTAGATATTCTATCACGTCTAACCCTACTTCATTCAGTGACCTGTGGTAGGTACTACCCAGGGGCAGATGTAACACATCGGCGTGTATGTACGTGGTGGAATGCTGATCTACCTTGAAGAGAACCCATTCTATGCGATACAGAACCGCACGTCTGCCAACTAGAGATGGTCTGATGACATTCTCCCCGTTGTGGGGTAGCAATTTGACAATTGGCATGGCTATGCACTCCGTTTAAACCCTATATATATTTATATATATATATATACACCTGTGCAAAAGTTAAGCACCAGCAAAAACAATAGAACGTAGAAACATGATGGTACAACTAGGCTGCCATACTTTTTGTCCCCGCGTTAGCTGACATAATTCCAAGTACGAAATGCACATGCATGCATGACTTCACGCCGCTTGATGTCCGTGCGTGGCGGGAAACAGCACACGTGTTCAGTTATGTAAAAGTCCAGTTTGAGGTGTAGAACATTACATACAGATTTAGGCGACAAGATTAGGAATTTTGTGTTCATGACCGTGGTTTATTTGTACAGAGAGAATTAGCTCTTGATTGTGAACCGCTATGGCAAGACGAAGGTTAAGTGATCGTGTGAAATGGCAAATCATAGGCATGCATACCACTGGTATGTCATGCAGAGAGATTGGCAGACAGCTGAACATTAACCATACTGTAATCAGTCGTTTGATTGCAAAACATGGGCAAACTAACGAGGTGAAGGACAGGCCGAGATCTGGAAGACCGAAGAAGACTACTGCCCGTGATGATCGAGCCCTAGTACGCCTTGTTAGGAGATCTCCATTCACCAACAGCAGAGTGCTCAGCCAGCAATGGGAAACGCGCAATAGAGTGTCAATGTCTACCATCAAAAGGAGACTGTATGCTGCTGGCATGAAAGCTAGGAGACCTGTCAGACGTCCTCTCCTCACTGCACACCACAAAGAGGAGCATCTGAGGTGGTGCAACGAAAGAAGACACTGGAACATGAGATCCTGGAGACGGGTACACTGGTCCGATGAAAGTCGGTTCCTGCTTCATGCCACAGATGGTCGAACTCGTGTATGGAGGTCCAGACGCACGGCGTACGACCAACGTAACATCATGGAAGAAGTTCCATTTGGTGGAGGTTCCGTTATGATATGGGGGTGCATCTCATTTGATTGTAAGCTGGATCTGTTGACTGTACCTGGAACACTAAATGGACAAAGATATCAAGATTCCATACTGGATAGAGTTGTGGTCCCTTATTTTGTAAATCATGCACCTGGAACCCACCCT
Organism: Chaetoderma sp. LZ-2023a; assembly: GCA_034401795.1. NCBI lineage: Eukaryota > Metazoa > Mollusca > Caudofoveata > Chaetodermatida > Chaetodermatidae > Chaetoderma > Chaetoderma sp. LZ-2023a. The sequence goes on along the minus strand of CM067369.1, from coordinate 68,837,671 downwards.
ATATTCATGGATGACAACGCCCGACCACATCGTGCTAGAGCTGTGCATGAATACCTCCGCCAGAATGCCATCGAAACCCTACCATGGCCAGCAAGGAGCCCTGACATGAACCCTATTGAGCATATCTGGGACATTCTGCGAAACATGGTGAGAAGGAGGGATCCTCCTGTGCAGAACCTACAGGAATTAACAGACGCACTCCATCTTGAATGGCAACGAATACCACAATGGCGTATCAGTCGGTTGGTGACCAGCATGAGACGTCGTGTCCAGGCCGTCATCCAGGCACAAGGTGGATATACCCGGTATTAATAATGACAGTCTCAAACTCGTGCACAGATGTTAAACTCCGTTTTCAGACACCATTAATGACAATCTAGCCACGTGTGTCAACTGTAGGGCAATAGTTGTCAGTTGTGTCAACGTAACCATATTCAGGCCTCGTTTTCAAGTTCAAACAAAAACATACAGTGTTTCCCCACCATCATAATCAGCATTCCTCTAGTTGCATTATTACCTCTTGCACTAAGATGGATGGGTACATAAATGTTTATGCTATTGCTTTCTTCATAGCACATGAATATACCCTCGCATGTGCGTAAAAATAGGGTGGTGCTTAACTTTTGCACAGGTGTATATATATATATATATATATATATATATATATATATATATATATATATATATATATATACAATGGAGCCCATATTTGCTCACTCAACCGGTCTAGCTGATCTCGTGGACATGTACGATGTTGATGCCGCCAAGGTTAAGGAAAGCGATGGCAAGTCGTTCGTCCTCCAATCTGGAGCAGACTCCAAGACATTCTCCCTCCATCCCATTGGTGGAGATGGTGTAGAGCTGCTTACTGACCTAAAGGATGTCTCGAAGGAACGTCTGGGTTGAGAGAGAGAGATGGGGACAAAATAGTGTTCCGCTATGACTTCCCGAAGAAGAAGTTCATCCTCCACCACCTGATAGAGCAGTCACCAGACAAGGTTGAGGATGCTAACAATTTGGATGCTGATCTCAGCTTTCATGTTTTAGAGCTGACCCCACCGATGTCACATGATGGTGTGATGTTGACCCTGGCGAAACAGCTGCAGGTAGTCTTCGAAAGGAACGCGGTGTGGTATCGCGCTGGACCTGGTGGTAAGTGGCGAGTGTTGGTTCCACTATATAGACCTCCAGTGGTTATTGACCTGGAGGTCACCCCACTCGCCACCGTTGTGAAGAAGGATGGCACGGTCCGGAAGCTTTATAACTGGGGGACATCTTTCCTGACGTATATAGGACAGGGCACAACCCTAGTTGCAGTGGGTGATAAGATTGGGGTCACTGAAGGAAAGCTCCTGCTACATCGCCCCTTTTATGGACCAGAGGAAGCCATCGATATTCAGGATGGCATCCTGGCGATAGAGGATGTCGCACTCCTCGAAGGCGAAGGGCTCAGTGAAGCCGCTCGAGCGTATCGGGCTCACAAGTCCGTAAACAACACCCATTGTGATAGAAGCAACTAAGACCCACCCCTGACGGGATGAAGATCGGTATTGAGGCCGGTTCAGGGCTCGAACTGACACAGATATTTCTCGAGGGGTTCACCTTGTTTGGTTTAACCCTCCATATATAGAGCCAACATGCTAGCACCACTATTACTTGTATCTGTTCTCGTTGTCACGGTACTGAGTGCAGGTGTCAGGACGACTGAGACAGCCATAATATTAGATGCCAAGTGGGCCCACTTCCGAGATGAGCCCCAGTACAATCCCTTCCGTGATCACCTGCGGAAAAACATTTATGACCAATTTCACCTTCGTGAGGAAATTAAGTCTGCCTGCCACTTCTATGGTGTAGAAAGGGTAGGGCGGGGTTGTCTGCAGCCGCAGTTCCCACTATACCAGATCCTCTGTGTCACATGTGAGCATGCTAGAGTCAGCGGAGGTGCAGATGTTAGGCACTTTAGCGTTCTGCGAAGTGAGCATTGCCAAGGCAGCTGGAAGGGCCTGTGGGTAATCCCCTCATGCCGATGTGACACTGGGCGTGATTATGTGTTTGTTTGATTAGTTTGTTTATATGGAGACATGAGGCATGGCATGTATTTGTGATCCAACATTATGTCTATCATCATCAACATCATCATATCATTAATCATCATATCATATCATCATCAATCATCATATCAATCATCATCATCATCATATCATCATCAATTGTCATCATGTCATCAATCATTATCAAGTTGTCCAGCATGCTCTACTATCTGGCAATACTCTTACTCTCAATAACATTTACCAATAACACATAGTGGGATTTGAACCGGTGATTTTAAGTATAATTTGACGTATAATACAGCGCATTAGCCATCTCGGCTATGTATGCATTAATAAAAAAAATTACCTAGATTTAGCTGATAACCTGTTATGCGTTGTCTATGATATGAATATTCTAAGGAAAAAATCTACACATGTCAGCTAGGTCTATATCTTTTGTAACAGTATTGTCGTTTGTAGGTGTTTTATGACGATAGTATTAATTCGGTAAGAACTGTAGTGTGTGTAATTTTTATGTGATTGGGAGTAATATTTCACAAATAATACATAGCGAGATTTGAACCGGCAATTTTAAAGTTTAATTCGACATATAAACAAAACAACGCATTAGCTATCTCAGCTATGCATGCATTATTCACGAATTCGCTCCGGTTTCACAGAGCCAAGAGAATATATACCTACAGAGTACCATTAATGCCAATATACATATATACATATTATAAACTGTTGTCAATAATTTCAAAATGTAGTTATCAGTGTGTTTGTGTAGATTGTTGTCAATAATTTCAAAATGTAGTTATCAGTGCGTTATCAGTCTGATTGATCTGTTTGCTATTATTTCACAACAAAAGATAAATATCATTATTTGTAAGCTAGTTATTGGTTCCCTGTTGTCACAGTTCATAACAGCGCTGAATTCTAATAAAAAAATCCATGGTTCAAATCTCAAAAGACCTCAGCTAGATGGTACCCAGTTCGAACCAAATTCAAAGGGTACACACTAGTATGTATGTATGATTACTGTATTCTGCGACCATAGTAGTAGAAACATCCTACAGCTGCAATCAGTACTTCTTCGCCTTTGCCCACTGTGTCTTGTCCTCAGCCAAAATCCTTAGCTTCCTCAGGTCCATTCTTGACTTGAGTGTACCTAATCCTGCTTTCTTGAGGTCACCTCGTAGCAGATTTATGCAATGACGTCCTCTCCTGGCTCTGTATTTGCTGGCTTCGAGTAGGGCGAATTCCAAGGCTCTGTGCTGGTGTGTCTTCTGGCATCCTTAGCACATGGCCAAACATGGACCATCTTTGATGGGCGACTTTTACAGACAGCAGTGGCGTATTACACATCTTGTATAGTGCATCGTTGGAAATTATGCTCTCTGGTCATCGGTGTCCAGTGATGGTGTGTAAGTGTTTTTGCGGTGGCAGGCGTCAAGTTTGTCTAGTGATGCCTTTGGAGCTTCCCAGCTATTACAGTTATACATCATCAAGGATATCCAGGTTGCATTGTATAAACGTAGTCTTTTTACCAAGGGCATCTTTGATCTACGAATCTATAGCTTCCAGAAGGACTGGAAAACTATGTTCCCCATGACGCAGCGTGCAGCAATGTCAGCAGTACTACAAAGCAGTGAGCCCAGGATTTTACTTTTCCTCCATGGTTTGCCACCATGGAGTGGATTGTCATTTTCTTTAATTTCATGCTTTGTAGATAGGTATATGTGGGTGAACTCTGTTTTGGATTCATTCATAAAGAGATTCTCAATTTTTAGTTTGCTTGCAGCTATTGGGAGAAGTTCGTCAATGGGTTTCTTTTCCTCATCTATAAAGTCCACATCCTCTGCGTATTACATCTCTAGTGGCATGCCCAGTATTGACACCGGGGGGGGGGGGGGGGGGGTTTGGTCTTGTGGAATTTTCCTGCACGGATTTCAATAGGCTGTCGAAATCCGGGGTTTATCATAATAGTACATCTGGTAAGTATTATTCGAAGTGGAATAAAAAAAGCATCCGCTTTTGTTTCTACGTGAATTGTTAATACTTACCAGATGTACTATGACCCGCCTCAGCTGCCCCGCTAAGGTGAGGCCGAGCTGCTTTCACTGTTTGTCAAGACAAATATAAGACGAATCTGACTGTGATTGGGAATTGACTCAGTACCTGGGGCTATGGTAATTCCCGGACACAGTATGGACAGAATTATTGAGAGTGCGGAGTTTTTAATTGTTTATTTTGAGCTAGACTAGATAATAGACATCATAATAGTACATCTGGTAAGTATTAACAATTCTTGTAGAAACAAAGGCGGATGCTTTTTTGAATCTCCAGGAGCTAGGTTTGATGGAAGCGGTACAACATAGTGATAGGTGAAAATGAAGAAACCAATAAGAGGGATCCATTTCTAGTTATGCCACTCAATTTGTATACCATGTACACTGAAATATTTCATGGTAACTCTTCGGGTAAGCTGGTGAATATTTTGAAACCAATTCGACTGTGGGCTGATGCTGGTTTTAAGAAACACGACAGAAAGCTTATTAACTTAAAATTCATCAATGACACGATTCGAACACCACTGGCAGTCTTTCGATGTTCATAATGGAGTAAGATACATATTTTGATTGCGACGTCAGCTACATTGTAAAGTAATTGATTGTGCTGTCGGATAAAAGTGACAGATTGAATCCCTCCATTCTTGGGAATTAGCATATGCGGCATTACCAAATAGGCATGCTCAGAAATCATAATCCAGATCATTTCTAACCAAGGATTAATGAAGCGTGTTGTGGCTTGCGAGGTTGTGGACAGTGGTTTATGAGTTCATGATATTACGTGGAGCTATATGCGTGCGCAAGATGATCAAGTATTAGGGATATTCTGTGGATAATATAGTTACCCTAATGCCTATGGTGCATGGCGTGAGAGCATTACCTCATTCATACCACTAATAATACTGTCTGTGCCATAAGCTCATGTTTACTATTTCTGTTGAGGCAGCCGTTCTTCCAATTATACCATTACCCGTTTATCTCTCAAATTTTTTCCAAGACTTAAACTTTTCTCATCGAAAATGTTCATTTGCATACAAAGAGAAGATTATTTTTGAAGATTTATGACTGGAATGACTGGCTTGGTTATCAATCCAATATTCCAGTGGTAAATTTTTAAAAACTCTTCTCTTGGTCTGCAAATGAACGTTTCTAAATAGCACTGCAGAACCCATTTTTGGCCAGATTTAGTGTTACAGTGTAAATATGAAATTTTCTGATAACTGATGAAAACTGTATCGTGTTGCTAAACTTTAGAGCTATGGTGACAGACAACTTGCAAAATGAGTTTAAAGGTGAGGCATTTATTAAAAGTATCAAGCTGAGCATAAAAGTAAATTTTCCTGTGTCCTCCAATTACATGAATCCATTTCCTCACTCAATCATATGATGTCATAATCAACTATGCGATGTGTATGCTGACGTCATAATCATGACATCATGAATGATTCTATTAAGCCCGTCGTTAACGCGTAAAAGTCCGACACATTGAATGAATTGTATGTTTTAGCTATTTAAGAAACATGCTGTTGAATATTTTGAAACTAATTTGACTGGGTGCTGTTGTTAATTTTGAAATATTCAACAGCTTACCTGTATAGTTTTCTGGAAATTGATAGTCAGGGAGTTCAGGGATCGATCGATCCTAACACGGACGTGGTGTGGGTGGACCTTAGATTGAGATGGGCGGGGCATAGGTAAAAGTGGAAAGGTCCATTACAATTACCTAGCATGCCACTTGAGGAAAACCAAATGCTTGACCCCGGGCTTTGTGTACAGATGTTGATGGGCTTCTTTGAAGATACCAGATTTGGATGTGTGTCTTCTATCAATAACTCATGCTTCTGCTACTGAGTAATAACGCTTTAATTAATCTAGCTATTCACTTTTAATAATGAGAATCTTGAAGAATTTCTACGCAGTATTGCTGGTAAGTTTAACTGTATAATTATGTTTAATTAATATATGATGTATTGAAAACTTCTAACACAATTTAAAGCATCTAAGTCCAGATAAGAGAATAGAATGCATTCTCACGAGCTTCTATTTGTTTTGCGCATTCGTGTAAATGAGTGGCAGGTTCATAAACATTTAAATGAGCTTCAAAATGTTCAATAGCTGACCTGTATCGTTACCTTGAAATTTGGTTCCTGGGAATTCGATTTGATTACTATCTGGCTCGGGTTCCACCATTGAACAACAACGTAACTCTTTAGCCCTCATTTCAGCTAAAAATTACTTCAGCAGTGGTCTTGAGAAATGTCCATTTGCAGACTAACTGAAGACTATTTTTGAAAATTTATCACTGAAATGACTGGCTCGATAACCGGATAAGCAAATTCCAGTAGTAAATTTAAAAAAAATAGTCTTCTCTTGGTCTGCAAATAGACATTTTCTATGAGAAAATTGAAATTTTTTCTTGAATAAATTTGAGGGTTAAATGGTTAAAGATGATCTTTCATGCCATGTTTAGCGCCTATCAGTAACTTAGTGAAATTAATAAATTTCTGTTTTTTTTAACTTTGTTATGGGTTATTTTAAATAAGACCTGCCTAACGCATTATAAAAATAGATTTTGCTCAGTACATAGAGTGCGCAATCAGCCTGTCGGTGTTGGTGGGAGCCATAGAAATGTACTATATTAACTAGAACAAGCATTGGCTTATCTCCTCTATTCAATAGATTGAATTTATTAGTTAAACGGGAACTTACCTGAAAGAGGAAGTTTGACTGTAATTCTAGCCAATCACCACTGGAAGCCGGAGTTACATGAGAGATGTGTCATGACTTGCTGAGATCAGTCTTCGAAGATAGATTGAGTGCACAGCACAGTAATCCCAAATTAGGGTGGGACAAGAAATGTTCCCAAATGAAATCTCAAACTATGACCTCTTTTCTAGAGGTGGGCATGTAACTCCGGCTTTCAGGTAAGTTCTCGTTTAATAAATTCTAGCCAATCACCACTCAGTCAGCCGGAGTTCCATGAGACTTCAAAGCTGTGGGTGCACTCAATACTATAAATTCCATGTAATGAATTGTTCACAATTATGATAACATGAACTGAACAATTAACAGGTTTGACAATCATCCTTCTGAACACTGACATCTTTCTAATATATTCAATAGTTTGTTATAAAACTTTTAAACTCTCATTATCAATCTGTTGTATAGATTTAAGTTATGGAATCTTCAAACCATCTCAATGGACAGCAACAATGGTCTACTGCCATTTCTGTCTATTGTATTGTCTATAGATATTTATATCAATCCATGCCAGTATCCTAGTTATTTTCAGCCTTCAATATATAGTGTCTCTACATACTGCCTTATCGTCTTCATGAATAATTTTGTGCTAGTATCTTTCTTAGATTCTTAATTCTCTCTAAATATGATGGCAATGTATTGAAAATTATACACCTGGGCGAAATTGATTTATATGCAAGCAAAATAGTTGCATTCTAATAATGATTACTTAAAGTTCCTAAATTGCTTCCTCAAGAGATTGCTGTATAAAAATATCAAGCATTTTACTCAAAACTTTACTGAAATGCCAAATATAATTCTATCTGGCCTTAGTTGATATTTGAACAATGATCCATTTTAAAAATCTTATCCTTAATTGATGACTCATAAATGGTTTGGTGAAGCCAATTTAAACCCAGAAAATGAAACACTGATTAGGTCATTGGTAAAAAATATCAATAACCCAAAAGATTTCAAAGCTTAATCCACATAGTAAGCATTATTTCTTTATTGATTCTCTCCATAAATTAATAACCAAAATTGTCTAGCCAGCAAGATCCTTATCATCCGAGGCTCTCGTATATGAGGCTATTAACTAACAATATTTTGCACACAGTCCTTATGTGTGAATGCCCCAAGATTGCCAATTAAAAAACAACATCTTATTAAATAGCAAAATCTGTTTTATGTATTTTTCACCTTGATGCTATGTTACTGTTTATGTTGCTTGATCCAATTCTACTCTTGTAGATTAACTCTCAGTAGAGGCAAAAAAGTGTAAACGACTATGGGTTAACTTCAAACCGATCTAATATAAAAAGCATCAATATTATAAGCTCCTGAGGTACATGTATTCAAGAAACATGTGGCTTAACCTGGAAATTAAGTCTAGAAGCGAACAAATCACAAAACCTCATTGTAAAGCTACTAGAAGTACACATAAAACTCCTTGATATTCAATTTGCACTCATCATCAAATACTCTGGATTTTGTTATTTGTTATACAATTCATCTGACCAGTTGAATGAGCAACTGTGATTCATAAATTTCATTCTCTAAATCATAGCCAAACTTCTCTGTCTGGTCCGTTACAACATTGTGAGGGAAGAGATTAACACAGATATAGTTAATGTCGCTACTAAAAAATAATATATATTCAGAGACCAAATTTAGCACTAGCAACACCAAAAACTCTAAGCACAACAATCAAGCTTTAATGCCCAGTACATTAATATGATGTTGCTTGGTGTTATTTCTCCATCTACCCCTATAGAATGTGTGTTCTTTTTCTGTGCGAGGTCAGTAGGTCAGTAACACTCCCTCCCCCCTTCAGTTGACACATCAGTTGTTACATCATAAGCATTTTTCATGATTGAGTTGTGTGTCTGGCTGTCATTGAAATAACATCAATCCATCATGTAAACACAGAATGACCTGAATTTGACAATCACACATTTTTATCAAAACCATCTGACACCATTTTCGGTGATTCAGATTAGTAAGATTATCAGATTCTCTAAAAGAATGTGAATTATTCTACAACTGAAAACCAACATGACCATGAGTATTATACGTTCAGCACCCTTTCATATTTTTATGTTTCCAAATTTAATACTTTCGTAGCACTGCGAAAAATATTCTTGTCACTTAGATGCCAGCTCTTCTGACATGCGCACTGAATGTTTAAACTCATAGGCTGGGATGAGAACTGGTATATTACAGATGAATTATCCAATGGCATAACCATCATCTTTTAATTGTCATATATAGTGGCACAACATGAATCATATGAATGTGCATCACGAAACCAGTCATCAATATATCAATGTGCAATATGCTCCATTTATCTTAAATGAGCATATAACCAGTGTTAGTAATAAAAGATATATATTCTGCCGATGATAAGCCATCTGGCAAAACTACATATTGAAAAAATACATTATTCCATTCAACAAACAATATTTTATATCTTACTGAAACAAGCACTAAGAAATATGCATGAAATATGCAGTAGAAAGGCTCAACTGGGACCGCAGACAATTAGGCCTAATTAGAAAAGTAATTAATGCAATTGGATCTACTTTGAAATGATGATATTCCACTGCTCGAGGCAGGGCAAAATTTACATAAGTGTAAATGCAACCCTGCTTTTTGTCTTTGACAAATATAACAGATAAACAATAATGATAATATTGAGTCATATTTGATACCTGTACTGTTTGCAGTCATAGGCATCGCTGTGGTAAGGCCTCATCAAGAAAAGAATATGTTTTTTATACCTGGACTGTTTACAGTCATACATGTAGGCATCTCTGTTTATGAAGAAAAGAATATGTCCTTAACACCTGAACTGTTTGCAGTCATACCTGTAGGCATCTCTGTTGTAAGGCCTGATTTTAGGCCGCTTTACCCTGTGTTCAAATGGTTTCCCCGTTCAGGTGAAAGCGGGGCTCTGGTCTAAAAGACATATTTGCCTCAGTTGATCCTTTCACCGGCCTTGAGGATGAAATGGTTAGAAATAGTAATTGCCAGGAACATGAAAACCAATTGTTTGCACACCTAGGCATGGATCTGCCTATAGGTCACTGGCTGTTTATTGCTCTTATTTGTTTATTTCAATCTGTTACTCAGATGATCAACATATACAATTTGTGCTGCTGCTAGCAGCACATACCTAAGCTTTTGTAAGCCAGATTAGAACCATTCTCCTGACATTATACTCCTGAATTTCAGTGTTTACCAAGCAAAACTCTCAACAAATGCGTTAATCATAGCTGATATTTTTGACATATTATTTACTGATAAAATCTCTGTTAGATTGTGGTGTTCTCCTTAATGAGGTTACGACTTATAGCAAGAGCATAGCAAAAGTTAACCCTTTGCATTTTAATGCCTATAAATAGGGTTACTGAGAAGGGATTTACATTCTGGATTAACTTTGCTTATGACCAGAGACTGACATGAGTTTCTCCTCTTATTTTTCATCTGGCATTGCTATATTTACTATATTTAATAGACTGTTGGAAAGCCATCCATCTAACTTCTAAGTTTGCCCTATTATTTCAGCACCATTAAATATAGCCAGGTCCTGCAGACAAGGAAAGCTGAACATTTGCAATGAGTTACTAATGATAATGATACAGATGATATTTAAAACACTGTATATCCCAATTCAGCTGTCACAGTTGACCAATTTACAGCTGTGGTTTAATTGCTGATAGAGAAGATTTGCCTGTAGAAATTTAGCTTCAGAGATCACTAGGATTTTGCTCCTTCCCTCTGGCAGTGATAAGCAGTGCATGTACAGAGGACAATGAGGGTCACTGGAATTTGTTCAGATTAATAGGCATTTTGTTAACAAATAACTGATCTGGTTAAAAGCCATAAGCGCACTGATCTCAGCAAGTCATGACATGTCTCTCGTGGAACTCCGGCTGACTGAATGGTGATTGGCTAGAATTTACCGTCCGCTGCATGAGTGCTCTCATCCGGCCTGACAGCTAATGATAAGCGGTAATAAAACTATGCTTAATAATCAGGCTTCAAATTTAAAGCTATATCTGCTGCATAAATGATGAAATGCCATCAGATTTATTAAGTAGATACATACATGTTACTTTAAACACACTTTGTCTACAAGTATGTGTCTTAAGATTGATTAAATGACAGAAAGCTGTAGCAACTATAAAACTGTTATAAACAGAACACTGATGTATCAAGAAGGTTGCCCATAATAATGTTGATAACAAAAACTGCCATATACAGAAACAGTTGTGTCACATTGAATAGTTGCTATCTACCAGATATAGCTACTGTGTCAATAAAGCTGTTGCTAAATTAGCCTATAAAGATATCCCATTCATAAAATTCTTGCAGCCAGAAATCTGTTGCATCCACAACGTTGAATTCAAAGCTGTTGCGAAAACAAAGCTGCTGAACTCAAAGATGTTGCAAATAGAACACTGTTACAGACAAAATGGCATTGCATTCACAAAGATGTTGATATCAGGTAGTTCTTATGCAGCTGGGGTTTGAATTAGAGTGATATGGGTTTTTCCTATTGATTTCTATAGTGAAGAAATTGCTTTTTGGAAGCACCAAGATGTCTTCCAGTAAATGTAAAACTAGGTACAATGCTTGTACTAGTTAATATAGTACATTTCTATGGTTGGAGCGCTTGTCAGCTAAGTAATACACAGGCAAAGGCTCTGTATTTCATTGCACTGATTTAGCTGTCAAATGTATACATAATGCTCAGGTCTAACTGACTGAGGGAATTGTTTTTATAGAAGCTTAGAGCATTTGGGAGGTATTGTTTAATCCTTTAACACTTAAATTTGTTCAAGAAAATTTGAATTTTCTCGAAGAAAATGTTCCTTTGCAGACTAAGAGTGAAAATGTGCCACTGGAATGACTGGCTCAGTTATTGAGCCAGTCATTCAAGTGGTATTTTTTCAAAAATCCTTTTCTCTTGGTCTGCAAATGGACATTTCTCAAGACCAGCAGTGAAGCTGTTTTTCACTGATATGAGTATCAAAGTGTTAATCAATCAATGCCCGGACTTAATCAAGTTAGCATTAGCGGAAATTTATTGATTCCACTATGTTGTTACTGGTCGGCGCTGTTAGCATAGAAGCTTTAAAAAAACCATCATCTTCATCATCATCATCATCATCTTCACATTTAATCACCATCACATTTAATATGCCATTTATCACACCCACATTTAATCTGACAACATGATGATACTTGCTGCCATACACGTATTATTAGCTAACCTGGTCAGAATAGTCAAGCGAGCTTATGCCATCTGTGCATCAAGATTTCTTTAAGAGACTTCTCAAGAACCGTCAGACCGATTTCAATTATTTTATCTAGCAGGAAGCATCCTTAGGGAAAGTTTGTTCAAACGAAGCCGATCGACCAATTTGGCTGGTTATGCCAGTGGCCAATAATTCCAGGTGATTGATACAGGCCCCTTGGGCGTCTTGTATAAATACACATCTCATTAAGGAAAAACTTTTAATTATCTATTGTACATGAAAAAAAAATCTATTCTACATGAAAATCTGCTTCGGATGTTACATCCAGCTTGATTTAACACAGATGCAATGATACCTAGATTGTGGCTATACTATTTGACCATGTTGACTACAGACTTAGTAAGTTAGTTAGGGATTGTTTGATCAATAGTACTGCAGCAGCAACTATATGTCACGGTGACCAACATTGCTGAATGACATCAACCAACCTTTGTAACAGTCAGTTGATTTATTTTAAGTAGCAAATAACTTGAACATCAGCCAACTTTCAGTACAAACAACTTGCACTGGCCCTTCGTATAGCAATTCCGTAGCTCGGTAAATAGGCAGTAGGACGAGATTCATGAAGTGGTCTATTTTCGGTTCCGGGGCATTTTTTGACAAAATTTAAACATTTTATATGTTAGTTCTTAGCATATATACCAAGAATAGCAAGCATAATTTCATCAAAAATCTGATTATTAAACAGCTACAAGCCCAATACTAACAACAATTACATTGAAATAAGTGGAAAGCCAGCTACTTTAATGCTCGATTTCTGTGTTCACATTTTTCACTTTAAATTGAACTTTCAAATTGATTATTTATAAAATACTTACAGCATTAACAGTCAATATATTGGGCAACATCATACTGCAACTATAATGGTATATCACTTAAGCATCTTTCAGTAGTAGAAATTTAAAAGCAAAAATAAAAAATGCTGTAGGCGGAAATCTTAATTACAACAACGCTAATTCTACATTATACATAAGCCTCCACTGTGTACTCACGTAAAGAGTAAAAGGTGTGTTATGGCTATTTACATTTAACTGACCAAAATTTGAGAAAAGAATTTAAATTTATTCTCAAAAAGCATCTTTTCAAGTGGTCTTTTCAAAATGTACATGGGTGGTCATCTTCTAATTGCTATAACTACATCAGCTTAAGAGGTATCATGACATGTGAGGTGTCAAATGAAAGAAGAAATGATGCTGATTAAGACGATGTAGGAATATTTATTATATGTGGAGGCAAACTTGTCTAATCCTTCTGAGTGTTATAGATAACGGGTTGAAATGTGTATAATGTCAATGAAAAACATGTTACGTTTTATTCTCACTAAAATGCAGCATGCATGAACCTATTTCTTGAAGACTTAGACATAACATATGCATATGGTCCTAAAGGTTAACTCATGAGCATTTTAAAAAGTCAGTTATCTTGAAATTAAAATTTGGGGTTCAAAGTATTAAAATCAGTCTATTCAAATGTGCATACAACGTTGACAGAGCTTAGCTAGATATGGGTAGGTCATAGATAGAAATGGACCCCTCTATTTGAACCCACATCTAGCATCTACAATATAAATGTACCACTTACCTAGCTATCATGAAATTTACCCGCCTGCTTATCTCTGCAGACTACATTTTGCATGGGGTTTAACTCTGAATTTGCTGAATATTTTGAAAACAATTTGACTGTAAGTTGTTGGTGGATAAGCCACCAACAACTTTCAGAGAAATGGGTTTCAAAATATTCAGCGCATCCAGAGCTATTGGCCATTGAAATTATTGCCTGGTGGCTTGTAGCAGTCAGACAGTTAAATAACTTTAAAAATTTAATATACTCAAAATATGCATAGAGATGTTTTACATGTATCGTCATTAATTCTCCGCTGGTAACTTGAGTGTAGACAGTATTTGGTTCCAAAACAGATCACGACAATGCCTTGTACCTTCCCAATCAACATATGTTCTTTGTAGTAGCTGTATAAGACTGCGGTTTAGGTTTTCAGGAGATATTGCATCAATCGTGATTAAGACCAACATGTCACTGTCTGTGTCGGTGAACTTATGCATCACCATGGCAGTTTCCCATTTACACCATTCACTCTTTGCGAAATTGTTTGATAGTATAATGATTATCTTTCGGCTTCTCTCCATGGAGTCCACAATGTTATCAATGATTAATCTTCCTGCAGTAAAGTCTCTGTCTTGTACACACAGTTTGTAACCTTCGCGATACTCAACTATTGGAATCAAGTTCTCTATGACCCATGCTCGGTCAATGGAACTGTAGATGACAAAGGCATCATACGTATAATTCATAAGCACAGGAATGGCGTTGTAATTTCTACGTTTTGCTTTGATGACGGCACAGAAGTAGCGAATATGCCATCGGTATCTGTAACTGACAAGCGTTATTATTACTGCTAAAGCGAAAACAGCACCTAAGCTAGCTCCGAGCGTTATATAGATATTATTGTGTATAGTGCAGCTTTCTTTTGTTGGATGGTAATCATTTAAAGCCTTGCCCTGCCATGCTTTGGGGGAACCACAATAATACTCGCCATATTTCCAACCGACCACTTTTATATCTGTTGAATCCAGCCAGTTCCGAAACCATAGAAGGTCACATGTACAAGAAAATGGATTACCACCAAAATAAAGTCTCTTGAAATTTTCCCATAGTTTTTGTGGAAATGTTGTTTTATTAATTATTTGTATTTTGCAGTGATCAATATAGAGATCTGTAAGTTCTTTCGCTGGACGGAAAATTTCCGGCTTCCAATAGGAGATGGGATTATCAGATAATATTAGCACCTTTACACGTGGTACAGATTCGAGAAGTGTTGTGGGAATAAATTGTAAACCTGTATTGTCTATGACTAAGCGTGTTAAACGTTTTAGTGGTGAAAACATTGTTTTGAATGTAAGATCATCTATGTCCAGGTGATTATCTGTCAAAATAAGAACCTTGAGGTATCGACAAAATTTAAATACATTTTTTGTATCCACATTGCTAAAATGAAGTGTATTGTCAGCAAAGTTTAAAATTAACAATCTAGAATGATTAAATGAAAAGTTTGAAAGTTTATGAATCCAATTGGCATGAAAATTGACATATCTAAGCCGAGGCATCTCTGACATAATATTGTTTGGAAGCATTCTTAGTTGATTGCTATTCAGATTTAAATCCTTAACATTGTCAAGTCCACGAAAGTTGATTGCAGATATAGATTGTAGATAGTTACGTCCAAAATCAAATGTATGCAAATGTGGTAATAATGTTGAGTCATTTGTTGACACAAAGCTTGGTAGTTTTGTAAACTTGTTTCCTGACAGAGACAAGGTATGAATGTTTCTCAGATGATTCAGCTTAATAATATCTGTTAAGAGGTTTCCTTCAAGATTTAAATTCTCCAATTTTTGGAGTGGATCGATAATGTCACCAGAAAACTGCTCAAGAGAGTTTCTCTTTAAGAAAAGCTCCTTCAAACCTGAACCATGCCAGCAATGGAAAAAGTCTTTAGGAATATGTTTTAGTTTCATATCATTCAATATTAGTTCCAAAAGATTCCTGTCAGAAAATGCACATAAGGATTTCTGAAGTTGATTAAGAATAATTTGATTCCGATTCAAATTTAGATTTTTCAAATTCAGTGATATATCTTTAAAAGCATCTTCAGTGATGCTACGAATGTGACATTTTATTAATGACAAAGAATGCAAGTCAGTATTATTAGTTATATTCTTAAAGCTTATTCTATTAAGGTGTTTAAGATTTGCATTCAATATTTGTAAAAAATGTGTGTAAATAGGAATTGGTGGTATCCAGGTTAGATTGACATCATTGCATGACACAGATCTCCGTTTCTCATTGCATTTACAAAACAATGGACATGTATTATCTTTGCCAACATCAATATTAATACCAGAAGATAACGTCCATGATCCAGCTTGAAGTTGTTTATCCAGAGCAAGCGATGGTGTCACAGTCTGATCTTTCTTTACAAGATATGAATGTTTAACACGATTTACATAATCTGGTCTGATAATGGAATTCCTGTTGTTGAAGATAAACATCAAATCTACAGCTTCGCGTTGTGTACTAGAGTTCATTGTCACTGCTACTGCGAATTGTGTGAAAGTAACACTGATTATGGTACAACAAAAGATGATTGAAACCATACACCTTCTTACAGAATCCTGATTTTGTTTCATTGTTATGACATCCATCCTGTAAAAAATAAAAATATATACATTGTTATATATCATAACAGGTTCTCATTTTGTACCCATTTTAAATGCAGTAATTATAGCATGTTCAAGCATAATTACCCCTTTCAAACCAAGTCACAGGTATGACAGCTTCTTAATAATTTAGGAAATAATCTGTTGAATATTTTGAAACTAATTTGACTGGAAGCTGTTGCTGCTTTACAGCTTCCAGTCAAATAAGTTTCAAAATATTCAACATATTATTGGTATGGTTGCTTTGAAATTAACATACTAATTCAGTGCTGAAAAGAATTAATGTCTTAGACTAAGGAGTAATACTATATGGTTGTAATAATTAAATTTAAATTCCAAAAGGTATTCGTTTTCTAGCTTGACCAGTTAAAATATATTAATAAAGTCAATTTATAAACAGCCAAAATCGATTTCTGAAATCATAATCGATCGGTTGATTGAACATGCAAACCAATCAATCATCGATCAAATCAATTAATCGGAACAACACTACCACTAGCAACTGACAAATTTCAGTTATGTTGTCAGATATGAGTGACAGACCAGCTCAGATCCCTCCATGAAGTATATAATATAATATAAAGGAACAACTCGGGTTTTTGGAATCACCAATCTGCATGATTAATCCCTATGGGGTCCAACGTGTGTAGTTGGTGTATCCAGTACTTCTCTTGTTCTTTCCTGATATAAGTTTTATCAATGTCCTCAGGATCGTGAGGGAGAACATGTATAATTTTATAGGACACGTTTTGTCCAGTATGGTTGGGTAAATTAAAATGTTTTGCAACGGGGGTGTCTTTGTGTTTTTTGATATCCCTTAAATGTTCTTTCACTCGTATGTGGAACTCACATTTTGTCTCCCCCACATACTGTTTGTGACAGTGTGTGCATGTGAGTAGGTAAATAATATTGCGTGTATCGCAATAAGTTTTGACCTTACATCTGTATTTTAGACCCGTATGTGTGCTAGTGAATTCACGTTTGTTGTCCATATTTTTGCAGAAAAAACTATTTTTTCTTGTGCATGGATAAATTGGGTTTTGGAAGGTTTTTCCGTGAAAGCCTAATTTGGCGGGAATCTCAAATTTGGCGGTGACAAGTGTGTCTCTGAAAGTTGGATTCTTTCTGTAGCCAAACATCGGTGGAGTTTGGAATGTGCTTCTACATTTGGGACTGCTATCTAGTAGTTCCCAGTTCTTTTGGATGATTTTGCTGGCTTTATGGCTTTGAGTGTGAAAGTCCATTATGCATGGGATACGAGTGTTTATCTCTGTGTTTTTGACTTTGGGTATTAGTAGATCAAGCCTTGAACGTGTGCATGCTTTTTGATAGCTGTTTAGAAGAAGATCCGGGGGATAATCTCTCCTCTGGTAATAGCCAATGAGTTCATGGGCGTGTTTGTGGAAATCTAACTCCTTGCTGCAGATTCTGCGTAATCTAAGGAATTGTCCATATGGGCTGGAGTTTTTAGTGGACTGCGGGTGTGCTGATTGGTAATATAGGTAACCGTGTGTGTCTGTAGGTTTACAGTACAGATCGAAGCATAGTGAGCGATCAGTGTCAATATAAACGTATGTGTCCAGGAAGCTAACTTTAGTTGTGGACTGTTCTGCTGTAAATTTGATAGAGTGGTGAGATATATTCATATAGTGGATGAATTCATCGAGTTTTTGTTGGCCAGATGTCCAGATCATGAATATATCGTCGATGAATCGGAGGTAGAGGGCCGGTCTATGGGGAGAATGTAGCAGAAGCTTTTTCTCCAATTGGGCCATGAAAATGATAGCATAAGTTGGTGCTACTTTAGTGCCCATGGCTATTCCACCCGTTTGTAGGTATTGTTTGTCATTAAATTCAAAATTATTACATCTTAAAACAATGGATAGTAGTTCCAGAAGTGACCTTGGTGTGAGGTCGCCGGGCATACCAAATTCTCTGATATGTTGTGCGGCGGCTTTTAGTCCCTCATTGTGTGGGATGTTTGTGTATAGCGATGTAACGTCCATGGTGACTAGAATGGCGTGTTGCGGTATTTTACCGAAAGTTTCTAGTTTATTGATGAAATCAGTCGTATCCCTGACATATGATGGAATGTCTTGGAGATGAACTTTGAGGTGCTCATCAATGAAGCTACTGATGTATTCAGTAGGACAACCATTGCCGCTAATAATCGGTCTGCCCGGTGTGGGTGTAATATTTTTGTGTATTTTTGGTAAGAGATAGAATCGCGCTGTGCGTGGGTTATCTACTCTAAGGCCATTAGCGGTGTCACGAGTTATCTCCCCTCTCAAAATTAGTCCAGTGATGGCTGTCTCTACCCTTTCAGCGTGTTTGGTGGTCAGATTTTCTGTCGCCAATTCGTAGTAGCGTGTGTCTTTGAGTTGCTTTAGGGCTTCAGCATTATAGTCATAAGAGTTTAGTATGACTGTAGCCTGTCCTTTGTCAGCTTTTTTAATCACAATGGATTTGTCATTTGCTAAAGTTTGAGTAAGTTTCCCATCAGCCTGGGAGATGTTACATCTGAAATTTTGTCTATGTTTAGATTTATTCAGATCATGTTTAACTTTTTTGATAAAAGTGTCTAACACATGGTCATTGCCAGGTGGTGGTGTCCATTGGCTACAAGGTTTGAATTTTCTAATTAGGTTTTCTGTGAATGTGGAGACAGGTGGCGGTGTTTCCGTCACTGATACATTGGTTTCATCTGTGCCCCATGCGAAGGGAGGGTGTTCGAAATGTAGTTTGAGGCGTAGCCTCCTGAAGAATTTATTACGGTCAGAATGTAATCTACCCATGTTTGGTTCGATTACTGTGGGACAGAATCCCAGACCTAGGGATAGTACATGTACAACATCCTGACTGAGTTCTTTCTCAGACAAGTTTTTAACAAAGCAGATCTCAGAGAGCCCTCTTTCGCAATGTTTTTGTTTTTTTGTGTTTTTTTTGTTTTTTGAACGTGTTTTATTGACATAATTTTTATTTTTATAGTTTAAAAATTGACAGTCTTGGTTGCTGTCTGTCTGAATGTAATTCATGACACTTATCGTTCAAATTGTTTCAGCAGATTTAGAACTTTGTTCAAAGTGTCAAAGCTGTTGTCGTTTTTCTGTGCCTTGTCCCGTATGTTACGGAACTCGTTTTTACTGAACCTCTCCGGCCGTCTCTTCTGAGTCCTTTGTTTAGGTTTGACTGCTCCTTCAGTTCGTCGGCGCTTGGGCGGGCTGGTGGACCTGTCCCTAGTTTTCAGCACGGTGGATCGGACCGCTCTCTCTGCTTCTAGTACTACGTCGCTGGTTTCAGCTGCGGCTTTGAATCCTGCCTTCACTCGTTTGACTCGGTCAGTGAGTGTGGTTGCACGGGTTCGTAGTAGGTCTAATAGATGTCCAGTCATGGTGGCACGTACCGGCAGTTAATTTGTAATAGCGGTAAGACTTTCCCACTAGCAATGGAGAGTTCTAGTCTATCCATTTGTAGTTGGATTTTGACTAGTTTGCAAGAGGAGTTTCTCCATTGCTTGTAGCTTCCCTGAAGCTCAGTTGGAATGGTTGGCCTTTTCTTAGGATTTCATGGAGGGTTGTGTTCTCATCAAAGTCGTCCTCCTCTTGCAAACTAGTCAAAATCCAACTACAAATGGATAGACTAGAACTCTCCATTGCTAGTGGGAAAGTCTTACCGCTATTACAAATTAACTGCCGGTACGTGCCACCATCGGATGACCCCACCTTCCAAAAAGAGTGGGAAAAACACATCAACGAATCTAGTCTACACTTGACTGGACATCTATTAGACCTACTACGAACCCGTGCAACCACACTCACTGACCGAGTCAAACGAGTGAAGGCAGGATTCAAAGCCGCAGCTGAAACCAGCGACGTAGTACTAGAAGCAGAGAGAGCGGTCCGATCCACCGTGCTGAAAACTAGGGACAGGTCCACCAGCCCGCCCAAGCGCCGACGAACTGAAGGAGCAGTCAAACCTAAACAAAGGACTCAGAAGAGACGGCCGGAGAGGTTCAGTAAAAACGAGTTCCGTAACATACGGGACAAGGCACAGAAAAACGACAACAGCTTTGACACTTTGAACAAAGTTCTAAATCTGCTGAAACAATTTGAACGATAAGTGTCATGAATTACATTCAGACAGACAGCAACCAAGACTGTCAATTTTTAAACTATAAAAATAAAAATTATGTCAAAAAAACAAAAACATTGCGAAAGAGGGCTCTCTGAGATCTGCTTTGTTAAAAACTTGTCTGAGAAAGAACTCGGTCAGGATGTTGTACATGTACTATCCCTAGGTCTGGGATTCTGTCCCACAGTAATCGAACCAAACATGGGTAGATTACATTCTGACCGTAATAAATTCTTCAGGAGGCTACGCCTCAAACTACATTTCGAACACCCTCCCTTCGCATGGGGCACAGATGAAACCAATGTATCAGTGACGGAAACACCGCCACCTGTCTCCACATTCACAGAAAACCTAATTAGAAAATTCAAACCTCGTAGCCAATGGACACCACCACCCGGCAATGACCATGTGTTAGACACTTTTATCAAAAAAGTTAAACATGATCTGAATAAATCTAAACATAGACGAAATTTCAGATGTAACATCTCCCAGGCTGATAGGAAACTTACTCAAACTTTAGCAAATGACAAATCCATTGTGATTAAAAAAGCTGACAAAGGACAGGCTACAGTCATACTAAACTCTTATGACTATAATGCTGAAGCCCTAAAGCAACTCAAAGACACACGCTACTACGAATTGGTGACAGAAAATCTGACCACCAAACACGCTGAAAGGGTAGAGACAGCCATCACTGGACTAATTTTGAGAGGGGAGATAACTCGTGACACCGCTAATGGCCTTAGAGTAGATAACCCACGCACAGCGCGATTCTATCTCTTACCAAAAATACACAAAAATATTACACCCACACCGGGCAGACCGATTATTAGCGGCAATGGTTGTCCTACTGAATACATCAGTAGCTTCATAGATGAGCACCTCAAAGTTCATCTCCAAGACATTCCATCATATGTCAGGGATACGACTGATTTCATCAATAAACTAGAAACTTTCGGTAAAATACCGCAACACGCCATTCTAGTCACCATGGACGTTACATCGCTATACACAAACATCCCACACAATGAGGGACTAAAAGCCGCCGCACAACATATCAGAGAATTTGGTATGCCCGGCGACCTCACACCAAGGTCACTTCTGGAACTACTATCCATTGTTTTAAGATACCTACAAACGGGTGGAACAGCCATGGGCACTAAAGTAGCACCAACTTATGCTATCATTTTCATGGCCCAATTGGAGAAAAAGCTGCTGCTACATTCTCCCCATAGACCGGCCCTCTACCTCCGATTCATCGACGATATATTCATGATCTGGACATCTGGCCAACAAAAACTCGATGAATTCATCCACAATATGAATATATCTCACCACTCTATCAAATTTACAGCAGAACAGTCCACAACTAAAGTTAGCTTCCTGGACACATACGTTTATATTGACACTGATCGCTCACTATGCTTCGATCTGTACTGTAAACCTACAGACACACACGGTTACCTACATTACCAATCAGCACACCCGCAGTCCACTAAAAACTCCAGCCCATATGGACAATTCCTTAGATTAAGCAGAATCTGCGGCAAGGAGTTAGATTTCCACAAACACGCCCATGAACTCATTGGCTATTACCAGAGGAGAGATTATCCCCCGGATCTTCTTCTAAACAGCTATCAAAAAGCATGCACACGTTCAAGGCTTGATCTACTAATACCCAAAGTCAAAAACACAGAGATAAACACTCGTATCCCATGCATAATGGACTTTCACACTCAAAGCCATAAAGCCAGCAAAATCATCCAAAAGAACTGGGAACTACTAGATAGCAGTCCCAAATGTAGAAGCACATTCCAAACTCCACCGATGTTTGGCTACAGAAAGAATCCAACTTTCAGAGACACACTTGTCACCGCCAAATTTGAGTTTCCTGCCAAATTAGGCTTTCAAGGAAAAACCTTCCAAAACCCAATTTATCCATGCACAAGAAAAAAATTTTCTGCAAAAATATGGACAACAAACGTGAATTCACTAGCACACATACGGGTCTAAAATACAGATGTACGGTCAAAACTTATTGCGATACACGCAATATTATTTACCTACTCACATGCACACACTGTCACAAACAGTATGTGGGGGAGACAAAATGTGAGTTCCACATACGAGTGAAAGAACATTTAAGGGATATCAAAAAACACAAAGACACCCCCGTTGCAAAACATTTTAATTTACCCAACCATACTGGACAAAACGTGTCCTATAAAATTATACATGTTCTCCCTCACGATCCTGAGGACATTGATAAAACTTATATCAGGAAAGAACAAGAGAAGTACTGGATACACCAACTACACACGTTGGACCCCATAGGGATTAATCATGCAGATTGGTGATTCCAAAAACCCGAGTTGTTCCTTAAAACTAATTAGAATCACCAAACTCCATGCCATGGAAACCCTTCTATGACGTCGTAATAGATGTCTACCTTTAAACGTCACACTGACCATTACGTTCGCTCCTTTCCACGTTATAAATATAGAATCAGTTAGCCACAGTCTCATACTCACCTGTATGGACAAATTTCTGTGTAAAAAGTGCAATGCACAATTTGCTCAACGAACAGGTCTAAGAAGGCATATAAGAGTTATACATGAAGTGAGTGGCTTCTGGAGCTGCAGTTATTGTAAGATTAGCTTCACACGTTTAGAGGAAGCCAGAGGCCACTGTGAAAGAATCCATTTATTTTCTAAGCATCAAATCCGAGAACTTGTTCGACAGGCCAGCAACACTAGAGTAATCAAAATCAGAGATTACTCTAGTTTCCGGATACCTGTCCCTCCACCAAGACCGATTACTCCAGCAACAAACGCCACTGCCATAGAATCTCTCTCTGGAGATAGACAGGCAACAGAGGAAGTGAGCACACCCACCGCCGAACAACCAAACGAGGCATACACACCCACAGAATCAACTGAGATTAAACATACCACTGATATTTTATCTGACCCATCCTTCCACACACAAACAGAAGACAGTGGCCCTCTTCCACAAATCACAGAGGAGGAGGCCGATCACATCCACACGCAATATGTAATCCACATTCCTGAGGGCAGACGATGAACTTCTTTCATTTCTTTTTGTTGAAACTGGATTAACCGACACGGTTACATATCTCGTTCCTGGACTAGAACCACGTCTAGTCACAGACCGGGGAACTGACCCGTAGAGAGGTAAGCTTAAACGCACTCAACACTTACTCTTTTAACCCTTCATACAGGACAATTTAACCTGACTTCTATTTTTCTCTGATGAGTATAACCACACAAAGTACGAAATGCCATAAATCCGAATCATTCTATTAAGGTTATCCAACAAAATGGAAACCCGTGTCATCAAATGCTATTTATACCCCATAAATTCCCGCCACATTGGGATATTAAAGAACCACAATATACTCAGTCAAAGAGCCACTCTTGGCTCCTGGGTAAAATGCTTATATTAAACTTTATTTTTCCGGTTACATCACTAGTTTTTTACGGTTACACGTAACCTAGAAAACAACTAGTACATTTTCCGGTTACACAACAAATGACTTTAACGGTTACACAATCTAGAGAGTCAATAATTTCCGGTTACCAACAAACAGACAATTGGTGAATTCCGGTTACAAGATGTTAAATCCGGTTACAAAATCAACTTTTCCGGTTACAAGCATGAAATTCCGGTTACATGTACCCGGATTTTTACTCGTCCCGGTTACACCAAGGAGCAACTGTAACCGGCCCGAGAGTATAAAAGCAGGCGCAAAACACTGCACTGACATTCGGATTTCGATCCAACTGATCAGCATTAGAAAATCTTTAGAAGTTTTCATGACCAGTCAATACCTATATAATATAATATAATATATAATTATATATAGTTCATGGAGGGATCTGATCTGATCTGTCACTCAAGTATCTGACATCATAACTGAAATTTGTCAGTTGCTAGTCCACTTAGCGGACACCGCAATCATGTAGGTCTGACTCGAAAATGGCAACAGTCTGAGAGTCTCTGAAATCAGCTATACGATATCTCCTTCTGAAGCCGTGTGATGATGTCAACTGCCTCTATATACTGTAGACAAAAACTGTTGTTTTCATAGTACTATTCTCAAATTTTAGCACAGTCATCCACCCATAGGCTACTGTCCTCTTGCAGCATCAATAAAGGGGTCCATTTCTAGCTATGCCCTGCACATTTCTAGCTAAGCTCCCCAACTTTGCGCATACTTTTAAGTCGATTTTAACACCTTGACGCCTGCAGGATGATTGTACACCACCCACTTATGGGCCTATTGTTAAAATTCTTGTTATCAATCCATCCTAGCTATCAATAGCTACATCCATCTGTCCGCATGTCCCGAAAATCTTGTCACTGCAACTACTATTACAGTTTAAGAGGAATTGTTAGAAACATGACAGGATCATCACCTAAGGATGTACTTAGTGTCAGGAAGTACATCCGTACATATGTCCCGAAAATTATGTCGCTGCAACTCCTACAGTTTGGGAGAGAATTATTTTTAACTCATGATGTACTCATGTTGGGGAGCAGGGGGTATGTCGGCTTCCAGCTGATTTTCTCTTGTTTGACTGGTAGCTGGTGCTGCCTATCCGATATGACAGCCTGGTGTCCATCTTAAAAATTGGTATCTGTGGGATAACTCTCCATAACTGAATGAATGATTCAAGTTTAGGAACTTCATTTGGTGTGATACAAAGATTCTGTGAGATAACTCTGACAGAGTTACTCTGTATTGTTACTTGAATTAATCATTTTGACAATTTGCCTAAATGGAAGTACAATATGGCCAACTAGCATCCCTCCTACAAAATTGTTTTCCATTAATCAATGTATGATTTTGATGTTTTATTGCTTCAAAACTTTAGAAATTCATTTTGCTGATATATGGGGATTATCCATAACAATTGGTCTAAATACACAATCCAATATAGGCCCAAGGCAGTCATATTGAAAATTAGATTTGATAAGATTTACTCCAATGTAGCGGTAACTAATTGCCTTGGGACTTTGGAAATCCTTTTAGAAATTGTTTGTGTGAGATTTCAAATATAACAATCTGATGGCTATCTTAAAAATTGATTCTGTGCAATGGCCCTTTCCACTTTATCCATCCATCATATGACGTCATAATCAACTATGTGACGTGTAGGATGATGTCATAATCAATGACCTCATGAATGATGTAGATAAGTACATCACGAATGCATAATTGGTGATGGACTAAGCACTGTACGAATTGTCTTTACTATTTAATAAAGATGCTGTTGCTTCCATATTAGTTTCAGAATATTCAACGGCTTAACTGTATAGTTTTCTGGAAATTGATAGACAAGGAGCTCAGGGATCGATCGATCCCAACACAAGCGAGGTGTGGGTGGAGCTTAGCTAGAGATGGATGGGGAAGAGCTAAAACTGGAAAGGTCAATTAATCTCAATATCTTTAAACAATGAATTGACAAGTGTGACATGCGACATACTATAGTTGTGACTTATCAGAAATGGAAAAGATTTGACAGACAGACCAACCGATGAACAGACTGCCTAAAATCGCAATTAAAAACTATTTAAATCAATTGAATGGGTGTAATGAGGATCACATAATAATATTATGGACGTTTGCATTTTTATCTCATCTTCACAAAGTGAAAAGATTTTGGAAGAGGCGGGAAAATGGCGGCGCTGGCGTCCTGTCCCGTTAAGCATTTTTCAAAAGACATTTACATCAACAAGGCATTATCGGATTTGAATAAAATTTCACAGATATGTTCTAAACAATGCTTAGGATTAGTCTGCATCGGAATGAAATCGATTTTCACAATTTTTCCAGACTTTTATAGCATTGACTTTAATTATTTTAGGGTTGATTTGCATCCATGTTATCCAGAATGGCCAAGTGAGCTTATGCCATGGCGACCGTCCGTCATCTGTCCGGCGTCCATCCGTCTGTCCGTCAACTTTTTTCTTTACACAACTTCTTCTCAAGAACCACTGGGCCAATTATATTTGGCAGGAAGTATCCTTAGGGCATAGGGATCCAAGTTTGTTCAAACAAAGCCGATCGGCCAATTTAGCCAGTGGCCATCTTGAATTTTGGCCGATTTTAGGAAGTGGCTTTAAAAATCTTCTCCGAAACCGCTTGGTGGATCGATTCAAAACTCACGAAAATATCATATAGGGCAAGAACTGAACCAAGTTTGTTCGAAGGAACTTGATTGGCCAAATGGTTCGGTGGCCATCTTGGATGACCTGGTTTTCGTGAAAACGACTTATTCTGCAGAACCACTGAACGGATCGGGCTGAAATTTTGGGGATATCATTATGAACTAAGGGCCATTAAAGTTTGTTCATGGAAGTTGATAGGTGAAAAACATGGCCGCCGTGGACCAATAAAATTTTAGCGTGTTTTGCTGCCATATTCAATTTTTTTATTTGATGGATTTTGAAGCCGAAATTGGCTTTCTTAACTCCGCTTACTTGTCAGTCAGCTGTCGTATAGCGATGACCCCGTCCGTCTTGTGTATGTCCGTCCATCGATCTGTCTGTCCGTCACCAACAATGGCGGCTCATTTTGTTATTTCTTGACGGATTGACACCAAACCTGGTCACAATGTTAATGTCTGCATCTAATATCTGTATTCTCACCTTCATAGGGAAAATACAGGTTTGTTCCTACTGTCCATTGATTTATCACCATATCATATTTTATTGCCAAACTAGATATTAAATTCCAATTAACGGATTAACCTTTCCAATACTGCCGAAATATTTAAGATATGTATTATGTGCACTGACATCTATGCTCTTAAAAATATTTTGAAATGTATTTGATTGAAGGTTGTTGCTGCCTTAGGCAGCAATGAAAGTTGTTGCTGCCTTATTTAGGCAGCAATGACTTTCAGTCAAATATTTTCTAAATCAACTCCAGCTCACCCTACCCCTGCTGCTAACTCGGTGATTCCGCCTGATGGGCATGTGTTAAATGGATTGTGTGGTGGTGGGGAATAACCTGCTATAAAGACCACCTACCTGCCTTTAGAGACTATTTTCTTCAATTGTATTTAAACCTCTAGTAACCGTCTCACTGCGTTTTTGCAGACGACATATTCCAAAGGTTATATCTCTGAACCTGATAAATATTTTGAAAACAATTGGACTGAAAGTTGTTAGTGGCTAAGCCGCCAATATCTTTCAGTCGAATTGTTTTCAAAATATTCAACAAGTCACAAGCTTTTGAAAATTGAAATTATTGGCTGCACTGGCTTGCAGCAGTGAGACAGTTAAGAAACCAGCTGTAGTTAGCACTGATATCATCTATTTTCACTTAAACATTGTTCAAAATCACTAATGCAAAAAAAACAGTCCAGAGATTGTTGTCAATATCTCGAAAACTAAACCATTTGACTGAAAGTCAGTGGAAGTGACACCGATGGATGTAAAACTTAAGTAAGATTAGTTGAAAAGCCAATGTTCCAGGTGAGCGATACAGGCCCATTGGGCCTCTTGTATGTATTATGCTGTGGTTAAGGATTTTAGCTCACCTGGCCCGAGGGGCGAAGTGAGCTTATGCTGTGGCAACCATTAGTCGTCCGTCCGTCAACTTTTGCTTTAAAACCGATTTCAACCAAATTTGGCTGGAAGTACCCTATGGTCGTAAGCTCCAGAACTTCCATTCGGAATTCTGATTCATCAATTTTTTGTGGGAAAATCTTAGATTTTATGAAAAATGTACCGGAAATTGTCAAAATGCTTCTTTTCCTTAGCATACTGAGCGATTTCAACCAAATTTAGCCGAAAGGCCCCTATGGTCGTAGGCTCCAGAAAATCCATTCAGAATTTGATTCATCAATCTTTTGGGTGAAAATCTGAGATTTTATGTAAAATGTACTGGAAATTGTCAAATTGCTTCTTCTTACCATCTTGACCGGTTTTAACCAAATTTGGCTGAAAGGACCCAATAGTCGTAGGGTCCAGAACTTCCATTCATAATTTTGATTCATCAATTTTTTGGGTGAAAATCTTAGATTTTATGAAAAATATACCAGAAATTGTCAAATTCCATAGCTGCCTGACATATTTCAACCAAATTTCACTAATGGATTCTATGGTGGTAGTCTTTAGAAAATATATTCAGAATTTTGATTGATTAATTTTTTGGGTGAAAATCTTAGATTTTATGAAAAATTTACCAGAAATTGTCAAAACGCTGCTTCTCCTTAGTTGCTTAAACCTATCAAGGTAGACTAAAATTTCTATTCAGAATTTTGATAGGTAAATTTTTTTTGTGGCCATTTTGAATTTTCCGAAAATTATCCATCGTTCAAATGCTAATGGTCCAGGTGAGCGCCACAGGCCCTTGGGCCTCTTGTTTTAAGCGACATTTACATCAACAAGGGGCTATCTGATTTGAATAACGCTTCACAGATTTGTTCTATACCATGCTTAGGACTAGTTTACATAAAAAAGAAATAGATTTTGGAAATTTTTACATGTTTTTACTAGGTTTAGACTTTGATTATTTAGGTCTGAATTGCATCCAATTTATTTATTACGCTTCTGTCGCTTCATGTCTTTTCAATATATATATATATATATATATATATATATATATATATATATATATATATATATATATATATATATATATATATATATATATATATATATATATATATGTATATATATATATATAGACGGATGGTTTGGATATTTTTTTTCATTGAATATTAAAAGTCATGCCCAAATGAAATCGGCCACGGTTAGTGAGCCCAAATTAAAATCCTACTGGTTGCTATGAACAGTAATTAACTTATTTTCAGTCAATTAAATACTCAGAGATGGATTCTGTGGAATTTTCTGGCCATTCAGAAACCGTATGGTGGTCTTAAAACTAAAAAGGCTGAAAATCCATCTCTTATCTTTCAAAAGCCTCTGGTTTTTAGGGACATTGTATGAATAGACGCTGGGCCTGATAGATGGTGAGCCCAACCAAGAGGCCCAGGGGCTTGTAGCGCTCAACTGGAACATAGGCATTTAAGCGCGAAAAATAGGTCATTCAACATGGCTATTAAACAAATTTGGACATTTTGTCCTAGATGATGTTTCACGAGTCTTGAATTGATTCCGCAATCGGTTTCGGAGATTTTTAGATGTTTCTAAAAATCAGTCAAAATCCAAGATGGCCACCAGCTAAATTAGTGGATGGGCTTCGTTTGAACAAACTTGAATCTCTACACCCTAAGGATGCTTCCTGCCAAATATAATTGAAATCGACCCAGTACTCGAGAAGAAGACATTTTAAATTTCGCATTGCTTTAGTATGGGAGCTTTTGGCGGGAAAATGATCCAAGATGGCTGCCAAACCGTTTATCCAACAGTTTCAAAAATTGCAAATGTGAGCTCAGAACCATATAAAACCAATTTCAGCCTTAAAATCCATCAAATAAAAAAATCCAATATGGTCGCCAAGCATGTTATATTTTGATTGGCTGTGTGCGGCCATGTTTTTTGACGGATCAACTTCCCTTGAACAAACTTTAATGGACCTTAGTCCGTAATCATATTTGTCAAATTTCAGCCCGATCCCTTCAGCGGTTCTGGAGAAGTTGTTTGCACTAAAACTTGGTCAACCAAGATCGCCGCCGAACCATCTGACCAATCAAGTTCCCTTGAACAAACTTGGTTCAGCTCTTGCCCTAGATCATATTTCATGAGGTTTGAATCTCAATCCCCCAAGCAGTTTCGGAGAACATTTTTAAAGACGTTTCCTAAAATCGGTCAAAATCCAAGATGGCTGCCAGCCAAATTGGGCGATTGGCTTTCTTTGAACAAACTTGTATCCCTATGCCCTAAGGATGCTTTCTGCCAAATATAATTGAAATCAGCCCAGTGGTTCTTGAGAAGAAGTCATTTAAAGGAAAAGTTGACTGACGGACGGACGGACACAAGATGGCCGCTCACCATGGCATAAGCTCACTTGGCCTTTCAGGCCAGGTGAGCTAATAAGGAAAATCTAAAGCACTGGCCTGTAACTGCCAATGGTCAGGTAGCGAAACTTTTTCTATTTCTGACAAAGATGCCATAAGTCAGTCAGTATGTCTGTTGGTCAAATATATTCACATTTCTGATAAAACCAAAATTTCAACATTTTCTATGTTAAAATTTGAGGGAAATGTGGCAGGTGTAGACATGCATACGATCTAGCACTGAAATACAATAGCCTTGCCCTTGTAACTGCAGTACCCTCTCATCCAGCAATACTCTATTAACCATTCTTTTAACATGTAATTTTGCTTTTAAAAAAATTCTATAGAAAAAGACGATTTTTGAAAATTTACCACTGGAATGACTGGCTCGATTATTGCATTCCAGTGGTAAATTCTCAAAAATAGCCTTTACTTGGTCTACAAATAGACATTTTCCAAAACCATTGCTGACGCATTTTTTGGCTGACTTGAGTGTTAAAGGGTTACATCTGATATACCTCTATTCTCAGCATCTCAATTTCAAAACAACCATACTAATGGAATCTAGTCAATATTTTGAAACTAACATGACTGGAAGCTGTTGCTGTTGACAGTTTCCAATCAAATTGGTTTCAAAATAATAAACACACAATTTGTTATTTAAAATGTAAGTAAGTCATCAGATTGGTTTTGGGTTCTATTTGAAAATTGGTCATGAAAACTAGAATTACTGCTTACCCGTAGTGAATACCGGTATCCATTTGTAGGCCTGGGGACAGAAATTTTTAAAAGCATTTAGCACTTACTGGAATGATTCAGACTCTGAGGTAAATTTTAAAAGTTTTTTTATTTCGACTTGCAAATGGACCTTCATTTACCCTTTAACCCTTTTGTGATGAAACCGGCAAAAGCCAACCTCTGTAGTGGTTTTGAGTAATGTCCATTTACAGGCCAAGAGATGACTATTTTTGAAATTTTACCACTGAAATGACTGTCGGTAACTGAGCCAGTCATTACAGTGATAAATTTTCAAAAATAGTCTTCTCTTGGCCTGCAAATGGACATTCAATAAGTAAATATTTAAATTTTTCAAAGAAAGTTAGTCATTAAAGGGTTAATGGTTATGCCGGCCAAAACCTGCCTCGAGTGTTATGGTCTTGTGGAATGTCCATTTACAGGCCAAGAGAATATAATTTTTGAAAATTTACAACTGGAATGTCTGGCTCGATAACGAAGCCAATTATTCCAGTAATAAATTTCCAAAAATTATATTCTCTTGGCGTGTAAATGGATGTTCAATAGGCAGATATTTCAATTTTCCTGACCAAATTTGACTATTAATGGGTTAGAGATCACTTCAGTGGCTGGTTTGACAATTACAGTCCTGAGTAATATATATTAATCTAGAATTTTTTCAAATGATAGGCAAATACAAGCGTTCCCAGGAGGCTATTTAACAAGTGAGAAGACGCTATTGTGTCTTTAAGCTACTTTGTTAAAAATGTAAAAGATTTAACAGACAGACTAATAGACAGACAGACTTACACTAGTTAGCAACTTGCAACTATAAACCTGTGCAATGCACTATGGTTATGGCAGCTTTGTCACAAATGTAAAACATTTGACTGACAAACCGACATATGAAAGTTACAAGATGCCACTTAAAAGTGGAAACAAACTATAGTTGTGCCATCTATGGCTTTCCCAGAAACATAAAAAATTTGACTGAAAGATCAACTGACAGTCAGATTTGTATCAATAGGCCTACTTAGTTACCAGTCACCACTAACAAGTTGCGACATGGGCAGCTTTATCACCCTTTGTCAAATATTTGACAGACAAACGTACTTACCTATATAACTTAGAATTACTTGAAGCCTGAGTCATTCTAAGTTACGAAAATCTTCTTCTTAGTCTACGAATCAACATTTCGTAAGACAGACAAGCCATGTTTAGGTGGCTTGCTCATTGACATGGGTTAACTCGGTTATCGAGCCAGTCATTTTAGTGGTAAATTTTCAAAAAAGGTTTCTTGATTTCTCATTTCTCAAGACCACTGCAGAAGCCATTTTTTTGGCTAATATGAGTCTTAAAGGCTTAATGTACTAAGGTACTTACCAGTAGTACCGCTTTCAGCAAGGTTTTTGGAAATTGCTTAATACATGTCTATAGCGTTATGTAACGATGTTGTTCAGTCACTGATTATGTAGAGCAATAAAAGCTTCTCCCGGCCAATAAATCTTTCAACACTATGCTTACCACTCAATAAATATCTGAAATTAATGACTAATGTTTTCCTGTCTACCTATTTTCAACAACGTTCTAGTTTAACACTTTCAACACTGAAATCCCACATGTAAACTCTTGAATATTTTGATAGAAATTCAACAAAGTCAATATACTGCTAGCTTAAGTCATAAAATCTTTTGTTCAGTATGGGAGTTAACGTAAGTTTAAACTATTCAACTGAATTTTACTTACATTGTGACATCTTCCAAATATATTAATATCATACGTGAGGTAGTGTTCTTACATTCGTATTATTATAAGTTATGGTTAAGTGTTAACATAATATATACATATATACAATGTATACATATTTACTTAACCATTTTATGGATAAATACATTTTTCAAAAGGGTTTGGTGTTAAAGGGTTAAGCCCTACACCTGCTCAAATTCCAGCTTCCTAAATGAATTATATTGCATTTTATATGATAGCTGATGTGTTGCTGCATGGAAACTGTTGCTGTCTAAGGCAGAAACATCTTTCAGCAGCATTAGTTCCACCAATCTTTCATCTAGCCTGACTCGAGTACAACCCTTTTGGACATCAGTGTGATGTGTGATAATGGTTAATTCTGGTGCAATCAGAAAGAGCTCCGCTACACTTATCAGAATTGTTGTTGTTAACCCTTAACACCCTGATGTCAAAATTCTAAATTCTCAAATTAAAGTAAAAGATGAACTGGTGTTTATTTTTCAACAAATTTGGTGGAAGATGGTGATGTTGTAGACAGCAACATCTTCCATCAAAATTGTTGAAAAATGTACACTAGTTTCTTTGCTATTGACATCGTAAAAGATAGAATATTGACATCAGTGTGCTAAGGATTAATCGTTAAACATCAGCAATTCTGATAACCATAGTGGAAGCTTTTTCTGATAAATATATCTTTTTAAAAAATATTCCACCAATATGACTGGCTGACTGACTGTCCCTTTAACAAAAGTAGTGTATCTATTGATTTTGCCAAATGTTCAGGTTTAGAGGTGACAGTTTAGGACAATTTCTCACAGCAATCCCGGGTAAATCAGTGAGAATCCTATAATCCTATGATTTCTAGATATTTTTTGAAAATGTCATCAATGTCATTACTAGTTGAACTAGAAAACTTTGTTTGACTCAGAGGGCCCGGTAATCACAGAAAATACCTTTCTATGTAGTAGGTAGCAATCTTATTCAAAGCCTTCATGTTATTAAAAATTAAAAATAAATTCAAATTAACAAATTGTATTTTTCAATGGTGATAACTCTGGCAAATATTGATGGAAACTAATGACACAGGAACTTGTCCTCTGTCTTAATACTATTAATATAAATTCCGAGCCAGTCATTCCAGTGGTAAAATTTCAAAAATAGTCTTCCCTTGGTCTGAAAATGGATATTTTCTATGAGAAAATATAAATTTTTCTTGAACAAATTCGAGGGTAGGAGGGTTAAAGGCAACATGTAACATCAGTCTTACACTGACAGGATTTTGGTGAAAATCTAGGCATTTTACATTTCCAAATGCAAATCAAGCTTTGTATCAAGATCACAATGACCTTGACCTCAAACGTCTGAGTGTTTGTACTGCTCCTCCTGGTTGAGGTAACTATATGATGAGGCTTAGTTCCAATAATTTGGCCAATTCTGAAATAAAGGCCAGATGAGCTAAGCAGAACCAAACTGTTAACGTCTGCATTTTATGCAAATGTTACAATGACCTTGACATCGGACCATAATAAAGTGTACTTCATATAGCTAAACATGTGACCTAATTAAATTCAAGTACCATAGGGTGAACCAATCCTGAGATATACGGCAATATGTTGAGTTAAATCAAAAATTTAACTGAAAAAAATAGTTTTATCTTAAGGTCACAACCTTTGACCTCATGACCTCAACAGAATTTGTGCTGCATCTAGTTGGAATATGTAATCATGTGTCCAAGTTGTCACAATAGCCTGAACCAATCCTTAGATGTAAAACGATAAGTTGAACAAAACCAGAAACAATAGAGTATAATAGCAAGGTCACGGTGGGTGGCCTTAACCGTTGACCTCAATATAATTGTGCTCCATCCGGTTGATATATGTAATCATGTGTCCAAGTTTAGTCCCAACAGGGTGAAGCCATGGCGAGATATAAGACGCTATGTTGAGATAAACCAAAAACTTAAACATAAAAAATTGTTTTATACCAAGGTCACAGTGACCTTAAAGTTTGACCCCATAGCCTCAATAATATTGTTCTCCATTCCCTTCATATAAGGAAGCATGTGTCAAAATTTATTCCCAATATATATATGGTCTGTCCATCAATATGTGCGTTGTTCAAAAAGGTTGGTTTATTGACATCAAACCTGATGAAAATGTTCCTCTAGACACCTAATATTGACTTCATGAAATTGAATTTTAAGCAGTTTCTAATAGACAAGAGCTGTACATTTTCTAAATCCATATCTCTGAGAGGGGCGTTTTCTATTAGATATTTTTTTAAAAGGTTGAAATCTATTCTATATGTTCAAAAACGATCATCAATAACACGAAAATTTGACAATTTCTTGATGCAAAATAGTACCTCCTTGAAAAAATGTTTAATGTATATGATTCCTGGTACGCATAATGGATACCCATTTAAGAAAGTATTACATGTTGATAAAAATGCCATGGTGACTGTCTATCATCACTCCATGATCCGTCAACCATTTTAAATGATTCTCAAGAAGCAATCAGCTGAATAAAATCAAATTTGTCAGGAAGCATTCTTGGGTCATAGAGATCCAATATTGTTCAAAGGAAGCGTATTGATTGATTTTAGCCGTGGCCATCTTTGATTTTAGCCGTGGCCATCTTTGATTTTAGCCGTGGCCATCTTTGATTTTAGCCGTGGCCATCTTTGATTTTAGCCGTGGCCATCTTTGATTTTAGCCGTGGCCATCTTTGATTTTAGCCGTGGCCATCTTTGATTTTAGCCGTGGCCATCTTTGATTTTAGCCGTGGCCATCTTTGATTTTAGCCGTGGCCATCTTTGATTTTAGCCGTGGCCATCTTTGATTTTAGCCGTGGCCATCTTTGATTTTAGAAACATTGTTTAGCCCTTTAATGGTAAGATTTGGTCAAGAAAATTGAAATATTTGTTAATTGAATGTCCACGGTCAAGAGAAGACTACTTTTGGAAATTTACCATGAATGACTGGCTCGGTTATTGAGCCAGTCATTCCAGTGATAAGTTTTCAAAAATAGTTTTCTCTTGGCCTGCTAATGAACATTCCTCAAGACCACTGCAGAGGCCGGTATTGGCCGGCTTGACCATTACAGGGTTAAAACATCTCTGCTTAGCCAATGGACCTTTCCATTTTTAGCTATGCCCCGCCCATCACTAGCTAAGCTCCACCAACACCTCGCCGTGTTTGGATTGATCGATCCCCAAATGCCCTAGCTATCAATTTCCTGAAAACTATACAGTGAAGCTGTTGATTATTTTGTAACTAATTTGACTGGGTGCTGTTGCTGCCTATGGCAGCAACAGCGCCTAGTCAAATTAGTTTCAAGATAGTCAACAGAATATTTATTAAATAGTAAAAGCAAACAATTTGTACAACAAAGCATAGACCGTCTTCAAATATGCGTTCGTGACGTACTTATCGACATCATTCATGACGTCATCCATTATGATGTCATTCTACACACCGTGAAGATGATTATGACGTCATATGATGGGTACATACTCTGGAAAGGTGAATTGATTGAAATTCATCTAGGGTCATTGCATTGGCTGAATCAAGTCAATGTTCGAGAAAATGGTCTTCATTATCTTAGATGATCTTGTTCTTACAAAAAAGAATTCCTGCCTGAAACCGCTGAAGGTATCCTGTGTTATGGAGACCTGTTGAAATGCATCTCTATAAGATTGCCTAACCGGTAATTAAGTTTTAGGGAATACAAATTGGGTTACTTTACATGTTGGTTTTAGTATGGTCATCAAGGAGGTTAGTTAGGTTACCATAGGTTTCCTTAAAGAGCTATAAGGCAATCTGTAACAGGTTACCACATGAAATATTACAGCACAGGCCTGAGACCTAAATTTGGGTGGAAATGGTTCGGTATTAACCCTCTAACCCTTACATTTTTTCACATTTTATATATTTTTCTCGAAAATGTCCATTTGCAGACCAAGAGATTATTTTTGAAAATTTACTGGAATGACTGGCTCGGTTATCGAGCCAGTCATTTCAGTTATACATTTTCAAAAATAGTCTTCTCTTGGTTTGCAAATGGACATTTCTTAAGACCACTGCAGAGGCTGTTTTTGGCCGATATGTGTGTTAAAGAGTAAAGGGCAATTTCAGTTTGTTCAAGGGAAGATAATACATTTAAAAAAAACACGGCCACCATCAACCAAACAAATTTGTTAGTTGATGGAGTTTGACAGGAAAAATGAAGATATATTGTTTTTTATACGCCTGCACAAAGTGCGTTCGTATTGCGTGATGGCGTCCGTCGCCCATCTCAATTATAACCTGGAAGGTATCGTTACCAATTGCTGTATATTGCAATGGATGGATCCGATCTGTCACTCAAGTATATGACGGCATAATCAATTATGTCACATGTAGGCTGGCATCACAATCAAAATAAGTAATGAATAATGTATCTAGCTCAGTGTGTCAAGTGTACAAATGGTATGTCTGATAGATATACTATTTAATTTATAACGTTCTATTGAATGTTTTGTACCTAATTCGACTGAGCGCTGTTGCAGCAGCCACACTCAGTCAAATTAGTTTCAAAATATTCAACAACTTATGTGTATAGTTAGTTACCTTGATTAATTAGGATTCTGTGAATTCATGGTTCAAAGCACTGTATATAAATTGAGCCCAACACGTGTAAAGCGTGTGCAGAGATTGGCTAGATAGGGCGTGGCATCACTAGAAATTGATCCCTCTATTATAGGATGTATTTTGTAAATGCTCTCGGACTGATTGACATATTACATTACATATGGTATTTTGAATAGTAAAATGGAGACGACCGCCCAAGGGCATGCTCCTCCATCTTTTGGATATGAAACATATTTCTTTTTGATAACTTGACTGAAATAAAAGGTGGTAAGTTAGGTATAAGCATGCAGCGGACAATAAGGTTGCATGTAACACAAATTTGTCTGAAGTGGTTAGTTAACTCTTTAATGGTAATACCAGCCAAAACTGGCCTCTACTATGGTGTGATGGAATGTCGATTTACAGGGCAAAAGAATATAATTTTTTTTAATTTATCGCTAGAATGACTGGCTCGATAACCGAGCCAGTCATTCAAGTGATAAATTTTCAAAAATTGTATTTTCTTGACCTGTAAATGGACATTCAGTAACAAAAAATTAGAATTTTCTTGACCAAATTTGACCAGTAAAGGGTTAATCCATATGTATATGATTCATATAACTTATATAATTTATGTCACTGTACTCTCGCAATTTGGACAACATGCAAAGTTATTTTCTGTGGGTGCTCCTTGGATAGAATTTTTAAGCTGTGTATCCCTTAACTACGGTAGAAACAAATCAGGATAATGGATGAATTCAAGCATATGACCTCATAATCAATTCACCTTTCCAGAGTATCCACCCATCATCTGACCTCATATGATGTCATAATCAGCTCAGCGGGTGTATGATGATGTCACAATCATTACGTCACAAAGGGTTCCATATCGACCGTCACCAAATCTCAAATACTCTGACACATATGAATTCTATGTCTTTGTAATTCTTTGCTATTTAATAAATGTTCAACAGCTTACCTGTATAGTTTTCTTGAAATAGATAGTCAGGGAGTTCAGAGATCGATCGATCCGAACACGAGCTAGGTGTGGGTGGAGCTTAGCTAGTGATGGGCGGGGCATAGCTAAAAATGGAAAGGTCCATTGCGACACATGTAGACTGGCGTCACAATCATTATTGACAGAGTGTCAATTGTACGGATTGTATGTCTTTGATGGAGTTGCTATTTAATAAATATTCTTTTGAATATTTTAAGACTAACTTGACTGTGCCCTGTTACTACCATAGCCAGTAACAATGCGAAGTCAAAGTAGTTTCAAATTGTTCAACAGTTTACCTGCATAGTTACCTTGAAATTGGGATTCTGAGAATTCAGGGATCAAAGTAATATATAAATTGATCCAAATACGCGCAAGGCGTGGGCAGAGCTTAGCTAGAAATGAGAGGAGCACAGCTAGAAATCGATCCCTCTATTTCTTGGCTTGTGTGTATCGTCAATCTTTAGTAACAACAACTTTACACTAAAATTAACTTTTCTTTGTTTTTTTATCTGCAGAGATGGACGAAGTAATAAGCCCGTAGCATTAGCGAATGCCAGCGAATGCTGAATGACAGTGACAGAAATCATGTCAACAAACACTGAGATTATGTACAGTTTACCGTGTACGGAATGGAGGGATCCGATCTGTCACTCAAGTATAAGACATCATGACCAAATATGTCACAATCAAAATGATGTAGGTTCATCGCTAAGGTCGGAAAGGTCAGTCAGGAAAGTGTACAAATTGTATATCTTTGTGAATTTAAAATTTAGTAAGCATTCTGTTTAATATTTTGAAAATAAGTAGACTGGATGCTGTTCCTGCTGTAGTCAAATTAGTTTCAGAATATTCAGAATGTTTACTAAATTGTAAATTCAACAATGTCATACGATTCTTACGCTTGCGTGATGGACTGTTTGATTTTCATGACAGAGCTACATCATTTTGATTGTGACATCAGCTAACACGTCACATATTTGATTATGACATCAGAGTCTGTACAGATCTGATCCCGCCATTGAAATATGATTGTAGTATTTGATTGATGTGGAGGTGTACGATATCGGATGCGAAATGACAATATGTATCATATGTCCCAATATTAGATGTAGTGTTAATGGATGGGTGGTATTGGTTGGGACAGGTACAGATTAGATACAATGACCAATAATTTTAGTAATCCTGAAAAATAATTATTAGAGTGAGATGTTGCGCAATCGTCACACTTTCAACAATGAAATCTCGAATGTAGCATCTCAATTTCAACTCAAACCTACAGAAAAGCTGTAGAATATTTTGAAACAATTTGACAGGCCACTCTTGCTCGCTTCAACAGAAAGCTTTTTAGGACAAGTTAGTTTAAAACATTAAATAGAATATTTTTTAAATAAAAAGGATTTTGTTGTACATATAGTCTATGTATCATCGACAAGTTTTAACTGTCTGCCTATTGAATTTCCACAGACTGTATCTTCCGTGGGGTTTAACTCTGGATATGCTGAATATTTTGAAAACAATTTGACTGAAAGTTGTTGCTGTCTAATTTACTAACAACTTTCAGTCAAATTGTTTTCAAAATATGCAGCATGTCCAGAGTTATGCCCCTTTGAAATTATTGTCTGGTGGCTTGCAGAAGTCAGACAGTTAATTAATCTTCTCGCGAGGGAAATTGCGTGTATCAGCATGTATTTATCTATCTAGTCAATTAAATTAATTAAATTACTGTCCTTTATATGCAAATTCCATATGAGAGGCGGTCATTCTTACATAAATTCTGCTGCCAATTAGAAATCATCATTAGATTAATCTGATTGGCTGAAAGTTTATGAGATCATGTGTGAATTATAATGCTTTGTTATTCGTGTATTCATATGTAAATAATGTGTGGTATAAACATATAGCTTTTTAACTGTCTGGCTGCTGCAACCCATCACTCAATCATTTCAATTGACAATAACTCTGGACCTGCTGTGTATTTTGAAAACAATTAAGACTAAAAGTTGTTGGGGACTGCAGCACCTAAGGCACCAACAACTTTCAGTCAAATTGTATCGAATATATTCAGTCGGTTCAGAGTTAAAGCCCATGAGAAATGTAGTAATGTAGAAATTCAGCAGTTTACAGCGAGTTAAATATTATTTATTAATTGGTGCATTTTACTGTTTTCATTACATCAGTGTACATGTATTTGAGTGGGTAATTATAGTCCATCATAGTCTTAATCATCTCAAATATTTCACAATAACGATCGTTCTAATTTTAAGCAATTTATTTAATAGCGGTAAATCTGACAGATGTAGAATTTTTTGAAAGCAATTTGACTGAGTTGTTACTGTCTATTAACCCTTACCAGTCTGATGTCAATATTCTATCTTTTACTGTGTCAATATCAAAGAAACTGGTGTACATTTTTCAACAATTTTGGTGAAAGATGTTGCTGTCTACGACAGCACCATCTTCGACCAAATTTGTTGAAAAAGGAACACCAGTTCATCTTTTAATTTAATTTGAAAATTTAAACTTTTGACACCAGCATGCTATGGGTTAAAGCATCAAATTGCTTTCAAAATATCCAGTAGGAATGTAATTTGTGTGTGGAATATATATCTTATGTGACTGACAGAATGAAATCAGTTAACCCCTGTAGTGCGTCAGCAGCGTATCAAAGCTCAAAATTCTACTTCTATCAATTAACCCTTCAGTGATAAACATTTATCAAGAAATGTTTGTCTCAGCGAATGTCGATTTGCAGGCCAAGCGAAGACTATTCTTGAAAATTTACCATTATAGTTCACAAAACTAGCTTTCTCTTGTCCTGCAAATTAATATTTTATATGATCAGAGGCAGTTTTTGACACGCTTGTCCAATAAAGTGTTAATGGTCAATAATGTCTACATTTTTCCTTAGGCAGTGTCCATTTTCAGGCCAGAAGACTATAAAAAAGTCACTGGATGACTGGTTCATTTATCAAGCCAGTTATTCCAGTGGTAATATTTAAAAAATAGTCTTCTATCGGCCTGCAAATGAACATTCCTCAAGGCCACTACAGGCACCATTTTTGTCCGGCTTGCCTCTCAAATGTTAACGCAAGAGGGTTAATTCATAGTGTTAGTGCACTTGTAAATTGGTGGCTTTATTTTTTATTTTTATATGTTTATTTGTTGAGGGTAATGAAGATGGGAAGCGTCATATGCTCTTTTTAACTTTTAGCATCATGACCCTTTTTTAAATAGTGCTTATTTATCAGACATATAATATTCACTCATAACCTCATCTCAGCTGGCTTTGTATGCATGTGTCCAAGACAACACGATTCTGTGCATGTTGTAGCTTCAGTAACATTTCATCTTTTGTCACCGTATTTAATCCACATGAGTGAGCTTATACAATAGAGGAATCCAGTTTATAAGTCAATCATGACATCATAATCACATGTAGGCTGGCATCATAATCAATTACGTCATGAATGACGTTCAATATCCTCTATCAGAATAGAAGGATCCATTTCTATCTATGACCCGCCCATTCTTCTTCTTCTTCTTGTCGTTCGCTGATCATACCGCCAGTCCTGTAAGTGACTATTGACATGATCATAAGCGTTAAGTGCGCGGATCCATGGTTTATTAGAGTGCGCCGTGCGGCCTGGAACCTCCGTCTTCAGCTCTCGAGGTTTCTGTCAGGGTTACCTCACCCTTACCTCCTTTAGTCGCCTCTTACGACACGCAGAGGATACGGAAGGTGTATTCTAAGCTCCACCTACAGGGCAAATTCATAACTAAGCTCTGCCCAATTTTTGCACGGGTTGGAATAGATTTGACACATTGAAACCTGAATTCCCAGAACCTAAATTTCAAGATAACTATGAAGGTAACTTGTCGAATATTTTGAAATTACAGCAGCAACAGCTCCCAGTCAAATTAGTTTAAAAATATTCAACAGAATCCTTATTGAATTGTAAATTTATCAAAGATATACAACTTGTACACTTTTGTCATGGACTTTATTGACTGACATGTCATTCTAATTGTAACGTCGGCTAACATGTGACTTATATGACATGAGATACTCGAGTGACAGATCAGATCCCTCTCTTGCGACCCCTTAACCTAACAACATTAAATCGGAGAGATAATACTTCACTGAAACAGTTCCACATTTCTA
The DNA here is from genome assembly GCA_034401795.1 of Chaetoderma sp. LZ-2023a. Lineage (NCBI taxonomy): Eukaryota > Metazoa > Mollusca > Caudofoveata > Chaetodermatida > Chaetodermatidae > Chaetoderma > Chaetoderma sp. LZ-2023a. Next base: position 68,794,893 of record CM067369.1, on the reverse strand, counting down.
GAGCTGTTATTTCTTTTTAGCAGAATCATCATAATGACATAATTTATATTATCTACCTGGCCATTTCAAACTTAATTATTACCTATGCCATAGATTTATAATAGAGGCTGGTAATAAAGGCTAAGTTCGAATATGTTATCGAGCTACTCCGATTAGAGGTATTACGTGGTTGGTTGACCTGTCTACGCATGCGTGCGCTTTTGCTCTGGCGTGAAGCGGGAGTAATCAAGTAAAATTTGTACCACGTGATACCCTTATCCGATTAAATACTGTCGGGCGCTCAGACATGTATAACATATCCGAACTTAGCTATAATATATGAATTTCTAGTATTTTTGTGGTAGATATTGAACTATCTATTCTAGTCATTTAAAGACAATTTGTCATTCACCATGTAATCTATCATTCTATCTATTAGACTGTTTTTTATTTTTTTTTATGTGTGCGATATGTACTTAAAATATTATGATCTTGGAGAACCCTCTCACTAGTATTGTGGGGTACATATATGCTTTTGTTTTCATGAAAATAAATATGATTATAGCACAGCTCAGAAATAGATTAACAGAAAATGCACTAAAATGGAACAGAAAGCAAACAACTTTTACATTAATACGATAGGTGATCCACCAGAGGGGGAAGCCTTTGAGGCAATGGATACTTTATATATAGTACAGTGTCTAAGATCACATACATTTACTGAATAAAAACCTAAACGCCTGCCACCCTACTGAGAGATAGATGTGTCTAGGTCAGTTGGTTCTATGTCAGATAAGGGCTAACTACCATTTATTTCATGCCAAAACAGTGCATTAGCCCATGGATATAAGAAGCACAATAAAGAGAATTGATATAAAACGAATCTACACACTTCTACATGCTGTGACATGTTCATCAATATAATTCTAACCTCTGTGCTCAAATTATAAGAAAAATATTCTTTATTTAAAAAAAATTAAATGTCTGTCCACTGAATTTCCATTTACAGGACAAGAGAATTCATTTTTTGAAAATGTATCACTGGAATGACTGGCTCGGTTACTGAGCCAGTCATTCCAGTGGTAAATTTTCAAAAATTGTATTCTCTTGGCCTGCAAGTGGACATTCCACAAGACCATAAGTGGCTTGATTTGGCCGGCTTGACAATTAAAAGTTAAAATATGTGATAACTTAGCAGAATTTCTATTCCTGCATGATGCGTATGATTTCATATGTTGAACGTCTCTCACTGTCATCCAATTCTCGTTTAATTTGTTGAAACCTACCGTTATAGGATCATTCCACCAAAGTTTTGTTGAAACTGGGCCATTGATTCTTCGATAAATTTGGTTGAAATTGGCCAAGCGATTAATGAGGAGTAGCATTTTATACAAATTTCCGTTTTTCGGAAAATCTAAGATGGCCACCATCAAAATCAAGCCGTCAAAATTCTGTATATAAGTTCTGAAGCGTATCGGCCTATGGTCTCCCAGCTAAGTTTGGTTGAAACCGGCCAAGTGCTTAATGAGGAGTAGCCTTTTAACTGATTTCCCAAAATGTTCAGAAAATGCAAGATGACTGCCGGAAAAATTGACCAATCAAAATTCTGTATACAGGTTCTGAAGCCTACCGCCCTAGGCCCGTTCCAGCCAGTCTGGTTGAAATTGCCCAAGCAGCTAATGAGGGGTAGTCGTTTAAATAATTTTTCGGAAAATTCAAGATTGCCACCGAACAAATTGACCAATCAAAATGCTGTATGCAAGCTCTGAAGCATACCACTTTAGGGTCCTTCCAGTCGAGTTTGCTTGAACTGGTTCAAGTGGTTATTGAGGAGTAACCTTTTAACTGATTTCCCAAAATCTTTCAGAAAATGCAAGATGGCCACCGCAAAAATCGACCAATCAAAATTCTATGTACAAGTTCTGAAACCTACCACCATAGTATCCTTCCAGCCAAGTCGGCTTGAAATTGCTCAAGCAGTTAATGAGGAGTAGCGTTTTAAACGATTTGCCAACATTTTTGGAAAATTCAAGATGGCCACCAGAAAATAAACCAATCAAAATTCTGTATACAGGTTCTGAAGTATAGTACGCAAGGGTTCTTCCATCCAAGTTTGATTGAGATCGTCCCAGCGGTTATCCAGTAGGCTTTTAAGTGATTTCCAGAAATTTTTAGAAAATCCAAGATGGCCGCCGGAAAAATTGAGCAGACAAAATACTGTATAGAGGTTCTAAAACATGCCAGCATACTATCCTCCCAGCTAAGTCTGTTCGAAATTTTGAAAATTCAAGATGGCCATCGAAAAAATTGACCAATCAAAATTATGTATACAAGTTCTAAATCCTACCCCAATAGGATCATTCATGCCAAATTAATTTGAAATCTGCCAAGCGGTTAATGAGTAGCGTTTTTAAGCAACAGTTGGCGGCGGGACGACGGATGGACAGACAGACGATCGGCATGGCATAAGCTCACTTGGCCATTCTGGCCAGGTGAGCTAATAATGCTGTGATATCTCAAGCTGTGATATCTCAATACATCTGTAGCTACTTCTATTTTCTTACTAGCCTCAAAACCTCCTGAGATATTGTAATATTAATGTAATTGACAGGCATCTCTATAAAATATAGGTCATCTGAAAAGCTAAGCAAACAATGTATGAAAATAATAAGTATATTCCATAAATTTTAGTTATTACGATAAACTTCTTAGTCTCTTTAATTGGCACATATATAAATGATGTTGATAGCCCTATTAGTTACAGATATCATAATCTAAATGCATGCACCCCTGCCTACAGACAGTCGTGATGATGCTGTATTTCCAAATGCGATTCAACCTATGACATCATAAGCTAAATTACCTCGTAGAAATTTATAGTGACATAGCACTTATTATCACAATTTTAATCGGATTTAAATATAAATGTTGCAGGAAATTCTTACGCAGCTTAAGTCGGCTTTACGATAACACTGTGTGTTGTTCAAGATATTGATCCCTCACGGGTGCTCCTTTAAGTATCTGATACGTACAGCCTATGATGTGTACTATATTATGCTATTTATTACATTGCTAGCAATAACTCACTCTATATCATGTACAGTCAGACTTTACCAAGGGACAATCTGCCTTTTGGTGCTTCTTTAAGACAGGTTGAACCACCTTTCTTAAAGAAGCACTATTTTCTGGCTACAAAAATGTATTTCTATTAGCATTTTACTAGTCAAGCCGGCCAAGACTGGGCTCTGCAGTGGCCTTGAGGAATGCTCATTTGCATGACAAAAGAAGACAATTTTTTTCATTTCCCTACTGGAATGACTGTCAGCAAATTTGAGGTGTAACGTTTAAGAAAATTGTGATGAACTTTTGACCTACAAATGAACATTCAATAAAACAAAAAATTTGATATTTTTACCATTAAAGGGGTAATAGAGTGCTCGTCTATACGGACTAATCGTTTGCGAATCTTAGCCATTGCACAGACAAGCCCAGGAAAAAGTAGACTCTTTATAATATAACACTTATTCGTCTTCCAGTCAAATTAATTGCAAAATATAACAGGTGTCCTGTATGTTTTCCTTGCAATTGAGATATGGGAAATCATTGGTCGGTGAGATTTGTTGCTATTTCAAAATATATAGACATTAATTAGCATTAACTCTTTAATGGTCACGATTCTTCAAGCAAATTGTAATTTTGGTTTAGTGAATGTCTGTTTATGTCATTTGCAGCCCAAGAGATTATTTTTGTAACTTTATCTCTAGAATGACTGGCTGGGTTATGGAGGCAGACATTGCGGTGATCAATTTGAGTCTTCTCTTGGCCTGCACACCAGCATTCCTCAAGACCACTGAAGAGGCTGATTGTCGCCCGCTTGCCCATTAACCATTTAAACAGCAAATTTGTTCAACCGTTTAATTTTCTCAGAAAATGTCTATTTGCAGACCATGAGAAGACTATTTTTGAAAATTTATCACTGAAATTACTGGCTCGTTTATCGAGCCAGTCATTCCAGTGATAAATTTTCAAAAATATTCTTCTCTTGGTCTGTAAATGGATATTTCTCAAGACCACTGCAGAAGTCATTTTTGGCTGATATGAGGGTTAAAGGTTACGGTAATGGCCATTAAGTGGTAACTGCTTATGCGTAATATTTGCTGATTGCACCCACTGCTTGTACATTCTGTTGTGTATAGACCATCTACTGTATTATATTTATTTACAGCTTTTATATAACTTGTACATGACACGTATTTATGATAAGAATCTCTAATAGCTTTTAATACCTCCAAGATATGCTTATTCAAAATTATGAGTTGTCTGTGTTTTATTCTACGAAGATTTAAGCAGTGTATTAAACTTAGTAATTTGTTCTTCCTCCATGATGTTCCGGTGATGGGGGTTATGGGGGGGGGGGGATAAGAACTGTTATACCTATAACTCAGAAATTATTAGATGCTTAACATCCTGTAACTTTGTATTCCCATAACCCATGGTATAATCTCACCTAGGATTGCAGCTTAGCAGAATTTGCCAACCTCATCCCTGTTGAAACTTGAAATTTGTCAAATATATATCTCTTGCTCTTAAGAGTGCATCCTACATTTGTATTGATATGAATACTGTTAATAGAAAACGGATGGCCTGACTTCCAGACAAATTCTTATCAACTTTGTACCAATAGTAATCCGTTATTTTTTAATTCAACGATGATGAGTGTCTGTGGCTGTTTTGTGCAGCTGGAACGAGCTGAAACTACTTTCAGATGCAATTAGTTTTCTTCAGCTATTGTGTCACGTGCACCCAGTACTCAGAAGTATTTGACCAATCATGTTCCCTTAAACAAACTTGGTTCAGCTCTTTAACCTAGATGATATATCATGAGTTTTGAATCATATTCCCCCAAGTGGTTTCGGAGATTTTTAAAATATTTTTAAAAAATCTGCCAAAATCCAAGATGGACTCTGGCCAAATTAGCCGATCGCCTTCCTTTGAATAAACCTAGATCTCTACCCTAAGGATGCGTCTTACTAAATTTGCTTGAAATCCGCCTACTGGTATTTTGCGAAGTCGCTTAAATAAAGAGCTGACAGATGACGAACGGTTGCCATGGCATAAGCTCACTTGCCGTTTCGGGCCATGTGAGCTAAAATCGTGGGGATAATATAAACATTGTGTTGAATGTTTTTAAAACAACAGCTTACGTGTATAGTTACCCTGAAATTTTTATGTTTGGAATTTGGGTTTCAGAATTTTGAATTGATTCCAACATGCATAGAATTGGGTAGAGCTTAGCAACATTATTGCAACACATCTAGTATTGTATAGGTGCATCTAGACTTTCCTGGGAATTCTCAGTCAATCAAATGACGTCATAATCAACTACGTGACATGTAGTAGACTTGCACGAGCTTACATGATTAAATCGAATATCGAGATTATTTTTTAAATCTAAATTGTGAATTTATGTAATTAAGAATTATATAATCAAATAATCGTGAATAATTTCTACTGTATCAAATATTTCACAAAAATTGAAATTTTTCTCACTGAATGTGCCGGTATATTAACTATTTTTGAAAATGTATCACTGGAATTACTGGCTCGAGAACCACGCATTCCAGAGATTTTCAAAGATAGTCTTCTCTTAGCTTGCAAATGAACTTCTAAACACAGTTGGAGCTTTCGTCATTGTTTTGCTTTTGTTGTTATGTCAGTAATTTGTACCCAGGCTGATTAATCACGATTATTCTTAAATAATCGATTGTGATCATTCAAATTATTATCGTGCAAGCCTAACATGTAGAATGACATCATAATCAATTATGTCATGAAAGTTTGTCACGAACGCTTAATTGATGACGGACTAAGCGTTGTTGTACGAATTGTGTTTCTTCACTATTTAATAAACATGCTGTTTATTATTTTGAAACTAATTTGACTCGGCAGCAACAGCACTCAGTCAAATTAGTTTCAAAATAGCAAAACAGCTTACCTGTATAGTTTTCTGGAAATTGAGTCAAGGAGTTCAGGAATCGAATGACTCCAGCACAGGTGAAGTGTGGGTGGAGCTTAGCTAAACATGGACGGAGCATGGCTACCACTGAATTCTTCCATATTAGAGCCACCAATCTGCATCTTCCAGGACTGGAAAGCAAGGTTTCTTGTTACACATCAGTGTGCAATGCTGGTTGAACTGCAGAGAAGTGAGGCCAAGATTTTACTCTTCCTCATCTCCTCCTCACCTTGAAGTAAGATACTGTCATCATTTGTCTCCGTTATGTCAGACTGGTATGCATACACCATCTCTTGTGGCATGCATAGCTTTGAGATTGTATGGTTTGGTCCTGTCAATTGGTCTTGAACAAATGATAGAGTTGCACCAGGGTAACAGATGTAGATAGAGTGCGTTTGTCAGTGTGCTCCAGTATAAGTGCATTCCGGTTAATAGAGCCCCAGAGCACGTTGTTTGCCAAGATGTTGGGAGAGGGTGCTTGACGATGCTCTCTGTACAAGAGGCCCAAGGTGCCTGTATCCCTCACCTGGAACATAGGCACTTCAATTAGAAAGATCATAGGCTATAAGTACAACCCTAAGGAGTTAACCAGAATTGTAACAAGAACACAACAGCCATGTTTATTTACGTGTCAACCTCATGTGAACAAATTTCAATGGCCCTAAGTCCATAATCTTATCTCACAAATTTCAGCCTGATCCGTTTAGCGGTTTTGTAGAAGTTGTTTTTACAAAAACTAGGCCATCGACACCCAATATGGCAATTAAAACATTAAGGCAATCAAGATCTGTTGACGAGACTTGGTTCATCCATGTCAGCTGTTACCCATGATGAGTTTTGAATCACACACACACACGCGCGCACGCACGCACACAGAAAAGATTTTTAAAGACCGTTCAAAAAATGAAAGATGGAAAATTGGCAGATCAAGCTTTATTTGAACAAACCTGGATCTTTCTGGCTTAAGGATGCTTACTGCCAAATGTTTTTGAAATGAGTCCAGTGGCTTTCGAGCAGACATTTTAAATTTCCTATTATTTTAGTACGGCACCTTTGGAGGGAAAACAGTCCAAGATAGCCACCAAACCATTCATCCGACAGTTTCGAAAATGGCAAATTTTAAATCAGCATACCCAAAAACCTGTATAAAACCAATTTCAACTTCAAATCCATCAAATAAAAAAATCCAATATGGCCACCAAACACTACATTTTGATTGGTCCACGGCGGCCATGTTTGTTTATGTAATAACTTCACTCGAACAAAGTTTAATGACCCTTAGTGCTCGTTCATATCTCTGAAATTTCAGCTGTTCAGAAGTCATTTTCGCAAAGAGTAGGTCATCCAAGATGACCTGGTTGCCAAAGTATTTGGCCAATAAGTTCCCTCGAACAAATTTGTTTCAGCTGTTGCCCTAGATGATGTTTCATGAGTTTTGAATCGATCTCCCAAGCGGTTTCAGAGATTTTTAACGAGATTTTTAGAAATCGGCCAAAATCCAAGATGGTCACCAGCCAAATTGTCCAAACGGCTTCATTTGAACACACTTGAATCTCTATGCCCTAAGGATGCTTCCTGCCAAATATAAATGAAATCGGTCCAGCGGTTCTCGAGAAATCATTTTAAATTTCCTATTGCTTTACTATGGCATTTTTGGCCGGAAAATGATCCAAGATGGCTGCCAAACTGTTTATCCGACAGTTTCGAAAGTGGCAAATTTTAAATCAGTATCCATAAACCGATGTAAAACCAATTTCAACTTCAAAATCCATCAAATAAAAAAATACAATGGGGGCCGCCAAACACTACGTTTTGATTGGTCTATGGCAGCCATGTTTGTTTACGTATTAACTTCGCTTGAACAAACTTAATAGCCCTTAGCGCCTAGTCATATCTCCAAAATTGCAGCCCGATCGGTTCAGTGGGTCTGGAGATCGTTTTCACAAAAAGTAGGTCATCCAAGATAGCCACCAAAGTAATTGGCCAATCAAATTCCCTTCAACAAACTTTGTTCAGCTGTTGCACTAGTGGATGTTTAATGATTTTGAATGGACCAGCCAGTTTCGGAGATTTTTAAAAAACATTTCTAAAAATTGCACAAAATCCAAGATGGTCGCTGGCCAAATTGCCTGATCGGCTTCATTTTAACAAACTTGAATCCCTATGGCCTAGGGATGCATCCTGCCAAATATAATTGAAATTGGCACAGTGGTTCTTGAGACGAAGTCGTTTAAAGGAAGAGTTTACGCACAGCGGACAGTTGCCATGGCATAAGCTCACCTGGCCAGCTAATAATGTATAGGCTATTTCCCCGTTAGACGTTTCAGACTAAGTCTGTGAAATGCGTCATCGCATACATGACGTATGGGTGTACTGGTAGATGTTTGTAGGTCATCCAAAATGCCTGCAAGACAAATTAACCAATCTGCTTCATTTGAACAAGCAAAGTTAACATGTAAACAAACATTTGAACAAACTTGGATCCCTATGGATGCTTCCTGTGTCAAATTACTTGAAATCTGCCCAGTTGTTCTTCAGAAGTAATTTTGAAGCTTCTCATTCTTTTCCCTTAAGAGTTTTGGCAGGAAAATAATTGAAGATGGATGCTGATCCGTTTATTTGACAAAAATGAAAGTGTGAAATTGACATCACCATTTCTATAAACATATATAAAGCAATATTTACTATCAAAACCATTAAATAAAAAAATACAAACTTGATTGGTCCATGGCCCTAATTATATTTCCAAATTTTAGCCTGATCCTTCAGTGATTCAGGATGAGAATTTGTTCATGTGAAAACTACGTTATCCAAGATGGCTTCCAAGCAAATCGACCTATCCAGTTCAGCGGTCCTCTCGCTCCAAGCTTGAAATTGAATAAATTTGATTTTCAGCATCAAGTAATGGGTGATCATAGATTTCCAGGCCCGTCCCTGCCTGCAACCTGACCATGTACTCCCAAGTAGGAACGAAGACAATGAGCGAAAAGTAACACACACAGGAAGGTTGGCTATGGTGCTATGAAGAGTTTGTGTCAGTCCAGCCATCTAACCATCCATCTTTACAATGACAATGTCTTCGTCTCCGTATGTTGATGAAACTCCGTGGGTAGGTTGGACATGTAAAGGGACACAGCCAAACCATGTTAAAATGTGAACGAAATCAACCCTTTAGTTTCCGAGCTATCCATAGATCTAGAATTTGATCCAATCCAGATCCAGCTTATTATATCTGGATTACTGTCGAAGCCTGAAAATTGTGCATGTTAAGTTGCTTTGTTGTTAAAATTTGAAATGAATTGGATAGGTAGGGCGATAACAACATTTTCAACTGTGCTGGGTTTTCAAGGAAATCTGATAGAAAGGCTGTATGCCGAGTTCAGTCTGTGATTCAAAAGTCTGAAAGGCCTGATCAATTTTTTCTCTGCCTTTTATTAAACCTCATGGCCTCACTGGTCAGGTGTCCAGTGTCCCGGTTATTGGTCCCAGTGTCCTATATTAGTAGTATGGGGCACCGCTGTGTTTTGCGTGAGGAATATGTCATCGGTGTTCCTTGACTCCAATCAAGTGTAATTGACTGGGACCGGTAGGTGTACTGTGTGCGCTAGCGGGATACTTTTATGGCACCAATACTTTGCTGAGCAGTGTCCTTTTGACACCGAAACATGGAATGGACACCTGCTGTTATTGCATATGTCTTATGTGCATGTACTGATGCCGAGTGTAATCGGCATTACCCGTGTGGGGTGCAGAATAGGTCAGGGGAGGTAGGAGAGGCTGTGGGAACTTGTACTGGGAGAAAAACAGACAAACTCTCTACCCCGGGCCTCCCCACATTTTAGATGATCTATGTGGTGTTTCAGACATCAATACGTTTCATTCAATTAAGGTTCTTGGATACTCATCAGAGGTTAGAAGTTTTTATAGAATAGGAGCGTGACGTGACGTGTGTTGAGACATTGAGTAAATGATTACATTGCTATGTTACTATGATGTTACCATACCATAGCGTGTAGAAGTTATAGCATCACAAATGTCATAGAATCCGATTAGATGAAGGGGATCCCATAAAACTGAATAAAGGGGGAAGATATACAAGGGCGTGGTTTTAAAGGGGTAATAATTACATCATGCGGGACCGGACCAAATATAAAGTTTCATGCTTAGTGGCAGGGCCCCACACATTAATACAGATTAATTGTTGATGCCTTGTAGTTCCATACAGTGTAATTGGTGTGTCCAGTGTGATTCTTTGATTCTTCTCCAATGTGTGGAATTATCATCATTGGTCTGATGAATGAAATTGGATAATGTGGTATTGCATGTCAGTTCAGTTGTGTCCTTGGAGATTAATCTTTGGATACCAATGTGTCATAAACGGTATCTTTGGTGCACCGTAGGGTACCAGGTTGGTGTCCCTATGCTCTGTACACATCCTCTTCGCCACGAAGGAGACACCTTTGCTTCTTCGCAAGTTAGTGAGCTAGGTTTAGCCCCGATGACAACCGAGCGTGGCTTGCTGGGTGCTTTCCTGGAGGATAACTCTGGCTAATATGTACAGATCTTGTCGAAACCAAATCATGACACTTCTCTACCTAATATGTCCACTTGAAAAAGAATTTCAAACATAGGTTAAAAATTCCATGAGATCTTATCGGACAATAGATTTTCCACTGAAACAAAAATTTCGATATACCGGGTAGATTAAAAACTGTTTGAACACAAAATTTTGGACACATTTAAAACATTTCAGGGGGGATAACTCACAAATATGGACAAATCTCGTTGAAAACAAATCATGACATGTCATCTCTGCCTAATATATCCACTGGGAAAAAATTTCAAATGTAGATCAAAACCTTTTTAAATATGGCCTGGACACAATCTTTTATACATTTTAGTGTCGATAACTCTCACAAATATGGACAGATCTTGCCGAATTGAAATCATGACACTTCGTCTCTATGTTTTTTGTCTAATGAAACACAAATTTCAAACGTAGATTAAAAACTTTGTGAGACATGGCTCGGACACAAAATTTCTACACATTTTAAGCATTTCAGAGGGGATAACTCTCACAAATATGGATGGACCTTGTGGATACACACAAATATGGATGGATCTCGCGGATACACACAAATATGGATGGACCTCGTGGATACAAATTCACGACACTTCGTCTATGTAATGTATTCACTGAAAAAATTCAAATGTGGCTTAAAAAACCGTTTCAGATATAGCCTGGACACAAAATTCTTTACGTTTTAAGCATCACAAATATGGACAGATTTGCCGAAACAAAATCATAACACATCATCTCTATACCTAACATGTCCACTGATACAAAAATTTCAAACGTAGATTAAAAACTTAGAGATATGGCCCGGACACAGATTTGCTAACGGATGGACAGACAGACCATCACAAGACAGATCCGATTTGGCTCAGATTTTAACACAACAGAGCAACTATGATTTCCAGACTTTGACCATGGTGTGGGATTAACCCTTTCACCAACAAATACCTAAAAAAGTAAACTTCTTTATGATATTAAACCTAATTCTGTTGAATATTTTGAAATTAATTTTACTGGGAGCTGTTGCTGGCTTCCAGTCAAATTGATTTCAAAACATTCAACATTTTTCCTGTATGGTTGCCTTGAAAATCAGATATGAAAGGGTTAAATAAATTGGAACCAGATCAAATAAAATTCAGGATCTATAGATATCACTGAAATTACTGGTCCAACTTGGCTTTAATTTAACCACAAGAAATGGTATGACCATCCTCTAGGATTATGCAACGTTGGGTGTGATCTGAAAAAATCTGTACAATATCACAAAAATGGAGGGCGAGGGTCGGCAATCTCTGATTGCTCTTATTTTGATATTAAAACTGAACTTGACTGTAACTTCTGATAACTATCATGAAAGTGGCTTCCCCAGTGCTTCACACAGATTCTGCACAAAACAAAGGCTAACATTCTAGGCATATACCCGAGTACTTTCCCAAATGCAAAATTCAATGGCTTTTACATGACTTTCCATAACCAGAATTGCATATTTTCATGAGCTTGCTGTCGAAATAATAGTTTCTTCCCATGATTCTGTACAATGGACTTTTCCAAGCCTATCCATCCATCATCTGACGTCATATTAAACTATGTGACGATGATGTCATAATCATGACATCATGAGTGACTCGATATAATCCGTATTTAATGCCTATGATAGTCTGACACGTATGAATTGTATGTCTTTACCATTTAATAAATATGCTGTTGAATATTTTGAAACCAATTTGACTGGGTGATGTTGCAACAGCACCCACTCAAATTAGTTTCAAAATATCCAACAGCTTACATGTATAGTTTTCTGGAAATTGTTAGTCAAGAAGTTCAGGGATTGGTCGATCCCAACATCAGCATGATGTGGGTGGAGCTTAGCTAGAGATGTGAGGGGCATAGCTACAATTGGATAGGTCCATTGATATCGTTTTGGACACACAAATCTGAAAGATCAAATAATTTCAATGGACAATAACTCTGGATGTGCTGAATATTATGAAAACAATTTGACTCAGTCAAATTGTTTTCATAATGTTCAGCACATCCAGAGTTAAAACCCATGGAAAATGTAGTCTGTAGTAATTCAGCAGGCAGACAGTTAATAAATATTCTGTTGAATATTTTTGAAAGTAATTTAAATGACAGCTGGAATTAGTGTTGAATTATTCAACAGCTTACACTAGGAATTCTCTTGAAATGGATATGCTTGAACTTCAAGGTTCACATGAGGAGCTTTCCAAACCTCCATGCCAAGTACGAACCATGCATACAGTATAGCTGAGAAATAACAAGATAATTTGATTGGAAGGCATTTCTGCCTTACTTCCAACCAAATTAAGTCCAAAATATTCAACAGAACCTTTCTTACAGTGTTTTCAAAATTGTACTAACTCACATGTTTTTTGGGTTTTTTTGGAAACGGGTTAACTTAGTTCAGAGTCGTACTGTATTAGATGTCTATAGTATGAACAAAGATCTAGGTAAGCTTTTCATTAATTGAGTAAATGTACTCCGATTTTTTGTAAATTGGGTTTTTGGGAATTTAAATGGGTATTCTAAGCTAAAGTGTTATACATTATTAGAAATATACCAAAGTTGCCAAACATTTCAGATAAACATACATCAAGAGTGGACATAAATGTAACGTTAATTGTAAAGGACAATATTTTAGAAAAACTAATCAATGAAAAATGAAATCCTGACACTGCATCTCGCCTTAAAGAAAGATAGATTTGTAAGTGCAGATTCAATTCCATTCAACTATTATGCCCGGACAAGAGAATTTTGGTGAAGTTTTTCAAGGGAGAAAACTCAGGAAAATATGGAAGAAATTCTTCAAAATGGAAACATAGCACTGCTTTTTCAAGTAATATATTCAGTGACAAAGGAATTGAGAGCATAGGTTCAAAATTCTTCAAGATGTGGCACTAACAAGACAATTTTGATGAATTTTAAGTATTTCAGGGGAGAACGACTACAGTGAGGCTCATATTGTTTGCATAGCTACCAAACAAGAGAATGACTATGGCTTGCCTCCATGGGGCTGGGAGGCAGGGTCCGTAATAGAATGGTAAGTATTGTTAAATCTCGGAGAAAGGGAAATTGAAATTTCCTTCATTCTCCTTCGAGATCAATACTTACCATTCTATTACTTCTGATAACACCAGATTTAAACAGTAACCTGGTGGGAAGGGGCAAGCCATCAATTGCTTCTTTTTCCCCTGGAGAAAGATCTTAGATCTTTACACACGGAGACCTAAAAGGACCATCAAGTTTAGGGACCGAATCACATTCGCATCACCACCACCCCCTTTTTCTCCTATGAAAAAGGGACAGAACTCACGAACATGCATCTCGCCTGAAACACGAATATGCTACGAGGGTTAACTGCTCTTTGCATATATTAGCCTGGGAATGAGCATGAATATATAATATGAATGATCATGATATATAAACTAGGGCTGTGCATTGGAAACGAAATCATTAAACGTTTAAACGTTCGTTTATTAAACGTGTAAACGTATTTCAGCCTTTTAAGTAGGTAACAGAATTTGGGGGGAAATATCTTAGTACCCTTTTCAAGTAAGTGTTGAATATTAAAGACTTTATTTATTAAATCAGTACACGAACATTTTATGTATGATATATATAAAACAATATAGTCTAAGAAGATATTTTCTAAAATACCAAATATGCCATTAACTCTTTGAACCCGTAAGGACAAAACACCAAAATTCTTTACCATTTAATAATTATTCTGTTAAATATTTTGAAACTAATTTAACTGGAAGCTGGTGCTGCCTATGGCAACAGCAGGTTCCAGTCAAATTACTTTCAAAATATTCAACAGTTTACCTGTATAGTTACCATAACAATTAAATTAGAATATTTCAATACATCTCTTTGTTCATGGTTAGAAATATTAACATATTGACATTTTCTGGGGACAATGAGCTGCGTTTCTTATTCACTATATGGCCTGCGATTGAGAACACGCGTTCTGCTGGCACAGACGTTGCAGGTACACATAGAATTGCTAACGCACATTTTGCCAAACGCGGAAAACGTTTTTCGTTTTCTTTCCACCACTGCAATGGGTTTACGTCCATTAGAACTGAAGGCTCCAACAGAAAACGATCTAATTCGTTGTCCTCTTTCTGTTTCTGAGAACCGCTATTATCACTTTGCCCTAACAAGATTTCCATAGCCGATGGTTCATATTCCTGGTCGATGCGTGGTCGCTTGGTTGGTGGTGGACATTCCGAATCTGATTCACAACTGATTACTACATCGTTTAATCGGTCCGTTAATTGCGCACATGCCTTAACACGAACACAATCACTTAAGAAAACCATTCCTTTATATCGTGGGTCACACAGTGCCGCTAACATTAGTACACTATTAGCCGACTCCACGCAATCAGGTTTGAAGCGAATCTCCATCTCAGATCTTATCTTTGATTTCAAAGTCCGAATTGTCTTGCTATCCGAGTCCTTCGCGTTCAGATGGTTTTTCAATAGCCCACATATAACCGGATATATGATAGACGCACTGACGTACTCGTCTTGTGAGAGAACGGTTGTTGCAATCTGCAAAATAAATGAAAATAATGCCATGTAATCACTTGAAGACTCATTTTGGAATAAATTTGACTAAAGGTTGTAGCCGTCAGATGTTTTAAAAATTTGTCAGACAAATCACGTTGAATATTTTGAAAAGAATTCAACTGAAAGCTGTTGGTGGCTCAGGCACCAACATCTCTCGGTCAAATTGTTTTCAAAATATTTAACATGGTCAGAGATATAGCATATGGGAAATATTGTCTGCAAACACTCGGCAGTTAGCGTACTAAATCATTGGATTAAATATTCGCACTCAACCCTTAGGCTTAAACATTTGAATATTTTGAAAAGAATTCGACTGAAAGCTGTTGGTGGCTCAGGCACCAACATCTCTCGGTCAAATTGTTTTCAAAATATTTAACATGGTCAGAGATATAGCATATGGGAAATATTGTCTGCAAACACTCGGCAGTTAGCGTACTAAATCATTGGATTAAATATTCGCACTCAACCCTTAGGCTTAAACATTTGAATCCTGAACTCCTAGCATTTTAATTTCAAGACAACCATATGCCTAAGCTGTTAAACATTTGCAAGCGAATTTGACAGGAACATGATGCTGCCTCCAGCAGCAACAACTCCAAGTCAAATTATCGTCAAACTATTCAACATAATGTCTTATGCATATGATTCTTAACATTTAACCTTTCTGGTTCACGGGATTAACTTTGGTTAAATAAGTTCCAATGATTAAATCAACTCACCTTGAGTGGCTTAAGCACCTTAACAAGTTGTTCTGCTAGCTCCCACTGATCGTTGTTGAATTCCAGGTCACGCGAATCAATAGCCTTTGTCGCACGCCGGTCACTCAGCACGGCGCAAACTGGCCAGCGTTGTTCTATCGATCTCTCAAGCATATCACACGTACTATTCCAACGCGTTTTGCATGGTTGAATCAACCTGTGCTTAGGGGCACTCATTTCCTCCTGTTTTGTTTCTAGAGCATTATTTGCTACATTACTATGTTTAAAGTGGCCTACAATCTTGCTGGCTCTGGCTGCCATCTTTGAGATAACCTTATCATCTAATGCTCCATTTACACAGAGCTGAAGTTTGTGAGCTGTGCATCCAACATCCTCAGCTTCACTGTCACAAGATTCTGCTATCCTGGCGACGTTTGAAGCGTTGTCATGGACAATACTTGTTACTTTGTCGGTTATCTTCCAAGACGAGGTAACATTGTTCATAGCAGTGGCCAGATTAACGGCAGTGTGTCGTTCTTCCAGTTCAGCAGTGTCTAATACGAGAGACATCTTATTCCACTCACTATCTATGGCATGTGCGGTAACTGTCATATAAGAATCATTGGCTAGTGATGTCCAGCAATCTGTCGTGATGGATATGGATTCAAGCTTGTCTAGTTTCTCTTGTACATTTGACTTACATCTGTCGTGAATGGTCCGTAAGCGTGATGTGATCGTCTTTCGCGATGGTACTGTGTAATTAGGTGCAATGTATTCCATCAGTGCTTTGAAGCCTTGTCCTTCGACAACACTGATTGGTAGACAGTCTCTAGCTACCATTTCTGCAATTAGGTTACTTATTTTCTCCATCCTCGATGCATCACATTTCCGTACACTAACATAGGATCTAATTGTTGGTTGTGTTTTTTCAACTGGTTTTGTAGTCACATGCGAATGTTTTAGTTTTAGATGGTTTAGCATTGTGCCGGTAGATCCTGAATATGACAGCATAGCTTCACATAGTTTACACTTCACTTTATTTTGCTCAACTTTCTCGAAATTATTCCACACTTCACTCTTAGCTTTACCCATTATTGAAACGAAACTGATAACATCTAAGACATTAATGAAAAACACAACTGAATGCAGAATGTATATAGCACGTGCCAAGCCCCTCCCATATGCGATTCGAGGGCCAGCCAATTGCGATTGCTGTACGCGGTATTACACATCCGTGGAAATGTTGTTTTTAAAAGACGCGATTCTTCATGCAGAACAAACGACTAGGCCTAAGAAAAACAGTTAATTATACTTTACCATATCCTGTCTAATTAAATCAATAGATTATCAGATGTTTACGCTTGGCAATAATTATTAAGTCAACAATAAACATTCTTGCTTACACTTACACACGCTCAAGCCAAGCTTTCTTAAAACTTTGAAACAAATTTGAATAAAAGTTGTAACTGACGGTTTTGAAAATAATTTGACTGAATGACGTTGCTGCTTTAGAAATTTAGACAACAGCTTCCAGTCAAATTATTTCTAAAATGTTATTTGAATATGGATTACAGCGCTCGATAATTGATTATATCTGGCAAAGACTTTAGCGATCTAGCGATCAGGAATCTCAAAATTACGCACACGGAAAATGCTATTTTTTATTTTTTTATTTTCGTTTAAACGTTTATCATTTTGGTAAACGTTTACCAGATTGTTAAACGTTTAAACGTTTAAACGTGCCCAGCCCTAATATAAACATAATACAAAAAACTCAAACTTGAATTACCTTATGATTATTGGATTTCAGACGTGGAGCCTTCACCCAAGCACTTGTTCGACCATCCGTGACACAATTTGGTTGTAATTTCGCTTGACCATGTCTGTTCCTTAACTTTTGCTTTTTCAAGTACCAAAAGGGAGAAGAACAGTGTGGCCGTTTAACTATTGTTTCAAAACAGCTAAAGCGAGTGGATTGGCGGAGGCTGACACATCCCTCGTATAGTAATCCATGAATGAGAACTCACAGTGCCATTGTGCAATGGCCATGATGTCCTCTAACGGAACACCATTGTAAAGGGCGGTCGAGGCGGTTATTCCTCTGTCA
The DNA here is from genome assembly GCA_034401795.1 of Chaetoderma sp. LZ-2023a. Taxonomy (NCBI): domain Eukaryota; kingdom Metazoa; phylum Mollusca; class Caudofoveata; order Chaetodermatida; family Chaetodermatidae; genus Chaetoderma; species Chaetoderma sp. LZ-2023a. Next base: position 68,776,919 of record CM067369.1, on the reverse strand, counting down.
TCGTGTGCCCTTGCGCATTGCACCAGGTGCCCAGTCGCAATCTTGTGGGTAGTTTGGATGCATTCCACCACCCAACGAGAGATAGAATCCATGGATGCGGCGCCATAAGGCTTTTTATAGCAGATCCACAGATGTCTATCATTCAACCGTAACGAGTCTGTCCATTTTTTGTACTTAGTCAAAGCAGGGACTGGGCACCAGCCACTGGCATCACGATCAAACCTAGTTAGTTTCATGGATCTCACTGCGCCTTCTCACTGAGGAAGCTGCCAATAGAAAGACCACCTTTAGAGTCAAATGCTTTAGACTAGTCGAACCCAAGGGTTCGAAAGGGTGCTTGGCCAGTACATTAAGCACTAAAGATAGACTCCAGGCTGGAATGACTACCGGTTGTCTCGGTCGGAGATTGCTCATTCCCTTCACCATCACATTTAACTGGGCCACCTCTGAACTATCCCTGTTGGCTGGACAAGGGATAACTGATGCCAAAGCTGACTTGTATCCAGCAATTGTGCCAGGAGCTAATCCTGAATAGAATAGCTCACAGAGAAAGTCTGCTATTTGCTGAATAATGGATTGAAAGGTATCGATACCCTTTCCTTCACACCAGTCTGCAAATTTGTTAACCTTGTGGTTATATGACTTGAAGGTTGACCTCCTCGCAGCTGCGATGAATTTTGCAGCTTGTCGAGAAAAACCTTCCGACGTGGAACGTTGTTTGATAACATCCACGCAGTCAATTTGAACATTTCAGGACGCTCCTGTAGGAATCGTCCCTTGGCCTGGGAGTTTATGTTCGGAATCTCGGGTAACTGCACTGGATTGTCCACCAGCAGATCCAGAAAATCCTCCCTGATCTTCACCAAAATTTTTGGCAGATGAATGGTGGGCGGATACGCGTAAGCGTGCATCCCTTTCCAGCTAATCGCCAGAGCGTCTGTATTGACGGCATTTGGATCTGGAATCGGCAAGACATATCATGATTTGAGCATTTTCCTTTGTGGCGAACATGTCCACATTGGGTTTGCCCCAATGCTCGAAGATCCTGTGAAGAACTGGAGGGCTGAGGGACCATTCTGTTGGCAGAATCCTCCGTCTGCGAGACAAAGCATCTGCCAGAATGTTCAATCGCCAGAGATGTGAGCTGCTTTCAAAACAACTGAGTAATTCCTGCACCATTGAATCAAGTGCCACACCTTCATACACAGTGTGGGTGACTTGGTCCCGCCTTGGCGATTTATGTATGATACTACTGTCGAGTTGTCCAACCGTATAAATATCACCTTGCCCCTCACTTTTGGAAGAAACTTTTCCAACGCCAGTTCCACTGCCATCATTTCAAACAGATTGATATGCAGCTGGCTCTCTTGGAGAATCCATGTGCCCGAGACCTGGTGTTCTCCCAGGCAGGCCCCCAACCCCTCCAGCGATGTATCCGTGTACACGGACAGCTGGGGCAGGGTAGGTGCAGCAAAACTCCTACTAGGAGATTCTGACGCTTTTTCTACCATACAAGATGCGACATTATTGGCTCCAAAACACACCAGCTTTGACAGGGGTTCGTTCTGTTCTCTGTTTCCACAGAGACATCAGATACAACTGGATAGGTCTTCGCATCAGAGCAGCATACAGGATTACCTGCTCCATGGAGACCATCATGCCCAGCATCTGAAGAAACAGCCTCGCCTGAATGTGGTTTCCCAATCGAAAACTCCTGAGGATGGCTAACAGAGACACTACTCTGGGCTCTGACGAGTAAACCCTGCCCTCCTCGAGATCAAATCGCATCCCTAAATAAACGAACTGTTGAGTGGGTGTCAACTCGGATTTCTCCTTGTTGACTATCCAGCCTAGATCTGAAAGTAACTTCAGAGTCAGAGCAGTATCCACCTCTAACCTGGCTGATTTGTCTGCTTTGATCAGCCAATCGTCTATGTAGGTGTGAAGCGCCATGCTCTCTTTTCTGAGAAACTCTGTCACCGCAAGAACCACTCTGGTGAAAACCCATGGAGCTGTCGACAGGCCGAATGGGAGGACTATAAACTCCCATATTTGATTCTGAAACGCAAATCTCAGAAACCTGTGACAACTCCTGTTCATTGGAATGTGGAAATATGCATCTTTCAGATCGATCAATACACACCACATTCCCTTCCTCAATCCTGCCATTACCGACCTCGGAGTTTCCATCTGAAACCGAGGCGTATGGATAAACCAATTTAATGGCCTGAGATTGAGTACGGGTCTCCATCCCCGTGCTCTTGGGGGCAAGGAACATGTTTGAATAGAAGCCTGGAGTGTTCCGGTTTGCTGGTTTTATTGCTCCCTTCAGAAGCAAACCTGACACTTCGTTTTAAATGGCTTCTACCTTGTCTGGTTCCCTTGGAATGGGTGTCCAGACAGGTGCCAAAGACAGATTCTGTGGTGGAAAATCCCACCACTCTGGCATGTACCCCTGGGATAACCATCCCAGGACCAGACTGTCTGACGTCACACCTCGCCAAGCCTCGACGAAACGCATGAGCCTTCCACCCAGTATAGACGCATCGATGCCTAATGGGGGTGTCTGGCTCGCGATCCGCTCTCCCCCCCCCTCTCTCTTTTGGTCTTGGCTTGGCCGGTCTAACTGGCACCGCTGTTCCTGTCGCACAGGTGCGGTCCAGGCAGATACGAAGAGAGCCCTCGTACCCTCGGGTACGATCCGCTTCCTTCTTTCCGCCCTTTGAGGACTTTCCCTTCCCCTTCCCGCCTCTCGGGCGATCAGGAGCAACATAGGGGAGGGTAGGGGCCTCCACAACCTTCTTGGCCTTCTTTGCCGGAGGCGGCTGAGAAGACTCAGTAGAAGCAGAAGCAGCACTAGGCTTAGCTTTCGCCTTGCTTTTGTGCTTTTTCTGCTTCTTAGAAGGTTGCCCGGTTAGCGGCTTAGCTACAGCCCCTAGTGCGTGTGCTTGACGCACTAGCTCTAGCTGCAGATTAACCGCCAACCGATTCTGCACGATGCCGGCCGTGTCCTCTAAGATGGCCCGCGCTTGGCCACCAAAGATGCTAGGGCCTGTAAGGGGCGTCCCAAGAAGACGCTCCCTGACGGCAGTAGCTGGACGCATATGGTCAAGGACCATCTGCCTCCTGGACTTTGTCACACGTGCCTGCACCCTTGTCAATGCGTCCGTAGACAGCACCAGGCCGTCATTAATGCATGAAAGCGTCACAGGTGGCACAGGGTGGCCTGCCCCCGCTTCAGCCCACACCGACTGAAGAAGGCGATAAGAGAAGTTGACAGCACTCATTGCTGCCCTCACCCCCTCATCACATAGGGACAGGACTTCATCATGGTGTACCTGAGCTTTGTCCACCAGTGCTGGGGGGGGGGGGCCACCCGCTCCAGCACTCTGGACACCCAGCGGTCATCCTCAGTGACCGTTGGGACAACACCATACCTGTCGTATTCCCCCCGTGGAATATGACACCTCACCCGCACCTCCCTGGAGCCTGCAGGAAGCTGGCCCTTGGTCAGTTGTTTGCTATAAATAGCATCCACCAACTCCATAAACCTTGGGCTGCGGGCAAGATCCCCATCCTATTTGATGCCACCGATGGACGGGGTGCATCCTCCTCGGCCGTGGTCAAAACCACAGACCGGTCTACCCTGGTTAGCCAAGCCAGAGCCTCAGACCAATCTGTCTCCGAGGAGGACACTCCCGTGAACACGTCATCTGTTGACATGTTCATGGCTCTACCAGCAATGGCCATTGCTGATACGCCAGGAACTCCGGTACGGTACGGTTCTGCCGCCACCCCATGGAACACACCAGTCCATGGAGTAGGCCCGCACAGAAAACCGTGCGGACCCGTAACGGTTGAGGAACCGTGGCCAAACACGGGCGCCAACGGCACCCCATGTCTGACCGCCGGACTAGGCGAGTGCCATGCCTGGCCACCCACCCCCCTCCCCCCACCGTGTCGGTTGGTGGCAAACCAACCATCACGGGAATGGTGCCCGGTACCGGAGTGGCCTCAACCACGGGCGGAGCCGCTGCCCCAGGACGGAATCGACCTCCATGCTCTCCACCCGCGGCATCACAGGCCACAGCAATCTCTCCTCCTCGACTTCCTCATCTTCAGACCCCGAAGAGTCGTCACTAGATGAGGAAACCGTGGAGCCGTCCGCCAGCGACTGCCATACAACTTTTGGCAGCAGGGACGACACCAGCGTGGGCAGAACGCTATGCAAGAAGCCTTGCATAGCAGGACCAAACCACACCGGCGGTGGCATCTCCGCCACCTCCGGTTGCAGATGTGGAACACCCCCAAGGGCCGAAACAGATGCTCCATGATTTACTTTCGGACTGCCTGACCCCGCGTCAGACCCAAAATTCTAAAGTTTTCTGGTAAAAATAAAGTATGCAGCACCCAGAACAAGATGCGCGAATTAATGAAACATTTTCTTCACATATAAATCTGAGATAAACTCGGGTGTGACGTCACCCGTTCGGATAATACGGAGAACGACGTCAGCCAATTTTCGTGTTAAAAACACTGTATAGCCAACACCTCATTTCATATCTGCCGATCGCCTGTTGGGATTAAAGGAAGGCGACCAATCTGGCATATTTCGTTGTTAACACACCTCCCAGATTCGGGGTCAGAAATTAGAATATGCGACACAGACAAAATTTTATAGACCTAAGTCCTTTACAACTATGGAATAACATGGAAATATACGACCTGAGTTTCAACGTCTCCTTCCGTGATAATCCAATAATCCTTGAAGCGAAAAACAGCTACCACAGGCACAGAAAATGACTTAGAAAAACTTTAAATTCACTAAGACATTTCCACATGCAAAGAAAGCATGTGCGCTCTTGTTGCTATGCAAACAAGAATGACCCTCACTGACAGACGGTTCCCGTTTGTTGGGACCGGGTACCCGGTTCCAGGAGCCGGTAAAGCTTACTAAGTCGAGATTCCTAGAGCCAGCTATCAGCTTGTTATCAGAAGTAATAGAATGGTAAGTATTGATCGAAGGAGAATTAGACTCCCTTAATGTCAATCAGACTTCTGGAATCGTAGCTAAACTGTAGGAGTTGTGTTGACACCTTGAAATGATTGCCAGAGATGGATGGACTGACAGACATACATTCTATACAGATGCATGGATGTACAGACATATGGATAGCACAGTGCTATCCGTATGCCTGTACATCCATGCATCTGTATAGAATGTACAAGAATTCATGTATCGGCTTAAAGGTATTTAAAGGGGGATAACTCTGTAATGAATAATTTTCTGGCGACAAAAAAAGCACATGCACATCTTCAGATGGTAATGACTAGATTTACCACGTTTCAAAAGAATTGTAACAAGACTAGTAGAAGTTGCGTTGACAAGGATGGACCGCCAGACGAACATACATTTGGGACAGATGGATGGATGTACAAGTATACGTACACCACATGCACATCTTCATGTGGTAATGACAACACTTACCAAGTTTCAAAAGAATTGCAGCTAAACTGTAGGAGTTGCGTTGACAAGAAATGATTGGCAATGCAGTTTATGTATCGGCTTTAAGATATTTAAAGGGTACTAACTCTGTAATGAATAATTTTCATGCAGATCTGCACATGATACTGATAATGTGGACCAAATTTTTAATTAATCCATTGAGAAATCTAGGAGTTGCGTTGACGAGAAATGATTGTCAGAGATTGATGGACCGACAGACGGACATACAAAGATTTTGGACAACCGGATGGACGTACAGGTATACAGATAGCACATACACACCTTCACGTGGTAATGATAACACTTACCAAGTTTCAAAAGAATCGGAGCTAAACTGTAGGAGGAGTTGCGTTGACAAGAAATGAATGGCAATGCAGTTTATGTATCGGCATCAAGATATAAATTTTTGCCCGTGCAAAAAGCACATGCACATGATACTGATAATGTGGACGAAATTTTAAGTTACTCCATTGAGACCTCTAGGAGTTGTGGTGACAAGAAATGATTGTCACGAGATTAATGGACCGACAGATGGACACACATATTTTGGACAGACGGATGGACGTACAGGTATACGGATAGCACATGCACACCTTCACGTGATAATGATAACACTTACCAAGTTTCAAAAGAATCAGAGCTAAACTGTAGGAGTTGCGTTGACAAGAAATGATTGGCAAGGCAGTTTATGTATCGACTAAGATATTTAAAGGGGGATAACTCTATAATGAAAAATTTTTTGCCTGCGAAAAAAACACATGCACATCTCCACATAATACTGATAATGTGGACACAATTTCAAGTTAATCCATTGAGACCTCTAGGAGGAATTGCACTGAATAAGACGGGGACAGATGGATGGATGGACATGCTAATCGCTATATCCACACCACCCACCCTTCCAGACCAGAGGGGTGGGGGGGGGGGGGGGGGGGGGGGGAACATGCTTATCTAGAGCTCGGAGCCTGAACATCCTGATTGTTGACAAGCCATCAAGAAATACCAATTGTATTTTATGAGCTGTACTGTAACAGATTTTGGCAGTCAAGAAACGACACAGAAAAAGATTCAATATAATTAATGATATATTCATCAACAAAATATTTAACATAACAAGTTCATATGTTAACAATATTTGACATTGCAATACAGATTGTATGAATATGCATCATAAGTGTGGGCATGCGCGCACATGCATGTTGAACAGTTTTTATACAAACTAAGTTTCATAAAGGTATTGTTGCCATTTAGTTAACCCTTTACCACACTGATATCAGATTTCTAAATTTTCTAATTAAATTAAAAGATGAACTGGTGTACATTTTTAAACAAATTTGGTGGAAGATGGTGCTGTTGAAGACAGCAACATCGTTTCAATGTACACCAGATTCTTTGCTATTGACAACGTAAAAGATAGGCTATTGACATCAGAGTAATAAGGATTAAAGATGGAGTAACAAAGAAATGTGTTTTAAAATAGAAGGAACTATGGATTTAACACAAATTTATAACAAAGTTCTGATTCAAGAGAAATTTTCAATCAACAAATAGACTTATATTATAATATTTAATCAACCATTTAATGATCCAACTGGGCAAGACAGCTTCTGCAAAAGAGAAGACTATTTTTGAAGATTTATCCCTGCAATGACTGGCTTGACCGACGTTTCGGTCATAAGAGTGGAAAATTTTCAAAAATATCTTTGTTCTTAAACGGTCAATTTCTATTAGAAATTGTTTATTTTCTTAACTGAATCTGAGTATTAAATGGTTAACCCTTAGCACACTGATGTCAATGTTCTATCTTTTACTGGGTCAATAGCAAAGAAACTGGTGTACATTTTTCAACAATTTTGGTGGACGATGTTGCTGTCTACGACAGCACCATCTTCCACCAAATTTGTTGAAAAATGAACACCAGTTAATATTTTTCCCTAATTTGAAAATAAAAATTTTTACATCTGAGTGGTAAGGATTAATATAAATTAGTGAATCTAGATACATTTTTATGATCTAAATCCTGCAAAGTTAGACAATGCAGCTACGCATCACCTTAAGCTATAAGCAGTGAGTTTTGCTGTTTAACTATCTTGCTGAGTTTCTGCAGACTACATTTTCCCTGGGCTTTAAATCTGTATTCGGTGAATATTTTAAAAACAATTTGACTGAAAGTCGTTGGTGGCTTAGACACCAACAACTTTCAGTCAAATTGTTTTCAAAATATTCAGCAGATAGTTATTGCCCATTGAAATTATTGTCCGGTGACATGCAGTAGTCACACAGTTAACTATGCGTCCTTCTAGAATGGTTCAACAATATATAGTACAGCTCATAAATAAGTTAACATGCATCCAAAGCAAAAACAGATACACGTTTAAGTGAGCACAATTTTGAACATGATGTCAGAAATGTTTTGTTGACTATTTTGAACAGTATTCGATTGGATGTTGGAAGCAATTGTTGCCTTAGGCCAATCCAAATATGTTCAAAATCTTCAACAGTACGTTTTACCAGTATTTTATTTTAGAAAGATTATAAGTTATTTCTGAGCTGCAATGTAATTTACATATATATGGTATACGATGTCGCAAGAGGCTGGTATTGCTCACCTAGGAGGACACCAGTGTTTAACCCTTCAATGGTCTAGATTGGTCAAGATAAGCAAGAGTTTTACTTTTTCAATGTCCATTTGCTGGCGAAGGGAAAACTATATTTGAAATGTACTGCCAGAATGACTGGATCGGTTACTTAGCCTGATATTCTAGTGGTAAATGTGAAAAAATTGCCTCTATTTGCAAATGGACATTGGCCAAGATCACTGCATAGCCTGTTTATGGCCAGCTTGACTGTTAAAGGGATACACCAGAAACATTCAGATATTAGTTCCAATAACAAACATGCAACAGGAAAATTGTTGTCTGATTTAAGACAAAACAAGAGACCCAAGGGCCTCGACGCTCAGCTGCCTAAAGCCTAAAGCTCTTGAACTTAAATGTCTTTAACCCATACCACTCTGATGTTAAAATTTTTAATTTTCAAATTAAAGTAAAAGATGAACTGGTGTCTATTTTTTAACAAATTTGGTGGAAGATGGTGCTGTCGTAGACAGCAACATCGCCCACCAAAATTGTTGAAAAATAGACACCAGTTTCTTTGCTATTGATGCAGTAAAAGATAGAATATTGACATCAGTGTGCTAAGGGTTAATTCCGAAGTGATTTCAATATATCTCTAAATACCTCAAGATAATACAAACTGAGTGAATGTTGTATTGTTTCTAATTTAAACATGAGGCCTACGGGGCCTGTATCGCTCATCTGGAACATAGGCATTTCAACTAGAAAGGCCATAAGTAGAACCATAAGTTTTTGGCCAGAATTGCAAGCATTACTTTACTATGGCAGTATTTGGCGGAGAAAAAACATAAGATGACGGCTAACTGATAGCACGTTTATCCAACTCTTTCTAAGGTGGCAAGTTTAAAATCAGCATCCAAGAAAAAACTAAATAAAACTAATTTTGGCTTCAAAAATCAATCAAATAAAAAATTTCAATATGGCCACAAAAATGCAGAAATCTGATAAGTCAATGGCAGTCATGTTTTTGGAGTTGTGAATCAATCCCCCAGGCAGTTTTGGAGATTTTTGGTTTCTAAAAATTGGCCAAAGATTCACGATAGCCGCCGCCCAAATTGGCCAATCAGCTTCATTTAATCACACCTTCATCACTGTGCTATAAGGATGCTTTCTGCCTAATATAATTGAAATCGGCCCATTGTTTCTTGGAGACATTTTAAATTTCTCATTGCTTTAATATCATGGTTCTTACACATCTTTGAAATTACATGACTTTTCTTGACAAAAATTAACAGATTCTATGACCTGCAAAATTTAATACCTAATAGATTTATGTTTATGATGTAGCTACATAAATTACGATCTGAATTATTCTGCATAACGTCTGAATATTGTGTCTTGCAATAACCAAGGCAAAACCTTGTTTTGATAAACTATTGCCTTAATTTTTATTGTGTAGAGGTGACAATGGAAATTTATGCCAGCAAATTTCTTTTATCTTCCATGATTACCATTTTCCATGACTTTTCTATGACCTATGACAAAAAATGCTAATTTTCCATGACTTTCCTTAAATTGTCAAATTCCATGAATTTCCATGACCAATGCGAACGAACCCTGTAATATGTGAATTTTTTGCGATAAATGTAAATGCACAAACAGTGAAGGTGTAGGTACAAAACATGGAAATTTAAGCGCAATTCTGAAAATTTAGCCATGAATACAAGTTGTCCAAAATCAGAAATGTAAAGATTTGGACACAAAAAACAAAAATTCAAGGTCAGTGATGGCCACCGACTTGATCATCCATTAAGATTCAACTGTCAGATTTGCATTCTACCATACATGAGAGTGACTTCACCAAGCAGGGTAAGAAATTAACCCTTGTTAAATTAAAATTAATAAAGATTCGAAGAGATCATTCCATTTTACAAAGATTTAATGATTCCTACCCTAGGCTGAATCCTCTCATGTATGATATACAACAGTTCTTGAGGACAAGTTGTGCAGACTACGTTATCCAGGATGGACATTGGACAAATCAGGTTCTCTTGAAGAAAGTCGGTTCAGCTACTAGCAGAAATAATTCAGAAATAACTTAATTTAAATAGAGATCTGTCTTCCATACAAAAATATGCTATTTTATTAATTGAAGATGTCAAATTATTTGGAAAAGACTTTAACCCTCACTCACATTAGACAAAAACGGCTTCTGCAGTGGTCTTGAGAAATGTCCATTTGCAGACCAAGAGAAGACTATTTTTGAAAATTTACCAGTGGAATGACTGGCTTGATAAACGAGCCAGTCGTTCCAGTGGTAAATTTTCAAAAATAGTCTTCTCTTGGTCTGCAAACGGACATTTTCTATGATAACCGGAGCCAGTCATTCCAGTAGTAAATTTTCAAAAATAGTCTTCTCTTGGTCTGCAAATGGACATTTTCTATGAGAAAATTGGAGTTTTCTTGAACAAATCTGTGGGTTAAAGGGTTAACATCCAAGTTGTAAATTTTCAAACGTAATCATCTGCATATCAATATTATTATTCAGCAAAATTAAAATTCCTGAATACATTTGAGGGTTAAAGCTGTGTGACAAACTATGTGATAATATCTTGCCTAAAAACTTTCATTTTGATTTTCATATTTTGACACTGGCCATAGCAGATCATAATGCTTCTTGCCATGATATTAAACTAACCAGTTAATATTTATGATTAGTGTCCATTTGGCATGTTTCCCTGACCAATCTGAGGGCTATTTTTTTTAAGAATTTACCGCTGGAATGACTGGCTCGGTTAAATTAAGCCAGCCATTCAATGGTATGGTAAATATTCAAACATAGCCTTCTTGGCTTACAAATTGGCACGCCTCAAGATGTCTGCAGAGATAGATTCTACAAATAATGACCCTTAGCATGTCAATATTCTATATTTTTCTGTATCAATATCAAAGAAACTGATGTACTGTCACTGGAATGACTGGCTTGATAACCAAGCCAATCATTACAGTAGAACATTTTCAAAAATAACATCCTGGTCTGCAGTGATATTTTCTATGAAAAAATGTAAATTTTTCTGACTAAACTTGACAATTAAAAATAAATTAATAAAAAATATAAATAAATTCAACCAGTTGTGGACTTAATAGTTAACATAAATTACAGCAGCTAATAAACTTGTAAAACAACCATGTTCATAATTCTATCTCGACAAAATTTTTTGTAATTTAATGCTAATTTTATCAAATTATATTACAATTTGATGTGATATAGGTTTAATTAGGTTGTACATGTATGTTTGACAATAGAAATTGAAGATTTAACTTGGATACATATATACAGTACTCAAGTTTCAACGAAACAATGCATAACAACAAATAGTACAACAACATGTTTTTCATCATCATCCACTAATCTGATCAAATTCATATTAGTGAGTGGTAAATGCATTCAATACCCTTAAGTCTTAAAGCAGTTCCAAGGTCATGATTGAATTGTTCCGACTGGCACAACTGTTCAGCCAACTCAAACCAATCAGTCTTCAGACATATTTTCTTCTTCATCATCTTCATACTCATTCACAGAGTTTTCAGAGTCCACAATATCAGTCTCCCCCTCATCGCGATCAGCTGCCATGTCACTTTCCGCATCACTCACACCACTATTTGTCTCTGTTTCTTCTTCAACGCCTGAAGTTTCCAACATGTTTCGTAAATGAGTAATATCGTCTGCCTTTCTCGCAGCAAATTCATAATACATATTTCTCACACCTTCTGTAATAGCCATTCTCAGACGCAGCGTGTAGCGAAATGAGCGTCTATTTTCCTTGTTCGCCTTCTCGTAACGAGAAGCCATTTCGTCAAGGCGCCGATTCAACTGCACAATTTGTTCACACGCTCGCTTAAAGTTCTGTTCAGCATCTGTTAAACGGTTATACGCATCTCCAGACATTGTCCCTATCTCACGAAATGAATTAATTATGACCTATGTATAACATTAACAGAGACATTTTCCTGATTTTCTCACAATTCTGTAAATTTGTATTTGTTTTCATCGAGGACCCGTTTTCGTTAAATTGAACTCTTCACGACCTGTCAGATAGAGCATTCGTATAAGACACATATGGTATCCAAGCCTAATAGACTATATGTTAACTTCTACAAACATTAAAAATAATGTTGAATGCTTTTTTGTACATACTATTACAAATTTCTCTATCCATTGTATGCTATCAGCTGTCTTAAGAACTGGACAATACGAGTACATGCGTGCACACCATGATTGTCCTAACCCACCTATCCCCAAGTTCAGATGGGGCAAACTCGATGAGGTTATGTATATGCAAGCTCTCGTTAAGCCTGAAACCAAATCTAAAATCTGTGCTGTATTAACTGGTCATGGCATGGATAACAGCAATGAGCTAGCTCAGTCAGTTACCGATGTTATTATTGGTGCGGCAAAAATAGCGGGCATTAAACAAGCCATCAACAACCAAAAACGTACCAAAGAACCCAAAACCAAAAAGAAATGGTATGATGATGACTGTAGAGTAGTCAACAAGGAACTTAAGCAGTTATCACGCAAACTCAGGAATCATCCATTTGATCAATCTATCTTGAGTGATTTCCGACGGAAAAGGAAAAGACTCAAGAAGTTGATCGCAAATAAGAAAACTCTTTATAAACAACAAATTCTGAATCAAATGGAATCAATCCATACTAGAAACCCTAAAACCTTTTGGAAACTTTTCGACAACCTCAGAGATTTTGACCTAAAAACAACCCAATCCCCTGTTCAGATTGGGTAGAACATTTCAATAAACTGCTAAATGAAGCTCCACAAAAACCAGATAACAATTTTGATAATATTATGGATGGCTTCATTTCAGTGAACCAAAACAAGATCTTTAATGAGCTAAATTTTGCTATAACCACTGACGAAATTTCACGCTGTATCACCAAGCTAAAAAATGGCAAAGCATGTGGTTTAGACTTGATCCTCAATGAGATGCTAAAGGCAGGCCACAACTATTTTCTTCCAATCCTGCGGAAGCTATTTAACCAGATCCTCCTGTCTGGTGAATTTCCGGACATCTGGCGATGCAACCTTTTAAACCCTATCCATAAAAAGGTGACATATTTTCACCTGAGAACTATAGGGGTATTGCAATTGGAAGCAATCTCTGCACACTTTTCTGTAGTGTGTTACATCATAGGTTTGTGAAATTTTATGATATCAACAACCTTGTCCCGCAATGCCAAATTGGCTACAGGGTCAATTCACAAACGGCAGTTCATATATTGACTTTGAAATCAATCATTGACAAATACGTCAACTTGATTTCAAAACAATATGTTTTCTGTTGTTTTGTTGATTTCAAATCGGCCGTTGACACAGTTTCCAGAAGAGCCTTAATTTTTAAGCTTCTTCAATCAGAAACAGGTGGTAATTTTCTAAATATAAGTCAGAATATGTATTCTAGTGTTCAATATGCTGTGAAACTTGAGAATGTACATAGTAATTACATTTCTTCGAGTGTAGGTGTTAAACAGGGCTGTGTTCTGAGTCCTTTGTTATTCAATATTTTCATCAATGACCTTCCGGCCATCTTTGACAAGGAATGCGACCCTGTCTACTTATGCAATACTTCCATAAGTTGCTTGATGTTTGCTGAAGATCTGGCCATTGTGTCGCATAGTCCCCATGGACTACAACGAGCACTAAACCAATTAGGTGATTATTGTGACAAATGGAACCTGACCGTTAACTTATCAAAAACAAAAATTATCATCTTTAACAAGGGTGGTAAGGTCATTAAAAGATTCACATTCACTTTCAAATCATCCAGCGTTGAAATTGTGCAATCCTACTGTTACTTAGGCATTGTTTTTACCCCGTCTGGTATATTTAACAGTGCATGTGAGAGGCTCAAAGATCAGGCCCTAAAAGCACTCTTTAAACTCAAAGCGCTTAACGTAGGGGGAAACATTTTAATTGCCTTTAGACTGTTCCGTTCACTGATCATCCCAATCATTAGCTACTGTAGTGAGCTTTGGGCCCCATTCTACTTAAAGGGACTGAATGCACAGAATCTGATTAGCCTTAGTGAGAAAGTCCCAGGTGAAAAGGTTGTAATGAATTTTTACAAATACCTTCTTGGGGTCAATATGAAGTCCACAAATGCAGCGGTAAGAGGGGAGTTGGGTCAGTATCCTTTACTGGTCAGTATGTTGTCTCAATCTTCCACATATTGGCTTAGAATCCTTGAGAAACCAGCATCGTCCCTTGTTTATCAAGCATACTTTTCCTGTCACACTTTGCATGATAAAACCAGTAACTGGGCTACCTACATGAAAGACTTGTGGCATAAGTTTGATTGTGCTGGTGTTTGGGATAACCATGGTGCCAAGAAAATTAAAAAAACGGTTTCCATCCTGAGCAAATCTGTTAGATTGAATTATGCCAACAATTGGCACGACTACATCAATAGAAATACCTCAGTGACCTCTAATTCTGGCTCTAAGTTAAGGTGCTACAAATCTTTTAAGCATAGCCTTTCAATCGAAAACTATCTGTTGAGTGAAAATAGTTTTTCAAAACGAAGAAATTTCTCTAAGCTGCGTATTAGCGCACACACCCTACAAATTGAAGTAGACAGGCATAAAACTCCAAGGGTCCCACCAAATATGCGATTCTGCATGATTTGCAACCAAAACCTAGTTGAGGACGAGAAACACTTCTTAATGGACTGCCCCTACTACTGCCAAGAGAGAGACAGTTTCTTTAAGAAACTGAACTTATTCACCAGTTTCAACTCTCTAGACAATTGTAAAAAATTTGAATTTTTAATGTCATATAACAATGGTGACTGCGAAATATCGAAACTAGTCATCGAGTATGTCAACATATGCTTAACTGCTCGTGACAACTGCTTAAATCCAACTTCTGCCCCATCAATTGGCCTCAGTACCTGATCCCGTGTGCACGCATGTAACTGTTTGTAATTTAATCCTTTAGAGACGATAACGGTCAAAACCGGCCTCCTTGAAGGTCCGGAGGAATGCCCATTTGCAGACCAGAAGATTGATTTGGAAATTTACAACTGGAATGAGTGGTCCGATAACCGGACCAGTCATTCCAGTGGTAACTTTTAAATAGTAGTCTTCTCTTGGCCTGGAAACGGACATTCAAAAATCAAATACTTAAATTTTCTGGAATAAATTTAGGCGCTAAAGGGTAAATCCATCGTCCACGACCAAAAAAGTTATCTACAAACCCATTATTAATCACGTCATAATGCCTCTAACGTCACAATCATACGTACACTCACAATGGGTAGTGGATAACTGTTTAACTTCTTAACTTTTTAAGATCCGCTCAGATCTCTACTCTATGCATGTGTAGTCGGATGGCGCCGATTCTGGGCTATTGCACGGTTAATATGGCCTGGTAATGGCCTAGTGACCTGCGTTATATGGGTATATATGCTGGATTATCATAATTTGTCAACTCAGTATTCCACCCATTCTGTCTGTCCAGGCGATGGCTGAAGCATACATACTGTTCTGTGCTATGTACATAGTTTTATATATATATTAATCCATTGCTTTAAATATAATTATATCCATTATTTCTACTGTCTCGTAATGTACATTATCATTATGTATACTGTCACTGCATGTCTGGCTATATCTTTGTATCTAGAATTGTTCAATAAATAATTAATTGGTATCCCATTCGTATCTCGCGAGATAACGGTGACGTCAATGATATGCAAAACCCTAGAGATGGTGCTAAAGCTTCGCATACAGCAGAAAATACTCAAGTGTCAAACTAATTTACGGTTTGGTTTCACCTCGGGGATATCCCCTATGTATAGTGCCCTGCGGCTACAAGAGTGTAGTGCTGAGTCACGAAGCAAAAAGTTTAGTAACTGTATGTTGCCCTTCTCGATGCCAAATCAGCATTTGATGTGGTGAACCATGCGAGTCTGGTAAATAAACTCTATTTTGGCTACATGGATCCTCATCAGAGACCTCCACATGAATGCTACTACCAGAGTAAAATGGAATGAAACTTGAAACATGAAACATGAAATTCTACTGACTGTAGGCCTTATCAAGCCTCTAACGTCAGGTCTACTTCTGTGTCATAAACAGTGGTGAAGTCTGCTACAGATTCAAAATTGAAGCGCAGTGGATGGTCTTTCCATAGTTTATCAAGTCTGTTTTTGAATGTATTGATGGATGGTGCAGTGACAATGTTTTCATCTAGACTGTTCCAATGGTACGTCTGTGCACCGTAGCGGGAAAGAAAGTTTTCTTAGATTTAATCTAGCTCTGATTTTCTTGATTTTCATGCTATGACCATGCGTAACACTGTCATAAGGTTGGATACATTTGGATGTGGGCATGTCATAATGGTTGTGTAAAATTTTGTATATTTCAAGCATATCCCCACGCAGTCGTCTGAATGCCAAGGTCGGTAGATTCAATATTTGTAGGCGTTTACTGTATGGAAGGTTTTGCATGCCAGTGATAAGCTTGGTGGCTCGCCTCTGTACATTTTCTATTGCATTTATATAGGTTTTTTTTTAATATTGTGCCCATATTACATTGGCATACTCGATATGCGGTCTGACAAGGGATTTGTATAGTTGTTTAAAGCTTTCTTTGTCTATGTGGCTAAATGTTCTTCTAATCAGTCCCATAATTTGGTTAGATTTGTTTATTTTTTCATTTATATGATAATCAAAACTTAATCGTTCATCAATCACGACCCCAATATCCTTTTCAGTTGATGAAGTCACTATACTATGGTTATTTGGGTCCATTGTGTATTTGTGTGGGATTGTCCTACGGGTAGAAATACGCATACTTTTACACTTGTCAGGATGTAGCTGTAATAATGAGGTTTTTTTTGTCCATGCACGACTTAAATAGTTTGGTGTCATCTGCAAATAGGAATATATCGGATCCAGTGGTAATTGTGTCCGGGAGGTCATTAATATATATCAAAAAGAGCCGAGGACTGATCCCTGTGGTACACCACTGGTTACATCAGATGCTTTAGAGTGGGTTCCATTGATAACCACATATTGTTTTCTCCCCTTGAGAAATGGTTTCATCCAATTTAGTGGTGTTCCTAGTATGCCGTATGTAGGTAATTTTGCAAGCAGACGTTTGTGGGGAACTTTATCAAACGCCTTCATGAAGTCAAAATATAAAACAGCGACCATGCCTTTTAGTATCGAGTGTCTCCATCCATTTTTCTAGAACCACCAATAGTTAAAGGGTGGTGGACCGACCACTTACGAAGCCAAATTGTTTCTCTGATAGCCATATTGTTATATGTAAGATGCTTCATTATTGTGTCCTTGATGAACGATTCCATGACTTTGTAAACAACGGACGTAAGACTAATTGGACGGTAATTATCAGGTTTCTTTTTATTCCCCTTTTTGTAAACGGCCGTGATGTTTGCAACTGTCCACGCATCTGTCAGTTTGCCAAGACTCAAGGATTTGTTGAACAGCATGGAAAATGGGAGACTAAGCACATGGCGTAATTCATATAATGATCGAGGATGGATTTTGTCAGGAACAGGTGATTTTGAGGTTTTGAGGTTAGAAAGCTTAGTTTTCACCATTTCCGGAGTAATATGAATATCCAGGTCAGTGCAATAATTTCTAGGTGGGACTGATAGAGGTTCGCTTTCAGGTTCTGTAGTAAGTACTGATTTAAAATAATCAGCAAGTACTTTTACCTTCTCTGTGTCATCTTTAGTATATATGACATCATTAGTGCAGCTGCTTGGCAATTGTAGGTCTGGGATGCCTGACTTAACTTTAGTCTTACTTCGGACGTAATACCAGAAATTTTTCGGATTTTGTTTTACACATTTGGAGATATCTTTCTCATACAACTTTACTGATTTTCTGGTAGCCATTCGCACCTGGCTTCTTATCCGACAGTGTTCAATGTAAGTCGAGTTACTACCTGTATTCAGATATTTCTTCCAAATCCTCTTCTTCTTATTTATCTTTGCTCTGGTAATTTTGCTAAGAAGAAATGTGTATTTTTTGTTATTAATCTTTCGAACAGGTACATATTTATTTTCTGCTTGTAAACACATTTGAGAGATTCTATTCCACATATCGTTGATATCAACGGATCCATTCAGATATTGTTCCAAGTTTATGTTTATGAACTCGGTCATGGCTTGATAGTCAGCTTTGTCGTAGCACAATTTACTTTTATGGTTAGAATTTGTATTGTCACTTAGGTGGACTGTGGTTTTTTTTTTATCATAGAGTGATCACTTTTTCCTAGCGGTGCACTAATGTGTGTATCATCCACTAGATCTGGGTTATTTGTTAAGAGTAAATCCAATATTGATGGTGTAGCGGTTCCTCGCCCACGGGTTCGTGTTGTTACTAGTTGATGGAGAAAGCAGTCACGTATTGTTTCAATAAAATTAAATGTAAAATGTAGTGAGTGTGAAACGCTACTGGTTGATGAGGTTAAAGGCCATTTAATATGCGGAAGATTGAAATCGCCTAAATAATAGTGTGTATATTACTAGAACATATGGTACGTATTGTTAATATTTACATATATGTTATCATTAACCCCATTGTCATTGGAATCATCTGTTATTAATCTACCCGTTCCCTGCGTGTGTATGGTATATGCATGCACTTGATTCAGGTTAGTCATACTGATTGTTGGTAGCCACGACAACTGTTTTTGCATCTGTAAATTCATCTGATAATCTTGTGTATCTATTGGACACGCAAATATTATTTTTCTCAAAATTTATACACGTGCCATCTGGTATATTAGATTAGGTGGTTGATCTATTTACAAAATAACTATCTACAGTTAATAGTGGTAGTATGCCTGAGTTGTATTGTCCTGGCTTGGTTGTACCTGTCCTTGGTGTAAGTGTACGTATGTTGGTTTTGATGTTGTGGTCTCCTCCCAGTCAACCTCCCTTTTTGAAAATATGAGTCGTAATTGTTACTTTGTAGTTTTCATGTTGGTTCCTCTGTTGCACGTAGGATTGATTGTGGTGACTGGATATGCTAAGTGTGCTAGATAGATAGTTTGTGCTGGTTTCTGAAAGAACTATGGCCCAATTACCATTGGAGTGTACGTGATCCCAGAATAACTCCCTGTGTATTTCCCCATTAGGGTCAGAAAAGAGCTGAGAGAGAGAGAGAGAGAGAGAGAGAGAGAGAGAGAGAGAGAGAGAGAGAGAGAGAGAGAGAGAGAGAGAGAGAGAGAGAGCATGCTGTTAAATGTTGAACTCAAGTGTTTGATTGTGGTCATGTTTGTTAAGTGGACGTGACAAGAGAGATGAGATAAATATTTGGCCAGCTTTCAGATTCTATTCCCTTTATGCAAGGCGTAAGGCAAGGATGAATACTGTCAACAGACTTGTACAAGCTGTACATCAATGACCTGCTTGACACCTTAGATGCCTCAGGACATGGAGCCAGCATTGGAACTGTGCATTGTGCAGCACCAATATGTGCAGACGATGTCAGCTTAATAGCAAATAGTGAAAACAACCTGCAGATTCTGTTGAATATTTCTAGTCATTACAGTGTTAACCAATTTTATGAGCTCCAGCCAAAGAAATGTGTCATTCTCTCTGACTGTAAGAAGATTCCATTCTTCTTAGGCGATGTGGAGGTATCTTCACCAGGGATTGCATCTCACTTAGGGATGCAAAGAAGTGATCAATTTATAAATGCTCGCCCTACAGTAAATGAAAACATCAGGAAAGCCAGGCGTACTATCTACTCGCTTATGGGAGCAGGGCTTCACGGGATAAATGGCATAACACCCATGGCATGCATGCATCTGATAGAAGTCTATATCCTTCCAGTTCTGCTACATCGGATTGATGTACTTATTCTCAACAAAGCCGAAGTGAGACTCCTTGACAAGTTCGATCATAAGCTGCTGTTATAAATCCTTGGCCTTCCAGATCGTGTAGCACATCCATCTCCGTATCTTCTGCTTGGCACTCTTCCGATTGAAGCGCGTATACATCTACAGAAGCTAACGTTAGTGAGGAACATTTGTGCAGACCAAGAATCCATACTCTTCTTGGTGGCTCTGAGGCAGACTGCTATGAAAGGATATGATCAGAGTAGCTGGTTTGCTGGCACTCGTAGTATACTCGCGAAGTACGATCTCCCTTCTATCCACGTTCTTCTAGATCATCCACCGACAAAGGGAGTATGGAAGACTCTTACTAGGAAGCTGGTCAACAGGTTATGGTCAGATGAGCTCAATAGTCAGATACCGCTATACTCATCCTTACAGTATCTGAGTAACTGTTCTATAAACCTTTCATCTGCCCACATAGCAATTGAGTCGGTCACTACTGCTCCACGTGATATATGCACATTACCGGTGCAGCGGCGCTTGCTGACCAACTGCTATACCCTGCAGTGCAACAGGACTAAATATAGTCGCGATATGATAAAACCTGATTGCCCACTGTAGCAATGGATCAGAAGACCATCACCATTTCCTGACAGTTTGTCCACCTTTAGCAGTGATTCGGAACAAGTACCGGGACCTACTACAGCGTAGCCTATGCCCGATGTGTGTTGCACATACTAAGCATGTCTGGGACGATAACAGCATTCTAACTTCATTCCTTATGAATCCATCGTCACATCTATGCTTGTCAGATCGCACGTGTCAGTGTGTCTACTCAGTAGAGAGATAATTCGTCAGTACTGCTTCACGTTGAACAATTTTCGAACACTCCTGACTGCTGAAAGGAACACTTTCAATACCGAGAGTGACAGTGGTATATCTGGTATATGTCACACACAACAACAACAACAATAATAAATAAACTGTTGCATGCACGAGCTGGCCTATTAATATACTTAATACTCATTTGCGAGGTGCTCCTACTTACAGGAGGGATTTACGTAATGAACTGCACTGAACTGAACTGATCTCCTTCGATTCGAGATCGAGAAAAGTATCTCGTATGTAGCTGCTGTAATTTATGCAAAATAAATACCCACCTTCCCAAATCACACCAACTTAGAGAAATTATTTTTCATCTTAGACTTCCCTCCAAAACTCTTACCACTCGTCGGGCAGTTTATATACGAAATGACCCAAAACAGAGACATGATCCTGAATACTCCCTCCACCATGCCCATCCCAACATAAATAACGATAAGCGGCCTACAAAGGACACATTCAATATTAACTTGCACTATTTAGGCCGCACGGTTTCCATATCAGTCTCCCCCCCTAGTCTTTATGATTTAAATAGCAATATATAAATGTTTATAGTTACATAGTTATATTGAATTAATCATAGTTAAAGTATTATTAAATTTCATACATTACTCTAGCTATGTACATCACACATTTGTACTGTACATGCACTGATGATATTAAATAAAGTATAAAGTATTGAGTAGCCATTGCCGTAGTGATTTCCACTAGAATATGGTGGTAGAGAGAATTGAAACTTAAAAGGACACGAGCACTACTGTCCTCAAACCAGACAATATATCCAAAACGATATAGACAATCTACAATTATGGTCAGAACGCTGGCGTTTAAAATTCCACCCCAGAAATGCAAAGTAATGCAGATTGGAACTGGCCACCATGATTACACCTACACAATGTCCGAAGCATACAGTATTTCTGAAAGTTACCGAACTGGAAATCACAACATGTGAAAAAGACCTAGGAGTCCACTTCGATGACAAGTTAACATTCCATAAGCATGTTCAGATGACAGTCAACAAAGCTAACCAAGTAGTCGGGCTAATCAGACGCTCCTTCCGCTACCTTGATGGTGAAATCGTCAGACTACTTTTTAAGTCAAGAGTGAGACCGTTGCTCGAATATGCCAACACAATATGGAGTCCACGGCTCAAGACAGACATAACCCATATAGAAAATGTCCAGAGACTTGTACAGGCTGCATCTAACCCTAACCCTAACATCAAGTAACCAAGTTACTACCAGGACTGTATGATAAGGCATATGAGGAAAGGCTCCGCATTCTAAAACTCTCGACACTCACATATAGACGTATCCATGGTGACATGATTGAAGCATACAAGTTCCTTCACAATAAATATATAATGAAGCTACAGGGTCTGGCACCAGAAACGTCAACCAAAACATGTGGCCACAGCTAGAAGCTAAAGAAACACCATTAAAACCAGTCACTACGTGAACACATGTTTAGTAACAGGGTTGACAATAACTGGAATTCTCTAAGTGAAAATATTGTGACAGCACCCTCACTAAATTGTTTCAAGAACAGACTCGACAAGTTCTGGTCTCATTATGTGTACACAGTTGACCTCCCAGCCGTACTTACAAGCCAGACCCAACTAGAGTGTCAGCAAGAGGAAGATACAATCACTGCACCACCTCAATCCACATACAAGCCACCCCTTTACCACTAGCCCACAGCAAAATTTACATAGGCCAGGTGGGTGTGTCCTACCAACTTCAATCATTTCAACAGCCATCCTACATATCATATAGATAAAGCTTATGCACATGCAACCGGGGCAGGTGGGTATGTCCTACCATTCCAATCAGCAGCTATCGCACCGCATTGCACTGTACACATTGTATATATTGTACATCCAAACAGGCCAGGTGGGTATATCTTACCAACCTCACAGCAGTTAATACTTACATACATAGCGTATGGACACACAGCCAGGCAGGTGGGCATATCCTACCACCCTCGTCATCAGCTATGCACCAGTACTTGGCACCAGGCCAGGTGGGCTTGTCCTACCAACCTCATCAGTGTCGACCACAACTGTATATAACCACATGCAACCAGGCCAGGTGGGCGCATCTTACCAGACTCACACTTGTATACAGCCAAAGTGCACCCAAGCAAGGTAGAGGAACATGTCTTACCAGCATCTGTAAATTTTGTATATACCTCTGTACATCCAACCTGAATAGGTGGGCATGTCCTACAACCTGATTTTACCAATTACTAACCTATGTACATATGTAAATTGTACATCCACTATCCACATATGCACAACAATACGTATTTAAGTTGAGATCGGCAATAGGCCTTATTAGGGCCTCCAACGTCACAACAGATGATGATGATGATGATGATGATAATGAATATTAATTCACGTAAAACGAGATGATATAAAGCCTGTAGTAGTCTGTATGACAAGTAGTTAACAGAAAAATAGTCCCTCTGAATTTGTCGTAAAATTCAAATCTGACACATCTGTCGCACACAAAAGGAGGTCAGGAATTTGCTGACGTTGCGTGGATATTGATATCACTTGAACCACTGGGTGGATCAGGCCCATCTTAATACAGAGGTTAAGATGATACAAAAATCAACACGATCCATAGTGTTCCTTTTACATTCCACTACAGAGATGGACCGGGTCCCGATATGTCTGATCGCCGAAGTGGAGTCTGTGTAACAGTCTAGTTGTTGTGATGACATAATAAGATAGCCGGTCAATAAATTAGAGGTGTATTCTCGTAGAAGCAATGCCTCTATTTTTAGATTGGACCTATGTGTGTTTAACGCTTATCTTTGAGAATTCATTCTTATTTAATGTGTACCAAAATTATTGTTTGGATTACACAATGGAATAGCTGCTAGTTATTAAAAAAAACCGGATGTCATGTTGTTGTTGGCTTAGAGAGCAACATGGTTCAGTAAAAAATGTCAAAATAATCAGCTGCATGTAAATTAATGTCACTTTAATTTGGATAAATGTAGGCCTAAGCTAGTCCCAGGATAAAATGGGGTCCCCTAGAATCTTAAATAAACTCAGCCATTGATATTCAGATGCCTAGCAGGGATGAGTCCACTTTAAATATTAGGCATGTCGGCAATAAAATTCGTTACTATGTTGCACGTATCTATTTCTGGTAAAATGAAGGAATATTTTTCATGGTTGCATTTTATGTCAGAGTGCATGTAAATATAATGATACGGAGACAGTGTCCAGAGTGAATGGTTTATTTATATTCAGCAGCTTTCACGGAAAATAGTATGATTCCCGATTCGAGTCCACCACAAAATAAACAGTCTATTTTCGTGGTATTGTGAATGAGACAAAAACCTCTTACTATTAGCCATCCAATAAACTGGATTTCTGGTTAAAACTGGTTTTATAATGATCACTGCCGCCAGTTTCACTTTTTCCAAAACCGCACAGCCCTAGGTCCAGCGATATAGTATTAAAGTCAGACTACTGACCGGAAGGTACCTGGTCCAAGCTTATCTCCACAGATTTCAGCTAAATCAAGTAGATGCAACATTCCCACTCTGGCAATTAGACTGAAGATTACTATCATATGCTACTAAAGTGAATCCACAGCGTCCTCTTTAATCACAACGTTAAATATTTCCTGGAGCTCAAGTCATTTATTGCAGTGAGACTCTACCTTGAGATACTCAAGCATTGGTTCAAAATTACTCACACAACTCATTGTCGACTGTACAGCCCTAACAGATTGTGGTTTGATACCAGACGACATAAACATCTGCCAAAATATAGAAACCATAGAACGTAAACTATGCTACAGTATTCAAGTTGGTAGAACTTACATACTCAACAGCATAAAACGTAGGAATAAACCATCATAACAAAACAGAAACCATACCATAATTGATGTTCAGAAACCAACCATGTACAGTTAATTTACTTCTCATGAATTGTCATGAACTTTATTCCTGGTGATGGGATATGTGCATGCATGATAATGTGACATGAAAATTGAAGATTATTTACCGCTTTTACATGGGTGCTCCAATCTAGTGGAGGAATACATGGAAGCAGAACAGAACATAACATTACCAATTGGCTGGTCCGTGCGTTAACTAATCGATACCTATAGTCATTGTGTACATAATCACATTCTTCTTGAAGTATATTCGGTTATTAATATTGTGACGACTCCATATTCCGGATGAGTTCTCTAGACGTAATAGGTTCCAGATACCTTCCCTGTATTCATGGGGATGAACTCATCAAGGCTGGATTCCCTACAAGAAGAAGAAGAAGAAGAAGAAGAAGAAGAAGAAGAAGAAGAAGAAGAAGCTGGATTATTTCATGGCATCTCACATCATACAGGGAGCAAGTTTCAAAGGGGACGTTATAGAGATGGACCCATGCAACACATCTGATCGTACAGCAATTACTCTTAACCTAAAACCACTACGTGATGCATCCCCATGTAAGAGCGCAAATTAAGCTAATCCTAAAAATCTATCTATAGTCAAGATACCATGGCAAAAAATACAGCAATTCTATAAAGCACAGATCGGGAGGCAACTTTTCCCTTATAGACCACCAATAAGTGCATTGGACATTAGAAATTGAGCTCCTGTGCCTTATTTGTATACTCACAAATACGGCTGATGATCTCTGCTGCTCAGAAGAGTAAGAAGTCATTTTATGAGTTGAAATATGCAGGAAAACAAATGCATAAAAATAACCTAAAAGCTATCGAGCAAAAAGCAGGCAAAAGAGACACTCAGAAAGGATCAAACGATACAGAATGCAAGCATAAGGGAGACTCTACAATAAGATCATGTGCACACATAAAGATGACTCTGTAGCATTCCACAAATTAATTAGTAGGAGCAGTACGCATAGCATCACGTCATAGCTGATAGTAAAAGAACTGACTCACACTGGCGAAAGCATTCTAGGGGAGTGGGTACAGATCACTTCAAGGGCCTGGCCGCACAGCTAATGGATGAGAACTTTCACCCTGAGGACAAAGAATTGGCTAAACTAAATTAGAGCGACTGCTGCTTGGGAATTTTAATGCTGACAATAGCGATGGACTCACTCACACCTTTCTCAATGGACGAAGTCCAATAAGCCATTAACTCATTGAACAAAAAGAAAGCAGCTGATATCGATTCTACTACAGCAGAACATATTATCATCGACAGGGAAACAGTGAAAGTCTTCTTGCACAGGCTTCTCAACGCTATTGTATGTAATGGTCAGACATCACATTCTCTAAAATAGGGCTTCATTATCCCAATTGTTAAAGAGGGGAAACATGCAAGTAATCCAAATAACTATCAGAGGCATCACTATCCTACCGTTAATTAACAATAAGTACTAGAGAAGCTAATATTAGAGTGGCTTAAAACTATCACTATCCCAAAGCAGCAGAAGATGCAGAAAGGCTTCACCGAGAACTGCTGTTCAACAATGGCAGTACTGTTACTCTCGGAAACTATTCATGACTCACAAGATGCAAAATCTACTTTATACATTACACTTCTGGATGCACAAAACGCATTCAGTGTAGTGTGGTACATCAAATTGTCGACTTCACTCCATGATCATAGTGTTGATGGTGAGCTGTGGAACATCATAGCAGACCAGTATAAAGAGCAGACATCATACATGAAGTGGTGTAGCCAACTAGGCGAACCCTTCAACCTAAATAAGGGGACAAGGCAGGGTAGCTCATTATCAGCCAAGCTCTTCAAGATCTACACAAATAACACACTAACAGCCATTAAAGACTATGGACTAGGATACAGCATTGGACATGGCACATTAGTAGTACAACATGCGTTGATGACATAGCTTAAATTAGTGAAGACTGCTGTGCCATTGACGCAATGGTTTAATATTGTGGAGACGTGTGTCAACCAACAAAGACAAAGAAATCAATGCAAGCAAGAGGCTCCAATCATTCTCAACGCGAGCACAATGAGTAACCCAATTCCCCCCCCCCTACACGCTCCCCCCCCCCCCCACCACCATCAATGGGGAGGAAGTGCCCCAGCTGCAAGCAGCTGTCCACCGAGGAATACCCAAAAATGCAGAAAACAATGTTAACATCTACGCCAATATGAACACAGCAAGAAGCACAGACGACTATTAGGCGTGATTACGATTCTCATACAATTCTGCACCTGTAGCCAATTGGTGCCCAGCTCTTTTGTTAATCTTACGCCGACAACTATTAGGCATGTTTTTACGACCAGATTCGGCCTCTTGCTAAATTCTTGCCATTAACTTTTTTAATTATATTATTGTCTCAACTTATTATATCATATATATTGTACATCACATTCACCGTTTAATATAACACACCAACAATAGTGCATTAACATTAGAAATCCTATATACCAACACTTCACACTAGGAAACCCTTATTGTGTCTAAACCAAGGCGGGCTGTTGCTGTAATAAAAAGTGGCTAATTATTGTAAAACTCGCTTCAGGTGCCACCAAACTCTAGTTGCACACCTGCAAAAGAGTCTAAAAAGGCCCACAAAAGATGTCAAAAAGGCCAACAGCAAGGGTCTCTATTTGTGACTAACTCTGGCCTATCTTCGGCTGATACTTATTTTATATATCTATTAAGTCCTTCCTTCAGTGCGGTTGCACCGTCATGGAAATCACTTAGGTTGCTCGGCGGATTCAATCTTGACGGAGACGCATCACACTTCCCTCAGTATCTTAAGTGATACATTAATAGGATAGAAACCTAACACTAAAGAAGGAATTCACTGCAAAATAATAATAAATAACTATCTGCCCAGCTGGGAATCTCGGGCACTTCAATATAAACCTAACACAGAGTAAACGTTAACTTCCACGGATCAGGTGTATATGACTTGATTTCGCTCGGCAGATCAAATCTCTGGTGACTTAGAAGGGTTGAGTGGGCCCTCCACACTTTCTAAGTCTCAAAGTCATCCTTGGGCTGCTAAGTGTTTATTCGACCAAGCCAGGCTGATTCTACAACTTAGGAATCTACTCGATATGGACTCATGGAGGTGTGTCTAAAGGACAAGCGTCCAAGAAACGGGATGTAACTAGACAAGACAAGACAAGACACTTAGGTACACAATAACCAATCCCTATGGTACGGAATAACTAATACTGGGTACGAATTCACTAATTTTGTGGTGCCGACCGCATTCTGCGGTATGGAATAATTATTGCATTCACAATTTTAGAATGGGTAAAAATGAGAAAATGTTATGATCGATCATTAAATGATTATTGGTTAGTATGCAAAACCAATAATGGATCACAAAAATAGTACCAATTCCCAACACTATATATAACCCATGTACTTCACTGGAATCGCTTGTCGCCTTAATAATCTATCTAATCCCCTCATATATGAAATATCTCCATTGCAGTCTCAAAACAAGCATACAGTAGTATCCATTACAAACCCATTACAATGAAATAACCCCCTGAAATGCAGATTTATGATGAGACCATATCAGAGTAATGATCAGATCATCAGAGTAATTATATGCCGAAATAACATCTTGGCCCTTACCACTCTGATGCCAATATTCTATTTTTGTATGGTGCCAGTGGCAAAGAAGCTGGTGTAAACGGTTTTGGCGAACAATGTTTATGTCTACGACAGCACCATCTTTCACCGGATTTGGTTAAAAATGAACGCCAGTTTATCTTTCAACTTAATTTGAAAATTTAAAAAATTTACACCAGAGTGGTATGAGTTAAGTGTTATAGTTTACTTATAAAATATTCTGCACCGATTAATGCATTCCTAAAACCTGCTTACCTCTTATAACACTTACACTTTATTTTAGAATTTAATTAAATTTATAATTTAATTTTTTAATTTAGTGCTATCTACTGAGTGTATCGAATGCATAATGCTTAGTCCTCTAGTGGTCAGTTTTTGTTTGAAAAAAAATGTGTCAAAATATTGCTTATTGAATGTACATTTGTGGATGAGGGGATGATTGTTTATGAGAAAGTACCACTGGAATGGCTGACTCAGCTATAAAGCCAGCCGTTCCAGTGATAACTCTTCAGGGATCATCCGCCAATAGCGCCAGATCAAATTAGTTTCAGGATATTCAACGGAATATTTGCTGTCCTGCATGCACTGGTATCTGTCAGCCTCATTTACAGCATAAACTAGTAGCTCCTTGTCCCATATTATGACCTTAAAATTGTCTGCTTGATATTGTTCCACTTCTATGACATCATGATTCATGTCAATACCTGTAATTGAAAAACCTGTATGTATTTACTTTTAGATGATGCAATATAGCACATTATTTAGTGTAAATACATGTAAAGCTGCAATATAATGAGGAACAAACTTACATGTACTACGCAAGTATCTGCTACCAATGTGAATACTGTAGCACCGACCGACCAGACGGGTACTGACCATCCCAGCAAAGCTGGGTACGGAACGGCCACTTCGGATTCGCCTCAAGCATGCCTCCCTGGGTAGGATAGTACGCGTACATAAGCCCTATGAGAGAGGTTTTCGTTAGAATCGGCTAAGTACGATAAAGCGCGTGGTGTGCATGCGCTCGTCAGAGCTTCCCTGACAACACGTCACAGAATTAAAAGTGAGTGCATGCCTATAGTGTACGGAGTGGGTACTCGTAAAAACCTTTAATTGTTCCGTTCTCGTTGTTCTTGGTACCGATCAGGACCAGAACAAGAGGCCTAACGGCTTGTTGCTCACCTGCAACATTAGCATTTGAAATACTGGGTAGTTCATATCTCATGAAAATATATTTCGTGAAACTTCTACAGGATGACAGATAGATTCTATGTTTTAATACGGAATAATCTTCGAAATAAGATCTTAATAAATCTACAATTTGACCGAAGAATCATGTTTGTACTCCAATTTTGAATCCAAATATTTTACAATTTTTCAAGAACTCTATTGAATAAATCTGGCAACCTTTTTCAAGAATTAAAGCGCATAACTGCAGCTGTATTTTAGCCAAAATGAATGCCAGTCAATGTCTCATCTCTCATGTTCAAAATATGAAGTGAATCGTCAAGTTTTTGAGTGGAAACAGAATTACACGCATGAAAACTATTTCTATAATCCCTGCCGATAACGATTTAGAGTAAAATGTCATGACTTGATAATTCCAATTATAGTGTTCACTAGGTATATAAATTTGATAATAAACTGAATTTATAACTTTGATAGGTGCCAATTTTTTTATCTGATTTGGCAAAAAATGTTAATGGAATAACAAAATTAACATTCTTAGATAAATGTCTGTGTCGACTCGTATGACAGTCATGTTCTTTGGCATGTTTGGATATTAATGGCAATGCCATGGTGTTAGGGTCAACTGAATTTCATGCTCATCCACGGGCAATTTTATGTTGGTAAGAGATGATGGACACATGAAGTACAGTTGAATAAGACTAATTCTGGAATGATGGTTCGGATGAAGCATATGAAATGTGACATAGAGGTGGCACTATGCTAAGTTGTACTTACTATACAACAACAGATGACATCGCTAAGCTACAGACAACATTTACTTTTAAGTAATTACTGACCGTGGATTACAAATTCTAACTGATATCATGATGCATGTCATTGTAAAATCTTGTCATTCCGTCTCCATTACCTCTCACTATGTGCATGCTGTGAGTAAAGGGTTAACAAACGTGAACAAGAATATTGTATAACATGTAACGTTATGTAATAGTAGAATTTTATGCAACACAACATTACAATGACATTAGTGACAGAAATAAATGTGTGGAAATCTTGAAAAGCACTTCTCAAACGTGGTCACTAGATCAACTTAGTCAATGAATTACTGGTAAAAACATGAGAGTTCAACTTGTCATATGCTTTTTGGATTTAAAATAAGGCGCTTCATTAAGACATCTGGTCGGAAGATTACTAGCATTAAATAACGAACATAAGTTGGACTCATATTAGTACCAATTCAACGTTATTAAAATGCAATTTTTTCATGTCTACAATTAGCTATTTAAGAGACACTATCTTCATTACCTACTGCATGTGGTAAGCAACGGGTTAACAAACATGAACAATAATACTGTATATATGGTACCTATGTGTAATTGTAGAACTTTATGTAACTAAGAATTATTAGCATCATATAAAAATTTATGATTACAGAAACTATTTTTAAAACCTAGAACATCGCTTCTAAAACGATATGCATCACAGGACTGCACTAGACTACATAGTCCATGAACTACAAAAAGAACACTTCAACCTGTCAAGAAAGATCATCTGCCTTTTGGGTTTAAAAGTTCTTTCATTAACCCTTTAAGACTCGAGACGTCAAAACGGCTTCTGCAGGGGTCTTGGAAAATGTCCATTTGCAGACCAAGAAGACTATTTTTGAAAAAGCAATACAAGAATGACTGACTCGATAATCAAGCCAGGCATTCCAGTGATAAATTAAAAAAAATAGTCTTCTGTAGGTTTGCAAATGGACATTTTTTATGAGAAAACTGAAATTTTATTAAACAAAGTTAAGGGTTAACGGTTTAAGACATTTCGTCGGAATATTACCATTAATATGTGGCTCAATCTTGTATACTTACACGGTTTTATTTGGGCAAATTAATAGTTGCACAGTTTAGCCAATGAGAACTCACTTTAAAATGATAGGCAAATTAAAACTTGCTGTCTAACATTCAATGTAGATGGAAGAGTTCGCCAAGAACGAATCAGTTGAAATGATGTATTAGATATTTCCGATAATTTGATTGGTCAAATCAGGATATCCCATTTATGACGTACATGACGTAGTCACATACATTATGAGATAACTTTCTTTTAAGACTGTAAAAAAGTTGAACTTTGATACAGGTTTAGAGACAAAACTTGTGACATTGAACTTTTTATGCAAAAAACCTCAGAAGTGTCTGCTATGGAGATAGTTTGCTTGTCTCATTTCGACAAAGGTTTTCTAGGCTAGTAAACTACAAACCGATGACGAAAAACATAGGCCTACAATTCTGAGTTGACCGTGAATTTTACTGAAACATAATTAAGCTCCTTTATGACAAAGTTATTGTGGTAATTGTAAACTAAGAGTTTTAGTGACGCTGATAAAGTACCAAAACAAGTCAACAATTTGCATAGAATAAAACATGCAACTGTGGTCCATGTAGTATCCGTGCATCACGAATGATACCCCGCCTTAGAGTGAAAAACCAAGAATCAAGAGCATCGTCGGCGTGGAGACCGACGCATCTGGAGGACTGGCTGGAAGTGCGGGTCTTGATGAGTGAACCGGAACACCGACGGAAGATACAGCACATCACCATGGTTCCAAAAGGCTTTCAGCTCACCCGCACCGGAAAGCAGTTCTCGGACTTTCCACATTGCGGAATTTTGGATGCTCCCGGATGGCCATCCGGGAGCAAAATAATTAAAGTTATGGTTCCCGTTTCCAGACTTGTGTAGCTCGTGGGGTAGTGTCAGGCCATTCCGGTGTATCATGTCGACTCGTCGCGCCGCAAGTGCACGACGAATGATGATGCTGGTTAGCATCTGGTCTCGGGGTAACAGATCCTGTACGAGACTGCCCTATGGGTAACAAAAACCAGCTCCTAAGGCCGGTGGAACTCAATCGTTCCGGTGGGCCATGTGACCATTGTCGCGAACATTAAACACAACTGTCTCATCCCAAGAATTTGTGTCACCAGTGTGCCTGTCCATAGCAATTTCGTGATCTATGGACTTACAAGATTTGATTTGGTGACCTAAAATATACGTCTGTACAATGATTTTACCTAAACAGACTATCGAGTATGCTAGATAAAACTAAATAAGAGCATACGAAAATACAAGACATAGAGACAGCCAGATGAACTTTTAAACATGGGGCTCCCGGAGGTACCACACAGACTCATAGGTCCACAGAGGTATCCCCACAAGGGAGGCTCCCGTACACGAGACTTAGCTAATTAACTTAATATAAGTTATCATACCTCTAAGCTGAAAGAAAGAAGATTATCTCGGACGAAAAGTTATGTGCCTCACGCGGGCACTACTCCTAGTGCTAATTTGGGTGAGGAGTATTATCCTCGCGTGGACCGTCGTTGCTGAATCCTTGCGAGAGGTAAGTGCCTCGTGTGGGCCCCCGTCTCAGGAAGGTGCGACCACTGCTTAAAGCGGGAGAAGAGTAGTAGGCAAAAATGGGCTCACTCTAATATTTCAACCAAAAATGCTTGAAAAAGAAAAGACCATACCTAGTGAGATTATGACTATAGGGTTGGGTGCGGTTTTACGTGAAGACGGGACAAATGATTCCCGAAGGATTCCCACGTCACCGTCTTATGTGATTCTTAGTATGCTGAATTAGTAGTCGCCTCTTAATTTATGGTGGCCTGCTTTGCTTAATTAGCTTTTAGGTTTTAAGAACAAGAACTAATTTAGGCCGCAAATGGCTGGTATCTACCTAGCTATTAGACACTGTAATTAAGAACCGATGCCCCAAGACATCAATACTGAAGACAGCGCTCATACATGTTACTTAGTAAGATCTCCGAACTGGGTAAGAATCCGAACATCTCACTCCATAACCACATAAAACGTTACAGGACACAGGTTACTTTTCACAATTATTAGGCAATTGTTCTACTGCTATGGCGGGGGTTAGAAAGACGAATACCCACCGTAAATGTCCTTCCCGTAAGGGCGTGGCAGATCTAAATATCATGCCTAGACATTCTTATGGAATTCGGTGGGGATCGCATCTCGCCCGTTACCGGGTCCTATGGAACTAATTGTTTAACCTGTCGTTAAGTTTATATACAAGTTGCCAAGTTTTGCACCTGAGGATTGTTCAGCAAATAAAATGATAATTAAGATATGTTTTCACAGTGCTATCCTACATTGGCAAAAGTGCTAACTACTAAGTATCCGAAGATACGGAGGGAATGTATGTGATACCACACCCTGGCCATCACCGCTCGGAACCCCCAACAGTTTCCTAGGGTCAGATCAGCCCATGGTGCGGATAGGGACATCCAAACAATTAAGAAGCCATACAGCTGAGTGGAACCTGAAGAGAGACAAAATCTTAGAGTCATGAGTCTTACCGGAGTGTGGGGCTAGATTATCGCACTGCAGGAAGAGAAGAGTATACTACAGATTTCTTAACGAAGAAAGTGTCTCTAATCATATTAAACCTATCCTATCGAGCTGAATTGAAATGGTTTAGTCGGTAGCATGCCGGGCTAAACAAAGTTATAGCATGGAAAGCGACCTCAGTGAAAAATTGTTGGTGGCGGGAGAAAGTGTTGCATATATAAGTGTTGCTGTATAGTGTTTCCTACGTGCACTGCAGTCCTATATTTTCTACAAATAAACAAAACATATGAACCG
Source organism: Chaetoderma sp. LZ-2023a (assembly GCA_034401795.1). Lineage (NCBI taxonomy): Eukaryota > Metazoa > Mollusca > Caudofoveata > Chaetodermatida > Chaetodermatidae > Chaetoderma > Chaetoderma sp. LZ-2023a. The sequence continues at coordinate 68,742,640 of CM067369.1, read as the reverse complement.
ATGGCCACTGGCCATATATATATATATATATATATATATATATATATATATATATATATATATATATATATATATATATAATATCAAATGATCAGAATTATATATCTTAGTACAGGTTAACGAACCTACTACGGTGCGGTTAGTGAAAACACCTTACAGAAAATGAGAATAACTATAAACATGTACAGAAATTATAACTAGCGGTCCTAAGAGCGGTATGGTACCTTTTAGTCATCTGGACCATTTACGGATCCAATATAATTAAAAGAGCACATTTAGCGGAATAATTAAAATGTTAAGTATAGTTACTTGAATCCCCTGTTTAAGATTATATGCTCGGCCTCAACGTGGCGCAGGGGTGCAACCCACTGGGTGTCAATCCAGACATTTGGAGGGGCTAACCAGAGAATTATGCACAACGCAAATGAATGACACTTGGAAATCTAATCAACCGAAATGGTGCTCGCCCTGTGAGGATCCGCCAGGCAGGTGCAGCACCGAAGGAGCCCACCCTCAGCGACTCGTCTTGTGGAGCCAGGGACGAGGATGGAGAGCTACTGGCCAACCGAAAGAGACGACCAAACCTAAAGAGAACCCCAGTGTCAACATCATGCACTGGAACGCAGAAGGGGTTACCAACAAGAAATCAGAGCTCGAACAGTTCCTGTACGAAAACAACAGTGATATCTGCTGCATCCAAGAGACACACCTGCAAGAAGGAAAACCATTTAAGATCAGAGGTTACCAGATTTGCCGATGTGATCGAAGAGAAAGAAAGAAAGGCGGAGTGATCACCTTGGTCCGAAACAGCGTAAACGCCAGTCAGATCAAAACCTTTATGGAAGAGGCAGAATATATCAAGATCACGGTAACAACCAGCAACTCTGTGATTGACATTGTCAATTATTACTGCCCTAATGACAAGAATCTCTCACGTGACACAATCCAGGTCCCGGACTGCCACTTCCTCATTGCGGGAGACTTTAATAGCCAGTCTCAGAGCTGGGGATACAGAACACTTGATAAACGAGGAGAAGACATTGAAGCATGGCAAGATGAAAAGCTCCTTTTACTTGTCAACGATCCCACAGATCCGCCTACCTTCTACTCGCACCGGTGGCACTCGACAACAACGCCGGACTTGGCATTTTGTACAGAAGACATTCACAGAAACCTCAGTAGAGTGGTCGGATCGCAGTTAGGAGGAAGCGACCACCGCCCAGTCCTCCTCTCTATTTCTGGAAGTATTTCAACAAGTTCACCTCAACATCCAAGGTGGAACTACAAAAAGGCAAATTGGAGTCTGTTCGGCATTTGTTCCAATGAGTTTACCCAAAATATAGCAGTAGAAGGGAGAAACATCAACAATGCGGTGAAGGAATTTAATTCAAGTATCCTCAAAGCTGCCAACGAAGCGATTCCTCGAGGGTTCAGGAAAAAATACCGCCCCTACTGGACAACAGAACCACAAGCAGCACATGATAAACTAGACAAGGCCAGAGAAGATGCAAAGGGTAATCCCTGTCATGAAAACCACTTCACACTACAACAAACTAAAGCCAGGTATCTAAAGACCAAGCTGGAGGCCAAAAGAAGAAGCTGGAGGGAAAAGACGGCAGGGTTTAATTTAGAGAGAGACACAACAAAGCTATGGAGACTGACTAAAGCACTGAATGGTGAGGGTGTCGTGGGGGAGAAGATTACTCTTGAAGAAGATGGAAAACACTGTCAGGAAAGATGGCTGCAGATGCCTTTGCGAAAGAATATGCAAAAGAAAGCAACATTTCTATACCACGAATGCGTCAAAAAGAGGTTAGAAAAGAGCAAAAGGAAAGAACAGACACCAACACTCACGATGCAATGAAAGTTGACATTAGTTTAACAGAACTGAAGAAGTCTATCCGCCAATTGAAGAAGAAGAAATCTCCCGGGCCAGATGGCATTACGAATGAAATGATCCAACACCTTGGTAATGCATCTCTCCGCAAGTTGCTAGATATCTTTAATCTCAGTTGGACCAATGGAGAGGTTCCTCAGTGCTGGAAGGAAGCCAGAATGACTCCTATTCTGAAAAAAATGGAAGAACAAGACGAAAGTGCTGAGCTACCGTCCTATCAGTCTTACAAGCTGCATATGCAAGACCATGGAGCGCATCGTCAACCAGCGGTTGCAGTGGTACCTGGAGTCGGAGAACACTATAGTTTCAGAACAGGCTGGCTTCAGAAGATACAGGAGCACAGAAGATCAAACAACACATCTTGCACAGGTAATAGAGGACACTTTTCAAGCCAAGAAGGTGATGCTAGCTGCCTTTATCGATCTGCAGAAGGCATTTGACAAGGTGTGGAAGGATGGCCTCCTCGTGAAGCTCCGGCGCACAGGCATCGGTGGCAACATAATCCGATGGACCAAGTCATACCCACACAATCGTAGAGCTAGGGTTCTGGTGGATGGACAATCTGGACAGAATGTATTGCTGAGACAAGGGGTACCACAAGGCGGAGTATTATCACCAACTCCGTTCATACTTAAAAGATCAAGTTTTGTGAAAGAGACAAAAGCACTTCAAAGGAATCACCAAGAAATGTTGCCAGCACAAATAGAAGACCCAAACCACACCCTTGATCCTCCACCCTGGGAAAACAAACTAGAGAGCATAGCTATTCGTACCACAGTACCTCATCTCACAACCAAAGATGAACACAGTGATGTGAGCAAGAAGGCCCTGACCCTAGCCATGCCGGAAGAAATGTACCCTCAGGAGACATGGATAAGGATCTACACAGATGGATCAGCCAAAGATGCAATTAGGAGTGGAGGTGCCGGACTGCACATACAGTATCCAAACGGACAATATGAGTCAGCTGCAATACCGACAGGCAAACACTTCACAAACTACAGAGCTGAAGTCGAAGCACTGGTCCATGCAGCTAATACCATCAGCAGAACAGCAGACCCTATTGCACAGATTGTCTTTTTATCTGATGCCCGCTCCGTCCTTGAGGCTATCACCAAAGGTAAGCTGCCACAACTTGATGAAGCACTACAAACCATCAAATGCCTTCGGATAGCATTGCAGTTGATCCCCTCACACTGTGGAGTCCAAGGAAATGAGGAAGCAGACAAGATGGCAAAGGTGGGTGCAGAAGGGAATCAGACAGAAAACATAGTTACACATACAGAGATGAAGACTATCATCAAGTCACTCTATAGAACACCTCAATCAGAAGATGCCTACCATCATCTCTCGAAGCCAGAGCAAGTGACCATTTTTCGTCTCAGAACTGGGCATAACAGACTAAACCAACACATGTACAGGCGGTTCCACCTTACGACATCACCTGCTTGTCCTTGTGGGGAAGCAGAACAGACCACAGAGCACATACTTCAATGTTGCAGTGCATATCAGCTGCTGAGAGAAGAGATCTGGCCTTTGTCAACCTCTTTTCTTGAAAAGCTGTATGGGCCTGTGGAAGAACTGCAGAAAACCACAGATTTCATCTTGAGAACGCTCTCCAAGTGTGATACCAGCGATCGAAAGGAAGAAGAAGAAGAAGTTACTTGAATACTCGGTAGCCATTCTTAAGTTAGGCTATTGTGTTACTGAAATTGATACGTCATCCCTTTAGTTGACGCGAGTTGATGCATTCTCTGGAAGCTGGAACGTTCCCGCAGGTTGGTTCCTGCAAACAGGATACCCACAAGAAGTTCATGGCGGGAGCACATCGCTCAGGACTGTAAGCACAATGGAATGTCTAACGAGTAGTCTGTAAGAGATACAATAGCATTACTGCTGTGAAGAAAGTTCCCGTACACCGATGGCAAGGATGGAAGTTGTCAATAACCCGATCACAAGCGGGGGTTGTTGGATGCAGATGAAGATAGAAAACAAAGCATAATGTGCTGGGTATGTCAGCCAGCTCTGAAGACGCACCGGGCAAAGTTTACTTGCTGCGGTCGAAAGTTAGAAGACCCTGCACGACATTAGTGCGGAGGCAGCTGAAATACAACTTTTTTTCATGGCCGGCAGATCCGGCGAGTCATCCATCAAAGAACATCACTGTCTCTACATCTGTAGAATCACATATTCAGGCCACAAAGGCCTTACCGCAAGTTTGTGTTCCGAAGTAGATATTGATACGCGTGAACGATAATTAGAAAGTTCCAAATTGCTCCCGCAAGTAGGGAGTTACAAAATTGTTTTAGTGCGGTGGGTTGGATACTGCTAGCTACGGGAGAAAAACCGAAAGAAAGCAAGGTAATCTGAGTATCATTTTTCGATAGTAGCTGGTACAGGTCCTACCTGTTCGGCCCCTGGCTGAGGATGCTCCCGATCTCTGGATCTTGTAGCTCGCCGGGTAGTGTCGGGCCGTTCCAATGTCTCATTTCAACTCGCCGCGCCGTAAGTGCATGACGAGTGATGATGCTGGTTAGCATCCGGTCACGGGGTGACGGACCTTGAACGAGACTGATATCGTGTAGGTTCTTTTGACTTTCGACCGCAGCAAGTGAAATCTGCTCGGTGCGTCTTCAGAGCTGGCTGACGTACCCAGCACCATGAAGCTTTGTTTTGTATCGTCGTTTGCCTCTGACAAACCCCGCTTGTGATCGGGTTGTTTACACCTTCCATCCATGCCATCGGTGTATGGGAACTTTCTTCACCACGTAGTACTATCGTATCTTTTACAGACTGCTTGTTAGACATTCTATTAGGCCTACAGCACTGAGTGATGCACTCCCGCCATGAGTATTCTTGCAGGAGTCTTGTTTGCGGAAAACAGCTTGCGGGAACCAACCTGCGGGAACTTTCCAGCTTCCGGAGAGCACATCATTCCACGTCGACTACGGATTGATGTATCAATTTCAGTAACACGATAGCCTAACTTGAGAATGATTACCGATTATTCAAGTAACTATGCTTCACAGTTTAATTATTTCTCTATATAGGTTTTGTTAATTATATTATCCATAAGAACGGTTCCGATGACTAAAGGAACCATAATGGTCTTAGGACCGCTAGTCATAATTACTGTATTTGTTGATAATTATTCTCATTTTCCTCAATGTGTTGCTAACCGCACTGTAATAAGTTCGTTAACCTGTACTGATATATATATATATATATATATATATATATAAATATATCTTGATCATTTGACACTGTATTGATTGTTCTGGTTATATATATGGCCAGTAGCCACCCGTTCATATGTTTTGTTTATTCATAGAAAATATAGGACTACAGTGCACGTAGGAAACACTATACAGCAACACTTATATATGCAGCACTTTCTCCCGCCACCAACAATTTTTCACTGAGGTCGCTGTCCGTGCTATAACTCTGTTTCGCCTGGCATGCTACCAACTAAACCTTTTCTATTCAGCTCGATAGGATAGGTTCAAAATGATTAGAGACACTTTCTTCATCACATACTGTGTAATATATTCTTCTCTTCCGGCAGTGCGAAAATCTAGCCCCGCACTCCGGTAAGACTCATAACTCCAAGATTTTGTCTCTCTTCATATTCCTCTTAGTCTTGTGGGTTCTTAATTGTTTGGACGTCCCTATCCGCACCATGGGCTGATCCGACTCTGGGAAAGTCTTGGGGTTTCCGAGCGGTGATGTCTAGGGTGCGGTATCACATACACATTCCCGTTTAACTTCGGATACTTAGTAGATAGTACTTTAAGCCAATGTAGGAAAGCACTGCGAAAACACATGTATTAATTATTATTTTATTTACTGACAACCCTCCCGCACCGCAGTGCAAAACTGGCAACTTGTATATAAACCTAACGACAGGTTAAAAGGTTAGTTCCATAGGACACGGTGACGGTCGAGATACGTATTCTCACCGAATTCTGTTAAAATGTCTGGGCCTGATATTTAGATCTGCCACGCCCTTACGGGAAGGACATTTATGGTGTGAATCCGTCCCTCTTACCCCCCCCCCACCATAACGATAGGAGATATGGCCTAATAATGCTTTCGTGAAATGTAAACCATGTCTTGTAATATTTCATGTGGTTGCAAAGCGGAATGTCCGGATTATCACCCAGTTCGGAGATCCCACTAAGTAACATGTATGAGCGCTGTCTACAGTATTGATGTCCTCGGGCATCTGTTCTCCGTGACAGCTGTGTCTAATAGCTAGGTAAATATCAGCCGGTTGCGGCCTAAACTAATTCTTGTTTTGAAAACAACTAAAAGGAATTAAGCAAAGCAGAAGGTCCGCAGAAATAAAGCGGCAACTACCAACTCAGCATATTAGGAATCACATAAGACGGGGATGAAGGAATCCATCGGGAATCTTCCGTTCCGGCTTCACATAAAACAGTACGCACCCCTATAGTCATAATCTCACTAGGTATGGTCTTTTCTTTCTACAGCATTTTTGTTTGAAATATTAGAGTGGGCCTATTTTTGCCTACTATTCCTCTCCCGCTTAAAGCCATGGCAACACCTTCCCGAAACGGAGGCCCGCGTGAGGCACTTGCCTCTCGTAAGGATTCAGCGACGACGGTCCACGCCAGGATAATACTCCTCATCCAAACTAGCACTAGGAGTAGTGCCTGCATGAGGCACATCACTTTTTCATCTGAGATAGCCTTCTTCCTTTCAGCTTAGAGGTATAATAACTTATATTAAGTTAAAGAGCTATGTCTCGTGTACGGGAGCCGTCCTTGCGGGGATATGTCTGTGGACCTACGAGTCTGTGTGGTACCTCCGGGAGCCCCATGTTTAAAAGTTCATCTACCTGCCTCTATGTCTTGTATTTTCGTATGCTCTTATTGTAGTTTTATCTAGCATATTTTTCAATTAGTTAGGTAAACTCATTGTATTGACTTATATTTTTATCAAATCAAATCTTGTAAGTCCATAGATCACGAAATTGCTATGGACAGGCATACTGGTGACACGAACTCTTGGGATGAGACCATTGCGTTTAATAGTGTCAACTTCGATGGTTAAAACTCACTTTTTAGAAGACGTCACCAGTTTCCGTGATTGTTTACATTAGCAACGCTAAAGATCTCTGCTGTATCATACAATCCAGCCAATATAATTTTATTCTGTCTGTTGTTTCAACATCACAAACATTTAGGCATGCACATAAACACATGTAAACTTAACCCGTACACAAATTAAACAGTGTAAAACTGTAATAACACCTTTGTCTGTTGTTTCAACATCACAAACATTTAGACATGCACATAAACACATGTAAACTTAACCCGTACACAAATTAAACAGTGTAAAACTGTAATAACACCTTTTTCCGATAGATTATTGTCTTGTAACAAATAAAAACAAATACTAATAAAATTAACGGAGTATAATTAAAAATAAACACTAAAAATATATAAAACAATTAACAATAATAATAAATTAATATTTAAATGTGTGAAAAAATACCCACATCAAAACGTACATCATCACAAGCCACACTTCACTACTAGGCATATAACTTGCACCTGTACTCCCCCAAACCAATCTTGATTACTTACTAACATTCTTGAAATTGTTCTGTTTCATGTCTGTTTCTCCTACGGCTGTCCCCTGTCTAAGCGTTTCCCGATTTGCCGCGGGACAGAGAAATAACTCTACATACACTATACTAACAATTAGGTTTGTGTTTCTATCCTGTTTGTGATGTTTGTCTAAGCACAATATTAGAAAAAATCGAGTAATATACTATACACCTTATTAAACTGCCATACAAACCACATACAATATTTGGTACAAGTAAGCAACATGGTATGCCAGGACTGTAAGGACCCTGCAAAGCCTACAGAATTTAGATCATCAGACTATTGGCTATGCAAAGAGTGCGACAGAATACGAGAAGAGGAAGTATATAGGAAATATCTATCAACACAATCCTCAAATCAAACCAAAGTAATTACTAGCATGGCACGCCAGAAGCCCAAACAATCAAACCCATCAATTAACATCTCCGCCACTGAAGCAGTTGTTCAACCAACTCCGCCAGTTAGTGTGTCAAAGTCTCCCATGGGTGTGTATACAACCCCAAATGAGCATTTTTCTACACCAGACATTATGACATCAAGCTTGTCAACAAATACTTCTCCGACTGGCTCTCACACACAGCAAACATGTGTTGTTGAGCCTCCTATCACAAACATACTACCAGATATAACTGATCCTGGTAACCTAGAAGAAAATGAAAATACCCATACTCTACAGATTTTATGCCCCTGTCATAAACCAAATAATAGGTATATGATAATGTGTTTTAATTGTAAGAACTGGCAACACTACCACTGTACTAATCTGCCAACTTATATGTTGTCCACCCTTACTGCATCCCGGCGCAGATACATCTGTAGCACCTGTACGACTATCTCAGACCATATTGCAGAATACATTGAATGGCGTAAAACACCAGAAGGCTGCCATGTTGAACCAGCACCCAACAGTACATGCCAACATGGACCAGCTCATATAAGTACGTCCCAAGACAATAATACAGTAGCTGCTGGACCTGATTCACCGTCCCAGCAACCTCTAATGGAGACATCCCCTAAAGTTGCAGACCTACCAACTGCACAAATCCAACAAACGGTAACACATACTAATGATGTAAGCCTAACAAACATAGAAATGCAACAAACTCTAACTGCTACATCAACTAATGATGTAAAACTAGCTAAAAGATCCTCACAGAGCACAACAGTACCTACATCTAATCCTACTATAGTTGATCTTGCTGGACACATAAAAGAAATCCAAAAGAGTCTTGAATCGCTGAGTTATCAAGTAAACAATCTTCAATCCACCCCTCACCAAGGTGTAGAGCATAATAATACATTCATAACTCCAGTTATCAAAGATGTTTCTCCACCAACATACAGACTGATACCAGTTCTAACTAGGCAAACGCGACAGTTAAATTCAATACCCAGCAGTGCAGCAACTTCACAATCCTATCAAACATCAAGGGAATTTCAATCCACTGGTAGGCAGACAAATCTGAATATAAATACGAACCAGCAAACCTATCAACCAACCACAGGACATTCTCAAATGAGACAGAAATACAATGGTGATAGTATGAACTCACAAGCCTATCACCGTCCAGAAAATGTCCAAAATAAGCAGAAATATAATAACCAGAATAGGAACAACACAAAGGCAACAGGTGATATATCTTACCGGAATGGGACTGCTACAGCACAGTATCATTCCGATGTTACTCCAACAAGGGACCAGATGAAACGCGTCCTAATTATAGGGAGCTCAACGTTGAGGAAGTTTAGTGGACGCTATATGTCCAATGACACCATGAACATCAACATTAAAACTCTAAGAGGTTCTCATATTATTGACATACACGACCACATAGACAGTTATCTTTCTGCAAGCAGTCACGATGCAATTGTTATCCATGTCGGAAGTAATGACATCGTGAAGAGTAATCCACATGAAATGGTAAAAGACTACACAGTGCTGCTGCATAGGATCCGTGCTATCTCACCGCACATACAAATATTTGGAATTTAACAGCATACTGCTTAAACTGTCAGAAACACAAAATGCAATATTCATAGACAATTCCCAGCTCTTCAATGACCCTAGCGGAACAGTTTACACAGAGCTATTCCATGACCGCATTCATCCAAATGTCAATGGAACGCGTGTTTTGTCAGAAAACATTACAAACTATTTAAGCTCGATTCTTATAATGTCACAAACTTCGTACATGACACCTATGCTACAGAATGTAGACAATCATTTCATGAATCCTTATTTTCACAATGGGAGGATGCATGGGAGGAGTCACCAGAACTACAACGCAAAGAGCTCCTGGGCAAATCGGGCCCCCACCTACCACCAATCACAGTACAGACCAACCCAGTACTATCACAATTTTCAAACTGTACAGTAACTAATGACCCAGCAACTGTAAAGAGATTTTATGGCATACATAGTAATTTGCATGACACTGTACATACATCAGAACATCTCAATTGTTCTAACTTTTGCTTTGATAAGTCACATTGAGCGAATGTAGATTCTCTATTTAAATGGAATGTTTTAAATACTGGTAATGTACCCGATGATTGTGTCCTTAAGGAACGTTGTTCCCCTATATCCACTAGAAACTGTTTCACTTTACTTTCAGACGAATGTGTAAATAATAAACATGGCCAAAGTCTGACACAATCTCTGGTCGGCTCCAAAATTAGAGGAAATAAACCAAATAATGTAATTACGAAATGTACAAAATCAATTAATGAGATTACGATCCTCTATGCAAATGCTGACGTCTTTACACGTGAGAAGAAAACCGAACTTCTGCACATAATACAAGATGACCCACCAGATATCATAGCTATAGTTGAAGCCAAGCCAAACAACTACAGAACTCAACCTAGTATAGCAGACTACAATCTAGATGGCTACAGCATTGAAGATAAAAATATTACTACTACAATAGGAAGAGGTATCTTACTATACATAAAAAACACTTTATCTTATAAACTACTAAGCATTAACCAAAGTATGTTCGAAGAATACATCCTCTGCGACATACGATGTAAACATGAAACACTGCGTTTGGGAGTGTTTTATAGAAGCCCAAACTCTAATAACCAAAACAATAATGAACTCTGTCATATTTTAAAGGAAATACACACCACTAACCTGCACTTGCTTATTCTAGGAGACTTTAATATGCCACATATTAATTGGTTTACAAACACATACAACACCTCTAGCTCTAGCCTAGACTTTACGTTTAAGTTTATTGAATCTGTAAGAGACTGCTTCTTACAACAGCTAATTTCAATGCCTACTAGAGGGCGTGGGTCCGACAAGCCAACAATATTGGATTTAGTATTTACTAATTACCCTGACCTGGTGGATAATATTCATACAAATGCGCCACTTGGAAAAAGTGACCATTCCACTATACAGATGGAGATTCACTTAAATGGCGAATTTACTACTACAAGTAAAACAAGGGTCTGTTATGATAAAGCAGATTATAAAGCTATAATTAATTTCTTAAATATATACTGGAACACACGCCTAAAAGAAATAAACGATATTAATGATATGTGGCAGACCATATTTGGAATGTGTCAAGAAGCTGAAAATAAATTTATTCCTAAAAGAACAATAAAAAACAAAAGGCACAAATATCCTCTTGACCAAACTACAAGAACCAAAATAAACAGGAAGAAGCGACTATGGAAAAAATATATTGATACAGGCGGTAACCGTAATATATATGATGAATATTGTAAAACAAGAAACCAGGTTCGAAGAGAAACAAGAAAAGCACAGAAACAATATGAGAAAAATATTTCTATATCAGCCAAAAATAACCCCAAAAAGTTTTGGAATTATGTGCAATCCAAGACTAAAGTCAGATCAGGTATTCCAGATCTGCAAATACCTAGTGCCACTGAGCATGATATGGAAGTGTCATTTACAAAAAATGATAAAGAGAAGGCAGACACCCTAGCCAGCTACTTCAGATCAGTATTCACAACAGAACCTGACGATGATTCCCCAACTATTCCTTGTAGAGCCCACGTGCCAATGGGTACATTAGAGATCACACCTGAAATTGTAAGAAAAAAACTTGTGAATCTCAACACTGCTAAGTCACCCGGGCCTGATAAACTCCATCCAAGATTCCTTTATGAACTAAGCTACGAACTAAGCCTGCCACTATCAATTCTTTTTAATAAATCACTAAGCCTGGGAACATTACCACAATGCTGGTTAAATGCAAACATCACACCAATTTTCAAAAAAGGAGATAAAACCAAACCAGACAATTACCGTCCAATTAGCTTAACATATGTTGTTTGTAAAATAATGGAATCTGTTATTAAAGACACGATTATGGAACATCTTAGGATTAATAATATACTATCAGAAAAACAGTATGGTTTTATAAGCGGCCGATCAACAATTCTCCAACTTTTGACTGTTCTTGAAAAATGGCTACTGACTCTGGACAAGGGGGGGGGGGGGGGTATGATTGATGTGATTTACTGCGACTTCATGAAAGCATTTGATAAGGTTCCACATAAACGTCTAATTAAAAAACTAACTGCATATGGCATAGAAGGTAATTTGTTAAACTGGATCCAATCCTTCCTAACCGGAAGGCAGCAACAAGTAGTTATAAATGGAATCATATCTAAACCAACAGACGTAACAAGCGGTATAACACAGGGCTCAGTTTTAGGGCCATTACTGTTTATAATTTACATTAATGATCTTCCCGATGTAATCAGTAGTGGGTCTGAGATCTTTTTATTTGCAGATGACACTAAACTCTTTCGATCAATCTTTAACCCAAAAGATTGTGACACCCTGCAAAATGATATTAACTCTATGTGTTCATGGACTGATAATTCATTATTGAGGTTCCACCCAGATAAATGCAAAAGTATGCGAATATCAACAAAAAACCCATCTCTACACACTTATACAATGGAATTTAATAACCATACTCTAGCCCATTCATCTAGTGAAAAAGATATAGGTGTCATAATAGACGATAAACTATGCTTCGATGAACATATAAATGGAAAAATAAGCAAATCTAACCAGATAATGGGACTGATTAGGAGAACATTTGACTATCTAGATAAAGAAAACTTTAAACATCTCTACAAATCTCTTGTTAGGCCCCATATTGAATACGCTAATGTGGGTTGGGCTCCATATCTGAAAAAGCACATAAATGCAATCGAAAATGTCCAAAGACGGGCAACCAAACTTGTTCCTGGTATGCGTAATCTACCATATCACGTACGCCTCCAAAAGTTAAAGTTACCAACATTAGTATTTAGAAGATTGCGTGGCGACATGATCGAGTTATATAAAATTCTCAGCAATAAATATGACCAAGTTACTGCAGACCTTATTGAGCGACAAGACACAAATAGCATAACTCCAGGCCACAGCCTAAAAATTAAGAAAATAAGACCAAGACTCAATATACGAAAGTTTTCTTTCCCGTTGCGCTGTACTGATCAATGGAATAAACAACCCGAATCCGTTATCAGCGCCCCCTCAGTGAATTCTTTCAAAGCTAGACTAGACAAGCTATGGGAAAGTCATCCATTACGCTATAACTACGACTGTGAACCCATCTGTAATATTTATACACCAGAATCATTATAACATAGCCAATGTATAATTGTTAATAACAATTTAATAACATTAAAATGAACCATAAATATATGCAGCCCATTCCTGACGTTAGAGGCTTGTTGACGCCTGCTGTCAGTAGAGGATTCGTATAAGTTCGTATAATGAGACATCGGAATGGCCCGACACTAAAATTGGTTATTTCATACATTTAGGAATACAGTAATCATACATTGCTGCCTTTTCTTGAATAGATTTTGACTGTTCTGGTAGCCTGGATTCTGTATTTATGCCACAATTTGCATCTTTAATATTATTTCCATCCGCTTCTCTGATAGGATCGTCCGCTGTCTGTGGCCCACACAGTTGGCAAAAACGAAGCATGACTGATTGCAGCTGTATGGTGTTTCTCCTACTACAGCCGCAGAATACAGTAATCATACATACAATGCTTATGGTACGGATTGACTAAATACCGCGGTATTTGTGCGTTAACTATGGTTAGCCAGTAGAACGTGACCCAATATGTCAGCGCCCAGTGTTGCACCCGAATTCCCGGTTATTAGTAAACAGGTACCTTCTCTTAGATACATATACTGTTATTTCTGTTTATAGGTATCAGGTGGCTTTGTAATTTGTTTTCTCCATTGATTCTTGAATCTTTAATTCTACTGACAATAACAAAAAGTACATTTAACCAGTTTTCGTTATTCATCAAGCAGAGCCATTCCTATGTAAAGACGCAAACTCGTTAACTCAAATAGACACCGCTATATCTTATGCAACAAGACTAGCAATCGCAACCGTATTCTCGTACTACCAGCCACAATCGCAACCGTATTCTCGTACTACCAGCCAAATAACCCTCACATTTTCTACTAACACGTAAGGGTCTATCCTTTAAATGTATTGTCTTCTGCACAGTTAGGCATAATAGATTTACATCTTACATCCAATCTGTTGATCTGTAGAGCGTCCAAAATGGTGTGGCATGATTGTAAACATCCTACAAAACACACACAATTTAGATCATTCGATTACTGGCTGTGCAATGAATGCGATACAATAAGAGAAGATGAAGTCCGCAGGAAATATTTTTTACCCAATACCACACACATTCCAGGAAATGCCACAACCTCTCCAGATGCAAGCAGTTTCTACTTCGAATAATACTTACCAGATGTACTATTATGATTAAGATGTACTATTATGATAATGTCTATTATCTAGTCTAGCTCAAAATAAACAATTAAAACTCCGCACTCTCCTGGTCCTGCCCATACTGTGTCCGGGAATACCATAGCCGCAGGTACCGAGTCTATTCCCAATCACAGACAGATTCGTCTATTTTGCGCTTTTTCAAAGTCGTGTTTTTTAGAGTGCTCAAATTTTGCAATTTAAGCAGTTAATCAGTTGTGTTGGACGATTACATCGCTGGAATTATGGAGGAACTCGGAAAATCATCACAGGGGCAGGTTGTATCAATCTAGAATTTATACATTCGTGCCATAATGACTGTTTGAAATTTCCTTAAATTGGCACATTTTTTATAATGTTAGCCATTGTTGGAGTCGCTTCTGTACCCGTTGACTTTTAGTTTTAATTCGGGTACTCGGTTAAATTTCTCTTGCGACTCGGTTCCTCTAAGATGGATGCGTCCTTGGCCAAGATGGCGGCGCCCATGAATTATGTCGTTCTTGCCTTGGTGTATCCAGGCACTCTGTTGTCGCCGATATTAGCTCTCGGTTAGTTGTCGAGGGTGTTTGTAGTGATCGGCGATTTATTCTTGGTTATTTAACGTTAGTTAAAGGCTAAGTTGTGTTTTTAAAAAAATTTTTCACTCAAAAAAGTTTCAAATATTTCCTGCCTAAGACTTGTTATCATTAATTTAAGAGAAGTTAATGTGTTTAAGAAATCTTAACTATCAAGTCTATTGTGCGT
The DNA here is from genome assembly GCA_034401795.1 of Chaetoderma sp. LZ-2023a. Taxonomy (NCBI): domain Eukaryota; kingdom Metazoa; phylum Mollusca; class Caudofoveata; order Chaetodermatida; family Chaetodermatidae; genus Chaetoderma; species Chaetoderma sp. LZ-2023a. The sequence goes on along the minus strand of CM067369.1, from coordinate 68,727,558 downwards.
ATTGCCAGGGTTGGCTTGATTTAAATCAATTGATTTATATCATGATTTAAATCATGATTTAAATCACTCGATTTTTATCGAAAAAATCGTGATTTAAATCAGTTTTGCAAAAATAGAGGAATTTTCAAGTAATTAATACAATTAACAGTAATTTTGTTAAATTAAAGTAACATAATTATTTTACTGCTTCCATGGCACTTGAACATCAACACAAAATAGAATTATACACTTAATTGCTCATATTTGTCATCAGCAAGACTAGACCCAGTGCACGAGTCCACATCTACAATCTACATACTTGAGGTTCATGTACACAGTACATCACACATGTGTACAAAGTATGATCATTAAGTATGTGTAAGCTGTAAAGAAGAGGAGAATTCCATGTGCGTACATGTCACTACATGACCATTAAAGCAATAGTGTACATGAAAAGTCATGTATGGGCCAGTATGGCTATTACTATTAGTCTAATTCCAAAAGCACACTCTTTTAAAGCAAGACACTGTCTCTTTTTTCAGCTATGACATGCGTCTGGAGTCACTCTGGAGTGTCATTGAGTGTCTCGATTACTATTGGCTAGTGCTTATCAAGTTGGACTTTTGGGCTCCATTTTATTTAACACTAAAACAATAAAGATTGAAATGTTATTAAATTAAGTAGTTTACTACAACTTCAAAAATCAAAATCAGTAATTGCTGAAACTGGCAAGAAACTATATACATTGTAACACGTAAACACATCATTACATTACATTAACCCTTAGCACACTGATGTAGGAGTTTTAATTTTTCAAAATAAACATAACCCCTAGCACTCTGGAGCATGATAATTTAAATTTTCAAATTAAATTTAAAGATAAACTGGTGTACAATTTGCAACAATTTTTGTGGACGATGCTGCTGTCTGTGACAGCACCATCTTCCACAAAATTTGTTGAAAAACGTACACCAGTTTATCTTTAAATTTAATTTGAAATTTAAAAATTTCGACATCAGTGTGCTAAGGGTTAAAGATAAACTGGTGTACATTTTTCAACAAATTTGGTGGATGATAGAGCTGTCGCAGACAGCAACATCGTCCACCAAAATTGTTGAAAAATGTACACCAGTTTATCAATTTTAATTTGAGCATATTTTTAAAGACAGAAGTTAACAAGGTTGATAGACTTAGACAATGATGACTTTTGCATACCTTCATAGATTTTGTGCATCTAATTAGGGCTAATTCGTTAGATTTATGCATTGCATCATTTCTGTCCTATTGCTACTCACTGTATCTGTGATGCAATTGTGAACAAAATTGAAAAATCGTTGCTAATATGACGTAATATATAAATTTTGAACTCTATATATTATTAGTTCAAACAGTGATAATTAAAGAATAGACATCCCATCATTCGTAACATAATAAACATATTGAATATTTTGAAAGCAATTTCACTGAAAACCGTTGCTGACTTAGGCAGCAACGGCTTCCAGTGAAATTGCTTTCAAAATATTCAATATGTTATGAATGATGGGATGCATATTCTTTAATTATTCACAATTAAGTGATTAACCAGAACACTCGATATATTGACTATTGAGATACCGCAATTTTTTTATAATAACGATATCGATATTCTCTCAAGCAATATCGCGCAAACCTAACTGAGTCACAGATAGATGTGTCTGTCATCACTTTTCACTTTCAGTTTTCAATAATGCTGCAATTGTACTTCACTAGTCTAGTCAACAATCATCATTCAACTGAAACCGGAAGTCATTTTCTTTGTCACAGTTTAGGGACCGAAAAAGAAATACTAGTTTAGCCGCTTTTAAAGTTCCAAGTTTGTTTCTCAACTTACTCTGCACGAGCCCATAGCTGGAGAACACGTGCTCGACACCAGCTGACGCCGCCACAGCTGACATCAGACGCTGAGTGAATTCAAATGCTTCCAGCAGATCATCCTCGAAGTCACGTCTGTGCGACTTCCACCAATGAAGAGAGGTTACTCCATTAACAACTTCGTCGTTAAATTTAAGAATGTGAAATGGTGGTGCCATGGCCTCGAATTTGATTACCAAAGTCATCAAACCAGGGATTTCGGATGCTACGGTGAGTGCAGTTTCACGTTCTTGCTGAGTCAAGTTTCGACCACGGTATTTAGGGTGGAGTAGATTGGCCAGCATGTGGTGAGGTGTCACAGCTTGTTGATAACGCTTATCGGCCGCACGCTTTGTTGAATTATTAGTGTCATTATGCAGGGCCGTTTTTACATCTTTCCATAATTCAACTGCTTCTGCTATTGTGCAATTGTCCGATTGAGCTTTATCGAGAGCGCAAGCTACTGGTTTCAAACAAAGTCGGTATTCATCTGCAGAACGTTTGATTACTACATTACGAACTTTATTGGCAATGGCAACATCTATGCGGTCAGTATGTCCATCACAGATTGTCACAAGTGTCGGCCATGCCTCACAATACGAGTTTAAACAATCGTACATTGTGTTCCACCTTGTATCTGCTGGCATCACTAACTTTCTGCACGATGATTGGCGTATTTGGGCACTAGCAAAGTGGTTATTTCGGAAATACTTCACAACTTGTGTGACATGCTCCTTAACATTACCCATTTCTAAGTCCTTTGAAGTCAGATTTAGAAGATGAGGCGTGCATCCATACGCAATCATGTTGAAACCCAGTCGTTCTTTCAAGAACTCTCGCATCTTTGCTACATTAGCAGCATTGTCTGTGACGATACTACATATAATGCACCCAAAATCATTGTGCGTGTTTTCAATTGTCTGCTTAGCAATGTCATAAAGATATTCCGCTGTGTGAGGATGTCCAGAGGTGTCCGTAGTATCCACTAAGTAAATATCACCTAAGCAGGTCGTCACTGTAGCACATACGATAGACTCGTTATGAATATTGCTCCAACCGTCTAATGCTAGACAGACAAGTTCACCTTCCAAATTTTTTCTCGCCTTCTCCCGCTCTTCTGTGTAGATAACATCCAAATATTTCCCCCCTATGTCCTTTCTGGATGGTGGTTGATAGCCTGGTCGTAAATCTTTTACAAGGTTTATAAAATGTCTATTTTCTACTAAGCGAAATGGGGAGTTCGTAGCATACACCATCCTAGCTACATCACGATCTAATTCACCACGTTTTTCTGCTGAAGTTCTGATGACATAATTCTGTAGACCATAATTCAGCTTGGGTATCTTAGCGGCCAATGTACCAGCAGCTAATTGACCGTGCACTGGGCGCTTCACTGCCGCTGAAGCAGAACTTGAAGTTGACAGAGGTTCAACTTCCATCACCACCACATCGTTTTGATCAACAACAGTTTCAACGCGCTGCTGCTGCTCAGATTGAGATGAAGTCCCCGTTTCTGTTGCGGCTACAGCTAGACCTTGAAGTGCTGGTGGACCTGTGCAATTGGCTGCATGTTTTTTTAACCGCTCTGGGATACCTTGGAGTTCGTGTCGGCAGACCTTGCAGACAGCCCGGACACCGGCCTTATCTGGGGTCTTCACTTTCTCATAATGAATCCATATTGGATCTTGTTTTCGGCCGGAGTTAGACATTTTGCTAATTATGGAATTGAAAATATTTCATAGCCTTTGTCACTTAAGCAGTTTTGACTGTATTTTTCAAGAATGAAAAAATGCTTTTCTATTGCATCATTTAAAAAAAATGATGCAATAAAAAAATGATGCAATAGAAAAATGATGCAATAAAAAAATGATGCAATAAAAAATGATGCAATAATAATACTGTTAAAACTGCTTAAGCGAACAAAGTTTTTTTGTATTAAGAAACCAGCAAGCTTAAAATTCAGTTAAAAATAAGTCATAAAAATACCACTTTATTCAGTTCCAAAATACAGTTTAGCAATGCATCTGGACCTGTATTAAGAGACCACCTTCTGCGACTCCCACAGCCAGTGTCTTAATACAGGTTTCACTGTATAAGTTTTACGTAATTTCCTGGGATGTCACGAATAAAAATCGATTTAAATCATTGAAATCGATTTAAATCAAAAAAATCGATTGATTTGATTTTTTTGAAAAAAATCGATTTTTTTCCAACCCTGCGTATTGCTCGTCATCACTTGTCATGTGCAGCGTTTTAATTCTTCTCTGTGTTCGCAGAAACCGAAGAACCCAGATACGTTGTGCCAGAAGTGCAACAGGTTCATGAAACGGAAGTATCTGGGTCATCACTGTGTGGCGTGTGCGAGGTGTAAGGTCGGAAGCCCGTGTGATGTGTGCGCCAAGTGGTCGTCGGCAATGGTGGCTGAGTTTGACAGGGATCGACGGGCGAGGCTGGAGCGTATAGAGAAGGATAAGGCAGTGAAGCGGCAGCAAGCGTCGTTGGTTGGACTGGAAGGTCGGCTGAATGAGAGGATGGATTCAGCACTGGGCGTATGGGCGGCCCAGTTCAAGGCCATGTTTGATTCATTACAGTCCACGGGCCCGGTGAGGCAAGCTGGTGCAGGGCAACCATTAGGTGGTCCGGCTAGTTCTGCTGAGGGTCATGCACCTGACCCTTCTCTGTCCTCGGCTCAAGAGCCGTCGGTAGAGGAGGAAGAATTCCTGTTGATGGAAGATTCCGGCATGCCGGATCTGTCAATGTCGGCAATGCCTAGTACGTCCCAGGGGTCTCCCTCGGGATTTGTACGGGTTTGCCAGGCGGATGGTGATGTCGACGTTCCGTCGGGCATTTTTCATCCGTCATTTGTGCAACCGGATATGCCGGCGGAGCCGTGGTTTGCGGTTCCAAAGGCTATCCCGACGGCGTTAGGCGCGGCTCCTATCGGAGTGACAGTGCCAGCCGTGATTGAGGCGGTCGTAGTCCCGGATCCCGTGTTGGAGCCGATGGACTGCGGAGAATCCGTATCCGGCGGTTCGTTGGATACTGGTGCCGCTGGTAGTCGCGCTATGGATGCGCTCTGTCCTGGCAGAGACGTTTATCGTAGCGTTCAGCAAGGATCGTCGGTGGCCCTCTCATCTAAGGGAGAGAGGGATGATGAAAACGGGAGTTCTTTAATGGACGATTCCGCTTTCTGCGCCGAAGCTGAATGGGTGCAGGTCCTTGGATGGATGACCAATCGTCTCGGGTTGGCATCGGATCTAGGATCTCAGCGCGATCCGGCGATGGAGCGGATGTCAGAGCGTGCGGCTAGCGCTTTGTCCAGTGGCTCTTCGGCCATGCCTACACTCCCCTTGGACACGCAGACTTCTGACATGTTGGAAGTTGCGGCATATCGTCTGGTTCAGCCAGACTATGCGTTGCCCAAGGCCCCGAAGGGGATAAGGAGTAGGGTCCGTTTTCCGGAGCAGGCCTATCATCAGTACGCCAGAGTTCCACGGCTTTCCGTTGCGGAACGTGAGGCGCTGAATAGGCCGTTGGCTGGGAAGGCCAAGGGGCGGTCACGTCCGTTGGTTTCCCAGACCAACAAAGACCCGTTTAATGAGCTCACGCTCATTGAGGATGCGGCTAGGGAAGCCATGGCTGCGCTGTCGCACGGGTGTACCGTCTTGCAGGGTATGCTGGACTGCACGGCGGAAGGCGGACAGGTGCCAGAGGCTGCTCCCGGAGTTGTTCGGGACACCATGCGCCTGTCTCAGGATTGCCTGGCCAGGGTGATCACAAGAACTTTAGCAGAGCGACAGAGAATGGTTCTCGATTGTGTGGAACCAGGACCGGAAATGAGGGCAGCGTTATCTTCCGCGCCTTTCATAGGTCCAGGCTTGTTCGGCGGCTCGGCACGACAAGCGCTTTCTAAAGTTGCATCGATGGTGGCGGAGCAAGAGGTGGTCGGCAAGTCGTGGAAGTCGACCAAGAGGACTCAGCCGCAACAGTCCTACCGTCAACACCGACAGGAGCAGCAGAGGCAGCGTCCTAGATCGCCCTTCCGTCCTTCTGCCCGTGATGCCCATGGGTCATCCGGAGCACAAGGGCCTGGCCGTTCGTCCACATACAAGCCCTCTAGTAAGAGGCCGTATGAGGACGACAGGAAGGGTGGCGGTTCGGGCCGTGGCGGCTACCGTAAGGATAGTCGTGGCGGCGGTTCCGGACCGTCATACCACAAGAAGCCGCGGGGCGGCCGTGGGGCTCGTTCCTGACGGGTTTCCGGCGGAATCAATACCGGCGGCTTTGGAAACAAATGGAGTCGAGAATCTTCACCCAAGCGATTTAGCGTCTTGTCGGCTAATCTCGACCGACAACTGTGTGCAGATTCCTTCCGTCGGAGGCAGACTTCAGCTATTCCTAAGCCAATGGGAACAGGTCGTGCGCGACTATTTAGTCTGTCAGTGGATAAGAAACGGCTACGATCCGGACTGGCTCATCCATCAATCGTTAGTTCCGTTAACCTCGACTCCAATATGGACTCCTATTCCAAGGGAATTAGACCGTCTAGTTGCCATTCAGTCAGAGATAGAATCGCTTCGTCAGAAGAAGGCGATTCACCTGGTCGCCGATCAGTCATCACTGGGCTTCTATTCGATTATGTTCCTGGTTCCGAAGCGTACCGGAGGGTGGAGACCAATTCTCAATCTCAAACCGTTGAACAAATTTATTCTTTCTCCCAGGTTTCAGATGGAGACGGTAGCAGCGGTGATGACAGGGCTCAGGAAAGGCATGTGGGCGGTATCAATAGATCTGAAGGATGCTTATTTTCATATTCCAATGTCAATTCCCTTTCAGAAGTACCTGCGGTTTGCATTACAAGACAGTGTTTGGGAATTCAATGCTCTTCCATTCGGCCTGACCACGGCTCCGAGGGTCTTTACCAAGGTGGTTCTCGCCATGACTTCTTTACTTCGCAGGAGAAACATAGCTGTTCACACTTACATAGACGACTGGCTGCTAAAGGCGGGGAATCCAGTCACTCTGCGCAGCAATCTGAAGGTAGTCCTAGACTTATTGAAGAAGCTAGGATGGATTGTGAATCTAGAGAAATCAGAACTGACTCCATCCCAGGAGTTTGTTTATCTGGGAATTTTTTTTTCGATCACAGGGACGGCGTAGCTTTTCCGGCGGAGAGCAGAGTCAGAAACCTGATTGCAGTATTGGAGTCAGTTTCTCTAGGAGCCTATCTGACGGCGCGTCAATTTCTCAGAATACTCGGTTTACTAGTATCTCTGGAGAAGGTGGTGCCATATGCGGCGCTCAGGCGCAGGCCGATTCAGATGTATTTGATGTCGTTCTGGTCACAGAGAACAGATCCGTTATCTCTGAGAATACCAGTAAAAGAACCATTGATATTCCACCTTCAGTGGTGGTTGTCAGAACAGAATCTCCTGCGAGGTGTTCCTCTACAACCTCCTCAACCTCAGATGTCCATATTCACGGATGCATCGTTGACAGGTTGGGGAGCGGTATTGGACAATCAGTCAGTGTCAGGGGAATGGGATCGGACCAATGCGCAGAAACATATCAATGTGCTCGAGCTATTAGCGGTGGTATTAGCACTGCAGAAGTTCGAGAGTCTAGTTCAAGACAAAATTGTCCTAGTAAGGACAGACAACTCAACAGTGGTGTCTTATTTGAACCGCCAGGGCGGGACAAGATCACCGGAGTTGTGTATGATGGTTTGGAACCTTCTGCTGTGGTGCCAAGAGAGGAATATTATTCTTCGGGCAGCACACATTCCAGGAAGATTGAACATCTTAGCGGATGCTCTCAGTCGAAGGACGGTTTGTCGTCCGACGGAATGGCAGCTCAACCAAGTGGTAGCGGAGGTTCTATTCAAACAATGGGGCAAGCCAAATGTCGACCTATTTGCAATGAAGAAAAACGCAAAGATGGTCACGTACGTGTCACCGATCCCGGACCCGTTAGCTCTAGCAGTAGACGCACTGGCGATAAGTTGGAAGGGAATGTACGCGTATGCGTATCCTCCAACAATTCTCATCCCGAAAGTTCTGGCAAAGATAAGAGAGGGGATGTGCCAAGTACTACTGATCGCTCCTTATTGGCCAGGCCGATCATGGTTTACGGATCTGCTGGACCTTCTGGTCTGCAGTCCAATCCCTCTTCCAGACACAAGAGATGTAATCTCTCAGAACAAGGGTCTGTACCTTCACGACAGACCAGAAATGTTCAAATTGACTGCATGGATGTTGTCAAGCAGCGTGCAATTGAGGGTGGCTTTTCTGAGCAAGCAGCGAAGTTTGTTGCTTCGGCCAGAAGAGTTTCAACCACAAAAACATATAATTATAGAATCAACAAATTTGCACAGTGGTGTGAGAGAAGAGATATTGATCCCTTTTCTGCATCTGTTCAACACGTAGCAGATTTTATCTGTCATTTATACGAAGTTGACAAACTTGTACCTTCTACCCTAGCAGCATATAAGTCTGCATTAGCTTCTGTCATTCCTAGTCTCACCATTGGGGGAGCGGAGAATGACACCTTGAATGAAGTTATCAAAGGAATGAGCAATCTGCGACCTAGACAGCCAATTCCTATCCCATCATGGAATCTATCTCTTGTTCTACAGGTTTTAGGGCATGCTCCCTTTGAACCGATTAGATCTATTGACATTAAACTGTTAACTATTAAATCAGTTTTCTTGGTTGCAGCAGCGTCGGCGAGAAGGAGAAGCGAGATTCATGCGCTTTCTGCCGAACAAGACCGTTTTGTCGTCACGGGTGAAGGTTTAAGATTACTTCCACGTCTTTGTTTCCTGGCAAAGAATCAGTCACTTAAATATCCAGGACAGCCGATCAATTTGCCAAGTTTAACTAGACATGACCCAAATTCTTGTGCTTGGTGTCCTGTCAGATGTCTAAAGATGTATAAGAAACGTACTTCTGAGTGGAGAGACGACCCGAAATCTCTGTGGTTATGTCTCAAAGCTCCCCATTTACGTGCTTCGAAAGATACTATTTCTCGTTGGATAGTTGACGCTATTCAGATGTCGCACAAGATCGCTACAGGAAAGCAGATTGATCGTGCGAATGCCCATGAGGTCCGAGCACTAGCAGCATCATCGGCCCTTTATAAGGGTGTCTCTTTAGAGCAGGTGATGTCTGTAGCACAATGGCATGCCGAGTCGTCATTCACTGATTTCTACCTTCGAGACATCTCCAGCACACTTAATCCAGTAGCCGTCGCCAATCTGTCGAACCTAAACTAAGCCACGTCCGACCACTACTTCGCACACATCACAAAAGCCTTCCGCCTACACTGACCAAGCGCTATGCACATGACTGAGTACGACCGTGGATTGGGCCTAGCTCCTGTGATGATCAATAACAGATCGACCACTCAAAAATGGTGACTGTTTACATTAATTAAGTGACTATAAATATATTTACTTCCAGTCGAAATACCAGACTGAGTAAGTGAATAGTCTGGTACAAGAGTATATTTATCCTCTCATACAGACATGAGACTCATTCCAATTTGAAAATCTAATCGATATACTGATAGTTTTTTCAAAGATTTGAAGTTGTAGTAGCTTCTTTGCACTCTACTGGACTGCTCTAGCTGAGACTTGGGGCTGGCACGGGTCTGGTGGGTGTTGCATCCCCATGGACATCCCTCTGGTTTGTGCGGACAAAAGAGGGGGGGGAGCGCGGTCTAGACCATGGAAGTTTAGCACTCTATGAGTCAGATAGCAGAACCCAAGCGTATGCCAGGGTTTTAGTCTCTTCACAACCTTCTCTGTTGGATGGTTGATGAGTGCTGGTTCGAGCCTCACCTCCTCCCACCGGCATTTCCTGGCTGTCGAAATCCGGAGTTTATCATAATAGTACATCTGGTAAGTATTATTCGAAGTAGAATCAAAAAAGCATCCGCTTTTGTTTCTACGAGAATTCTTAATACTTACCAGATGTACTATGGCCCTGCCTCAGCCGCCCCGCTGAGGTGAGGCTGAGCTGCTTTCGCAGTTTGCCAAGGCAAATATAAGACGAATCTGTCTGTGATTGGGAATAGACTCGGTACCTGCGGCTATGGTATTCCCGGACACAGTATGGGCAGGACCAGGAGAGTGCGGAGTTTTAATTGTTTATTTTGAGCTAGACTAGATAATAGACATTATCATAATAGTACATCTTAATCATAATAGTACATCTGGTAAGTATTAAGAATTCTCGTAGAAACAAAAGCGGATGCTTTTTTGAAACTCTGTCTCTGCTATTACAACGGCCATAACAACCCCTCCAACTACCATCTTTACCTCTTCTGTCAGTCTAACCCCAAGTAATATCATATCATTGATAGAAGTCCTAAGATTATTAAGACCAAGCCACAGCCGCACTGCAGGTGTGGAAACATTAACAACCAATACATGATCAAGTGTGCTACATGTAAAGACTGGATCCACTATACCTGTTCTGAACTTCCTCCATACATGCTCTCTGCACTTGTTCACTCCAAACATAAATATTCATGCCAAAAATGTACGTCACTGTCTACTCATATAGCAGATTTCCTTGCTTGGCATATTTCATCATATGATCGAGAGTATGTACAGTATGCTGATCACCTAGGTCATTTGACATCCCTGTCAATGGCTGCTGAGCCAATCCAAATTCCAAATAAAGCACTATCGGACAAAGCCATCTCCGAAGAGGATATGAGAATAGACAGGTCAATGCAAGATTCGCATGATTCCCCAAGTGGTTCTTTACCATCCCAGTTTGTGACTGCTGACACAGGCCAAATTCCTGATATAGCACAATAGACAAAGACAAATTTGAACAAAATCAGGAAGTTGGCATCACCATGCAAGGCTCACATGACATAACAAATAGCACGATTGAGACTCTAAGTCCAAATGCAGCTAATTTTAAACCACTATCAGATGACATTGAAACTGAAGACAAGATATTGAGAAAAATCTTAAGTGAAATAGGAGCGATTAAACAAGACTATGAACACCTTAGTGACCAAGTACTAAATCTTCAGACTGCTCAACAGTTAATGTCTCGGACATCAGCTAGAAGCCAACAAATGCCCGAGAAATGTAACCCCCTATCTATGAAATCACTTGGAGTGACTCACAACAAACCTGAAAGTGTTAGAAATTCGACCAACGCACCAGTCGTAAGACCATACATTGTTAATACATCCATGGCCACAAATCAGCAGCAACCATTCCGGCATGCCAGAGCAACCTCCACCGTGACACATTTTGATTTCGGTCACAGACAAGGTGCAGCTATAACTAATGCTGCAAACAGAGGTAACACCAACAACCACAAAACCTCTGAAATTTCTGATAAAACTCAAACCACACACATAGATAGAAACTCTGATCAACCATACAGAAGATACAGCGATATAGTTTCTGCTATCTCAGTCCATGTAACTAGCTACAAAAATCAAAACACTAACAATGGAACAAATAACAGAAATAGCTACACAACACATGACAACTCACACTTCCCACCTCGAAACTACATTCCAAACCAGCCTGCACCAAACCCAACACGAAAAAATCTCCTCATTATTGGCAGCTCAACACCGGCAAAACTGAGCGGCCGATACATGTCAACTGAACAAACAAATATTATGATCCGATCCTTCTCAGGTGCGCGAATCGGTGAAATAACTGACAAACTGGATTCTTATCGCTTATCCAATCATTATGATGCCATCATCACACATGTTAGCTCTAATGATATTGGTAAGCGCAAACTTGAGGGGATGACTCAAGATTACAACAACCTTATTGATAAAGTTAAAAACATCTCACCTGACACACAGCTCCTGGTGTCATCCTTGCTACCCCGTCCGTCCTTGCAAGATACACACGAAAATGACCAAGTTTACCAATTCAATGCAATGCTTTATTCCTTGGCAACCCACTTAAATATCATGTACACTGAGAACACACACTTGTTCACTAGAGAAACCGGAGAGACAAAGCACGAGGTGTATCGAGATCACATCCATCCCAACTATCATGGACTCTGTTTGCTCTCAGACAACCTCATAAGTTACCTATATTCTAAACTGCACCACGGTCAGGATTTTTGGCAAGGCCCGCTACCAGAAATGCGAGTGGTATACATGCATAGCGTTTCCAAATCAGTTACTTTGTCAAGCCAGAGACATAACAAATCCAAACCGTTTTATGCTCCTTAAGGATGAATTAAACGAATCCAAAGACATAGAAAACCATTTCTTAATTGAACCTTCCATTACCTCAAATAACGATAATGATAAAACCCAATCTACACATAGTCAGAAAAAGCCACTAAGAAACATTGGTCATTTGATCAACCAAATAAATTTTATAGACAAGGAAAATACAGAGAGTTCCCCTCACAAATCCTAAACTAAAATGTATCTACGTCAACTGCCGAAGTTTAATGAACAAACTGGATGAACTAGAATTATACACACACCTGTTAGAACCTGATGTGATTGGGCTCACTGAAACCTTGGCAAATGCACTTAGACTCTGAATTGGCACTGGATGGGTTTACATGTTTTAGAAAAGACAGCGCAAATCGTCAAGGTGGTGGAATAATGCTTTATGTAAAGGACAATTACAGACCGTTAGTACGGCTGGATTCTGAATTAAGTTTCAATGAGATTGAATGCATATGGTGTGATTTGATGCTTGGGCCTACAGAAAAAATACTACTTGGTGTATTGGCCCAGATGCTACTGAAGACTACAACAACACGCTAAATAAAATTATAGAGGAAAATAGTAGGAGAGGCCTGGTTCTGATCATGGGTCACTTCAATTACCGCAATATTGATTGGGAAAACTACAATTCAAGTTCTTCCATGGGTGCCCAATTTTTAGAGACTGTGAACTCCAACTATCTACACCAACATGTTCACTCCTCTACAAGAGAATCCGCAATTCTAGAATTAGTGTTAACAACAGAAGAAAACATTGTTGAAAACTTAGAAGTACGTGAGAACTTTGGAGGGAGTGGCCATAACATTACAGTGTGGGACTTGGTGACAAAGACTATAATCGTGGAAAAAATCAAGCCTATTATAGATTATAACAAAGGGGACTATCAAACACTGAAAAACAAACTAATCCTCATCTCATGGGATGATTTATTCCAGAATAAAGATTCCGAGGAATGTTGGGAAATTTTTAAAAATAATTACCATGGACTAGTTACTAAACATATGCCTACAAAAACTCTGAAAAAATCAAGCAAACCTCAATGGATGGACCGCCTGGCACTGAAAAACGTACGTACAAAATACAAAAAGTGGAAACAATTTTCAAACAACAGAGGGCCAATAACTTATCAGATGTACAGAAAGTCCTTCGACGAGGCAACAACAGCATGCCAAAATGCAAAAAGAAAATTTGAAAGGAAACTATCAGACAAAATTAAACAAGACAGGAAGAGTTTTTATGCTATTGTAAGGAAAAAACAAAAAACAAAACATAGGGTAGGACAACTAAAAGCAGCATCCCAACTCCAAAGCAAACCAATATACAAACCAGACTGTATAACATAGAAATATCAGCCATCCTTGTCGAGGAAGCCCTTGCTAACTTAAAGCCAGATAAGGGAGCGGGACCAGACAATATACACCCTAGGGTACTGAGACGTCTGAGAGAAGCCTCAAAAGAAATTTCTGACCCTATATCCAAGATTATGATCAAATCGATTAGATTTGGAAAAGTGCCTGTGGATTGGCGACTAGCCAACATCACGCCCTTCTTAAAAAAAGTTGGAAAGGACCAGCCAAATAAGTACAGGCCGATCAGTCTCACCTCCTGTATAGGGAAAATCTTAGAAACATTACTCAGAAATCAAATCGTTGCCCACCTACTTTGCTTTTTTGATAAAGGTACTACCCAATTAGACAATGGACACCCAGTTGACATAATATACTTAGACTTTGCAAAGGCATTTGACAAAGTCCCGCATCAGAGGCTGTGCAAGAAAATTAAATCTCACGGGATAGACGGGGAGATACTCCAATGGATTACAAATTGGTTATCAGATAGGAATTAGGAAACAACGTGTCGTAATAAATGGACAGAAATCTAACTGGACAAGCGTAAAGAGTGAAGTGACTCAGGATCGGTCCTTGGGCCAATTTTATTTCTGATCTATATAAACGACATAGACGAAAACATTACAAGCCAAATTGGTAAATTTGCTGATAATACTAAATTAGGTAAAGAAATTCTGAACAAAGAAAGTACACTTAAAACTCCAAGCAGATCTCCACAGAATTTTTAGCTGGTCTCAGGAATGGCAGATGCTCTTTAACTTAGATGAATGTAGTGTTTTACATTTAGGACACAATAACGTGTGCTATAGCTATAAAATGGGAAGCAACACACTAGCAAAAAGCATTGAAGAAAAAGATTTGGGACTAACGATTCAGCAATCAATGAAAGTGTCAGGACAATGTGAAATACTGGTAGCATCAAGAAAAGCAAACCAAGCCCAAGCCTGATATATCGTACAATAAAATATAAATCCCGACCTGTTATTCTCCAGCTTTACAAATCCCTCGTAAGACCTCACTTAGACTAATGTATCCCCTTTTGGTGCCCACACCTACAAAAAGACATAGACTTACTGGAGCGGGTACAACACAGGATGACACGTATGATCCCAGGTTTAGCAAGTATACCTTATGAAACACGTCTCCAGAAACTAAATCTTACAACATTGAAAACCAGGAGAATCCGAGCTGACATGGTAGAAGTCTATAGAATGTTTTCTAACCAGGACCACATTAAGCCAATTGAATTCTTCACAATGGCATCTACACACACTAGGGGACATGCACTTAAACTTTACAAACAGCCCTGTCGACTTGATCTACGCAAGTATTTCTTCACAAATAGAGTTGTTAATGTATGGAATTCTCTAGCAACAGAAGCAATTAACGCACCAACATTAAACACATTAAAAAACAACCTAGACTCATTCTTCAAGTCACAGGGTTTTATATAGACCTAAGGTCGTCTAACTCCCAAAAATTGCAGTCACTTCTACACTGAAGTATTTGACTGCAATCACTGGAAAATCACTGGTAAAGGATGCTATAGCTGCTCCCATCAGCACCGGTGCTAAAGAGCTTCGTGTAAGGGAACAAAAACTACGAAAAGCAGAAACTGACCTCAAAATAAAGGCTGCTGCGATTCATGATGTACGGCAAGATCTATCCACTGCTCAGGCTCTTATCACACAGCTAGAGTTGAGACATGAAGAGCTACAAAAGTCAAACAAGTTGCTCCGCATGCGAGTCACCTTATTAGAAGCAAAAAAAATAGGAGCTGCTGAGGCAGATATGTCAGAAGGGGTTTCACCCAGATCAGCACAGGCACCGGTTCGACAGGGACCGTCCACTTCTACAGGACTGGAACATCTTACCCAGCGTCTAAATACGCTAAAGTTAAGAGAACTTTATAAACGTGTTGAGACCCTTGAGGCAAGAATGTGCTCTGTACCTCAGCACCTGCCAACACCCTCGGTCCTAGGTATTCCAGGCCAAATACCAGGCTATCCACATTCTTCAGTGGTGCATAGCCAGTGTACATGCCCAGCATTTCCAATGAATATACCTCCACCTGGGTATCAAACACCCCAGTGTCAACCGCTACCACAGCAGCCAGCTCCACCGGTCCTTACTAGAGGCTTGCCACCTGTAGCACCACAAGCTTCTAGGTCATTGCCACCTGTAGCACCACAAGCTTCTAGGTCATTGCCACCTGTAGCACCACAAGCTGCTCGGTCACCACCACCTGTAGCTACACAAGCTGCTAGATCATCACCACCTGTACGAATACAAGCTGCTAGATCATCACCACAAACTGCTAGGTCACTGCGTAATGGCAGTCATTATCCAAGATCTCGACCTAAATACTGGAATGGTATGCAAAGCTGTGAAACTACTAACACTAGCTCATTGACAAATGCTCCATCTCAGGATAGGCAATATCAATTTCCAACCTTTCCAATCAAAGGCCCTGGTACAGATATCATCATTCCAAAGAAAAACCTGGCACAGATCGCACCTGTATATACCAAATTAACAAAGCGTGGTGATATAGCTTCAAAACCTAGTGGGCCTGAAATTAAAATACCACAGAAAACCCCTGCATGAATCATTCCAACAAGTACTAGGATGATACACCGCAGCATGACAGGCCTAACACAACCACATACGGTTGTTATTACACCACAAAAACATCCATCACCGTTCAATCACTACTTGCTAAATCAATTATCTGCATTTAGCTATCAGAATAAAAATTTTTATGCCTGCATACACACCTCCCCATGCCTATTCCTATTAATATGGACCCATAACCAGGCTAATGGTTAAGTCCATCTCCAGCATAATGACAGATATAGACTGGCACCAGTCTATAATCCCTCATAGTGACGCTTGTTACTAAGCGCGCTCGCGCATGCGCACTGGAGCCCAAATAGGAAACAGATTCACTTTTCAATTATTCTGCAAGCAGAACTACTGCTAAAATATTCTCGAAGAGTTTTTTATGCTTTGCGCTGTGTCAGCTACACTATTGTCTTCTATATTACCAAGGAATATGCCTAATATGAATTCAATCAATTCAATCCTCCCTAAGTTTTGTTTAGGAAGTTTATTAGTGGTTATATTGTATTTTATAACTATGTTCATATTGTTACCTGTTTTCGTGAAAGATCGAATTCTCGTTTCGTGGTAACCCAATTATTATGCCTATATCATCATCATCATCATCATCATTATCTAGCGTTCGACAAAGAGCCCTTATCAATCTACTTCTAGTGCATTATAAAGATTTTCATTTATTCCTATGCAAGTTTGTTTTGTTGTCGGTAGGGATTTTGATTTCTAATTTGAACTTTTTTGCCTTTTTTAGAAGTGCGTTTTATGTTTCTAGTCTCCTTTTTCTAAGCGGTAGCTATCATTGTTACGCTTTTTTAGTTTTAGGAGTCTGGTGAATCGTCAGATAGGATTTATTGTACGTCATCGATTTGTGATCGCCATCACTCAGCTGAATTTGCCGGACATGTCTGTGTGAAATGTCATTTTTTGTACCCTCATACCGGTCGTTACCGAGGGGGAATCTCTTCGCCGAATTCAGATGTTGTACTAGTTCTATTGCGAGATTTGAGTCATTCGCGTCGGTCTTGATTAAATCTCTGGACAAATGGATATCTGCTGATTTAAGGAAACTAAGAAACATGATGTTTCTACCAGTTCTGACGATAGTCCGAGGACTAGCGGGCGTTCCCGCAAATGGGGGAAACCGATCCCTCTAATCTATGCAGGTTAATAAGTTTCCTTAGGACATAATCCACAAGCAGTGGTGGCGGAGGCTGAAGCTGACGTCCATAAGGCTAGACCTTATGCTAATGCCAATTTTCAATTTTCCGGTCGTCAAGAAAGAAACCTGCTAATGGGGGAAACCGTTCCCTCTAACCTCGATGCAGGTTAATAAGTTTCTTTAGCAAAGTATAGAGCGACCAAGCTCTCGAAGGTGGGCTCGTGTAGTGCACCGGGTCAAACCCACCTAAGACTTGAGGGTGAAGGGCATAACCCACAAGCAGTTGTGGCGGAGGCTGAGGCTGACGTCCATAAGGCTAGACCTTATGCTAATGCCAATTTTTCGTTTATACCGGTCGTCAAGGTATTTTGTAGATCGCCCATTGCCAAGAATCCTAGTCTTGCTAGTTCTTCCGGTTCCGTTGTGGTAGACTCGGGTCCTCTGGATTCGGGTTTATTTCCTTTTTTCGCATCTTCCTCTCCATCAGCTACCGTTTTAATTTCCGGTTTAGCAAGACATCCGGGTCGTCAGGATCTGGTTCTTTCTTTGGTTGCGTCCGTTTCCGGTAGGACTTCCGGTTTTGTAGGAAATCCAGGTCTTCAAGATCCGGTTATTACTTCCGTTCCGTCCATTTCCGGTATGACTTCCTTTTTTGTAGGACATCTGGGTCTTCAAGATCCGGTTCCTAGTTCCGTTTCCAGTTTCATGAGTGCTTCCGGAAGAATGCATATCCTGGTCTGTTGGACCCGGCATTGCATTGTTCATCAATTTCCGGTTCCGGTTTTTCAGCTTCCTCTTCCGGTTATTCTGTACATCTGGGTTGTAGGATCTTGATCAGTTTCCGGTAGTCTACTTCCGGTTTTATGCATTTCCATTTCCTTTTTTCCACATCCGGATTTCATACAGCCGGGGATCGGGTCATTTCCGGTTTTACCCGGCATTGCATTGTTCATCCATTTCCGGTTTTTCAGCTTCCTCTTCCGGTAATTCTGTACATCCGGGTTGTAGGATTTTGATCAGTTTCCGGTAGTATACTTCCGGTTTATGCATTTCCGTTTCCTTTTTTCCACATCCGCTTTCCTAGAATCTAGTCATCTTCTTGCCTAAGAATTAGTCTTATTTCCGTATTTGTTTAATATTGGGAATGTTTAATGGCTGAAAATATTCATACCAAGTCATTGCCAGTCTTGTAGTCTCTCTTGGAATTGTAGTCTATTCAGACATTTATTCGTTTATCAGTGACAATTTTCAACGTAATTAAAGACTCTTCTGACTGGTTACCGTATGGGATTTTGTTGCAGATTATTTTATATGCGCATTTCATCAGCCGATAAGTCAGTTTGTATTCTACGCATTATTTCGAGATACGATTTTTGCTTTCATCCAACTTTAGATGGCCAGTTGTCTTCGGGCCATTCAGCCTTTTTTCGCGCTCCTTTTACCTCTTATGTCGGCAGGTTGACATATTTATTTAACCAAAGGGAGTTTATTTGTGGATGGGATAACCCTGATTCTTACGTAAATCGTAGTATAATTTTGTCAGTCGCTGAAAAGAATTAGATTCAGTAAAGGTTTCATAGGATCATTATGAGTACAGGATTAATGTCTACAAGTACAATATTCGCTTAGAAAAGATAATCAATCGGATAAGGGGCAGGAAGGAGGAATATGAGTCAAATTCTTCTTCTGCGTTGACATAGTTTCGGTGAGTTCGTTTTGTTTTCATTTTTTCCAGATTTTTGTTTGTTTTCCATTTTATAGCATAATTTTTGCTCTATTATGACTGGGTTGCTGCGGGCCTTAGGACGGTGGTTTCGGGGGGCGGGGCTCAGGATTTGCTGGGTATTTTGCGGGCAGTTTGGCTGAGGGTTGTTGGTGATGCCACCGGCAATTTCCGGTCGGATTATTCCCGGGCTATTCGGTGGGTCTTGGGTTTTTGCTCGTTGAGGTTGTTGTCTGGGGGCTGGTTGGAGTGGGGTGGGGGTTTTGCTGGAGGGGGGAAGAGCGGCCGAGAATCTTTGGATTTAAGCATCCACCAACTATTTTCGGTCAAAATGTTTTCAAAATCTTTGCAAGTCCAGAGATATTACAGTTGTAATATTTCGTCTGCAAAATTCAGTATTCAAACAGTTAATATCTAGTATCAGTGTTCAATCTTTCCTTTTATTGGGATTTCTAACACAATGTCATTTGTTATTATAAAGATGAAATTATTGATGTTAAGACTATAAATATAAGAATCAATAAATTTATTAAAATCTTTTAAGTTTTCTGCCTCTTGGCATAAATATCGAATTGTTTAGGATATCTAATTTATCAGCAAGCCCGAGCGGCTAGGCAACCGTTGATGTATTCAATACAATTTTTTATTAAATCTCCATTATTATACGATTTTAAAATTAGATAGTCTAATGTTTGCCATAGTTCTCTTATCAGGTCCTTGTCATGTATTCTATTCATAGAATTGTGATGACGGTCATCACTAGTAACTTTCCCGTAGTTCATGTGGATCTCAGGCACAAGATTTGGCTATATCTTGACTCTAAGCACTCCCATAGACTTACTATGGGTTTTTGGTTTGCCACAATCTCTGGTTAAATCTCTATAAATAAAATTATCTATAATTTTTGCAGAGTCTCTAGCATTATTAATAAGTTAGGCTATACTGATATGAGCCTTTTTTGTCTCCATTCAGAGTAAGCGGTATTATTAAAATATCCATAATAAACGTGAGTTACCTCTTTAGTGAGGACTAAGCATTATGATATAGCCCAGGATTTTAGGTTGGAGCATCATGGCATATGTAATCTATGTGTTTTCTATGAGCAGTCCTCTTTAGCATATAGTAAGTTTGACACTTCTTTAAGGGCGGCCCTTATCAAAAGGGCTAGATATTCTTGGGTCTAGAATCCTTCTCTGTAGTCTCTTCTTCCAAAATGGTCTTCTGTTCCTTCTTATTAGAAGCTATTAGCTTTAGAGGGGTTGTTGTTTTCTATGATTGTCAAGGAGTCTATAGAAGAGGCTATTCATTGGAAAGTAGATCCAGGCTTCTGTTCATTGGTTGGATTGTCTGTTAGGCTTCTAAATCTCGATTCGTTCAGTCATTGCTATGGGGTTTTCTTTCATTTTTAGAAGGAGGAATGAGGTTTAGTCTTATGGATCGTCCTCTAGTAGATCTGTTCGCAGCCTCTCTGAATGCTCAGATCTTCTCTTACATGTCTCCTTTTCCAGACAGTAAATCCCAGGTGGTGGATGCTCTGTCTCAGTAGTGGACAGGAATGTTCGCCTATGCCTTCTCTCTAACGATTTTGATTCAGTTAGTCTTGAAGAGGGTCAAGGGTCTGTGAGAAATGGTGAGAGTCTTCTTTTGGTTTTTATTTATTTCTTTAAGTTCAAGTTTTCCTTATTTGCTAATCACGGTGTGATTGAGCTAAATGCACTATTATTATGTTATGTTATTAACATTTGGATAAGATTGGTTTAATTTTTATCCTTGTTTGTTGATTCTCAAATCTCCTCCCACCTAATGTTTAAATGGGGCACTGACCAAATCTACGGGTTTAGCAAGTAGTGATTGAACGGTAATGGATGTTTTTGTGGTGTAATAACAACCCCCCACAGACCCCCCTTGTGGGTTGGTCTGTTGTTTTATTAACCGCTATAAAAACATACTTACCGTTCAATCACTACGACCCGGCCTCGACCACCCCGCGTGGTAAGATTTGAGAATTGGACTTTAATATTTAGCACTTAAATTTAGAAAAGTGAATCTGTTTCCTATTTGGGCTCCAGTGCGCATGCGCGAGCGCGCTTAGTAACAAGCATCACTATGAGGGATTATAGACTGGTGCCAGTCTATATCTGTCATTATGCTGGAGATGGACTTAACCATTAGCCTGGTTAAGGGGCCATATTAATAGGAATAGGCATGGGGAGTGTGTATGCAGGCATAAAAATTTATTCTGATAGCTAAATGCAGATAATTGATTTAGCAAGTAGTGATTGAACGGTAAGTATGTTTTTATAGTGGTTAATAAAACAGCAGACCAACTCACAAGGGGCGTCTGTGGGGGGTGGGGGGGTTATATATAACGAGCAGATGCAGAAGCCCAAACTAATCGATCTTACAATATCAGCAGCTCCAGAAGTATCAGATCCCCTTCAGAACAGGATTACCGAGATAAATCTTGAACACCCACTATCTCCCTATGAGACAAGTAAAACACTACCAAGGAAACCTTTTTTAGACAAAGGCCCACACCAACAAACTGTTCCATAGCAGATCGAGTCACAACAAATAATCCATCTACATCGTCGCCCAGTACGGTCAACCAGCCAAAAGCCTTACGCATCTCTACCTATAACTGTAAGAACATAATCACTAACTCGACTTGTACTCAAGAACTCCTAGCGATGACAGATGTTCTCTGTGTACAAGAGCATTGCTTGTATAATTTTCAGTTGAAAGATCTTAGCGATTTTAACCCAGCATTTGCAGTTGCATCTAAAGCTATCGATGACACCGACCCGATCTCTCCGGCACGGAAACCAAAAGGCTATGGAGGTGTCGCAATCTTCTGGCGAGGAGATATCAACCATATAGTCACCCCTCTACCTGATGGAGATAGTAAAATACAATGCATAGAGAGCCAGTGCCTTGATACGCCTCTTTTAATAGTGTCGGTATACATGCCATGTAGAAAGGACACAGATGCTGAAAGACATTTTACCGAAGTGCTAGATCAGCTATATGAAATCTCCCAAAAGTACTGTGTCTCACATAATATACTCATAGCAGGAAATCTTAATTGTGAGCTAACCATCAGAGAGAAGTTCAAGCGACACCGCCTGATGCGAGAGTTCTTGCAAGAACAAGGTCTATTTTATAAAACATCTGGACCTACATTCATACATGCCAGTAATGCAGGGAGCTCAACTATAGATTATTTCCTACTACCAGAACACTCATCACATAGAAACATAGAGGTAGATAAGCATGAAATGGCCAGTAACTGCTCTGATCACTATCCTCTCTCAATCTCGCTTAACATTGCAATTCAGCCACTGGGAATAAAACCGACGCAGACTGCAATGCCGCTCCCTCAGAAAGTAAACTGGAGCAAAGTCGATAGAAAAGGCTATAAAGAGTACCTGCAAAAGGCATTTGAAGGATATAATCCTGAGATCAAGAATATGCTGGACATAGGTACCGTATATGCTAAGCTCTGTGACACTCTTCATGCAGCTGCTACTGCCTCATCACCGCAGATTATCCAAACCGCCAGAGGCCTCTCCAGCTATGGAATAATGAAATTGCTGATGCTGTCACAGAAAGTAAGATAGCTCTCCATAATTGGAAGACCTGTAAGAGACCATCAAACCAAAACCACCCAGCCTCAGCCCGAAGATCTAGAGCCAAAAAGCTACTGCACCAGGCACAAAGAAGATCAGTAGCGGACAAGCATAACGCTGACATCCAAACCCTACTGTGTGCCAGAGGGAATGATAGAAGACTATTCTTTGGGATAATCCGCAAACAGCGAGGCTGTAGAGTACCTAAAGTTACAGAACTCAAGGTCCAGAAAGATACATTCCCAAAAGACCGCCTCATAGAGGGATGGTATTCACATTTCTCACAGCTTGCCACCCCACCAAATATCCCAGCTGATATCCATAGGAAAGCAGAACTGGAGTTTGATGAACTGGTGCTATCTGACATTGCAGCAGGAGAAAATGAAATGATCCAATTCACATACAGTGAAGTAGAGCAAGCAGTCAAGCGATTAACTAGCGGCAAAGCCTCGGATACTGATGGCATATCAGCCGACCACCTCAAAGGAGGTGGGATTGTAACCATGCACCTGCTGACCGTAATCTTGAATGTTGTTGGCAAACTTAAAACCATTCCAGATATCTTCAAGGTAGGCCAATTAACACCAGTCTATAAGAAAAAGGCAATCCTAACCAAGCTACATCCTATCGCGGTATTACAGTAACATTAACCATCTATAAGACTCTAGAAATGCTTCTGAAAGTCTGCATCCAGCAGACAGTACTTAAAACACAACACCCTCTTCAGTTTGGATTTACATCCGGGTTATTGCCAACGTACAGCGCACTGATGCTCCAGGAAGCTACCTCTGAATCGTGAATCAAGAACCTTAATACATATGTTGCTCTCCTTGATGCCAAGTCAGTCTTCGATGTAGTAAACCACACAAGCCTTGCGCGTAAACTGTATCTTGCTTGAATAGAGGGAGCCACTTGGACCCTCATCACAGACCTTCACAAAAATGCTGCCACCACAGTGAAATGACATGGTGAGTGCTCAGAGCAAATTCCGTTCAGGCAAGGTGTCAGGCAAGGGAGCATAGGATCAACAGACCTGTACAAACTGTACATCAACAATCTGCTCAACTGCCTAGATGCCACTGGTAGTGGTGCCTATATTGGGACTGTACACTCGGCAGCGTCGACCTGTGCTGACGATGTGAGCCTAATCGCAAACAGCAAATATCGCTACAGCACCTGATAGACACATCAAGCTATTACAGCACCTACGAGTTCTACGAACTGCAGCCAGCGAAATGTGCCATCCTATTAAACTGTAAACAGGAGAAGCCAGCATTTACTCTAAATGGAGAACTGGTATCAGTGCTCCCCACCTGGGAATCCAAAGGAGTGATTCGATTGCTAGTGCACGGCCCACCGTTGATGAAAACATAAAAAAGGCAAGACGGGCAGCTTACTCTTTCATGGGCGCGGGACGCCACGGCATCAATGGGATAGCACCAAATGCCAGTATGCACCTGATTGAGATATATGTCCTTCCTGTACTACTCCACGGTTTGGACATTCTCATCCTTAACAAAACAGAAATTAATCTGCTAGACAAATTCTACCACAAACTACTACTTCAAATATTAGGCCTTCCAGACAGGACTGCATACCCATCACCTTATATCCCATTTGGCACCTTACCAGTTGAGGCTTGTATACATATGTTGAAGCTCATCATGACCAGAAATATCTGCGGAAACCAGAAAATGCTTCTATTCGAAGTATCTGTAAGACAAAGTGTTATGAGAGGCTTTGACCAGGAGAGCTGGTTTGCAGACATATGCAGGATATTGGCAAGGTATGAGCTGCCATCCATCTATGAACTCATGGACAGCCTACCAGGAAAATGTGCCTGGAAGACCACTATCAGAACCAACATACACAAACAATGGTCTGGCCTATGTACCACGTGCAACACCAACACCCACAACATCTGGACCAACAACAGCATCCTAACATCATTCCTGCTCGATCCTTCTACATGTATGTGTAACAAACCAAGCTGCAACTGCCATCATAAACTAGAAATGTCAGTGCGACAATACTTCTACACACTACACCATCACAGGACCACAAAACTCGCAATTATAAACAGTAATAAATAGACCAAGTAATTCATACACAAGTCCGCTTCTACTTTTGTCATTTTTGTATTTTACTCGCACGCGAGTTGCTCCTGTATATGGGAGGGATTTCCGAAATGAACTGAACTGAACTATTCTCGGATAATGGGTTTCAGTACTTTTACTGTCTTACCACAAATTCAAGGTTATTAATTTTAATATAGAATATACATTCACAGGTACACCAAAGGCAGAGCCTATATGGCGGTGGACCCCTACACATAACATAATGTGGTAATCTGTTGGATATATTAAATTAACTATCTCTTACCAGCAGTGGATGACTCCGGATTCTCTAGTCTCAGATGACGCGAAGCGAACGAGACCGAGAACACACTTGAAGTGTCGAACATGCGCCCCGCTTGCCTGAAATAGCACACGGCTGCTTTGGCTAATTTCCGGATTCTATGATCCGGACATCACTGGTTATATACATATGTACATGGAATCACAACAGATTAATAGAAAGGTTAGAAAAACTGTAACATATGGGTGTCTTCGGGCCAAGCAAGCATTGACACACAGTCTTCATATGTCCAGATAAGATGAAAATAAGGGTTGCCTATAAGTGAACGCAGACATCATTTATTGTTTTAATAAATTGGACGAATTTGTATATGGTCGAAATGTCCTAAATACGTAAGTCCATGAATTGAAGCTAATTTTTCATCAGCTTGGATAGCATGTGTCATCCAGTCCACGATGTTCACAACAATACTTAGGCCTATTGTCAGTGATAACCGCCAGCGTAGTTGCATCTTTTAAGGACGGCATTTATATTTGAGCCAGTCCAATGATGTTATACAATTTGTAGCGACGTATTTCGGTGCTCCTCGCCATTTGGGGGAAATCCAAACAAGTACCTAGTAACAATGATGTCACAAAGAAATATCGTCTGCTAGAATTTTCAAATCCCGTTTATCAAGACATAAGCAACAAAATTAATGCATGTCTGCACGTAAATACATGAATACACATTACATTCAAATGTGAATGGCATTTTATCCAGCCTTAAATTTCCTGCTATCAGTGCTAAAGACATACTACATTAACAACCACGACTTTCCGCAGCCATGGGTTGGTGTCTGGGTGTGAAAAATAATACGAGGCCGTGAACGATACCTCGTGCTTGCAATTGCATATATACATAAATAAGAATACATATAGCTTTTACCTCGCCTGCTTCATACTATTTAATCTCTACATTCTGAAGTAAATGTACGCTATTTCGTGATAATAATAGTACACACATTTTGGACATTGACAATGCGCAGTAGGTTGCCATAAAACTACTAGGGGGAACATACGCATAATGAAGAACCATATCCCATAATGCAACGGGGCTCCATCAAGAAACCTCAAAAGCTATATCATAAGCCAAAGCCGGAACCAAAAAAAATGCTTGCGACCGGAAACGAAGCTTTCTCAGTCGCATGGTGTATGGATTTGCCTGGTTACCTGTCTTATTTTCTGTTGATTTTCCCCATTTTACGCGTACACTATTAGAAGTTAATGATGGTCAAAATTTTGCATCACGATTTTGCACTGCTGTTTAAGAGATTTCACTTATAATGTACAAACTTACCCCAGAACATATGATCTCATCAGGCCAAACAAACATTGCCACGCAGATCACATATATTCAGGATGATTTAGTACGAAATCTACTTTTTTGTACTATCCCAATTCCCATGTATTGAAAACCTCAGGAAGCAACAAGAAACACAAGTTATAAATGTAAGTCTAAGCAAACAACTATGTACGGACAGTATGGTACATGTATTTATTATCAGCATATGAATGTGGCCACTAAAATATTGAAAAGACTGATGTATAAGATATTAGATAAGTTCTCCACGGCCAGTTTATTCAAGCCTCATGGGGGGACATATATAATACAATGTATCTACATTTAACGAAACAAGGTGCCAAGCATGATTATCCCCACGCTTTTCGAAGAAAAGGTTGGGATTATGTGATGCGACCCGTGTGTATGTGAGCCAACCGTCTATGCACTTATCGATTGTAACACTTCTCCTTCTAAACCATTTAAGATAGAAACTTGAAATCTTGGGGATGATTATCTATGGGCAAGGATGTGCATGACACTTGGAATTTTGTTCCGACCCCCAGGGCTGGGCCCAGGGGGTCAAAGGGTCAAAATTGGCCAGTAATTCAACTCCTAGACCATTTCAGATAGAAACTTGAAATTTTGAGCATGATTGCACATATGGATAGGGATGTGCATGACACTTGGAATTTTGGCATGACTCCAGGTATATGGCCCTGGTGGGGGTGGGGGTGTGTGTGAAATGTGGGATAACAATTTTTTCCAAAGGTTGTTGTGTCGCATATCATTTTCAAGCCAATGATGAGTAGACTACAGTACAAGGAATTATTTTGATTTTAGTTCAAACTGAGGGGCGGGGTCAAAGGTGGGCACCAATCGATTGTAACGCAACTCCACCTAGACCACTTCACACAGAAACTTGAAGCTTTGGGTATGATTACACATATGACCAGGGATGTGCATGGCACTTAAAAATTTTTTATAAACCCCCCCCCAGGAGTGGGGTTTTGGGGGTGGGGTGGGGAATGTGGGTAAAAAATTAAATTTATCCAAAGGTGGTCATGTCACATATCATTTAGAAGCCCATGAGTAGTAGACTACAGTACAAGGAATTATTTTGATCTTGGATCAAACTGAGTGTAGTGACGCGGTTAAAAGGTCAAAATTGGGCACCAATCCATTGCAACGCAACACTTTGCACACCATTTCAGATAGAAATTTGAAACTTTGGGGATAATTACGCCTATGGGCAAGGATGTGCATGACACATTGGAATTTTGATATCACCCCCAGGGGTAGGGGTGGGGGAATTGGTGGGCAAAAAATAAGTTTGATCAAATGTGGTCATGTCATATATCATTTTGAAGCTTGTAGGTAGGTAGACTACAGTACAGCAAATTATTTTGTTCTTGAGTCAATCTGAGGGCAGTTGCCAGGGTCATATGGGCAAATTGGGCATCAGCCAATTGTAGTTGAACTATGCGCACACCATCTCAGATAGAAACTTGAAACTTCAAATGGGGATCATTGCATTTCATTTTGAAACCCATTACCCATTGAAACTACATTTCAAGGAATTTATTGCATTTTGGGTCAAAGTGAGGGTAAAGCTCGAAGGGGTGAATGCATGGGGATTTGCGATGGCATGCCATCGACTACACATTCTAGTTACAGCTATGTTTGTGTGTTATTATTTTAGTGATTTGTTCTGTCCAACACTAGAAATGTATACACGGGGGACATCTGAAGTGTAAGATTGATTACTAGTAAGATCGATTGTTTCTAGATCACACGCACCCACTCGCACACGGGAAAATAAATGTTTTATATTGTTCCATCAGTCCATGAATAGAGTGTAAAATTCCAAAAACATTATTAACCCTTTCAACATTGCAATCCCAGTATCTCAATTTTACATCAGCCATACTGCTAAACTATTGAATAGTTTGAAATAATTTGACACTTTTCATCATAATTTGTTGTATCTGGTCTATGAACGTTAGATATAGGAAAATAAAGGAACTTGAAATAAAGGAAGCGAGGCTTAGAAAACAAATCAGGAAGAGCTTATAATGGTCACAGAGGAAATGTTAAACAACCTGCGAAAAAGTATGCATTGATAATAATTAATACAGAATGAGAAAAAGCTGAATCAGTAATAAAAATGCGAAAATCTACTTGTGTCTTAAGATAATTAACTGAACGCAACTGAGAATTATTATCCATGGGCCAGCGTAACCTTGCCACAGAGGACCTTAATCCTCAGATCTAGACACTGAATAGCGATGAGGTGAGAGATACATTAGGGATGGGGGGGGGTGATAAAGCTAATTTATACAATATTTTTCAAGGTCCTGCAATCCTGGACGCCATTATGAGTGCATGATTACCAAAATGGAAACATGCGATTATGACAACTGCAAAGCAGGATACCGATACTCTAGTTGATAATAACAAGAAAGGCTACCAGGTATAAGTGAACAAACCCAATGTCACTGACATCTATGAAAAACCTGACAGGGCCATAAAATGATACAATTTATTGACATGACAGAGCAAGAGCAACCTAGGTGTAGATAAATGAGTATACAAGGAATTATGTACAACAATAACACCCCCTATTAAAGTCGGTCATAATCCAGAAGCCTAGTAGGAAGTCAGTCTTGCCTTCTTCCCACACGACTCACTGGTGTAGCAGAAGCTCATCGGGCCTGATCACCCATCAGGGATGGGTTCTATTACATAACATCTATTACTATTACTTCAAAATTTCTCTATTACTAATACTATTACAATTACTCTGGTTTTGATTTTTTACTATTACTGTCCTATCTATTACTATTACATTTCTAGATCACATGCACACACTCGCACACAGGAAAATAAATGTTTTGTATTGTTCCATCAGTCCATGAATAGAGTGTAGAATTCCAAAAAACATTATTAACCCTTTCAACATTGCAATCCCAGTATCTCAATTTTACATCAGCCATACTGCTAAACTATTGAATAGTTTGAAATAATTTGACACTATTCATCATAATTTGTTGTATCTGGTCTGTAGGGTTGAAATGGTTAAATGGTGTTAAATTTCAAATGTTTCCATTTCACTCTGCATGTTATAGGTGATATAACCTGTTGCTGTAAATAAAATCATGTGGCTTGCTTTGAAAACAATTTAACTGAAAGTCGTTGTTCCCTATGACAGCAACAAATCAAATTTCAGTTAATCATTTTTTCAAAATAACCTGACCGTTTAACTGGAAGGAATGGGTAAAATTCCATAATGTATAATGTTAGTGAATAGATTCTGTTGTTATAGGCAGCAAATGGTTTCTCAGGTGAGCTCATAGCTGGGTAGAACTATCTAAGCCTAGATAGATTATATCACTTCTCCAGCATTAACTCTTCTCGTAGTGACAGTGTTTTCAGTGACTGTTCTTGTATGTTCGTTTGCATGCATGGCTTGACCGGTGTTACCAAGATGCTACACGGGATGGTGGCTGGAATTGTAGATGTCATGGCGGCTGAGGATTCATTACTATGTTTCAAAACGTTAACTGCAGAAGTTGTTGTAACAGTTTCCGTAGGCAGGCATGAAAGTGAGGTTGCAGTTTGGATCCTGCTAACAGTAGTAGTTTTTGTTTTTTTGGTTGCCGAATCAATGAAAACAGCTTACCATTTCTTAGTGCGTAGCAGCACATTTATCTTCGGAGTTAGAAATAAATGAAAAGAACTAGGCGCCATCAGCGCAACCTATGATGCTATTTCATGCCTTTTCAGGTTGCCCGCAGCAGATTACGGTTGCCCTAATACCTTAAGCTAATTGACAAAGAAAATTAGAATCACTATTGTTTTGTCCAGTAATTTCTGAAGAATGGCCACTGTTACTCAGAAACAGCGTTACGCATATGGGTTACTCTTTCTAATAATTAAATAAATAAATGGCTTAAAATGAAAAGAGTTAGTCAGTAGGTATCAAAAACACAGTATAGTACTATTAGTCTGAGTATTTATCATGGTTGCCCTGTATACCATTAACAGCCAAAGTTTAGTTGCCATTTTGAAAATCAGGTTGCTCCGGGCAACAGGGCAAATGGACATTTCTATCCCTGATCTTGGTTTTCGAGTGTTCACGCTGCCATGATGAATAGTCTTCAGTGACATGTGAAGGAAGTGGCAACAGATGTTTTAGTTCTAAGATGCCCATTTCCAAAGCCTGCTGCGGGAATTGTCTATCTCCTATCTCTGAGTGGTGACGGGAGATTTAGATGGATGCAGGCAGCGAGTCTTTGCTCTCGGATTTGCTTCGTTGCTACATCTGCTGTGAGGTGCAGGCCTAGGACATCATGTCCCCAATTTCTTCCGTGCATTTTTCGAGTCTGGGTGGTCATGAATAGGTATTTACACTGCACACAGTACATCCTCTAGAATTTATGGATGGATAGGTAATGTTGGTAACAGTCATTACTCCGCTTTCTCTGTTAACCTTTCTCGCAGCCATGTGTGTCACATGGATATATTCGCATGACTGATGATGAAGGTCTGGAAGTAGCAGTATCTTCTACCATCTTACGATTATGTGTTGAAGCAGGGAAGAATGATATTTTTTCTGTATGTCAAGCTTGCAGGAACCGAGAATTTAGATTGCTGTGAGAGAGCCCTATTGGTGCGCTCTCCTGCCGGCGCTAAGATGATGGTTTTGGCAGAATAGAAGGAATGAAGTGCGACGTTCCCATATGCTGTGACAGTGAGGTTTCCTTTGACTGAAATCCATCGAAATCCTGTTTCCGTTGATGGATGATGACAGGAAGGATGCTGGAGCAGTTGTCTGCAAATTTTTGTTTAATTTCCCATGACGGTGCCTGATGGAAATTAGTTTCCATAACGGTTGAAAATCAGACACTATTTCTTTCGCATCTATTATCACTGATTCTGGGGAGTGATAGGGTTTTTCGCTTAGTTTGTTAGCTAGGCATAGCCAAAATTCTAAGAATGGCAAATATGTAGGGGTTGCGAAGGATCGAGCTTGGCGGCTGACATGTAATTACCTTTAATCCAGCCACTTGGATTCATACATTGAGTTAGCATGTTTAACGGTAATTTCTCTGTACCTACAGGTGGTTATGCGATACACCCGGTACTGATGGGTGACTTATTATCTGTTTATGGCTTGTCAAATCAAATCTTGACAAAGCTTAATTGTTGCTGAGACGGGAACCGGCTGGAGGTGCTTATCGTTTATGCTTAACCATTGTAATGATGCATTTTCTACAAGTTACATATTTTTAACTTGTAGAGAAGCAGTGGTTAATACTAATTATTTCCAAATATACTCTATTTACAGCGTTATACAGCTTTTGTATATATGTGAATGTTTTTCTGGTTTGATGCCCACAAAGTAATTAACGGATTATGTATGAATATATATTTGTACAAACCACCATTCTGTTGTAAAACAGCATGGAAAGGGGTTTTGAAACTTTTATATTTTCAACAGGTTGGCTATATACCAGCACTTGACTGATGCGGGTATACTATCATCTAATTTATTAAACGCGTGCTTTATATACTTAAGCGCAGATATGTCCAGACTCTTATTTACGAGTTTCCTGGCGACGGGAACATCCCTGTTATGGTTGTTATTTTTCAGGATATTCACTGTGGTGAATAAGATATGGAAATAATATTTCGAACGGCTATCAGTTATTGGTTTACAAGGCTATAGCGCAAAGGTAGTGGTACGTGATGCGGTTATCAGCTAATTGGTTTACAAGGCTATAGCGTAAAATAGCATTTATACTTAAAATATGACATAGCTCCTGCCCGTCTAAAGTACTGGAATGTGCGGAAGCCAGTGAGAATTTCGCTTTCCGATTTGGGCACGAATAGCGCATTCATATTGCTTAGCACAGGGATGCGATTACTGAACTGTATCGGTAATAGGAAAAAGGCTGGCATTGTCATATGGACGGTTGTCTAACAGGAGAGTAGTCACTACCGAAAATTGATCAGGAATAATGCTGGTCATAATGAGGTATCAGCGGGTTTATTGGATACTGCTGGCAAATTGATGGAGGAACAGTTTGGACATTTTTGAGGTGCCAATTGATTGAGTGGAAAGCACTGGCAATTCAGGGTGTGTAGTACAGGCAATGTGAATTTCTTGTAGCGGATATGGCGGGGCACCATTAATTGTGGTTCAAATACCTACAACTGATTGCCATTTTTCAACACCGCTGGGGTCCTATCATCAGAAGTAATGATGGCGGGAGGTATGGGGTAGCTAATAACATTTGGGAAAATACACTTGGCGGTTGACTCGGTGTGGAGATATCCGTCCAGTATGCCAGCAGCATGAATGCTATTAGAGTTAACACTGGGATAACCAGTGGTAATGAGGATCGATTGTGTGCTTGACGGGTGACATGGTTTGGAGAGGTCCGGCCAGTACCTCAGCATCACGACTGTCGCTAGAGTTGGCAAAGTCCGGATCTGACAATGCTGGGGTAGAAGGCTGGAAATGTGCCTCATCTTGCATGGGATCTGCAGCAGGCAAGGATACCTTTGCGGTTCCTTCTCCTTTGTAGAGTGTATTTGAACGTTGGTGCCGGGGGAGAGTTCCTGCCTCGCAACTTTTGTTCGCAAAATTATATCAGGATAGAAGCCGGCTACGGTCTCATAGGTAGCGTAAACCAGAGTGTGTCATACCAGCTGATGGATCATTATTAGTTCCCATATTGACTATTGACGGTTAAAGAGGTGAGAACACGTGCAGGTTGGCAGGGGTCCTTATCATTCAAACTGTATCCATAAATAAGTGATGGGTTGATGGCGGTATCCAAGTCGTTAGTCTGGGTGGAGCTATCACGAAGGCCAGTGTCTTTCGCAGAGGCGGTGTCATCAGTAACTCGTATAGTCATCCACAGAGCAATCCTGCATCCAACGAGATCTGTGTGTCCGTGCACATTTGGATTCCGCTCAATAACCTCAGTTAGCCTACATGGATTCAGTTCAAATTTTTGAAATACTGGCCACTGCATGGGACATTGACTGGGATTGCATTTGGCTGAAATCCGGATCATCAGAGTCATCTCGTCTTGATTTCTTTAAAAGTTGTAAAATACATTTGTATTTTCATTCCAAAGGTTGAGGTTATATTAAACTGCCTGCGTCGAGAGACGTGTGACCAGAAATGGTCTTTTATTTAAATTTACCATTGAAACGATTGGTCTGGTTACTGGGACAACCAGTAATTTCAGTGGTAAAATATAAAAAATAATCTCTTGGCTTGCAAATGGACATTGCTCAAGACCACAACAAATGCGATTTTTGGCGGGCTTAGCAATTAATGAGTTTGCAAGTATTCAGATGTGGATTGCCAAGTTTTAAGAAAGTTATTAATGGATTTAACCCTTAGCACACTGATGTCAATATTCTATCTTTTACTGTGTCAGTATCAAAGAAACTGGTGTACATTTTTCAACAATTTTGGTGGAAGATGTTGCTGTCTATGACAGCACCATCTCCCACCAAATTTGTTGAAAAATGAACACGAGTTCATCTTTTAATTTAATTTAAAAATTAAGAATTTTGACACCAGAGTGGTAAGGATTAAGGCATGTGAGGCGGAGTACCGATACAAATAATTATTTCATATATTTTATTCTATGGATTATTGGTAACACGGAAAACATGTTTTTTCATGCAAATATTTTTAGCGCATTCATTATTTTCTTATCTTTCAGATATCTGTAGAAATATGTGGAAATCATACAGATATCATATTCCGTGACTTTTCTGATCAAGTATTTCTCATCATAACACAGTTACAGAAAGTTGGAAATCTGGTCAGTAAGCTAATATGAACTGTTAACTCATTAATCGTCAAATTTGGTCAAGAAAATTACAATATTTTGCTTATTGAGTCTATTTGGAGGCCAGGAGAAAACTATATTTGAAAATTTACCGCCGGAATGACTAGCTCGGTTATCGAGGCAGGCATTCCAGTGGTAAAATTTAAAAAGTAGTCTTCCCTTGGCCTGCAAATGGACATTCCTCAAGACCACTACAGAGGCCATGAAAGGGTTGAATAGTATCTCATACTTTTCGCTGGACTATTGAATTGCCTCGCTGCTGCAAGCCACTAGACAATAATTACAATGAGGAAATATCCTTGAGTTGCCAAATACTTTGAAAACAATTTGACTGAAAGTTGTTGGTGGCTTAGCCACCAACAATTTTCAGTCAAATTGTTTCCACAAAATTTAACAGGTCCAGAGATATAACCCCTGGAATATGTCGTCTACAAAAACTCAGTAGTCAAACAGTTTTAAAATAATATGACGGCTTACTAATATCTGTATTATGTTGTCCCCCTGGCATCAGCATCCCGCCCTGGTTAGAATTACATGTAAATCGCTCCGGGTAATAATGTGGAATGATTAACTGTGTGGTTGCTAAATTTCTGCAGACTACATTTCCCATAGGGTTTAACTCTGGATCTGCTGAATATTTTGAAAACAATTTGACTGAAAGTTGTTGGTGGCTAAACGTTTATATTTTTGCTTTGAAAACATGTTGACTTATTTCTGAGCTGTACTGTATTTAGATATGATGTACGTACCATTAACTCTCTCACCGACAAATCCCTGAAAAAGCATTTTCTTTATGATTTAAAACATATTAAGGTGAGCATTTTGAAATTAAATTGACTGGAAGCCATTGCTACCTGCTTCCGGTCAAATTAATTTCAAAACATTCAACAGCTTTCCTGTATGGTGGCATTGAAAATAAGATATGGGGAATTGTTCAGTGAAAGGATTAAAGTTGGTGGCTCATTAGATGAAGATACATTGTCACAATTTGGGGATCCATTTCTACCCTGTGCGTCGCCTATTTCCAGTTAAGCTCCACCATTTTTCTACGTGGATTGGAATCGATCTGAAATCTGAATTCCAAGAATCTAAATTTCAATGTAACTATGCAGGGAAGCTGTTGAATGTTTTGAAACTAATTTCACTGGTGGGATGTTGCAACCCATGGCAACAACAGCTGCAAGTTAAACTAGCTTCAAAATATTTGACAGAATGTTTATTAAATTGACAAAAGGCATACAATCTGTAGACATTCGTTACAGAGACTTTCGTGACAGATTTCTAGGTCATTTTGCTTGTGCTGTCAACTAACAAGTATCATATTTTAATGATGACGTGAAATCCTTGATTGACAGATCCGATCCCTTAATTACTTCTATCATTCCTACAGTAGTCTAGATTTTCTGAGAACAAATATAAGATCTGATTATTTGGAAATAGCTTGACTGATAGCGGTTGCCTGCCAAATGGCTGCAGATAGGAAGATTTGGCATGGATTTTGGTCGCTGGATATGTGTGTAATATACATGTATATCACAGAACAGGACATTAGCTCCCAACAGCAGTCAAAACATATATGTTATGAGTAAAATATTAAGGTAGAATTTTGTTTGTGTGTTGTAGGTTCTGATTAAGCCAGATGAAATCCTAACTGAGACAAGAGCAACCAAGAGCTACTCTACAAAAGTACTGTTAGGTACAGATGAGGTGGGTATATTGTAAATTCATTTTCTGTTCATAATAGGCCACTGACATGACTGACATAAATATATTGACTATATGTAGTTAGATGAACGTAGTAAATTTGAGAAGCTATCAGCTACTGGCAGACAATCTGCTGGAGTTTGTGAAAATGGTAACGTAATTAACATTAACCCTGCCATGACCAAATTTGATCAGAAAGAGTTCCATTTTCTCATAGAAGTCCAAGAGCTCGTTTTTGACAACTTACCACTGGAATGACTGGTTCAGGATGAAAGTAAGAGTTAAGCACCATTTAAGTATGATGTTGCAGTAGAATAATCATCAGTGTATGTAAGGTACTTTAATCATCAGTGTACGTAAGGTACTTTAATCATTAGTGTACGTAAGGTACTTTAATCATCAGTGTACGTAAGGTACTTTAATCATCAGTGTACATAAGGTATTTTAATCATCAGTGTACGTAGGGTACTTTAATCATCAGTGTACGTAAGGTACTTTAATCATCAGTGTATGTAGGGTACTTTAATCATCAGTGTACGTAAGGTACTTTAATCATCAGTGTACGTAAAGTACTTTAATCATCAGTGTACATAAGGTACTTTAATCATCAGTGTACGTAAGGTACTTTAATCATCAGTGTACGTAAGGTACTTTAATCATCAGTGTACGTAAGGTACTTTAATCATCAGTGTACGTAAAGTACTTTAATCATCAGTGTACGTAAGGTACTTTAATCATCAGTGTACGTAAGGTACTTTAATCATCAGTGTACGTAAGGTACTTTAATCATCAGTGTACGTAAGGTACTTTAATCATCAGTGTACGTAAGGTACTTTAATCATCAGTGTACGTAAGGTACTTTAATCATCAGTGTACGTAAGGTACTTTAATCATCAGTGTACGTAAGGTACTTTAATCATCAGTGTACGTAAGGTACTTTAATCATCAGTGTACGTAAGGTACTTTAATCATCAGTGTACGTAAGGTACTTTAATCATCAGTGTACGTAAGGTACTTTAATCATCAGTGTACGTAAGGTACTTTAATCATCAGTGTACGTAAGGTACTTTAATCATCAGTGTACGTAAGGTACTTTAATCATCAGTGTACGTAAGGTACTTTAATCATCAGTGTACGTAAGGTACTTTAATCATCAGTGTACGTAAGGTACTTTAATCATCAGTGTACGTAAGGTACTTTAATCATCAGTGTACGTAAGGTACTTTAATCATCAGTGTACGTAGGGTACTTTAATCATCAGTGTACGTAAGGTACTTTAATCATCAGTGTATGTAAGGTACTTTAATGGTCAAGCCCACCAAAACCAGTCTCTGCAGTGGTTTTGAGGAATGTCCATTTACAGGTCAAATGTACAGAGCTAGTTATTACAGTGATAAATTTTCAAAAATACTGTATCTTTGCGTTCAGTAAGCAAAAAGCAAAAATCTAAGTGTTCTTATATAATCTTAACCATTAAAGTGCCGTATCTGTCGTAATGCCTTCTAAATTGTGTGACAATCTGAATAAGAGGCTGAAAAATTTATTATGCTTCCAGAGTCCCAGAAAAATAGGCAATAACAGCCCTGGTAAAATTAGTTTCAAAATATTTAACAAATTACCTTGAAATGGGAATTCCGGTTTCAAAGTTCCCAACATATGTTAAGTGTGCTGGCTGAGTTTAACTAGCAGTGTACCTCTACAGACCTTGCTTTGTTGAAATTCAAATTTCCATTGCTTGGTTGATGAAGTAGTATCATGATGGCAGTGGATGTTGAAATTAGTTTATAGTGGTATTAGTTACCACTCACAACTGAGTGAATATTGCAGCGCTATGTTGGTTATAATGCATTGTGACGATACAATGTAGGCTTGCGCGATTACGCGATTAAATCGAAAATCGCGATTATTTTTTAAATCGTGAATTTATGATTAAAAATTAAATAATCGAATAATCGTGAATAATTCTACAGCATAAAATATTTAAAAACCTACCTTTTAATTATTCTTTGTTGCGATCGGTCACGGAAATTTACATTTTGCTCGGCGAATGCATGCCCATTTGCAGGCCAAGAGAAGGCTATTTTTGAAAATGTATCACAGGAATGACTGGCTCGAGAATCGAGCCAGTCATTCCAGTGATGCATTTTCAAAAACAATCTCTTGGCCTGCAAATCGACCTTTCTCAACATCATTGCAGCTTTCGTCATTGATATGCTTTTTTGCTGTTATAACTGGGTAATTTGTGCTCAAGCTGATTAATCGAGTAATCACGATTATTTTTAAATAATCGATCATGATTAATGAAAGCAATAATCGCGCAAGCCTAATACAATGTAACTTTGAGTTAAAGGAAATGACCAGGTCACAAACAAATGCTGGTGAGTGATAACGGTATATAATAATCAAACTATAACCACCAGTAAAAAACAGAAATAAATCAGGATAATTTGAAAAATGCAGCTAAATACCATTTATAACACTCGGGCGGAAACCAATTAGTGATGCTCCTGGACCTTTGCCCTCTGGTGAATGCATGTGAATAATTAATATCCTCTACAGTCAGCCATATAATCTGTTGTATTCATGCTATGCCGATTAGCCACTACATTCTACGGGTAAAATACTGTTTACAATTTGAACGAAAGCCTCCAGCGACCGGGCCTACTTTCAGTCACCCAGATTTCAAAATATTCAATACATGTAGTTATCATGTTTCGACCCAGGAAACCAGCAGTGCTTTTTGAAAATATTTAACTGAAACTCATTGCTGCCACCGTAAACAGTGACTTTCAATCATATTTTCAAAACGATTAATAGTGAATTTTAAACAGTAGTGAGATAATCGATCTATATCGGCGACTATAGATAGGAAATACCATTCGTACTGCTTACAAAACTATATTCAGGTGTGCTTTCATTAAATTCAGGTCTGCGATACCTGCACACAGTTGCCACACAGCGGAGTGTGTAGGGTCAGCAACGTCACGAATTGAGTCCAAGTCAAGCAATAGTAGAGCAAATAAATGCCTTTTCTCAAATTATTAACAATTCATTTCCATTTTTTTTCCTGGTGGTAGTATATTTACTATTGTCATGAATGTCTGAAATTACCAAAAAAACACCATTTGATAGTTCCCTTTTCCATTCTTTTAAATATTCACCTGGGCTCTACTTTAAGTCACAATTAGTAAAATATAAAATTCACCTGTGCTCTACTGTCACAATTAGTCAAATATAAAATTTTACTCAGTGAATGTCCATTCGCAGGTAAAGAGATTATGTTTGAACATTTACACCTGGAATGACTGGCTCAGTTATCGAGACAGTTATTCCAGTTTGAAGCTTCAAAAATAGTCTGATCTTAACCTGCAAATGGACATTCATTAAGACCACTACATAATTGTTTACTGTTTTAGCAGCTTTACCACTAGATTGGTAAAAAAATATATCTAAAATTGTGCTTAGTTTCCTGGCTGACTTGATGAGTAAAGTGTTAAAACCATATTAGGAAAGGTATATGTTGTTATTTTGCATTTTATTTTTATTTTCTGTTAGGAACTTCTACATGTGATTGCGAAGAACATTGCCCAGTGCCTCCCCATGAACAAACCACTTCTTCTAGGTATAGCCTTGAAGGATACATCGAGAGCGTCTACAAAAGCTATTGAAGAGGCTTTACTTAAAGCAGAGTTTGGAGCAGCTATAGGCAAGCAACCTCCGCATCTGCCACCTTGATTCGTACATAAAGGGATATTATCATAGAACATCCACATGATCCTCCAACAGCCTGCATGCAGACAGCTATCAAGAGATCCAGTTAGAGCTATGCCCCGCCCATTTCCAGTCAAGCTCCTCCCACCTTGTATGCATGTTGGAATCGAGTTGAAACTGTGAAAGCAAATCTAAATATCACGGTAACTGTACAGGCAAGCTATTGAATACTTTCAAACTAATTTGACCGGGGGCTGTGGGCAGCAACAGCTCCCAATCAAATTAGTTTCAAAGTATTCAGTAGAATGGTTATTAAGTAGTAAAGACATGCAATTCATACACATGACGGACTATTAAGAGTTCCTAATGGACTTAGATATGTCATATTTTAATTGTGATATCAGCCTACCTGTGATGTATTTGATTATGATGTCATATACTTGATGGACAGATATGGATTCCTCTATGGTGTGTTTGGCTAATGTTTTATGACAATGAGATTCCTCACCGTGACCATATGTCACACATCAATCAAGTTGTTTTAGTCGTGACGCGCAACTATACATCAGTCTAATCAGTCCGCCTTTTAGGTCCAAAACATTCAATATAACATTTCTTAGTGTTCAAAATTGTACGAACTACCGGTAACATGTCGATTTTTCTTTTCTTTTTCTTATATATATGAACTGCACTGTATGAACCACCACCTTTCAATTATAAAGCTCAATCTTCGTAACAATATTGCGACCGATAATTTTAATAATACCTACTAAATGGGCAAATGAGATGTGATAGATGTTGCTCCAGATCTGGATATAATGGTTTTGTTTTTCTTGGTATTGAAATTTATATTAATTTTGACAAAAGCTGATAATGGCTGACCATTTTGGAACACATGACTGCCATAAACTCTCAGCTTGTAAGATGCTGATTGATTGTAATAGAATTTTCAGGTGAATCTTTAGAATTCACTACTTTCATGTCAAAGCATCTTTCCCTGCAACTGATTATTCTGTTTCTGCTGACAGTTTGGTTTGTGAACTTCACCCGCAGCTTGTGATAAGCAAGGAATATTTGAAGATTTTAACCTTTTCACTGCTTCATGTGAACCAATTTCAGTCAGTTTGAATCTGACCGGTCAGATCATTCTTCAATAATTTCATGAAATGTTGGTAATAAAGCTATTCAAATGAAACCAGTCTTGCCCAAAGCATTTGTCTTTTTACCGAAACCTCTTTTTCAGCGTTTATATGAAAATTGTTGGAAGGTTATGTCAGTTGAAGAATTGGAGGTGTTTATGATGGTGTCGTTTTAACCCTTGAATTTGATTAAGAAAATTTACATTTGCAGATCAAGAAGACTACTTAAAAGAATTTACCACTGGAATAACTGGCTCGATAACCGAGCCAGTCATTCCAGTGGTAAAATTTCAAAAATAGTCTTGGTTTGCAAATGGACATTTCTCAAGACCACTGCAGAAGCCGTTTTTGGCTGATGTGATTGTTACGGGTTAAGCAGTCTCCTAGAACATATGTCTTTATAAAGACAATTTTACAAGTATATTCATACAGATGTTATCAGTATCTGAATGAAAGCACAAATGTTTGTTCACACTCTGAATGTTCTCATCACAAAGAACACCAGCAATGTGGTTATGGTTCCTTCACAGTATGATGCTCTCGGGAAGCTAACACGCAAAACCCACACCCATTCAGAAAGTTATGCACAATCGAGTTGAGATATCTAAACCAGGACATTCTGACATTTGTATGTAAACCCTTTAATGGTTAAATATGGTCAAGAAAATTAAAACATTTATTTATTGAATGTCCATTTGCAGATCAAGAGGACTATTTTTGAAAATTTAACACTGGAATGGTTATCGAGCTAGTCATTCCAGTGGTAAATTAGTAAAAATAATAATCTCATGGCTTGCAAATGAACATTCCCCCAAGACCACTGCAGAGGCCAGTTTTGGCCAGCATCGCCACGAAAGGGTTAACCTATATGGAGAACACATCCAGTGACTCTAGTAGCATCTACAGTATACCAAAGGACTTTGATAGACATTCATGATCAGCACTGAACCAGAATCAAGATTGACTACTCTTAATCTTTATGTATGTATGATTACTGTACTCTGCGGCTGTAGTAGTAGAAACATCCTACAGCTACAATCAGTCCTTCTTCGCTTTTGCCCACTGTGTTTTGTCCTCAGCTAAAATCCTTAGCTTCCTCAGGTACATTCTTGACTTGAGTATACCTAATCCTGCTTTCTTGAGCTCACCTTGTAGCACGCTTAGCAGATTTATGCAATGACGTCCTCTCCTGGCTCTGTATTTGCTGGCTCCGAGTAGGGCGAATACCAAGGCTCTCTGTGCTGGTGTGTCTTCTGGCATCCTTAGCACATGGCCAAACATGGCAGAGGTGTTTGCGGTGGCAGGCGTCAAGTTTAGAGCTGCCTTGGGAGTTGCCCAGCTGTTACAGTTATACATCAAGGATACGCAGGTTGCATTGTATAAATGCAGTCTTTTTACCAAGGGCATCTTTGATCCACGAATCCATAGCTTCCAGAAGGACTGGAAAGCTATGCTCCCCATGATGCAGCGTGCAGCAGTACTGCAAAGCAGTGAGCCCAGGATTTTACTTTTCCTCCATGGTTCGCCGCCACGGAGTGGATCGTCATTTTCTTTCGTTTCATACTTTGTAGATGAACTCTGTTTTGGATTCATTCATAGAGATTCTCAATTTTTAGTTTGCTTGCAGCTATTGGGAGAAGTTCGTCAAGAGGTTTCTTTTCCTCATCTATAAAGTCCATATCGGCGGCATATTCCATCTCTAGCAGCATGCCCAGTATTGACACCATGGGGGGGGGGGGTGTTTGGTCTTGTGGAATTTCCCCGCACGGATTTCAATGCAACAGCCAGCTAACAGGTAAAGAGCACAGGGGATAGACCATCTCCCTGTGGGGAGCCGATTGATGTCTCAAACTCTACAGACTTCACTGACTTGACTCGTCCTCTCAGCTTGGTGTCTGCAAGCAGTAATCTCACTAGCCGTAGCTCATCTTCATTGCAACTGGCCTGGCGTAGTACGTCTAGGATCTTTGAGCGTTTAATTGGGTCGGGTCGAAGGCTCGTGACATGTCAATGCCCATTTTGTGGAAATCCCAGTGTTTGGACATGACTACCGACACAAGCATGCGTTGAGCCCATACAGTGTCTGCGCAGCTGCATCCACGTTTGAAGCCACTGACATGATCCGGTGAATTTGTCGATCTTGTCTCGGATGCGGCATAGAGTAACAATGGATAGGATTTTCCATATGCTGTTAAGGAGCACAATGGGCCGCAGACTGGCTGGGGGGGGGGGGCCAGGTGGTTTCTTGGGCTTGGGTAGCGCGATAAGGATGCCTTGGCCTACAGCGTCAATGGGAAGGTGGTGCATAAAAGCTGAATTGCTTATGTGCGTGATCGGTTTTGAGATGTCACTTGCATATTTGAAAGGTTCATTGCTCATGCCATCAGGTCCAGATGCACGTCCATTTTTCAGGGCTTTAAGTGCCTTCTCAACCTCTGCTGTATTAATTGGTGTTAGTAATGGCCTGGGGTTTCCTAAGAAATCACAAATTGTCTATGATATAACACATTCTGTTGAATATTTCGATACTAATTTGACTGAGAGGTGTTGTTAGGGTTAGGGTAATCCATGGCAGCAACAGTTTCCAGTTGAATTAATTTCAAAACCTGAAACAGCTTCCCTGCATACCCGTAATTGTCTTGAAGCCGAGACACTGGTGTTTGAAGGTTTAAAGGGTTAACAATTAGAGGGATATCATTCTGAATCCTTAACATGTACTGATGCACTTCTAAAGTTGCCGTTCAAGAATTTGATGACCACTGCAAAATAGGCTTGCGTGATTACGTGACTAAATTGAAGATGGTGATTATTTTTTAAATCGTGAATTTATATGATTAAACATTAAAAAAATGGATAATCGTGAATAATTTCCACTACATAAGAATATATCAAAAACTGCCATTTCTTTAATGCGATCAGTTGCGAAAATTGATATTTTGCTCAGCGAATGTATATCCATATCACTG
This sequence comes from Chaetoderma sp. LZ-2023a, assembly GCA_034401795.1. NCBI lineage: Eukaryota > Metazoa > Mollusca > Caudofoveata > Chaetodermatida > Chaetodermatidae > Chaetoderma > Chaetoderma sp. LZ-2023a. The sequence continues at coordinate 68,683,887 of CM067369.1, read as the reverse complement.
GGATGACAGGCTCCAGCATTCTAATAACCATTGCAGCTTTTGTCATTGTCATTTGCCTTTGTTTTTATGTCTGAGTAATGCAGGCTACCCAAGCTGATTAATCAAGAAATCATGATTACTCTTAGACAATCGATTGCGATCACTCAAAGTAATAATCGCACATGCCTACTGCAAAAGCAATATTCTGACCGCTTGACCAGTGAAGGGTTAAAAGGACTACAATCTTTGTACCCAAATGGTGGCTGGTCTCTTCGGACACCTCCGGTTTGAGGGTAGTGACTTTTGGGTAGAAAAACATACACAACTCGTGGTCTATGTAGATTTCAATTTTATTTTATTGTATATATATATAATATATATAATATATCATTGGCCAATGGAATTATAGTAAAATTTACAATTAGCTGAATGTGTCATAATGGAAGATATTTTTAACTATTATAATAACAATATGATAACAAAACACTTTGCAACAATTCCCTGCTCATATTAGATTTAAACATTCAATCACAATGAAGTCTAGAATAATCAGTAACAACAAATTTACAGACGAGCCTGCAAAGGCACTGCCAGACGTCTTGGGTCTAATAAGGGGGGTTCTTTAACAAGGGGACCAATGCACCTGTATCACTCACCACGAACATAGGCATTTCAACTAGAAAGGCCATCAACTATATGTAGAACCCTAAGGATTTGACCAGAATTGTAAGCACACAGCAGCCATGTTTCTTTACATGTCAACTTCCCTTGAACATATTTTAAAGGCCCTTAGTCCCTAATCATATCTCCCAAATTTCAGCCGCATCCATTCAGCGATTTTGTAAGATGGCCCCGAAAGCATTAGGCCTATCAACTTCCCGTGAACAAACTTAGTTCAGCTATTGCCCAAGATGACCTTTCATAATTTTATAATTGATCTGCCAAGCGTATTCGGGAAAAATCTTAAAGGCAATAAAAAAGTCAGCCACAATCTAAGATGTCTGCCCGGCAATTTGGCATCTGGAACTTGATGGTGCAAGGATGCTTCCTGCCAAATATACTTGAAATCAGCCCAGTGATTCTCGAAAACCCTTAAAATTTCCTATTGCTTTAGTATGAGAGCATTTGGCAGAAAAATGATGCAAGATGGACGCCAAACTGTTTATCCGACGGTGTCCAAAATGGCAAATTTGAAATTTAAGACTACCGAAATAAGTATAAAAACTATTTCGGCTTCAAAATCCATCAAATACACAAATCCAATACGGCCGCCACCACACGCTTGATTGGCCCATGGTGACCATGTTTTTATACATATCAACTTCTTTTGAATAAAGTTTAATGGGCCTTAGTCCCTAATCATATCTTACAAATTTCAGCCCGATCCATTCAGAGGTTCTGGAGAAGTGGTTTTCATTTGACCATTTGGTTCAGTTGTTGCCTTAGATGCTGCTCTAAAGTATGAGTTTTGAATCATTCCCCCAAGTGGTTTCGGAGAAGTTTTTAAAGATGTTTCTAAAGATCGGCAAAATCCTAGATAACACAAATTGGCCGAACAGCTTCGTTTGAACAAACCAGTATCTCTGCCTTAGCTTTGTGGAGGCTTTGTGACACATACTTGAAATCGACCCAGTGGTCTTCGAGAATAAGACATTAAAATTTTTTTATTGCCTTAGTATTGGAACTTTTGGCGGGAAAAAGATCCATGATGGCCGTCAAACCATTTATCCGACAATTTTCAAAATGACAAATTTGAAATCAGAATCTCCAAATTCCTACATAAAACCAATTTCGGCTTCAAAATCCATCAAATAAAACAAATTCAGTATGGCCAGGTGAGCTAAAAATGGCATTCATACGAACACCCAGTCAACAAACTTTGAAAAAAGTTTGACAAATAAACAAGAGAGTTGAGGTCCTTGACTTTCAGCTTACCTGACACTTAAAGCTGAAAATTATGCAAAATGTACTGAATGAATGTTTTATTATTTTCGTATGTGACACAGATGTAGCATAGGATACATTATTATGTTGAAAGAAATATTTATCCTGGTTATTTAATTCACGTAACCTTCAGGGAAATGATCATTTCATTCGTATCAGATTTGTGCCCTAATCATCTGTATTAAAGAACACCATTCTTGTAAACCACCAAAAATGGCTCCCAACAGTTCCCATGGAAACTGAGTTGTATTAACCCTTTAATTGTCAAGACAGCCAAACCAAGCCTTTGCTGTGGTCTTTATGAAAATCCATTTGCAAGGTAAGAGAAGACTATTTTTGAAATTTTACCACTTACATTGGAATAACTGCCTCTATAAACCGAGTCAGTCATTCCAGTGACAAAATTTCAAAATAGCTTACTCTTTCTTGCAAGTTGGCATTCACAAGCAAAAGTTTGAGCGTGTTTCTTGACCAGATTTGACCGTTGACTGCTGCAAGCCACCAGACAATAATTTCAATGGCTATAAACTTTGGGACATGGTGAATATTTTGAAAACAATTGGACTGAAAGTTGTTGGTGGCTAACTTAGCCACCAACATCTTTCAGCCAAATTGTTTTCAAAATATTCAGCAGGTCCAAAGTTTAAGTCTGACAGAAAATGTAGTCTGCAAAAAATTCCGCAGACAGACAGTTAAATGGCTAAGAGAGCATAATGTCTATAGGAGCAGTATTTCAATGTTTTGTCAGCTTGACCACGCCTACATAGACAGACTTGACATTAATATGAGGTATACTTGTGTATTAACAAACAAGAAGCCCAAGGGCCTTAACGCTCACCTGGACCATTAGCATTTCAACAATTAGAATTTGAAGACATAACTTTAAATTCAGCAGTAACAAGACATAAAATACAAAATTGGGAATTCAGTACAATCGTTATTTAGTGGCAAATTAATGATGACCACTGACCACATAATCAGTTTGAACCCAAGGTTCCACCCAGCCAATAAAAAATCCAATATTGCCAGCAAACCCAAAATTTTGATCAGTCCATGATAACCATGTTTTATCAAGGATCAAGTTGTCTTGAACAAACTTTAATCAACCTGATCAGTACATAATAGTTCCTAAGATTTCATTTTGGAGTTAACAAGATGGCTACTGGAACAAAGGGTTAATGAGTAGCGTTTTAAGATTTCCAGCCATGCCGCTTAACAAATTGCCTAATCAAAATTCTGTATACAAGCTCTGAAGTATTACCAGCCGAGTTTGCTTGAAATCGTTCAAGCGGTTAATGAGGAGTAACATTTTAACTGATTTCCCAAAATTTTCCGAAAATCAAAAATGGACGCTAGAAAAATTGACCAATGAAAATTCTGTATATGTTTTGAAAGCTACCAGCCTGGTATCATTCCAGGTTGAAATTGTCCAAGCAGTTAATGAGTAGGGTTTTAAACAGTTTCACACCATTTTTCAGAAAATTCTAGATGGCCACAGAAGTAATTGATCAATCAAAATTCTGTATACAAGTTCTGAAACATACCATTCTAGGGTCCTCCCAACCGAGTTCGCTTGAATTGGCCAAGGGGTTAATGAGGAGTAGGCTTTAACTGATTTCCAGAAGATGCAAGATGGCCTCCGTAAAAATTTACCAATCAGAATTCTCATTAGACGTGTTGAAAGCCTACCAGCATAGAATTAGTCCACTCAAGTTTCCTTGAAGTGGGGCCATTTATATTGGAGAAGCATTTAAAATGATTTCTGGAGAATTTTCTGAAAATCCAAGATGAGCGCTAGAAAAAATGACCAATCAAAATTCTGAATATAAGATATGGAGCCTAACAGCATAGGATCCTTCCAGCCAAATTTGGTTGAAATCAGTCAATGCATAAATAAGGAAATGCGATTTGATGGACGGACGGTCGTCATGACATAAGTTCACTTGGACCTTCGAGCCAGATGAGCTAACAAATGATACAAGAGGCCCAAGGGGCCTGTATCGCTCACCTGGACCATAGGCATTTCACCTAGAATGCGCTTTATCAACAAGATGGCCACCAAACTGTTTATCCGACAGTTTCGAAAATTGCAAATCTGAGGTCAGAATACCCCAAAAGACATACAAAACCAATTTCAGCCTCAAAATCCATCAAATAAAAAAATCCAATATGGCCGCCAGTCATGCTATATTTTGATTGGCCCACAGCCGCCATGTTTTTTGACGGATCAACTTCTCTTGAACAAACTTTAATGGCCCTTAGGTCCTAATCATATATGCCAAATTTTGGCCCGATCCCTTCAGCGGTTCTGGAGAAGTCATTTTCGCTACAACTAGGTCAACCAAGATGGCCGACGAACCATTTGACCAATCAAGTTCCCTTGAACAAACTTGGTTTAGCACTTGCCCTAAATTATATTTCATGACGTTTGCATCAATCCCCCAAGCGGTTTCGGAGATTTGTAAAGACGTTTCTAAAAATCGGCCAAAATCCGAGATGGCTGCCGGCCCAATTGGACGATCGGCTTCGTTTAAACAAACTTGAATCCCTATGCCCTAAGGATGCTTCCTGCGAAATATAAGTGAACTCGGCCCAGTAGTTCTTGAGAAAACATAAAAAATTTCCCATTGCTTTAGAATGGGAGCTTTTGGTGAAAAATGATCTAAGATGGCCGCCAAACCATTTATCCGACAGTTTCGAAAATTGCAAATTTGTGATCAGAAAACCGCAAAACACATACAACACCAATTTCGGCCTCAAAATTCATCAAATAAAAAATCCAATATGGCCGCCAAACATGCTATATTTTGATTGGCCCACGGCGGTCATCTTTTTTGACGGATCAACTTTAATGGCCCTAATCATATCTGCCAAATTTTGGCCTGATCCCTTCAGCTGTTCATTTTTGCTACAACTAGGTCAACCAAGATGGCCGCCGAACCATTTGACAAATCAAGTTCCCTTGAACAAACTTGGTTCAGCTCTTGCCCTAGATCATATTTCATCACATTTGCATCAATCCCCTAAGCGGTTTCGAGAAGATTTTTAGACGTTTCCTAAAATTGGCCTAAATCCAAGATGGCCGATCGGGTTCATTTGAACAGACTTAGATCCCTTTGCCCTAAGGATGCTTCCTGCAAAATATAATTGAAATCGGCCTAGCGGTTCGTGAGAAGTCGTTTAAAGGAAAAGTTGACGGACGGTCGCCACGGCATAAGCTCACTTGGCCTTTCAGGCCAGGTGAGCTAACAATGCCAATATTAACCCTAAATATCTCCTGAACGACCCGGAGAAGAATAAATCATTTATAATCTAAGAAATATTCTGATAAATACTTTGAAGCTAATAGTCAATAGCTTACGTGTATGAGTGTTTTAACCCTTTAATAATCAAGATGGCCAAAAAAACCCCAGTTTATGTAGTGCCCTTCTATGAGAAAATCAAAACATTCTTGAACAAATTTTGAGGGTTAGTGTTAATAATTAAAATTCTGGATCTGCTGAAAATTTTGAAAACAGTTTCAGTCAAATTGTTTTCAAAATATCTAGCAGATCCCCCCACAGACCCCCCTTGCGGGTTGGTCTGTTGTTTTATTAACCACTATAAAAACATACTTACCGTTCAATCACTACTTGCTAAATCAATTATCTGCATTTAGCTACCAGAATAAGATTTTTATGCTTACATACACACCTCCCCATGCCTATTCCTATTAATATGGACCCTCAACCAGGCTACTGGTTAAGTCCATCTCCAGTACATTGACTGATATAGACTGGCACTAGTCTGTAGTCACTCTATAGTGACGCCCGTCACTAAGCGCGCTTACGCATGCGAACTGGAGCCCAAATAGGAAACAGATTCACGTTTCTGAATTTAAGTGCCAAATATTAAAGGCCAATTCTCAAATCATACCATGCGGGGTGGCTGAGGCCGGGTCATAGTGATTGAACGGTAAGTATGTTTTTATAGTGGTTAATAAAACAACAGACCAACCCGCAAGGGGGGGTCTGTGGGGGGGGGGGGGTTGTTATTACACCACAAAAACATCCATTACCGTTCAATCACTACTTGCTAAACCCGTAGATTTGGTCAGTGCCCCACTTAAACATTAGGTTGGAGATTTGAGAATCAACAAACAAGGATAAAAATCAAACCAATCTTATCCAAATGTTAATAACATAACATAATAGTGCATTTAACTCAATCACACCGTGATTAACAAATAAGGAAAACATGAACTTAAAGAAATAAATAAAAACCAAATAAACTCACCATTTCTTACAGACGCACAGTCTTAACGAAAATGGCGGGATGTGCTTGGTAAATGGTCTTCAGCTTTTTTGGTTAAAATTGTAATGTTATGAAAGAAGGAGGCTGCTGCACTCTGATCTTTGAGATAAAAAGATGTAAAAGTGGATTCAGATTTCCATCCTGCCACCTGCATGACTTCATCTAAAGACGAACCGGCAAAAAGAGCAAAAGAGGTAGCCATACCTCTAACATCGTGGGCTTGAATATGGGAGAGATTAATTTGATCCGGAGAGGCTATCTCGTAACAAAGCTTAATTGTCTCACAAATCCATCTGGCAATCGTAGACTTCGAGACCGGCTTAGCTAATTCTTCCGCATAGGAAACCCAAAAATGGGATGGGTCAACTCTTTTAAAATCGGTTCGCTGTTTGTATATTCTTAATGCCCTAACAGGACACCAGAATTTGTCGGATGGCGAAAAAGACGATAATGATTTAAAAATGATCGGACTAGCAGGAAAGCGGTTAGACTGAGTTTTAGATTTTAAAAATCCCTTCTGAGATATAAAACCAAACCGTCTCCTGAAACTATAAATCTTTCCCTTTCAGCAGAAAGAGCATGAATCTCTGAACGTCTTCTAGCAGAGGCAGCAGCAACAAGAAAAACAGCTTTAAAAGTTAAAAGTTTAATACTGATAGAGGAAATAAGTTCAAAATGGCGACCTGCCAAGACTTGATGAACCAAAGCCAAATTCCATGAAGGTAACGGCGTAGCTATCGGAGGACGAATATTGCCTAGACCTCTAATAAAACTATTAAGAGTCTTAGTATCCTTGACATGGCATTCAGAAGGCAAGGAAGAGAAGATGCCAGAGAAAATCTATATCCCCTAACCGTGTTAGCTGATAAATGTAAAGAATCAAACAGATAAGATAAAAAGTCTAATACTTGGGGAATAGAAACTGAATCGCGAAGGAGACCTTGGTCTGAACACCATTCTCCAAAAATTTTAAGTCGACCCTTGTAAACTCTGCGGGTCGACTCTCTTCTGGTAGAATCGATAATTTCCTGAGATCTTGAAGAAACCTTATTCTCGAGGACTTCAGACTCGAGATTCTCCAAACACAGATTGAACATTTCTGGGTTTGGATGAACACAAAGACGTCTCACTTGAGATAGAAGATCCTGGGAGACTGGAAGAAGACGAGGGAAGTCTACCAGGAGATCTAGAAGGTCTGCAAACCAAATCCTCTTTGGCCAAAAGGGAGCTATCAAGAGAATCTCGCAGATTTGATCTTTGACCTTCAAGACTAACGGAATCAAAATCGTTGGAGGGACCGCATAGGCGAACATTCCTGTCCAGGACTGAGACAGGGAATCCGCCACCAGGGCTTGACTGTCCGGAAAAGGAGACATGTAAGAGGAGATCTGGGCATTCAGAGACGTCGCAAACAGATCTACTAGAGGATGATCCATAAGATTGAAAATCGCTCTGACAACCGACCTCTTTAACTGCCACTCTGTGTGGGCGAATTTGCTGGGACGTGACAGTTGGTCCGCAAGAAAATTCAGACTGCCTGGGACATGAGAAGACACTAGAAAAATCTGATTCTTGCGGCACCATAAGAGAAGGTTCCACACTGCCAGACAAAGGAGGGAAGACCTTGTACCACCCTGCCTGTTGATATAAGACAACACTGTCGAATTGTCCGACCGAATCGAGACTGAGACCTAACACAAGATCTGACCATGAAAGGAGAGCCTTCTTGACAACTCACAACTCCAGAATGTTGATATGGGCTGTCGACTCCTCCAGGGACCAAAGACCGGAAACCGACAGGGAGTCCCAGACCGCTCCCCATCCCTCCTGGGAAGCGTTTGTGAAGATAATCGCCTGAGGGGAGGACTTTATCAGTGGAACACCCATCAGAAGCAGAGAACGATCCTTCCAAAAATCTAGATGAGGGATCAAGTGTTCTCTGATGGAAATCTGATGGTAAATAGAGTGAACTGACTGCTTCCAAAGAGACATTAAATACATCTGGACGGGTCTTCTCATCCACGCCACCATGGGAGAAGACAGGATTTCCATTGCCACTGATAAAGCCTCTATCCTTGGATCTGAGGGGAAGACTAGACACCAGGCAAGGTCAAAAGAAACGCCTAGATGCGTAAAGGTTTGAGATGTAACTAGGCTTGATTTCTTTAGATTTAAAATCCACCCTAGGTTACATGCCAGACTGCAAACCTCTGGAAGAATTCCTGAGAGAATTGAAGATGACCTTGCTTTTACCAACCAGTCGTCTATATAAACGTGAAGATGGATAGAACGACGGTGTAAAATTCCTGCCACGGCTGATACGAGACGGGTAAAAAGGAAGGGAGCCATGGTCAGGCCGAAGGGCATGGCACGAAACTGCCAAACTCGATCCTTGTAAGCAAACCTCAGGAATTTTCTGAAGGAAGGGTGAATGAGAACATGAAAGTAGGTGTCCTTTAGATCGATGGAAGACGTCCACATTCCCTGATCTAAACTGGAAATGATCTGGGAGATTGTCTCCATCTTGAACTTGGGGGTAAGAATCATAAGATTTAGCTTTTTCAAATTTATGATGACGCCAACCTCCTGTTTTCTTGGAAACTAAAAAGATGATTGAATAGTAGCCCGGATCTACTCTCCAGTGGGGAACTTCTTCTATTGCCCTCTTGACAATCATGGATTCCAACTCCTCTTCCAAGGCAACCAATTTTTCCGGATTGGAGGAATTGGTGTCCATAATGGAAGAACAGAAAGAAGAGGATGACGGATCCATGATGGTGCATAACCCCAACGTATCTGAGAAACTAGCCAGGAGTCCTGAATGAGGGCCTGCCAATTCTCCCAAAACAGACAAAGGCGACCTCCTACTGGCACATTGGGAAACAGGCACTGGACCGACTGATTCAAAGGCACAAGAAGAGGGGGAGGGATGAAAAAAGGAAGAAAGGTGGGACTTACCCAGGAATAGTCCACACCTTCAAACTCTCTTTCCTTGATACCCTCTAAAGGAAGCACGACCCCTGGACCTGGAACTAGGACGACGAGAAGGGGTCTGACCCCCTCTCTCGCCCAAGGAGCGAGACTGCCTCCTCCGCGGATCGATCTTGAAAATTGGAAGAACAACAATTGGAATTATTAATAATCCTAGAGGGATAAGCCCCAAATTGGTCTGGTTTGAGGCTCTTTCTTCTAGAAGAATTCGGACTCTTCAATGAAGAAACATCTCTTTTCGAGGAAGGATTAGCAAAGGAAATCTGAGCCTGAAGCTCCCTAGAGACCTTCAGGCGCTCAGATTCCGCACGAATTAGACTAGGAGCCGACTGTCCGAAAATATCCTGACCAAACAGGGGTGCTGAAATAAGACTATTCTTCAAAGAATTAGAAATCTGAACCTCAGAGAGCTTCATGGATATTCTCTTAGAGGTAATGAAACCCAAAGATCTACAGATTGAATTGAGGGAGCCACGAGACAGATCTGCCAAGGAACGAGACTGATAAAGGAACTTGATCACCACGCTCTTCAGCCTTAAGAACAGCTTCAGATAACAGAGCAAGGAAATTGGACGACTTAAGCTGAGATCCTGCAAACAGACTCCCATCTAAAAAGATCAGTGGAATGTTCAACCTTGGAAGACTCCTTTAAATGAGAAGAAAGAACATCCCAAGAGGAACCAGAAAGAGACTGAGAAGCAATCGTCAAATAATCCTCCTTGGGAACTTGAACAGGAGCATCATATTTGGAAGCAAGAGAAAACTCCTTACAGTTAGCATCATTAACAAAGAAATCCAGCATATCTACGACTAAGTTATCAATAGGAAGAACTTGAGGAGAGGAAGAAGAGGAAGAATCACACGTAGAGAGAGCAGACCCGAAAGAAGGAGGGTCAATAGCAAATTCCTCCTTAAGAGGAAGACAAAGAGTAGATACGATCCACCTGAGCCATGGACCAGTCTTCCGAAGAGGGTCTGACCGAACAAAACCTCTTCAGATCCCTGGCACTGACTGACTTGGGAGCTGATGGAAGAGAAGAATGAGTAGGAGAGGAAGAAGAGATGAAAAGAGAAGAATCACCTGAAACTAAAGATTCACCCTAGAGGAAATAGGAGAACAGGGTCTTCTAGCAGACTCAGGAAAGGAAGAAGCTTGAGTAGAAGAAAAGGAATCCCTACCATGATCCCGACTAGAAGACAAGAAAGGATGAACCAGAGCACTGGAAGAAAACCTCGAGGATCGAAAAGCGACCATAAACAAAACAACAATCTAGAGAAGAATCCCTAACCACAGAAAACAAAGAGAAATCTAAACCTGAATCAACAATTTGGAATTCTAACTCAGGAGAAAGAACAACGGATACAATTGGATCAAGATGATCAAAAGAAGGAGAAGCAGAAGAGGAAGGAGGAAGAGAAGAAATTGGAAGAGCAGATGGAGAAGGAAAATGATCTAATGAACCCTGAGGAACCAATCGAAGAAGAAAGACGGGAGAAACCCGGAGGAGGAACAGATGATTGAAAAAGAGATGACGAATCAAACACATGACTGGACGAGAAATCCTTAGCAGAAAGAGATGAAACAGAAGAAGGAATAGGATTAAAACCTGGAGGATGAGAAGAGGAAGAGACCTCGAGGCAGATGAACTCAAAACAGCCTCACGAAAAGGAGCCGAAGACGGAGAAGACAAATCAACCTCAACTATCTGAGAAGGCTGGAAAGAACCATAATTGGAAACTAAAGAATCCCGAGAAAAAACCTGTTGAGAAAATTCAGAACCAGAACCTACAAAACTCCTATCATCGCAATCCTTACCCCTATCCACTGAAAAATTCTCTGAATCTAACGAGGAAACTGAAAATGGAAACGTAAGTTGATGCTCGGATAAGTTCTTAGTCGAGGCTAACTGACTGTTCTTTCGCTATCCCGGAAGTTACATCCCAACCGGAAGCGGAAGTCGGAAGTCTATCCGGATCTGAATGACCTGGAAGTACACCCTTAGAACCAGAAGCCGAAGTGTACAGACCGGAATCCAAACCGGAAGTAGGGTTTCACGATTTTTCGATTATTCGATTAATTGCGATTATATAATTCAAAATGATCGTGGACGATTATAAAACGAAATAATCGTACAATCGCCACGTTGAAATTTTTGTCAAGACACTTTTACGCTTGTGAAACTCTACTCGCGTTACCAAGCATGGAAACAAACATCTGGCTATCAGCCGAATGTGTGTGAATGATTAAATAAACTAAATAAATAAATAAATGATTTGTTTGTATTGACTCATGATTAGTTTTAGATGAATAGATTGTTCACTTGGTCACTATTTGTCATTGTTGTTGTAATCACACATGCTTATCCCGCGTTCCCCATTCTCTGAATAGTTATGCGTTAATGGGTTTCCCCAAAAAGTTCTAGAACTGATACCACGGAAATTCAGCGCATTTTCTCACGTAAAAATTCTCACCGCCTAAGTGTATGTTTAATGTATACCTCAAGACATCACCGGGGAAGTGAAATTATTTGATTTGAGCACCTAAATATTGCGTATCCTTTAATAAAGGTGTTTTTTTACATCAAAATTAATCCACAATTTGATATAAAATGGAGTCGCGAAAAAAAATACAAATCACATGATTCACCTCCAATTGAAGAGTTTATTTTAGAGCGAGTACTCAGATATAAATATTCTGGAATCGGGGACTCGGAACTCGGGAATTTCTATATATTATCATTGCGCGATAGGAACCGAGTACTATACTGATCTGAATAACGGGTACCCGTTTGATAAACTCCTGTTAGTGTATAATATCTCGCGAGAACATGCCGCCTCCCATCTCAAAAGAGCTGCTGGCTCGCCAACTTAAGAAGCCGGCTATATTGTCGTTCGTAATAATTCAATTTGGATCATTTAATGTTGGTCGGCGTTACAAAATTGATGCACATTTTCTCCCGTACTTGTTTGGTACATAAATTTAGTCTTAAAATATATTTATAAGGAAGCTACTCATGCCAAGACTGTTTTAAGCGCATTTTTACTACAAAAGTGTGGAATAAACTTTATTATATCTTGAACATACGTGGCCTACTATTAGTATTAATCTAATAGGTGGACTTGATTTACAAATCCGAGTCCTGTATTGACTTCTAAATGGGCCGGAAATGTATCAGGGCAGAGATCGGTCTGAAGTAGGCACACTCTGTGACATGATTGTTATTATTATACACGCTATTCTTACAAATTATCTGCTGAGTTAGGGGGTGGGCTTCTAATACAGAGTTTTGCCATTTTGAAACTGCTAAGAAATCATTGGAGCTCATATGTCAAAGTTAGGGGGTGGACTTCTATTAGAGCATAGGCTACAATTAAACGAAATACGGTACCTTCCGTCTAGAAAAATCTTGATACATTCCTTTGTTTGCAATCAGCAACTGGCGTATTCTGTCCATGTATGTACACCCATGTGCCTAACCCATAATCTTACAATCTGCAGTAGCATAATAACGTTCTCTAACCGGAAGCGCTTCTACCGGAAGACGAAAAATAATAAGGGTCCACAGACCACGGATATCCGGCATGACCGGAAGCGCTGCTAAAACCGGAAACGGAAGTAGGAACCGGATCTTGAAGACCCGGATGTCCTGCAAAACCGCAAGTCATACCAGAAACGGTCGGAACGGAAGTAGCACCGGAAAACGGCGGTAAACCCCGAGTCCCGAGGACCCGAATCCACCACAACGGAACCGGAAGTACTAGCAAAGCTAGATTGCGGACCTTTGGCCATAGGCGACCTATGAAAAATCTTGACGACCGGTATGACCAAAATTTTGGCATTAGCATAATACTTTTGGACGGGGGCTTCCGCCGCGCCACCACTGCTCGAGAGTTATGCCTATCACCCTCAAGACTAATGTGGGTTTGACCCGGTGACCTGCTCGAGATCACCTTCGAGGGCTTTTTCGCTCTAGACTTGTTTAGGAGACCTGATTTCTTGCATAGACGTTAGAGGAATCGGTTTTCCCCATTTGCAGGAACGCCCGCTAGCCCTCGGGCTATTCTTCGAATCAGAAGAAACCTCCTGTTTCTTGGCCTCCATGATGGCAGAAGAATTTCTTTCATCTAAAGATTTAGTCAAGACTGCAGCGATGGATTCAAATCTTGCAAATAAAGCCAAAACAGCTTCTGAATTCGCCGAAGAGGGGGCCCCCCTCCGTTGCTGCTGGATTAGACACATTAGATTTTGCAAAAGACACAGCTTTTGTCTTACTAGCAACGGAGGTAGGGGAAGAATGACCAGAGGGCAGCAGTTGTTTAGTGGGCAAGTCCTTAAAAAAGGCCTTAGCAACTGACGCCGACCACCCTTTGCAAATCCCGCACATCGCTGTGGGGGTACACGAGGTGCATTTCAAACACACATGACCACCAAATTCCGCAGAGTGAAGACGATCACACTTGGCGGACGTGCATTTCGTCTTATCAGACGATTTAACAGACTCCTAAAAATGAAAAAATGGAACAATGAGGCATACAGCTTGGAAATTCGTTAAAAAGAGTCTAGAAACATAAAAACGAACTTCTAAGAAAGGCAGGAAAAACGACAAGAAACAAACTTTCATAGGGATAAATGTAATTCCTTATAATGCACTAAGTGAAAAGAGATAAAGGGCTCTTGGAGTACACTAGAGAATTAATATGATAATGATGATATAGGCATAGTAAAATAGTTACCACGAAAACAATAGAACCCTCATGAAAACCGATAACATTTATATACATAGTTCTAAATTCAATATAACCACGAATATACTTCCTAAACGTAACTTAGGGAGGATAGACTTCATAGTAGGCATAATTATTATAATATGAAGCACTCTCAAGTATAGCTAACAGCGCAAAGCTATAAAATTCTCTGGAAAATATTTGTGCAGTTGTTCTGTTTGCAGTATAATTGAAAAGTAAATCTGTTTCCTACTTGGGCTCCAGTGCGCATGCGCAAGCGCGCTTAGTGACAGGCGTCACTATAGAGTGAGTACAGACTGGTGCCAGTCTATATCAGTCAATATACTGGAGATGGACTTATCCAGTAGCCTGGTTGAGGGTCCATATTAATAGGAATAGGCATGGGGAGGTGTGTATGCAAGCATAAAAATCTGATTCTGCTAGCTAAATGCAGATAATTGATTTAGCAAGTAGTGACTGAACGGCAATGGATGTTTTTGTGGTGTAATAACAACCAGAGATAACCATTGGAATACGTTGTCTGCAAAAACTTGACAGTCAGACAGTTAAAGGGTTAAGATTGGGGTTCCGTGACTTGATGGTTAACCCTTTGATCACTACATATACATACTAGACTAAGTGAAACAACCTGTTCAGTGTAATACTTCATTCTCCTGAATCACTTCAAATTATTTTGACTGCAAACTGTTGGCGACTGGAGAATACTCGGCTGCCGCCGAGAACTGTATAGAGCATCTGGGCCAAGGATGCCATTGTTGATTAATGATACACGTTCACACAATCATGATGGCAACCGAGTGGAATGGTGACTGATGAGACTAGAAGAACATGGAATAGAACTTGGAACACCCCTTGTTCTCCTACGAACATGGCCAAGGGAGTCAGGATACAATTAGTAAGTTTGGGTCAATAGAGAGGTGCCATAGTTTGGGATTACAGCCAAATACCATGCCAAATTTACATTGCGCAAACCATGTGTAGTGATATATGAGAAAATAGTGCCACATTGTGTCAAAAACACCTGCAGTTAGAGAAAAAAATCATGTGATGACTTTCAAATAACATCCCATTCCAGACCATATAATGGCTATAACAAAACATGCCGAGCACCAGTATTCCATCCATAAACCCTGGGATGAGTTCACAAGTCACAGCAAACATGACAGCTGCATACCAACTTCCACAATCTAAATATGGTTTAAGGTATGTTGTTTCAGACTTTGTTGAAAAACAATTTGGTATGGTAATGAATGATATCAATCTTGTAGCATTGCTTATACTGAAGTATGAAACAGAAACAAACAATAACAGGTCCTTGGAGGGTGAAGACCAGTGCCGCGTTGCACCCTGATGAGATTGGTGTGAGTATTGCGGTTGGTGCCTGTTGTTTGTCTGTCTGTCTCTGAATGATATCTTCATAGTTCTAGAAGGTAGACACCAAATTTGGCATGTCTTCATGTTGTAGATGGCTAGGCAAAAAATAAGTTTGAAGTCAAATATCTAGGTCACAGGGTGACTAAGTGCATCTTGGGATACATAGTCTTAGTAATAAATGTGGAATGCAAGTACCGTATTTCGCTTAATTGAAGCCTAGGCTTCTATTAGGACAAGGTGTTCAATTTCCAACCCAACATTTCTGAGAAAGGGGTGGGTGGGCTTATATTAGAGTTTCCCCAAAAACGTTTTCTAAAACTGATACCACGGAAATTCAACATATTTTCTCCCGTAAAAATTCCCACCGCCTACGCCTATGTTTAATGTATACCTCAAAACATCACCGGGGAAGTGAAATTATTTTGAACGAATGCCTTAGGCAGCAATGGCTTTAATTTCAAAATATTCAACAGCTTTCCTGTTTGTTTGCTCGGAGATTGAGATACAGGGAATTTACCGGTCAAAGAGTTAGTTTCTATACAGTTTGCTGACAACTATACATTTTATAATTTGCATAGCAATACATGCTATGCAAATATCAAATTCTAAATTACACCCTGACCCTGGACACAAGGAGCTGACAGGCCTATGTTTAAGATACTTTGTCAATCTGATTCTGCACCCAATGCTAAAAATGATTAGTATAAGTTGGGGATGTAGAAATAAATGTTTTAAATTAATCTCCAGTCTTGAGTTGTCAGCAGAAATTAGATCTATTTAAGATAAGTCATATTTCCTAACAAGAGCTCTGCAAATGGCACATAATACCCTGCCATGATGACAAAGCAATGAATGAGAGCTTTCAGAAAATATTTATTTCTTCCTCAGACCCAGACCAGTCATCCTATAAAGTGTCAAAGCGACCCATTGAACGGTCAAGGAATTATCGTTCAGAAACCAGTTTTCAAAGTGACTAGCAGCCATATTGTATTTCGGATTATCATAAATTTCGATAACTTTCTTCAGCAGACATAGTCCAACCACCCTATGAAGTGATCCGATAAATGGTAACGGAGATATCATCCACAAACCAATTTTCAAGATAGCAGCCTGTGGTTGGTGGCCATCTTGGAGCTCGGATCATCGTCAATTTCGCCTAGGTTTCTTCGCCAGACCTAGTCCAACCACCATACGAAGTTTCAAAACGATCCAATAAACGGGAACAGAGTTATCATCCGGAAATCAATTTTCAATATGGCTGCTGGTGGCTGGCGGTCATCTTGAATTTCGGATCCTCGCCAATTTCGGTAGATTTCTTCCCCAGACCTAGTCCAACCACCTTACCAAGTTTCAAACCGGTCCGATAAATGGGAACGGAGTTATCATCCAGAAACTAATTTTCAAGATGGCCGCTGGTGGACATCTTCAATTTTGAATCGGTATGAATTTCGATAGGTTTCTTCTCCAGAGCTAGTTCAACCACCCTATGAAGTTTCAAAGCGATCCGACAAACGGTAACAGAGTTATCATCCGGAAACAAATTTTCAAGATATGCAGCCGGTGCCTGGCAGCCATCTTGGATTTCGGATCATTGTCGATTTGGATACGTTTTTTCCGCAGGCCTAGTCCAACCACCCTATGAAGTTTCAAAGCGATCTGACAAAACGTAACAGAGTTAGAATCCGGAAACCAAATTTTGTGGCGGGGTATAAAAATGAGAATAGGCATGTCGCATAGATCTACAAGCCATTATTTAGCTGTATAGAGCTCTATTTTCCTGATATTATACAATACAGCACCAGCCACATCTCAATAAGCTTATGATAGTATATTGTTCTCGCTCTGAGAGATCGGCATCAGTGACTTCTCTATGAGGAAGTCTCCATATCAGCTAAATGAGAACACGCAATAAGCCACATCTCAAGATGCCGAGCTTCGGATCTATTTCACCCTCGTAGTAATGTTTTTCTCGCCGCTACAACTATAGCAGGCCCGCAAACAGGGGTGAAGCCTTGATCATCCCAGGCATGATTCATACATTAGCCCAGGTAGAAAGTTACAAATAAGTTTTAAAACAGAAAGATTGCAAGTACATGTTGTGTGTGTGTAAGAAGGGGTTACCTGCATAGTTTCACACTGTTAAGCCGCTAAAGCATTGTCACTTGGCAATTTAACATGTGAAATCAAGATAACTGGCATGGAATATTCAAGAGATTTGTGATTTATGTATCAGTGTATCAATAACAAAGATGTCAAATTATTTTGAAAACATCCGTTATGAATTTTCACCACAGGCTTGGCAAGGTTATATTATTAACGATAAGTTTTGTTAAATGCCATCATATCTCTTTCACTGAAAATCAGTAAACATATATTTAGTTCATACAGTGGTGAAGATGCGACACAATGAGAACCAATCAAACATAGGCACGCTTGAGCCGCACATGCACGCACGCACACATGAAAAGTTTTCCTTCAAGCACAATTTGTACACTACTATTCACACATTTTTACATACATAAAGGGCTTGAAATTAAGACTAAATCAGGGCTAGTAGAAATTTGTTCGTACTTGTGCTATTTGATTAACCTCTTAAGTGTTAAAATTTGTCAAGAAAACTAGATTTTTGTATCGTTTGCAAGCCATGAAGAAAAATGTAACACACTAGGATAATTTAAACATCATAGGCTATATATTAACCCTTTAATGGTCAAGCCAGCCAAACCAGGCCTCTGTCATGGTCTTGCAGAATGTCCACTTACATACCTAGAGATTATCTTTCAAAATTTACGACTAGAATGCCTGGCTCTAATCCAATTATTCTAATGCACAATTTTCAAAGATAATATGTTCTGCAAATGGACAGGCAATAGCAAAAACTTTTTTGACCTTCTTTACCAATAAAGGGAATAAGGCAATAACCTAATTTCTCAAGTAAGGGCTTACACTTAGATACTCACTATCATTACCAGAATTCACTGGTTACTAGTCATCTTGGCTAGTGATTCCTCCAGGTTAATTTCAAGCCCTGACGCACACACACACACGCACACACTTGATGGCCGTGGCTCCTATCACAAATCAGTTGTCTTGTTGCTTTGGGTGTGTGTTATGAGCTCTTCATGTAGTGAGGACAGTGTGTTATGCATTGTGCTGAATGTTGGCCGAGAAGTCGGTTTGTGGTTCCAACAATGAGTCATTAGCGCATACAATCTAGGTGATGCACCGTCTGGACATTGGAGCATGTTATTTTCCTTAATAAACGTCACAACCTCTTCATGCGTCATGCCGTAATATGGCTGTAACGCGAATGAGAATATTTCCCATAAAACAACACCGAATGACCACACATCTGATTCCGTACTAAACCTATTATAGAGAATCGCTTCTAATGGCATCCATCGAATAGGAATGGCATCATTGTCACTGCCTTCATAATACTCCATGCTATGTACGCTACGAGCTAGGCCAAAGTCTGAGATCTTTACAGTTAAGTCATCACCTACTAAGCAATTCCGTGTGGCTAAATCTCGATGCACATACCCACGTTCTGATAAATACAACATTCCTGAAGCTATCTGCGTACCAATCTCTAATTGGTCAATGGTGTCTAATATATGCCTACCTAGTGTCTCATTGGTCACTAGTCCAGCTCGATGGCATATCACATACTGCTCTGGACTACAGAGTCTGAGAAACTCATTCAGATCACCTTTGCTCATGTACTCAAATAGCAAACACATTGGCTTACCGAGAGCACACACTGCGAGTAATCGCACTATATTGTCATGTGCAAAAGCGGACATGAGCAGAGCCTCGCGCTCAAAGTCACATTGAAGTTCATCAGATGCATCCTCCTTCAGCATCTTTACTGCTATAAATACGTCGTCACCTTTTGTAAGGTTAGGTGCTTTAGCCTGAAACACGCGACCAAATGCACCCTGACCTATATCACGCATATAAACAATATCATTACGAGGATATTCAAAACACTCTAACTTAGGGTGCAGTCTGACAACATCGGCAACACGATGATATGAAACATTTGTTGGCACAGTTTCTAAGTCAATTTCTACATCTTGTTGCGGAGTTGGTTTGTACTTTACAGACTTATTTTTAAGAAAAAGTGCACGGCGACACATTAGTAGTACGAATGCAAATCCGAGCAAACCTGATGATGACAACACAGTAATGATCAGAGCAATGTACCACGGAATCTGAGGGGAGACCAGAAAATCAGAAGGGTCTCCGATCATGTCCGTAGATGTTGTTACATCAGCTGAAAGAAAAAAAAATTTTATTATGCGAAAATTATGTGCAATCCTCCATTGTCAAGATAGGTCAGAAAAATCAAAATATTTGCTTAGTGAATGCCCATTTTCAGGCCAAGAAAAGAACATCTGTGAAAATTAATCACTGGAATGACTACAGTATACATAATAAATTAGTTAGTTGTTACCAAAAACACAAACATGTTATGGTAGCTTGTACAATTTTGAAAACGATGCAAGAAATGTTCTTTTGAAAGACTCCCAATCTAATTATGTTCAGAATATTAGTACATTTTATTATGTTTTGGAAACATGTTAAGTTATTTCTGAGCTGTACTGTAGCTCATCTATTGAGCCAGTTAAAAAAAATATTCTTCTCTTGGCCTGCCATTGCACATTTCATAAGACCAGTGCGGAATACATTTTGTGGCCGACCAGACCACCCATTATATGGTTAACCATTTAACCCTCGAATTTGTTTAAAAAAATTTTTCTCAAAATCTCCATTCACAGTCCCAAGAGAGGACTATTTTTTTTAATTTACCATTGGAATGACTGGCTCGGTTATCGAGCGTCATTCGTGGTAAATTTTCAAAAATAGTCTTCTCTTGGTCTGCAAACGGACATTTCTCAAGACCACTGCAGAAGCCATTTTTTGCTGATATGAGTGTTAAATGGTTAAAGGATCTCTGGATGCATGCATATTGAAGGGATCTGATCTATCAGGTAAGTATCTCGCGTCATAATCGCTGACATCACAATCAAAATGACGTAGCTCCATCAGAAAAATCAAAAGGTCAATCACTAAAGTGTACAATTACATGTCTTTCATAAATTTACAATTTGAAACTAATTTGACTGGGACCTGTTGTTGCCATAGGCAGCAACAGCTTCCAGACAAATTAGTATCAAAATATTTGACAGCTTGCCTATAGTTTCATTAAAATTTAGATTTTGTGAATCCATGTTTCAGTTTCAAATCGAATCCAACATGTATAAAAAGGTGGGCAGAACTTCGCTAGAAATCAGCATGGTATCTCTAGAAATGGATTAATGGAGCTAATAGTTAGCACGTAAGTGTGAGTGCGTGCGTGCGTGCGTGTGTGTGTGTGCGGTCGTGCGTTTCTCAAAAACTACTGATCCGATTTGACTCAAATTTTTAACACAACAAACGAACTTTATCTGTACGAGGATCTCCAGACTTTGGATGTGATCCGGATAAAAAACCTAGTCTAGATTGGATAAAAGTCTGGATTTGTGAATATCTCGGAAACTTCTGTTACGATTTGGCTCAAAATTGACACAGGAGAGGGTGTGGTAATACACTAGGATTCTACAATTTTGGGTGACATCTGAAAAATTCCGTAAAATCCTAACAATGTGATAAAAACTGGAGGGCGATACTCCGCTTTCTCCGATCGTGCTTCTACTTGTTTTGTCATTGGCATACTCACTGCATTGAGGTATATCACATAACTCCCAGCGTGGTATTGTTACGTTCGTCCTCTTAATGTAACACCAAGGCCCTTTCTCTTCACTGCCAGGATTACGACAGTAGTTGAACGAGTGTTCGAGTTCCGGGAAGACTCGAGGGTCACGCAGATGTTCGTGTGGCTCTTGTGCCGTCCAAGCCTGGCACTCATACCCACTGCTCGTTATATTCACACTGCCATTGTACCATTGCCCGGTGCCCACATAACATTCGCCTACAAAAGGCAACATTGTCAGTTACAGAGTTGCCTAAGGCTTCCAGCTACATTATTTAGAAAATATTCAACATCTTCCTAATGAAACCGAGATAATGTAACTCTAAATAAACTGATGGTCGGGGTGAGGGCGCCATCTTGGACTTACTGTTACAGTACAGCTCAGAAATAACTCAACATGTTTCCAATACAAAAACAGAAACATGTTAGTATGAAATGTTCCGTTCAACATTTTAAACTTAATTGGATTGGAAGGAAGACAGTGTTGCCTTGGGGGGGGGGGGGGAATGTTTTCCAATCCAATTATGTTCAAAATATTCAGCAGTAAATTTTATTTTGTTTTGGAACCATGTTATATTATTTCCGAGCAGCCCAGTACTTGACAGAGATTGAGAGCATTATCACATCAAACACACACATTATTATGATGTCATGTCATCATCATGCAATCTACGCGATTTGCATTATTGTTTTAAAATTAATGCATGTCGAAAATGCTTGCCAAATGAATGCATGTATTGCATTATTTGTATTAATGCCCATTTTTGGCACGCCCGATTCTAGATGATGATTTAGTTTGTTTATATTTTGGACAAAAGATAGATTATCTAATAGCATTATCTGATGGAAGAGGCAGAATGTATACATTTGAAGCATCGTAGTGACCTTTTCCTTTAACTTAATTACCAGATTCATGTATTTTAGCAAGATAGGCATTGTCATCGTTCACATTAAACGGTAACTTGTTAACACTTTACTCCTCAAATTTTTTCGAAGAAAATGTTCATTTGCAGACCAAGAGATTATCTTTAAAAGTATATCACTGGCATGAGCGGCTCGGTTGTTGAGCCAGTCTCTCGTCGTAAATTTTCAAAAAATAGTCTTCTCTTGGTCTGCATATGGACATTTCTCACAACCAATTTTTGGCAAGCTTGGCTGCTACGGGTTAATGGCCAAACAAAATTTGCTAAGAAAACTTTTTTACGTAATCAATGTTCATTTGTAGGACAAGTAAAAAACTATTTGAAAGATTTATCACTGGAATGACGGGCTCGTTTATCCAATCAGTCATTCTAGTGGTAAATTTTCAGAAATACTTCACTTGTCGTGCAAATGATCAGCTCTACTATTAAATGCTTAAATACCAACAAGTGTTACTATATGCTACATTTTCACTTGACGCGTTATAACCTACCATTAACCAGTTCAGGACTATGATCAAACAATCCCCCTAATGAACATCTCTCTGATGTGTTCCATTTACTAGGCAGCTTGTTGCAGTTCGGCAAACGAAAGTGACCACGATGCTTGAGGAAATTGTTCTCCTTCTTCCGATTATTTACCATGATCCATTCATCAAAACAGAACAGATTTTTCACAGCTAAACATGCTTCCCTGAAAGAAACATAGATAGATCTACTATAAATACCACATTAATCATTTAATGGTCAAATTTGGTCAAGTTATCGAACCAGTCATTCCAGTGATAAATTTTCAAAAATTGTATTCTCTTAACCTGTAAATGGACATTCCACAAGACCATAGCAGAGGCCGTTTTTGGCTGGTAGGACCATTAAACGGTTAATATCAGTGGATAAGGACAAGGGGTAAGGGATGTAAATTCTTTAAATCTGACTCTCTGAAAACGTGGATCTAAATATTGCGTATGCTTTAGCAGTTATAAACATTTCTAACTACATCAAAATTTATCCTAAATTTGCCAGAACATGTCGTTGAGAAAATACATAAATCACATGACATTATGAATCAGCTACGGTTAAATCAAATTTTAAAGGTATCAATATTTAGAGCGAGTACTCGGCAGAGTCATCTGCAATTTACGGGCCTAATATACTTTACTCGAAACTCATTAAGTACTATGTATTATCATTGGGTGATGGTGACTGCGTATTGGACTTCAGATCCAATCTGCATAATGGGTACCTGCTTGATAACTTATTGTTCGTTGATAGGAGTCATTTCATACAAGGAGTACTAGATCGCATCAGCTATCTCTCTTTTTAACATATGAGATTTCATAAGAATACCAATATACGCCTTCAAGAAAACATTTTCCGTGAATTGTGACAATTGTCGACATCAAATTGATTTCATTGACTAATCGAACAACATATCGCCGAATTCTCTTTTAAGTAAATCAATCGTATGACACGAGTAGCCTGCTAGATGCACACGCAAGTCAAAAGATTGTTTTAGATACAATAGATGTGAAAATGTAATTCCCTTTTCAACAGTTTAACAGAATCGTGTTAGATTATTGTACCATCTTTGTTTATTTGTAGTATGCTTGTTTTCTCAAGTAAATATTTTTCATTACTGCATATGTTTATGGCTTGACCATTTTTTATGTCAATTTTAACGCAGAAGTTCATTTGATTACATTTTCCTATTTCTTACGGCCTGTCCGTATTGCGGTAACTCACCTACTTCTTTACTTAAGTTTTGACGAGCCAACTGTAGTGCTGTAATTTTGGTGCTATTTTAGTGAAAAGTTATTAGAAAATAAATTACATTTCTTTTTATTTGGCATTTATAAGGTATTTACCACACAATCAAAATCATTTCTTTACAAACTGCTGAAATTTGGGTGCGACTTCTAGTAGATACATTTGCTGTTTTAAAACTGCTATGAAATTACTAGCGTGTCGAGCCCTTTACGTTTTCTGCATATCACACAACATGTGTGGTAGGATTTCTTAAAATAGTATACCCCCTTGACAAATCAAATGTCTATTCATAACTAACATTATTCTGATTCTTGAAAAGGAGACAAATCACACGGAAATAAACTAGGTTAAAAACGTAAAAAATAATGGAAAAATTTGAAAATTTTATTGTCATGTAGACTAAATAAACAGATGGTATAAAACAAAACTGTTTTAATGGGATTGGATAAATCATTGATTGATTAAATGTTAACTGAAAACTTCTAATTCTTGGCTTAAACAGGATATATATCACACAAAATATTCGAAGCCCAAACACCAGAAGTATGGGAAAAATTTGAAAATCACAATCGTTTTTACCAAGGTCAGTGACATTACTGACATAATTTTGACCTTTTCACCCCAAGGTGATTGTGAGATGCTGTGTCATTATAAGGAAGTTTGGTTCCAGTACTATTAAGCAACTCTGAGATATAAACAGAAAAGTTGAGCTAAACGCAAATTGGACGACGATGACGATGCCACCACCGTCGCCGGACAACGTGCAGGGTATCGCAATAACTTGTTTTACTTTGTAAAGTCGAGATAAAAATACGCAAAACATTGTACATGGAATCACACCTCATAAATAGAACAGTAAGAACACCTACTGAAATATACAAATGTGACATACACATAAACATGTCCATGATAGAGGCATAGCTTTACTCTGAGCAAATGTCACTGGTCTACTCTATACTAGGCATGCAGTTTTTCAATATATTGTTGACACAATTAATGGTCGGATAATCATGATAAATCTATGGTGAAATATAAGAGTATTTGAAACTACTTGGAATGGAAGCTGTTGCTACCATAGGCAGCAACAGATTCATATTCAGAAATTTGATGCTAGTTTTCAGTGACACTGTTACCAAATTACCAATGTGTTTGTAAGTGGTGTGTATCACTCAACTAGGCCATTCCACCCGCCAATGGCTCCTTCGATGCATTAAAACATTGATATATCTCGATATTCTATGCACTATACATGGCAATATTGTCTATAGCAATATTGCGGATCTCAACTATATTCCCTACACATACCTGCAAATAGGCACAGGCTTGGGTAAGCCTATGTGATTATTATCACTCTGATCATCACTATCATGACACGCCGGAAATGCATATTCACACAGCAGCTTGCCCGCCGGAATCTGGCAGAAGCTCTCAAAGTCCTCTATTAATTCTGCCCAAAGGTTCCGTGTTATTCTTTCATTGAGAATCGCAGGATTTTCATGCGACTGACTGAAGAACACAGTTCTGTGCCCGATGTATGGCTTACATACTGACCCAGTGTAGACATCACAGTAACCTAAGTGTCTGAAAAACATAGAGACAACAACATTGTCAACAAATAAACAAGTCTAGTAATCAGATTGGTCAAAACAAATCGGTGTGTCAGGTGTTTTCAAAGTTAACATTAAACAAGGACGCTGAAGCGTGCAATGTCTCGCCTGTAAAGACATAGATAGTGCGGATTGCCAAAGCAAACTAAGCATGGTTTGCAATACATATATGCAGTGAGGCACAAACATGAAACATTTTGCTGAACTGAATCTTCCAAGAATTTCCCCAAATTGAAATTAGTAATGATGTGGGTAGTAACTCTGCATAGTATAAAATTATTGTAAACATTTTTGGATATCTTATTAGTCATTGTTGAATGGTCCATAAAAACTGTAACCTAAAAAAAATATTCAAGTCCAAAACCTTGAAAAAAGTAGGCAAAATCCCACAAAATCAAATTAATAATGAGGCAGATTGTATCTCTGTATGGTATAGAATGGCTTTGTGAAGTTTCATTGAAATCAGGAGACTTATTGTTGTCTAGTAGGTTCAACAAACAAGAACGCTGCAGCGTACATTGTCTCGTCTGTGAAGGCGTGGATAGAATTTAAGTTCAGTTATCAAATTTATCAAATCTGTGAATTTTTATCAAAATCTGATGCTTTTGTGGAGTAAATTTTCATTTGAAAAACCTTTACTGAAGCAACAATATCCGTACGCCATAAAATTGTCTATGTTCAAACACTGAAAATGTATGGAAAATTTTGGAAAATCAATTTCCTTTTTTATTCTATGTGAGCTAGTCTTAGTGATGGTACAGAAACAAAAGTTTTATTGAAATCTGATGAATCTTTGTTGAGTAAATTGTCAATTGAAAAAACCTTGACCAAAATGAAAACCTTAACCTAAAAGCATAAAATAGCCAACAAATTATCCAAGTTCACACGTGGAAAAAAATATGGAAAAATTTTCAAAATTGATTTCTTTCTCACATGGACTAGTCCTAATGATCGTATATAACAAATCTGTGAAGTTTTATGGAAATCGGATAACTCGTTGATGGGTAAATTGTCAATTGACAAAAGCTTAACCTCAGCACAAAGCTTAACCTGAAGTCCTAAAATAGTCCAAACGCGGGAAAAATATGAAAAGAATTTAAAAATCGATATCTTTTTCATGCCGACTAGCCCTAAGCATCGCCTAATGGGCAACTCTTCTTAGCTTATACCAGTACTTTTAAATTTGGGTTCATTGAATAAGTCCACCAAACTTCAACAAGAAGCCCAAGGGCTTCTAGCGCCCACCTGGACCATTAGCATGAAACATTTGCATTAAATATATTTTCCTATATACAATTCTTACCTATGCTATAGTGGGCCTGGTCTTTTCCGTATGGTAGAACAAATCAGGTCCTTCATTTTAGCTTGTTACTAGGTTTCTTTATAATCCTTGGTTCCATGAACCAATCACATGTAGCTAAGAGTCTGGAAACTCCTGACTAATACTGTCTATACATAAATCATTTGCTTTCTGCTAATGTCATAATCATTGGTTCCATCTATCAATCACGCATAGCTAACAATCTGGAAACTCCTGACTAATACTGTCTATATATAAATCATTTGTTTTCTGCTAATGTTATAAGCATTGGTTCCATAAATCAATCACATGTATTAGCCAGACATCTGGAAACTCCCGACTAATACTGTCTATACGTAAATCATTTGATTTCTGCTAATATCATAATCATAAGCCCACTTGGCCATTCATTGTGGCTAGGTGAGGTAATAATGTTAATATTAATTAGAACAAGGATGATGAGGATGAGGACGAGGATGACGTGGGAATTTGTAAACCCTATGCCTCACTTTTCCCTTCGGGATGAGACAATAATATACACATGCAGACAAATCACCTAATGTACCCATTAATGATCCACACTGAAACAAATTCATTTCTGTTACTGTGCATGAGTCTAATGGGAAAGATACAGTGATATAGATTACCCAAAAATGCTAATATCAGAACATAAACGACGACGCTGCCACCTCTGGAAATAGTGATCCCTACATGTATGCCTCGCTTCTGCTTCACAGGCTATGAAAATCTAAATGCTTACTGTCTACTGGCAAACTTTATTGAACTGAATTGTGAAAAACTACCGGGACACAAAATAAAGACTTTAAAAATAATTATAAAGTGTCCTTTATATTATGAAGAACATGTCTGCAGTTTCAGTAAGATCTGATTGGACAATGCTGAAACAAAGATTTCTAAAAATCTTAACCATAAAATCATGTAAGATATTCTATGTCGAAATGGACAATTTTGAAGTTTCAGCAAGATCTGATGGGTAAATGCTGAGAAATAATGATCTCTAAAAACTGTAACCATAAAAAACATGTCGAAAACCATGGAAAATTCAGCAAAAGGTTTTCAAAATTAAAAAAAAATATTGATGGGGTATGCTTCCCTATATTATAGAGAACATGTCTGTAAAGTTTCAGCAAGTTCTGATGGGTCAATTCTGAGAAATAATGATCTCTAAAAACCGTAAACATAAACAAGAATTCCGCAGAATTAAATGTCTCGCCTGTCTCCTGTTTGTCACAGTTACCTTTACCTTTAACCTTCTGCCCTCAATGTTATCATGCTGCTTCCTAACATTATAGGTAACCATGTATCCAAGTTTAGTTGCAATAGGCGTAACCAATCCTGAAATATAAGCTGAAAGGTTTTGCTAAACGCAAAAACTTTATGTTGAAAAAGCAGAGTTCTGTATCAAGTTCAAAGTGACCTTGACCTTTGACCGTGTTCCCTCAACATCATCATGCTGCTTCTTAACATTATAGGTAACCATGTATCCAAGTTTAGTTGCAAATAGGCTTAATGAATCCTGAAATATAAGCTGAAAGGTTTTGCTAAATGCAAAAACTTAATGTTATAAAGGCAGAGTTCTGTATCAAGTTCAAAGTGGCCGTGACCTTTGACCTTGTGAGGCCAACATCATCATGCTGCTCCCTAACATTATTGGCAACCATGTATCCAAGTTCAGTTACAATAGGCTTAACCAATCCTGAAATATAAGCCGAGAAGTTTTGCTAAACGCAAAACCTTAATGTTGAAATAACAGCGTTCTGTATCAAGGTCACAGTGACCTTGACCCTGTGAAAACAACATCATCATCATCATGTTGCTTCCTATCATTATAGGTAACCATGTATCCATGTTTAGTTGCAATAGGCTTAACCAATCCTGAAATATAAGCTGAAGTTTTGCTAAACGCAAAAACATAATGTTGAAATAACAGAGTTCTGTATCAAGGTCACAGTGATCTTTGACCTTGTGACCCCAACATCATCATGCTGCTTCATCTCACTATAGGTAACCATGTATCCAAGTTTGGTTCCAATTGGATCAGGCATTGCTGAGATATAAGGCAATAACTTTTGTTTAATGCAAAAACTTACAGTAAAATATTAACAAAGATTATACAGTGACCTTTGACCCCCATAACCTTGACCGCATGATGTCTCCATCAGCATGCTGCTTACTTTTGATGTATATCATCATGTACCGAAGTTTGGTTCCAATTAGATCAGGCATTGCTGAGATATAAGGCAATAACTTTTGTTTAATGCAAAACCTAACGTAAAATATTAACAAAGATTATACCATGACCTTTGACCCCCATTACCTTGACCTCATGATGTCTGCATCAGCATGCTGTTTCCGTTAAATGTAACTCACCATGTACCCAAGTTTGGTTCCAATTGGATAAGGCATTGTTGAGATATAAGGCAATAACTTTTGTTTAACGCAAAAATGTAACATAAAATATTAACAAAGATTATACCGTGAACTTTGACACCATAAACTTGACCTCGTGATGCCTGCATCTGCGTGCTGCTTCCTTTCGATGTATATCTCCATGTACCCATGCTTGGTTCCAATTGGATCAGACATTGTTGAGATATAAGACAATAACTTTTGTTTAATGCAAAAACCTAACCTAAAATATTAACAAAGATTATACCGTGACCTTTGACCCTCATAACCTTGAACGCATGATGCCTGCATCAGTGTACTGCTTCCTTTCGATGTATATCTCAATGTATCCAAGTTTGGTTCCAATTGGATCAGGCATTGCTGAGATATAAGACAATAACTTTTGTTTAACGCAAAAACTTTACGTAAAATATTAACAAAGATTATACTGGGACCTTTGACCCCATAACATTGACGTCATGACCGCTTTATTGGTGGGCTGCTTCCATTCAATGTATATCTTATATATTACTTGGGCTGGACGCACGTATACGTTCAGGTGACGTGTACATGGTTACAAAAATAGTAAATGTGTACACGGAATTTTTTTTTATAGAATACACATATTTATGTGAAATATGTAAGATAGCCCTCAAAGAAAATGTATATATATAATTTTTTTACAAATTAAATCGCCGAATTTACCACCCCGCACTCTATCTGTCAATGCGATCTGATTTCTGAATTAACCCTGTTACGTTCAGGCCTGCCAAAACACAGCTCATGCAGTGGTCTTGAGAAATGTCAATTTGGAGACCAAAAAGACAGGTTTTGTCTTTTAAATCTTACCGCTGGAATGACTGGCTTGATAACCGAGCCAGTCATTGCTACGGTAATTAAAAAAACCAATGATCTCTTGGTCTGCTTATGGGTATTTTTATGAAAATATTTTCTTGAACAACATTAAAAGTCAATGTGGTTAACTAATTATCTGCACGTAGCGGTGACGTCAGCACCCAGGTATGCCTTTGAATAACCAACACCGCTTGTCAGAACACATAGGTGTGAATTACGGTTCAAGTGTGATATTATCAACAAAGATCATCACTATTAATGCAGTGATGTGTGGCACTTATCTAAGCTCACAGTAGACTGATCTCCGCCAGCCTTTGGTCAACTCAAAACCAGCCTCTATAGTTGTCTTGAGAAATATGTCATTATTGAAAGTCTATTTGCATGTCGAGAGAAGACTGTTTTTTTGTAAACTTATCGCTGCAATGACTGACTCACAAAGCGAGCCAGTCATCCCAGTGGTATATTTTCAAAAGGTTGTCTTACCACAAATGGCCATTCAGTAGTCATATTTCGATTTTTCTTAGTCAATCTTGACCATCAAAGGGTGAGTTACTATTGCTTGATGTTGATCTGTCCCACACTGGGGCCAAATCAGAATTTTGTGGAAAAGTTGCTTTACCCCGCTTGTGTCAACTTAACTCTATAATGGTCAGGATGGCCAAAGCGGCCTCTGCAATGGTCTGTATGAACTTCCATTTACAGACAGAGATTAGTTTTGTAAATTTACCAGTGCAATGAGTGGCTCGGTAACCGAGCCAGTCAATGTATGATTACATTATTCTGCCGCTGTATCAGTAGTAGAAACATCCTACAGCTACAATCATTCCTTCTTCGCTTTTGCCCAGTGTCTTGTCCTCAGCCAAAATCCTTAGCTTCCTCAGGTCCACTCTTGACTTGAGTGTACTGAGTCTTGATTTCTTGAGGTCACCTCGTAGCAGATTTATGCAATGACATCCTCTCCTGGCTCTGTATTTGCTGGCTCCGAGTAAGAAGAATTACAAGGCTCTCTGTGCTGGTGTCTCTTCTGGCATCCTTAGCACATGGCCAAACATGGACCATCTTTGCTGGCCGACTTTTACAGACAGCGGCGACGTATTACATATCTTGTATAGTGCATCATTGGAAATTATACTGTCTGGCCATCGGTGTCCAGTGATGGTGCGTGGGTGCTTACGTTGGCAGCATCGAGTTTGTCCAGAGTTGCCTTTGGAGCTGCCCAGCTGCTACAGTTATACAGTATCAAGGATACGCAGGTTGCATTGTATAAATGTAGCCCTTTTATCAAAGGCATCTTTGATCTACGAATCCATAGCTCCCAGAAGGACTGGAAAGCTATGTTCCCCATGATGCAGCGTGCTGCAATGTTAGCAGTTCTGCAAAGCAGTGAGCCCAGGATATTACTTTTCCTTCATGGTTCGCCGCCACGAAGTGGATCATCATTTTCTTAGTTTCATGCTTTGTAGTAGATAAGTATATATGTGGGTGAGCTCTGTCTTGGATTCATTCATAAAGAGATTCTCAATTTTGAGTTTGCTTGCAGCTATTGGGAGCCAGTCATTGCAGTTATGTTTAAAAAAAGTTTTCTCTTGCCATGCAAATGGGGGCTGTTCAAGCGAAAGTTAGGATTTTCATTTTAGTGTGTGTGTGCGTGCGTGCGTGCGTCCGTGTGTGTCGCCAAATTAACATGCTATCACATCCTGCCTAGTCACCCTTTAACGGAATTTGTTTTCTTGCCAATAAATATGATGTCAACAAAATTTCTCAACCGCGACGGCTATTTTGGATTAGAAAGAATGTTTTTAACAATATTTTGACTGAAAAATGTTTCTGTCGTAAGCGGCAAAAACATTATGACAACAACAACATTTACTAAAGTAGTCTTAGATAATCAGCATACTGTATAAATTATCATAAACAGGTTTTCTGAATTCAATAAATTAGACACACAAATGAAACTGTTAATAGTCAAGATTTGTCAAGAAAACCCGTTTTGCTTATAGTCAATGTCAATTTTCAGGCCAAGTAAAGATGATTTTTGAAAATTTACCACTACAATGACATGTTCAGTTATCAAAAATGGTATTTCGTTGAGGGGGGGGGGGGGGCAGTTTCAATGAGAAGTCAGATTATGTTGGTTACTCAGCCAAACTACATCTGGCCATGTCAGGCTTATCATGCTTTGATTTCTCATATAACTGACGCTCTCCTTGATCACGCTTATTGCCTCTAGTCATACCTGTAATTGGTTTGTTCTAAAAACAGGTTATATAACTGAAAGTCGAGAAGTTGGGCATGAACGTCTGGATTAATTTTGAAAACAATGTTGCTGTCTTTTACTGCAACTGCTTAAGAAATGTCTCAAAAGACATCCAGTAAGCATAAAAAAGATCTGCATAGTGCAATAGGTGTGGAAATCTAGCAGGAATATGGGCGATATAGATAAGGATATAGAATGCCAACTTCGGCACACAAAATTCTGACAGTCTCAAAACACTATCACAGGTATATCATTAAATACACCTGCTAGGTGGAAGAACTGGGAATTGGACGTAGTATATGCATGACAGCAGTTCAGGCAAAATGTTAGCGCGCAAAATTTGAGGCGAATTATCATCATCTAAATAATGTTCATTATACTACTGTGGCAGCTAACTCAATTCAATCAAGACAACCTGTAATTAAACTACATTAGCTCTTTCACCGATAGCGACAGGAGACAGGACGTTTCTATGATATATAATATTCTGTTTAATATTTTGAGAATGATTTGACTATAAGTCATTGCTGCCTAAGTCAGCTGCCTTAGGCTTTCATGAGAAATCTGCATCACCAGACTGTTCTCACAGTCTAGCTAAGTTCCCCTTGGTATTTGATACAATGATTGCAGCTGTGCTATCAGATGACTGGGAAAGCCAATCCTTAACATTTATCTTGATCTATGCAGCCAAATGCCTTGTAGTAATCAATGAAACATAGATATGTACATGGCATCTTGTAACTGGCAAAAGTGTGCTTTCTCTAACAAGCAAGCTCATTTCTTGTTCATCTGCACAAACAGCAGAATAAAAAGTAATATTTATTATCCCTTTAACCCTCAAATTTTCTTATGAAAATTTCCATTTTCTCATAGAAAATGTCCATTTGCAGACCAAGAAGAAAGAAAACTATTTTTGAAAATTTACCACTAGAATGACTGGCTCGGTTATCGAGCCAGTCATTCTAGTGGTAAACTTTCAAAAATAGTTTTCGCTTTCTTCTCTTGGTCTACAAATCATGACAATTAACTGCAGAAGATGTTTTTGGCTGATATGAGTGTTAAATGGTTAATGGGTCAAGCCGGTCAAAACCGACAGCCAAGATGGCCTTGAGAAATGACCATTTGCTGTTCAAGAGAATAGTATTTTTGAAATTTTACCACTGGAATAGCTAGCTCATTATCAGGAAAGCCACTCCAGTGCAGAATTTTCAAAAATACTTTTCTCTTGGCCTGCAAATCGACATTTAACAAGAAAAAAATCTTATTTTCTTTGGACAAATCTTGACCATTAAATGGTTAATGCTGGGTATGAGACTTGTAAAGTATCATAAACATCCACCAAGATATAGGCGCAATGCTTGATTTGTGATGTCTAAACAGACATATATACATGAGATAGCTTTTGACTATTCTTAATGATTAACAAGAGGCCCAAGGGCCTGTGTGGCGCTCACCTGGATCATTAACATTTGAACCAATTGCATTTAAATAGATATGATGGATAATTTTCGGACAATCCAAGATGGCCACCCAAAAAATTTACCAATCAAAAGCCTGAATAAAAGATTCTAATCTACCTTGATAGTCACTCTAGCTAAATTTGTTTGAAATATGTCAAGTAACTAAGGAGAAGCAGCGTTTTGAACATTTTCGGTAAAATTTTCATAAAATCTCAGATTTTCACCCAAAAAATTGATCAACCAAAATTCTGAATAGAAGTTCTAGAGCCTACCAACATAGACTGTATCTAGTTAAATTTGGATGAAATATATCAAGCAGCTAAAGAAGAGTAGCATTTTTACCATTTCCGGTAGACTTTTCATAAAATCTGAGATTTTCACCCCAAAAAATTGATCAATCAAAATTCTGAAAAAAGTGTCTGGATGGTACCAGCTTAGGATCATTCCAGCCAAATTTGCTTGAAATCGGTCAAACCGTTAAGGAGAAAACGCGACTTGACAGACGGACAGACGATAGACAATGGACAGCCGCCATGGCATAAGCTCACTTGGCCTTTCAGTGATCATTGCTATTTGCCACATAATTTTAACCCTTGAAATACCAGTGTCTCTATTTCAAGCCAACAATATATGTAACCTATTGAATATTTTGAAACTAATTTTACTGGAACCTATGGCTGCCATAGCTAGAAACTCGTCCCAGTCCAATCAGCATCAAATTATTCGACAGAATATTCCCTACATCAGAGCTTTATTGTTACTGATTTGTAAAATCCTAAATCCTAGCCTACTGTCATGTGTAACTGTAGTTGTTATCACACCACAAAAATATCTATACCATTCTATCACTACTTGCTAAATCAACTACTCTGCATTTAGCCACCAGTATAAGATTTTTATGCTTGCTTACATACCCCCTATGCCTATTCCATTTCAATATACCCTCAACCAGGCTACTGGAAGGGTACACCCCCAGCATATGCCCTGATAGAGACTGGCACCAGTCTGTACTTACTCATTGGTGACACCTGTCACTAAGCATGTCCGCGCATGCGCAACGGAGCCCAAACATGAAACATATTCACTTTTCAAATATTCTGCAAGCAGTACAGTCTGCCAATATTCCAGCTTACGTTTTTTATACCTTGCGCTGCGTTCAGCCTATGTTTTTGAGAGTTCTTCTATTCAGGATTATGCCTAACATGAAGTCCATCCTCCCTAAGTTATGTTTATTGAGTATTTCGTGGTGTTATTACTCTTTTATGACTGTGTTACCAGTTTTCGTAGCAGTAAACCATTTTTGTGGTAGTCGATCATGCTTAAAGTTGTCATCATCATTTGAAATCCCTCAATTACTTATCAGTTATATTCACTTATATCTTCATGTTTTAGTACCATGGCTATCAGGATTTCGACAGCCATTCGCGCGGATAAGGAAGAGTTATCCGAATCGGATGATATCCGGAAGGTTAGCGGCGTGCCCGTAAATAGGGGAAACTGACTTCCCTCACGGCCAGACTATAGGTGCGGTCCCCGAAACCGAAACCCAAAGACTAAGGAAAAGCCCATAAAGGTGGTTTCATGTAAGTCACAGGGCAAAACCCACCTAAGCCTTGAGGAGGGGCAGTACCCTCAAGTAGTCGTGTCGGCGACAGAAGTCCCCGATTCAGCTGCCTATGCCAAAGTTCAATTTTCCGTGATTCCGGTAGCCAGAAATGTCAAGAGATCGCCTGTTCATTTCTTAGTTCAGACAGGAAGTTCGGTAGCTTCCGGTTTAACAAGCACTTCCGGTACGTGCTTGGTAGATTCGGGTCGGCAAGACCCTGGGCTACTTCCGGTTTCTGTTTCCGGCCCTTCCTCCTCCGCTTCCGGTATGACTTCCAGTTGTGCCAGATATCCGGGTCCTCAGGATCCTATTTCCTATTCTACTTCCGTTTTTTTACTGTACATCCGGGTCTGTAGGATCCTGTTCAGTTTCCAGTTGTCGACTTCCATTTCCTATTCTACTTCCGGTTCACGTATTTCCGGTTACAAAGTTTTTCCACTTTTGGATTTTGTACATTCGGGGATAGGGTAATTTCTGTTTTTCATGGATCTTTCTGGTGTTCCAGGATTAGCTTCCGGTCCAGTCTTCCTGTTTTGGATTTCTGGTGATAGAGAACTTCCTGGGGTTCCAGGTTTGTTCTTCAGGTCCGGTTTACATGTTCGCTTTCCTAGGATCTAGTCATCATCTTGCCTAAGAGTTAGTCTTATTTCCGTAATTGCTTTTAAAAAATCGGAATGTTTAATGGCTGAAAATCTTCATACCGAGACATTGCCAGTCTTGAAGACTCCCCTGAAATTATATAGATATTCAGCATTTATTCTTTTATCAGTGATAATATTTCAACGTAATTAAGGACTCTTCCGACTGGTTGCCGTATGTTTTTTTTGTTGCAGCTTATTTCATATGTGCATATCATCACTTAATTTCGAATGGTCTCACTCAGCCGATAAGTCAGTCTGTATTTTACGCATTATCTCTAGATATATAATTTTTCCTTTCATACAAATTTAGGTGGCCAATTGTCTTTGGGCCATTCAGCCTTTTCTCTTGCTCTTTTTTCCTCTTATGTCGGCAGGTTGACATAATTATTTTAACCAAAGGGAGTTAATTTGTTGCCCTGATTCTAGTGTAATTCTTATTCTAAATCTCGGCGTTTATTCCTTCTTCCTTTTCCCTTTTTGGGTTATTTTTCCTTTCTTGGTGTCTTTTTATTCTTGTGGTCATTATTCTTGGTGCCATTCTCTTCCCTATGTATCCTCTTCTGATTCTATTTCCTTTCAGTGACTATCAGTTTTCTTCTCTGTCATCATGGTTTCAGCGAGTCATTTCGCCCTGGTTTCATATCACCTGTCTTTTCAACATTTTTCTTACTTTTTCTCTATTATTTTTCATCTTTTTGGCTCGCTTCTAGTTTTATCCTTTTACTTCAAAGCTTGTTCTTTCCTTACATCTCGGTGTCAGTTTTCTCAGCTAGTAAATGTTTAAAATTTTGTTGTTTTCCTTCTACTTCCGATAGCTGTCGATCGTCGTCTTATCTGTCAGCTTGATTCTTCCTTTCCTTTTTTCTAGCGTAATTTTTTACTCTAAATCTGTTTTTATTTCAATTTGGAAGTTGAATTTCATTCTATGGGCATGATTACGTATGACGTCTCTGCGCGTGATTTAACCCAAAACTGTGTATTTCGCTTTATTTCATCATAAATGCGTATTTATCACGTCTTCATTTGTTGTTAATCAAAAATCAGTGTTTTGTGTATTTAACATTCGAGCTGATCCCGGAGATTCATTATCAATCAATCAATCAATAAATCCTTTTACTGGCATATCAAACACAATGACATATGCCATGGTACAAACATTTAACTACATTTTACAAAGATGAAAATATAGGTTCTAAGACAATAAATATAAAAAATAAATAAATAAAAAATGTACAGGTTTAATGTGTAGGGCTATGATTTAAGCTTACTGCCACTAGGCATAAATATCGGATTGTTTGGGATATCTAATTAAACAATATATCAAATACAGTGAGGTATGGTGAATTTACCAGGACTTGTGAAGTTGGCTAGTTTCCGAATAAAATTGATATGGACGTTGATTAAAATATAGGACACAGTTATGCAATCATTATATGAACCTGCCTCATGTACAGGATGACGATCTGACGAATTGTGCCATGGCATAGGATTTAAAGTACAAGTCCGAGCAGCTAGGTAAACGTTGATGTAATCAATAACAATCCCCTGTTTAAGACTACATGCTCGGCCTCAACGTGGCGCTGGAGTGTAACCAACTGGGTGT
Source organism: Chaetoderma sp. LZ-2023a (assembly GCA_034401795.1). Lineage (NCBI taxonomy): Eukaryota > Metazoa > Mollusca > Caudofoveata > Chaetodermatida > Chaetodermatidae > Chaetoderma > Chaetoderma sp. LZ-2023a. Next base: position 68,646,377 of record CM067369.1, on the reverse strand, counting down.
CAATCCAGACATTTGGAGGGGCTAACCAGAGCATTATGCACAATGCTAATGAAATAACACTTGGAGATCGAATCAACCGAAATGGTGCTCGCCCTGTGAGGATCCGCCAGGCAGGTGCAGCGCCGGGCTCCACGCCTCGAAGGAGCTCACCCTCAGCTACTGGAGGTCCCATCAACTCATCTTGTGGAGCCAGGGGATGAGGATGGAGAGCTACTGGCCAACCGAAAGAGAAGACCAAACCCAGAGAACCCCAGTATCAACATCATGCACTGGAATGCAGAGGGGGTTACCAACAAGAAATCAGAGCTCGAACAGTTCCTGTACGAAAACAACATTGATATCTGCTGCATCCAAGAGACACACCTGCAAGAAGGAAAACCATTTAAGATCAGAGGTTACCAGATTTTCCGGTGTGATCGAAGAGGAACAAAGAAAGGCAGGGTGATCACCTTGGTCCGAAACAGCGTGAACGCCAGCCAGATCAAAACCTTTATGGAAGAGGCAGAATATATCAAGATCAAGGTAACAACCAGCAACTCTGTGATTGACATTGTCAATTATTACTGCCCTAATGACAAGAATCTCTCACTTGACACAATCCAGGTCCCGGACTGCCACTTCCTCATTGCGGGAGATTATAATAGCCAGTCCCAGAGCTGGGAATACAGAACACTTGATAAACGAGGAGAAGACATTGAAGCATGGCAAGATGAAAAGGACCTTTTACATGTCAACGATCCCACAGATCAGCCTACCTTCTACTCGTGCCGGTGGCACTCGACAACAACGCCGGATTTGGCATTTTGTACAGAAGACATTCACAGAACCTCAGTAGAGTGGTCGGCAGTTAGGAGGAAGCGACCACCGCCCAGTCCTCCTCTCTCTTTCTGGAAGTATTTCGACAAGTTCACCTCAACATCCAAGGTGGAACTACAAAAAGGCAAATTGGAGTCTGTTCGGCATTCGTTCCAATGAGCTTACCCAAAATATAGCAGTAGAAGGGAGAAACATCAACAATGTGGTCAAGGAAGATGCAGAGGGTAATCCCTGTCATGAAAACCACTTCACACTACAACAAACTAAAGCCAGGTATCTAAAGACCAAGGAGGCCAAAAGAAGAAGCTGGAGGGAAAAGACGGCAGGGTTTAATTTAGAGAGAGACACCACAAAGCTATGGAGACTGACTAAAGCACTGAATGATGAAGGTGTCGGGGGAGAGAAGATTACTCTTGAAGAAGATGGCCAAACACTGACAGGAAAGATGGCTGCAGATGCCTTTACGAAGGCATATGCAAAAGAAAGCAACATTTCTATACCACGAATGCATCAAAAAGAGGTTAGAAAAGAGCAAAAGGAAAGAACAGACACCAACACTCACGATGCAATGAAAGTTGACAATAGTTTAGCAGAACTGAAGAAGGCTGTCCGCCAATTGAAGAAGAAGAAATCTCCCGGGCCAGATGGCATTACGAATGAAATGATCCAACACCTTGGTAATGCATCTCTCCGCAAGTTGCTAGACATCTTTAATCTCAGTTGGACCAATGGAGACGTTCCTCAGTGCTGGAAAGAAGCCAGATGACTCCTATTCTGAAAAAAGGGAAGAACAAGACGAAAGTGCTGAGCTACCGTCCTATTAGTCTTACAAGCTGCATATGCAAGACCATGGAGCGCATCGTCAACCAGCGGTTGCAGTGGTACCTGGAGTCGGAGAACATTATAGTTTCAGAGCAGGCCGGCTTCAGAAGATACAGGAGCACAGAAGATCAAACAACACATCTTGCACAGGTCATAGAGGACACTTTTCAAGCCAAGAAGGTGATGCTAGCTGCCTTTATCGATATGCAGAAGGCATTTGACAAGGTGTGGAAGGATGGCCTCCTCGTGAAGCTCTGGCGCACAGGCATCGGTGGCAACATGTTCCGATGGACCAAGTCATACCTACACAATCGCAGAGCTATGGTGCTGGTGGATGGACAATCTGGACAGAATGTATTGCTGAGACAAGGGGTGCCACAAGGCGGAGTATTATCACCAACTCTGTTCATACTCTTCATTAATGACATTGTAACAGAGCTGCCCAATGGGATCCAAGCAGCCCTCGATGCAGATGACCTCGTACTCTGGTGCACCAAGGAGTACACAACGACTGCCACGTACAGAATGCAGCTCACCTTGGACAGAATTACAGCTTGGGCCAATCGCTGGTGTATTACCATCAACAAAGAAAAATCATCAGCCATGCTATTCTCACTGTCCACCAAAACCAAGGTTGGCAATCTGACACTGGGCAGTACTCCACTCGAGTACGAGGACCATCAGACATATCTGGGAGTCACCTATGACAGAAGATTAACATGGAAGGAGCACATCCAGAATGCAGAGGCAAAGGCCAGAAGAAAGCTAAACATCATGAGGAAGCTGGCAGGAACAAAGTGGGGTGCCAATGAAAGGATCCTCAAGACCATCTACCTAGGTGCCGTACGACCACACCTTGAGTATGGATCCAGCTCATGGATAACAGCAGCTAAATCTCATCAACAGAGTACAAAACCAGGCACTGCGCATCATCACTGGTGGAATGAGATCAACACCAATAGAAAAAATGGAGCAGACAGCAGGCATCCCCCCACTTAGCAAAGGAAGGGAATGCAAAGCACTAATCCAAGCTGCAAAGTTCAAATCGATCAACAACCACCTGATGAAGATCAGGCAAGTACAGCTGTCATCAGGAAGACTTAAAAGATCAAGTTTTGTGAAAGAGACAAAAGCACTTCAAAGGAAACACCAAGAAATGTTGCCAGCACAAATAGAAGACCCAAACCACACCCTTGATCCTCCACCCTGGGAAAACAAACTAGAGAGCATAGCTATTCGCACCAGAGTACCTCATCTCATAACCAAAGATGAATACAGTGATGTGAGCAAGAAGGCCCTGACCCTAGCCATGCTAGAAGAAATGTACCCTCAGGAGACATGGATAATGATCTACACAGATGGATCAGCCAAAGATGCAATTAGGAGCGGAGGTGCCGGACTGCCCATACAGTATCCAAACGGACAACATGAGTCAGCTGCAATACCGACAGGCAAACACTGCACAAACTACAGAGCTGAAGTCGAAGCACTGGTTCATGCAGCTAATACCATCAGCAGAACAGCAGACCCTATTACATAGATTGTCTTTTTATCTGATGCCCGCTCCGTCCTTGAGGCTATCACCAAACATAAACTATTTACAAATACAGATCGGTACAATCAGTGTGGATATTAACAATTACGGACAATTCTGGACGGGACACTTCGACCCATGGCAGTGTCGCGAAACATACGGTAAATCTTCCAAAGCTACAACTTCCAAAGATTGATGGTAACTTTCTGAAATGGATAGGTTTCAACGACGCCTTCACGTCAGCAGTTGACAACGATTCCAATTTGGAAGACATTCAGAAATTCCAGTGCCTGATCGCCCAGTTAACAGGAGACGCTTCTAAAGCTATCGAGGGATTACAATTAACTAGTGCGAATTACAGAGAAGCTCTGGAATTACTGAGGAAACGCTATGGACAGACGCATAAGCTTATCTCGTCTTATATGAAGGCGTTATGGGAGTTACCAAAACCTAGCAATTCGCTGGAATCGGTTCGCGAATTTTATGATAATCTGGAAACTTATGTTCGTGGACTTAAGTCGCTAGGTAAATCTGAAGATAGTTATGGGGATTTACTGGTGCCCATTGTATTTGAGAAGCTGCTAGGCCAGATAAGAACACACATTTCTCGCGAGCACGGTGACAGTGCGTGGACATTAACAGAACTCAAAGATTCACTTTATAAGGAGATTCAGGCAGCCCAAGCTGGAGATAACAACTACCTCGGAAGTACAACGGACGTTTCTAGTACGTCAGCATTTTCCATAACTACTAAGCCTACATATAGGAAATTCTGTGCATTCTGTGCATTCTGTGGAGGAGCTCATTTCCATAACGACTGTGTGGTAGTTTCGGACAAACGCAAACGCATGGACATCGTAAAACGAGCACATCTCTGTTTCAACTGTCTTAAAGGGAAACATTGTTCATCGGAATGCCTGGCTCGAGGTCGTTGTCACATTTGCCAACGAAAGCACCACACATCTCTGTGTAATGTGAATACACAGACAGGTAGCAGGCCTGCCGAAACCAAAGGGTTAGACCAACCACAGCCTAATCAGGAAACACGGACTCATGTTACATTGACGCCCACGTCGGGCCCAGTATTGCTGAAAACGGCTGTTGGTACTATCGAATCACGCGTGGGACCCGCCACCAACATCAACATCCTGTTCGACGAAGGGGCACAGCGATCATTTATCACAAGCACCGCGGCTAAGCGTCTCGGCATAGATTCAGATAACTGTGAAACGGAGAATGTACAGCTTGCTACTTTCGGTACGAACAGTCATGGAGTACAATCGGTTCATATTACATCACTCAAACTAATTACTCGTGAGGGCAGAGTTGACATTCGCGCTCTTATTGTGCCTAAAATATCCGCACCCATGAAAAACTATATGGAGTCTACTGTTAAGAGTTATCCGTACTTACAGAACTTAACCCTTGCACGACCAGTACACGCAGATGTTTTTGAAATTGACTTACTGTTAGGAGCTGACTATTATTGGTCAATTGTCGGTAATGACGTCATCAGAGGCCCAGGACCTACAGCTGTGAGCTGTAAGCTAGGTTTCTTGTTGTCAGGACCTACTAATCTAAAGACAGACGTGTCAGTATACCAAACTATTTGTCTTAAAGTTGCAACTGACATGATCGATACCCATCAAGACATTTCAAAACTCTCACAATATTGGGACTTAGAAACAATCGGCATAACAGATGATGACAATATACCACATACAGAGCTTTGAGAAATTCCGTGATGAGAACATTCGTATGGTAGGGGGCAAGTATAGTGCAAAGTTACCATGGCGTGAAAACCACCCACCCTTACCCATGCACGAACCAGAACGATGATCAGAAATCTATCACCTCAGTTATTGGATACATATAACACTATCATTACAGAACAATTATCACAAGGCTTTATTGAACGTGTACTAGACGATGACGCTACACATGGCCATTACATACCACATCACTGTGTAAAGAAGGATTCTACCACCACACCCATCCGGATAGTCTATGATTGTAGCTGCAGACAGTCAGACAATCCCAGTTTAAACCAATGCTTAGAGACAGGTCCACCATTACTGAACGATATGGTTGGGATTTTACTACGGTTTCGTGTGAACGAGGTTGCATTTACAGCTGACATTGAAAAAGCTTTTCTAAATGTTCAGTTAGACCAACATGACAGAGACTATACCAAATTCCTCTGGCTGTCAAATCCGGATGATCCAGAAAGTGCATTCAACACCTATCGGTTCAAGGTCGTTTTGTTTGGAGCTACCTGCTCACCGTTCATTCTAAATGCTGTTGTCAAAACTCATCTGGAATCGAACCCAGGAGATGCATCAGCTGATTTGACAATGAACACGTACATGGATAATGTAATCAGTGGAGTACGGAGTCAATCGATGTCTCCAGAATCAGTGTCACAAAGTGCCATCAATTACTATTCGGTTGCCAATGACGTCATGCAGAAAGGTTGATTTAAATTACGAATGTGGGCAACAAATGATCCTATGTTACGTCAGATCACTCAGAATGACGGAAATAACGATCATGAAAATAGTGTCAATGTTGTTGGACTTCGCTGGCTAACAAAAAATGACATGTTAACATACGCCGGTGATTCGAACCCCAACACCAGTGTTCTTCCGACTAAACGTGAAATCGTTAGAACTACGTCTTCGTTATTCGACCCATTGGGATAACTTGCACCAGTTCACGTACAAGCCAAATTGTTTATTCAGCAACTCTGGCAAGAAAATAAACAGTGGGATGAACTGCTTACTGATGATCTATCGCCAAAATGGACTAGCATACGTAACGAATTAGAGTCAGCAAAGGACATCGTGTTTCGATGACCGTATTTCAATGGACACTCGAACGCTGACTACGAACTACATGTATTCGCAGACGCTAGCACACGAGCCTATGGAGCAGTAACTTATCTGAAACGTGGCAACGAAACTGCCATTGTTATGGCCAAAACGAGAATCAAACCTCCCAAGGACATGACTTTAGCCAGAATGGAATTAATGGCTGCCTTAATAGGTGCGCGACTTGCGAAATTTGTAACCAAGGAACTGTCAAACATTAATCTAACAAAACGAGTACTTTGGTGTGATAGTCAGATCGTCATTCATTGGTTACAAAGTGACAAAAAACTACCCATCTTCGTAGAGAATCGTGTCAAGGAAATACGTGCCACAAACTTTGATCAAATCAAATACTGTAATACTAAGGATAACCCTGCGGACTTACTAACACGGGGCATTAGTGCCAAAGAACTAGCTCAGTCAGAACTATGGTGGAAAGGACCATTTTGGCTACCTACAGGTGACAGGCCAATATGGGAACTTTTCGACATGGATGTATTATCGTGCAACGCAGAATCCTGTGACACCCATACTTTGTGTGTCAACGATGTCAGTCCAGCCACTGACACAGTACTACATACCACTACAGTGACAGCTGAACATTCAGCAGGAAATCTACAAAAAGTCATGGATATTATGCGTTTCAGTACACTCGGAAAACTACTACGTGTAACCGCATACATTCTTCGATTCGTTTCCAAACTAAGGAAACGTACGCACGTACCCCAGGATAAATATATCTCGGTGTTGGAATTACGAGACGCGAAACGGTTATGGATTAACGCAGTGCAGAGTGATACGTTTGCGTGTGAAATAAAGTCAATTCAACGGAATACTAAATGTGCTTTAGTCTATCAGTTGAAATTATTTATTGACTCTGACGGGGTTATAAGGTGCGGAGGTCGGTTTCAGAACACAGATCTACAGTATGGTCAGAAATTTCCAATTCTACTTCCTACCAAACATCCGTTTACTCTGCTCGAGATCGTGCACGCGCATTCGGTTATACTGCATTCGGGAGTCGGAGCGACCATAACTCACCTTAGACAGACATTGTGGATTCCTAAAATTCGACAAGTTGTGAAATCGATCTTGAAACGGTGTAGGCAATGTTTAGCCGTAAATGGATATCCATACGCAAAACCCACCACACCTCCCCTACCCGTGTGTCGGATTCGTGAAACTCCGCCATTTCTCGTCACAGGAGTCGACTTCACAGGAGTATTGTACTACAAGACCCCTCAGTCTAATCGTAATAAGGCCTATGTTTGTTTATACACGTGTGCTATAACTCGCGGAATTCATTTGGAAATTGTACCAGATATGTCTACAGAGGCGTTCCTGCGCTCGTTCCGTCGGTTTGCGAGTAGGCGTTCTCTACCTAATCGGATGATTTCGGATAACGGTACCACATTCCTATCAGCTAATGAAAACTTAACGGGGATATTTACCAGTACTCGTGTGTTGACATATTTAGCGAGCAGGCAGGTTAATTGGACATTTATCCCTAAGCGTGCTCCATGGTTTGGTGGATTTTATGAACGACTGATAGGCATTACTAAAACAACACTTAGAAAGGTTCTTGGTCGTGCATGTGTAACCTTAGACGAGTTAAACACTCTTATTACTGAAATTGAGGCGGTGATCAATGATCGTCCTCTTACGTTTGTTGCATCAGACAGCGATGAACTGGAGACAGCATTGACACCATCTCAATTGATCAACGGTCGCATGCTTACTATTTTGCCACATCGAGTAGTGGACGACGATGAACTTTTAGACCCAGACTTTTCACTTCAAGCAGCTACAGACTTACAAAAACGCTCTGTTTATCTGGACAAATTATTTGGACATCTTTGGTCACGTTGGCGTAATGAATATTTACCAGCCCTTCGCGAACAGCAAATTTCGAACTCAAAACCTGGATCTACCGATAATTCTATTCGTGTAGGCGATGTCGTATTGGTTCACTCTGACACAGATAAACGTGTCAACTGGAGATTAGCAAAGGTACAGAAACTGAATTATGGACTTGATGGACTTGTGAGGTCAGCAGACATTCGTACTCAAAACGGTGTTACAAACAGACCAATTACGAAATTATACCCACTCGAAGTTCATTCTGATTCAGATAGCGCTGATAATTTGAACCAAGACATTACACCAGTGACAGACTCCGTAAATAATCGCTCAGCCCGCCCGGTCCGTAAAGCTGCAGAAAGGGCTCGATATTATTTCAAACAGTAAAAATTATATAGCCATTTCCACAGTAGCAATCACTTATCGATTAGTAAATCTATCATATTAACATATATAGGCCTAACTATATTGGTTTCATTTACTTGGTTAATATCATACTACATACCATATATCCCATATAGATCATACCAGACATTCGTAATATCGTTAATTTGAACTTTGAACATTGAACCTTTGAACTCTATGAACTTTCTTCAAGACATTACTTTCTTTGCCGCCGGGAGTGTCGGGAAATGTATCAACTTTAGACCAGTATACACCCCTTTAAGTATGATTCATTACTATGCTCTGTAACCACGTGATTCTGCGCCCAGCGCGCTAGCTCTTGTTTCTAGATTAAATGAGTCACTTCTCAGTTATCAAACTATTAACAGTGTTTTCACGTTCTGCCATATCCTGAACCCCGAATAACGTACACTTAGTGACAGGTGTCACCAAGGAGTAAGTACAGGCTGGTGCCAGTCTTTAGCAGGGCATATGCTGGGGTGTACCCTACCAGTAGCCTGGTTGAGGGTATATTGAAATGGAATAGGCATATGGGGGTATGTAAGCAAGCATAAAAATGTTATTCTGGTGGCTAAATACAGAGTAGATGATTTAGCAAGTAGTGACTGAACGGTAAGTATGTTTTATAGTGGTTAATAAAACTACAGACAACCCACAAGGGGGGGGGGGGGTGTCTGTTGGGGGTTATCAGTCAAGTGCTAAAATCTCCAGAATTTTGTTACCCCTGGCAAGTACCTATATTTAGATTTGTAAATCATGATAGTTCTAGCATGTGTAATGCCATTATTAAATCAGACACATACATGTATAATGCTACAGCAGCAATTAACGCATTAAACCCCGTATTTGTGAAAGAAATGTTAAATTTTCTCATAGAACGTGTCCACATTTGCAGACCTAGAGAAGAGCCTAATGGAACAGAACTTGATAACATGTCTATACCAAGAGAATGTGTGATGTTGACTGACCTTGTTATTTGGCGGGTGCTTTTTCAACTTTAAGTTTTTCCGTTTGGTAGATCATTTACAGTTATATTTCAGAATTAGTACTAACATTATTAATCTTGGACACATGGGTCCGTAAACAATATTAACGCGTTAACCTTCGAATTTATTCAAGAAAATTCTATTTTCTCAAGAAAATGTTTATTTGCAGACCAAGAAGACTATTTTTGAAAATTCATCATTGGAATGACTGGCTCAGTAATTGAGCCGGTCATTCCAGTGATAAATTTGCAAAAATAGTCTTCATTTGGTCTGCAAATGGACATTTCTCAAGACCACTGTTGAAGCCGTTTTTGGCTGATATGAGGGATAAAGTGTTCAGGAAGCTGCATATTGATAATTACATCACTAGGACCAAGGTCAAGGTTATCGTAGCCTTGGTATTTCCAATGTTAAGCTTTTCTGCTTGCCTATATTATAGGATTGCTTAATCCTACTGAAACCAAACTGGACACATGGTTTCATACACCATACCGAGGCAGAATGATGAGTGATGCTATTAGGCCAAAGGTCAACCAGGAGAAACCAAGACATTTAATTCTGTTGTAGTCTTGTTTTAAATTTAACACTCAAGCTGGCCTTCTGTCTTGTGAAATTTGTCCATTTGTAGACCAAGAAGACTATTTTTGAAAATGTACCACTGGAATGACTATCTCGATAACCGACTCAGTCATTCCAGTGGTAAATCTTCAAAAATCGTCTTCTTTTGGTATGTAAATTGATATTCTCTTTGAGAAAAAATTTGAAATTTCTTGCAAAAATTTAAGGCTTAAAGGGTTAAGGTGTTTTAACCCTTACCACTATCAATATTCTATCTTTTATTGTGTCAATATCAAAGAAGCTGGCGTACATTTTTCAACAATTTTGGTGGAAGATGTTGCTGTCTACGACAGCACCATCCCCCACCAAATTTCTTGAACAAGAGGCCCAATGGGCCTGTATCGCTCACCTGGAACATTGGCATTTCAACTAATCTTACTTAAGTTTTACATCCATCAGTGTCACTTCCAATGACTTTCAGTCAAATGATTTAGTTTTCGAGATATTGACAACAATCTCTGGACTGTTTTTTTTTGCATTAGTGATTTTGAACAATGTTTAAGCGAAAATAGATGATATCAGTGCTAACAACAGCTGGTTTCTTAACTGTCTCACTGCTGCAAGCCAGTGCAGCCAATAATTTCAATTTTCAAAGGCTCTTGACTTGTTGAATATTTTGAAAACAATTCGACTGAGTTGTTGGCGGCTTAGTCACCAACAACTTTCAGTCCAATTGTTTTCAAAATATTTATTAGGTTCAGAGATGTAACCTTTGGAATATGTCGTCTGCAAAAACTCAGTCAGATGGTTACTAGAGGTTTAAATACAATTTGAAGAAAAAGGTCTCCAAAGGCAGGTAGGTGGTCTTTATAGCAGGTTATTCCCCACCACCACACAATCCATTTAACACATGCACATCTGGCTGCCTCACAGAGTTAGCAGCAGGGGTAGGGTGAGCTGGAGTTGATTTAGAAAATAATTTGACTGAAAGTCATTGCTGCCTTAGGCAGCAACACTTTTCATTGCTGCCTAAGGCAGCAACAACTTTCTATCAAATACATTTCAAATATTTTTAAGAGCATAGATGTCAGAGCACATAAACATATCTTAAATATTTCTGCAGTATTGGAAAGGTTAATCTGTTAATTGGAATTTAATATCTAGTTTGGCAATAAAATCTGACATGGTGATAAATCAATGGACAGTGGGAACAAACCATTATTTGCCCTATGAAAGCGAGACTGCAAATATTTAAGGAGTGATAACTCTGGCATTTGACGTCCTATCAGTTTCATTTTCACAACACAGATATTAGATGCCGCCATTAACATTGTGACCAAGTTTGGTGTCAATCCGTCAAGAAATAACAAAGTGAGCCGCCATAGTTGGTGACGGACAAACAGATGGATGGATGGACATACAGAAGATGGATGGGGTTATCGCTATACGACAGCTGACAAACCAATTTCGGCTTCAAAATCCATAAAATAAAAAAATTGACTATGGCAGCCAAACACGCTAAAATTTGCTTGGTCCACGGCGGCCATGTTTTTTACCTATCAACTTCCCATGAACAAACTTTAATGGCCCTTAGTCCATAATCATATCCCCAAAATTTCAGCCCGATACGTTCAGCGGTTCTGCAGAATAAGTCGTTTTCATGAAAACTAGGTCATCCAAGATGGCCACCGAACCATTTGGCCAATCAAGTTCCTTCGAACAAACTTGGTTCAGCTCTTGCCCTACATGATATTTCGTGAGTTTTGAATCAATCCACCAAGCGGTTTCGGAGATTTCCTAAAAATCGGCCAAAATCCAAGATGGCCACCGGCCAAATCGCCAGATCAGCTTTGTTTGAACAAACTTGGATCCCTATGCCCTAAGGATACTTCCTGCCAAATATAATTGAAATCGGCTCAGTGGTTATTGAGATGAAGTCGTTTAAAGGAAAAGGTTGACGGCCGGACGGACGCCATGGCATAAGCTCACTTGGCCATTCTGGCCAGGTGAGCTAAAAATGAACACCAGTTCATCTTTTAATTTAATTTGAAAATTTAAAGTTTTGACACCAGAGTGTTAAGGGTTAAAGGTCAGCAACACATGTGCCTATTATAGTGTGACTGGACAATAATTATGGATGGTAACTGCGCACATATTATGCAAAGTATATAACTTTCAATAACCTTCATCTATTTCATATTTCACTGGCTACCACAGTTTTAGGTCAAGTAGTTATTGATTACAAGGGATGATTATTTATACAGTTAAAACTGTGTACAATGGAAACATTATTTTATGACCACTAGATAGTGGTTGGTTATTTGATAATTTTTCAATTGATGTCTTTTTTAATGGATGCAACAAACTGCAATTTTGTAACCCCAAAAACGATAAACATCCTGTCTTAAATTAATGGACTACCCCATTATACATCAGAATTGTTGGTCTTGAGCTCTTTTTTTTTTTTCCCTCACAATACTGATTGATCGATTCCTCTATTATGGTCAGAGACAATGTGTGTTAACTCTGTGTTAACTCTTTAACACTTGAGCTGGCCAAAAGGCTCCTGGTCTTGGAAAATGTCCTTTTGCAGACAAGGAAGACTATTTTTGAAAACTTACCAGTAGAATGACTGGCTCAATAACCAACCCAGTCATTCGTGTGGAAACCTTTCAAAAATAATCTTCTCTTAGTCTGTAAATGGATATTTGTAATGAGAAAATTTAGATTTTTAAAACAAATTTGTGGGTTGATGTTATCAGTGCTATACTCATCAAAACATCAATTGTTTGCTGGTTCTTAACCATTTAATGCTCAAGATTGATCAGGCCAAGAGAAGACAATTTTTGTAAAATTACCACAGGAAGACTGGTTTTATTGTTACAGAAACTGTTATTTCAGTGCTTACCTGAAGCTTAACCCTTTAACCGTTACAGACAAGAAACGACAAATACTCTGCTGAATATGTTAAATCTGATTTGACTGAGAGCTGTGGCTGCCTATGGCAGCAACAGATTCCAGTCAGATTAGTTTCAAAATATTCAACAGCTTTGCAGTACACATGTATTTGTCTTGGAATTGATACACTGGTATTTGTTTCGCAATAGGATAATGAAAAGATCAACAAAAACATTTATTTCATCATAATAAACATGCCGTTGAATAGGCAGCAAGTGTCCAGTCAAATTAGTTTCAAAATATTCAACAGCTTACCTGCATAGTTTTCTGGAGATTGAAAACAATCTATTTGAAAATTGTTGCCCAGCATTCAATCACATTGTTTTCAAATAATCAGCAAATTCTGAGAATTTAGATAAAATTCTTCAAACACTCACCTGTTATCTGTGATAAGCATCGTTGTCATGACGAAGGCGAACATGAAACACAGAAAAAACACAAAACTTCCTTTAACCAACTTAATCATAATTAAGCAAATAATTTATTTATATTTGTAGCATCAACACATTCCTGAAAAAATTTGCTTGGTTATGTTTTACTCAGATCAAATTGCCTGAAATCATGTACCAGTAGATATATTTCACTTGATTTATGTACGAAAAAGTCACAACAACAAGTACAGATGTCTGAGCTCCTGTGAAAACACCAGCTGTAAACCAATGTATCTCCATCCACATCAGCTTTAGAAAATGATACCACTAAATTCTAAATGGTGGTGTGTTTTTTTATGAAAAGACCAACACAGAGCAAAGTTAATAGCTACATGTAACCACACTTTTCAAAAAATTTTCAAACTAATTTTATCACATTTACAATTTCATGCGACATAAAACTGACAAAATATTAAAGAAAAAATGTTTTTAAAAGCACTTTTACCATAAGTCATTGCTGGCCTACGCAGCAATGATTTTCAGAGAGCCTTTCAAACCATCAGCGATATATTAATTGCATAAATTTAAATGAAGGAATCTACAATGAAATAGGTTAGGACGATTTAACCTTACCACCGACAAATTCTGGAAAAAAAGATATTCTTTACAATATAAAACTTAGTCTGTTGAATATTTTGAAATTAATTTGCCTGGAAGATGTTGCTGTCTAGGCAGCAACGGCTTCCAGTTAAATTAATTTCAAAATATTCAACAGTTTTCTTGCATGGTTGCCTTAAAAATAAAACATAGAAAATTCATAGATGAGAGGGTTAATAGCTCTGGCATATAATTGATCTGAGACTGCTTGAAAAGTTACTCCCTCTCTCTCACACTCTGCCTCATAATGCTCCCTCCCATGGCCTATGCACCTCTCAATCAGTACAGATCACCAACTCTAGATGATGATTAGAATTTTGATCAGTCTTGAAATCCTGGTAACCCCTCAACAACCACCCACTGTACCCCTACACTCCCCTCCTGTGAAATATGACCAGCTCTTTGCCAGTAACTTGAGATCGCCTACAAAACCACTGACTTATGGTGCCAGCAGATGTTGATTTTAGGATTTGGTGATCACCTGCCATAGGTCTTTAATGGTCAAAATTAACCCTTTAATCCTCAAATTTGTTCAAGAAAATTTAAATTCTCTAATAGAAAATGTTCATTTGCAGACCAAGAGAAGACTATTTTTGAAGATTTATCACTTGACTGACAAACTCAGTTATCGAGCCAGTCATCACAATGGGAAAATGTTTAAGTGTTCTCTTGGCATGCAAATGGACATTTCACATAAAACTGTACAAAGATGTTGTTTCTACGCATGTGCGATTATTGCGTTGTGTGATCGCGATCGATTATTAAAAAATAATCGTAATCATTCGATCAGCTTGGATACAAATTACCAAGACATAACAACAAAATAATGTCAATGACGAAAATTGTAATTGTGTTTAGAAAAGTCCATTTGCAGGGCAAGATAAGACTATTTTTGAAAATGTATCACTGTAAATGCCTGGCTTGACATTTTCAAAAATAGTCTTTTCTTGCCCTGCAAATAGACATGCATTCACTAAGCAAAATGTCATTTTTCATGACCGATCGCATTAAAAAGTAATTCAAAGTTAGATTTTGAAATATTTTATGCAATAACACAAAAACATAAATCTTGATTTTCTAGATTTTTGACTGCCGTGGCCATTGAATAGTTAATAGATAATACTCATTTCATGATTTCATAGACCGCAACTGTACGGGATATAATTTTCCGCAATAAAGGAATATGAGCGGAATTCGTAGAATTGGTAATTTGAAACAGAAAAGTTATATTCACGGAAATTAACGGAAAATCAAAAAAATCTTAAAAAACATTTATAAATTGAAACGTAAACGTGATATTCAAGCAGAAATTAAGGGGTTAAAGGCATTTTCCTCAAGAAAGTGAAAAATTCTCGCATAAAATTGTAAAATAATTACCCACCAACATCTTTGTCAACCGAACCTTGTACTGTCTGGGCATAATACTAACACATTGCACAACAGAAATTTGACTGTTTTATTGACTTTATTAAGTGTACATGCAGCTTAGACGATGTAAGTTTGCAAAACAAAAGTGATAGGGAACCATCAATCCTGTGGAACGGAAAATGGCAAATGTTGAAATGGAAAATTACTGTCCCTATAACAGTTTATACGATTTACAGTACTACTTCTTTCAAAACAAGATCCCAAAGTGGCCTGTAATTGGCAAAAAAAGAACAAGTAATCAGAGATTGTAGACCCTCACTCTCCCGGTTTTTGTCACACTGTAAATTTTTTTCGGATTTTCCAGAGATTTTTTTTTATTTTCCTGGATCATGCCCAAAGTTGTGCAATCCTAGTGTATGGCCACACACATCCCTGTGTTAAAGTTTTAGCCAAATTGGAAGAGCAGTTACCAAAATATCCACAAATCTATAATTGGATCCGATACAAGTTTTCTTTATTTAATCATCCTGATCAGGATCGAAGTCTGGAAATCCTCTTGTACCGCAAGTTCCTCATTGTGTGAAAATTTGAGTCCAATCAGATCAGTATGCGTGCGCTCACACACACAACCACCACACACACCCACCATCATACAATGGATCAACGCATCATGAAGATTATCTAGCAGTGCAGTGTCAAAAGAAATAAACACAGTAAATTGTATTCAGCTAATTAGTGTCTACAAGTATATACTGCGCTGATGACATTCACTCAACCATGAAAGGAATATTAACCCTTTACTGGTCATCAGCCAAAACTGGCCTCTCCAGTGGTCTTGAGAAATAACCATTTGCAGGCCAAGAGATGACTAATTTTGAAAATTTACCATTGGAATGCCTGGCTCGATAACCTAGACAGTCATTCCAGCAGTCAATTTTCAAAAATAGTCATCTCTTGGCCTGCAAATGTACATTCAATAAGGAAATATTTAGTTTCTTGACCAAATTTGAACATTAAAGGGTGAAAGGTAATCACAATTTCCTTATTACCCTAACCCTGTAAGGGGAAGAGAGCACTATAGTCATACACAATTGTATGTGATAGTGTTGAAACTACATTATCAAACAAATTCTTCTATAAATACAGATATTACTATTTAATGTGAATGTAGACAGATGGACAGGCACAGAGTTCATGGGGTACATTCACAAGTGCATGAAGGTGCCATAAGGGAAATATATGCATAACTCTGTATGCTTGGGAGTAAGATAAATCCTTATTTTGAATGGAGATACTTCCCCTGTTTAAGACTATATGCTCGGCCTCAACGTGGTGCAGGGGTGTAACCCACTGGGTGTCAATCCAGACATTTGGAGGGGCTAACCAGAGCATTATGCACAACGCTAATGAAATAACACTTGGAATGGAGATACTTGAGCCAATACCTCAGTGTTGCTACTGGACTGTAAATAACTATCTTCTATGGTCTGGTGGTTTGAAGATAAGAGCTATGGAAGCAATATCATTAGTCAGACTAAGTCTCACCATGGCTGCTGCCACTGAACTGCATGAATAAAAAGTAGAAATTGTTGGGAAATGGAAGGAATATGGGTGTTCATTTTGAAAATTGTTTTTGAAAGCTGATGCTGTCATAGATAGCAACAACTTTTATCACTATCACTTTCTGTATGAATACTAGTTAACACTCAATAGGAACAAGAACTATAAATAGATAATTATATGCAAATCCATTACCCTCTGGTAAATATCTGATATCACAGATGTGTGTATGAGATAAGCACCAATGGCCAGGTTGATGGAGAGTGAGTTATCAATGAAAGAAATCAGTTGGTGCTTTAGCCATTCAATCTTATAGACATGTAAATAACTATATGTAAGGTTAACCCTTTAATGGTCAGATTTGGTCAAGAAAATTTAAATATTAGTTTATGGAATGTCCATTTGCAGGTCAAGAGAAGACTATTATAAAAAATGTACTACTGGAATGACTGGCTCGGTTATCAAACAAATCATTCCAGTAACAAATTTTTTAAAATAGTCCTCTCTTGGCCTGAAAATGGACATATCTCAAGACCAGTGCAGAAGCCAGTTTTGGACGGCTTGACCATTAAAGGGTTAAAACTATGTAAAATTAAGAGGCTTGCTAAAACAGACACTGTTATTGAAAATAGCGATCGTTTCCAGTAATCTCTCCAGCCATAAAGATGATAAATATTTAATGTTTATGTATATGATATTTCACAAACTTTTTCAAAATATTCTTTCAAAGAAAACAAGTATTCATGAGAATTTTGAGTCTTGGCATCCCATCGCTTTTAGTTGACCATGACCTTGGACATCTTGACCTCGAAATCAATACATTTCCTCTCATTTCTTCTGGAGTAAATAGCAACCAGACACACAAGTTCTGTCAAGACTCCTTCAGTAGAACTTGAGTTATCATTTTTCATGACAATTGACGTTTTGACACCAAAATCAATACACCTCTTTGGGACCCACTCCTAACACACATCAGACACAGGCCATATAAAAACAATTTTGGCTTGAAAATCCAGCAACTAAAAAAATTCCAATATGGCCGCCAAATGCCACATTTTGATTGATCCACAGCGGATTTTGAAGACTCAACTTCCCTTGCATAAACTGTAATGGCTCTAAAATGCGTAATCATATCTTCAAAATTTCATCCCGATCCATTCAGCGGTTCTAGGTATCTTTTTCAAGATGGCCGCTGAAGCATTTGGCAAATCAAGGTAACTTGAAAAAATTGGTTCAGCTGTTGTTTCCCTAGATACATGTAATTCTACATGAGTTTTTAATTTCCTTTATTTGCTCACCGTGGCCTTGACCTATGACCCCAAATTTACTACACATCTTCAGGACCCCACAGGCAACCTTTCCAGTGAAAGACTGTTAAAACTATAGCCCAGAATAAGGTTTTGTGACTGACTAACGGATGAACTAACAGACATTGTGATTTAATGAGCTCCTACTAATAAATGGACCAATGGCCATAGTGCTCACCTAGCTGGTAAGGATCTGTTACACATGTTTAATCTACTTAATGCCTGACACTACTGACCACTAGAGAAAACTCCATTGGCTCATGGAACACACATGTATAACACATGCCATTTACGAATGGGGAAATGGTCACAAGCAAAGACTGGGAGAGGAAATGCAAGAATATTGGCATCCTTGACATTATTGACCAATGTAAAAAGTACAACTGATCAATGGGGCAGCCATCCCTAACATTACTCTCAAATTGTTCAAGTGTGTTTACAGATATCATTTACTAATGGAAC
This sequence comes from Chaetoderma sp. LZ-2023a, assembly GCA_034401795.1. Taxonomy (NCBI): domain Eukaryota; kingdom Metazoa; phylum Mollusca; class Caudofoveata; order Chaetodermatida; family Chaetodermatidae; genus Chaetoderma; species Chaetoderma sp. LZ-2023a. Next base: position 68,627,843 of record CM067369.1, on the reverse strand, counting down.
AATCATCACAGTAAAGAATCTGGATAGGGAAATACAAGCATACTGGCATTCTTGCCATTATTGACCAAAAGGAAAAGTACCATTGATCAATGGACCAGCCATCCCTGACACTATTATCAAAATAGTTCAAATGCACAAACAAATGCCATTTACCAATGGACAATGGCCACAAGCAAACATTTATGCCAGTAATACAAAAATATTTGTGTCCTTGACACTATTGACCAATGGGAAACGTACCATTGACTAACAATGCGAAAAGTAGAGCTGTTCGGTATACAGTATTTACCGTCCTCTATCGGCATCGAAATACCGTACCGAGCAAATATTAAATTACCAAAATTTTGATACCATTACGTCGGTGCTGCGCAAATCTCAAAATATCCAACTTTTTTTATTTAAAAACGTTATGCAATTACAGGATACCGAGTACAACTCACAAAAAACATAATCACATTAACTTTTGTGCATTTGTCATGTCCAAATATTAGTGCACCATTATTCTTGTTGAGTAAGGATAATCCTCCGATGATTTGGAGAAACCGCAGCACATTCTGGCGAGAAATACCACCGGTAGCTTGAAAAAATCATGATTTTCACAATAAATCCTGCTAAATATTCCATATTGAACGATGAAACAATAAATGTGGTTATTTTAAAATTAAATCCTGGCACAACTAGGCTCAAATCCACAAAAATAGATGTTTACGAACGTCCAAAGATATTCAACTACGATATATTTTCACAACTTTACGGGACCGAGGGTGTGTTACAAAACAGCCAATCAGAGAGCCGCATTAGGTAGTAATTATAATATGATAATGTCCAACATAGATGCCACAAATTGCGTAAAAGAGAAGAGAATTTCATAAACTTTCCATGGGCAATTCTCGTTATGTCCCTCAGTAAATTTTCCACAATCATTGAATTAGGTTTCTAAAAAGTCTTACAATGAAGCAGGCCATAATATTCTTTAGAAATCTGAGGGATTTAATAAGGAATAGTATGGATTTAATAGTGACTGATTTGGTGCGTTGATGACGAGATTCATAGATTTACGACATTCTCTGGCGATATGAAGGAGTTTTTTTAACTATCACGAGTTTCGTAATAAAGTCAAAGAAATCTAACATGGTCAAATGATAATAGTCGGAAAAATTAATATGAATACATTACTTCACCAATTGCAATTAATGATTTATTTTTTGTGACATTCGGTTGTTTTCGGATTCACTGTGATTGTAAAGTAATGTAGCTGAATATAAGCCATTCTTGCATCACCAGCAGGCTAGTCAGCCATCGTAACACTGTACTGTCTTACAGCGACGGATAGTATCAATGCATAGTATAGTATCAACGCAATACCGATAACGTACTGATACCAAGGTAATTGAGCCCCAAAATACTGATACCGGTACCAAATGTAAAATATCAATACCGAACCGCTCTAGCGAATAGTACCATTGATTAACATTATTGATACAGCAGATGACATTTACCAACGGTACAATAGTAACAGTAAATAATTTGGATGAAGAAATGCAAGAATATTGATGTCACTGACATTATTCACTAACAGGAAACATACCATTGATCAATGGGGCAGCCATCACTGACGCTATTGATCAATAGTTCAAGTGTCACAAAACTGACCTTTACTAAAGGGGCTATAGTGAGGTCACAGATAAATGTTTGGATGGGGAAATACAAGACTATTGACTTGATTGACCAATAGGAAGAGTACCATTAATCAATGGGGCAGTCATCTCTGACACTATTGTCAAATTATTTAAGTGTACGAAATGAACATTTCTGACAAATCTTGTTTTAATCCATTAACAATTTATGAAACGTGACACAGATAATTTTCCCCATAGGGTGCAATACTTAAAAATGTTTTGACTCAGAGTTATGGCCCTTAATTCAAGTTGTAGCTTCTTCATATTCATAGGGCAAATAGATATTTGACTGAAGAAATATATCTGCTAAATTTGGTTTTAATCCATCAACAATTAATGAAACAAATGAATTGTCAACATAGGTTCAACAGTTTAAGACTTAATGAACCAGAGTTACGGCCCTTGTTTAAGGGCGTGGCCGGCCCTTGTTTAAGGGCGTGGCCACTTCATATTCATAGCTCCAATAGATGTAGTCAAAATGAACGTATCTACCAAATTTTGTTTTAGTCCATCAATAAATGACGAAACGTGCCGCAAACGTATATTCCCCATAGGCGTCAATACTTTGAAAATATACTAAGGGCTATAACTCTGCATGGCCTCTTCATCTTCATAGCCCAAATAGATATTGCCAAAAGGAACATATCTGCCAAATTTGGTTTTAATCCATTAACAAATAGCAAAATATGCCACAATTGTTGACAGATGTCAGATGAGACAAATAGCGATTGTATCTTACCTAGGTGACCTAGAAACTAGGTTTTATGAAGGAAACCATCATTTGACTCCAAGGTGGCATGTGTCATTCCCTCTCATTATAAAGAACCCAGTGCCCAACTTTGGTTCAAGTATGATTAAGCAAACATGAGATATAAACGGTCAAGTTGAGCTACAAACTACTAATGTTGAAAAAATGTTTTTCTCAAGACCGCAATGACCTTGACCTTGGACATATGTGCCAAAAGGACATTGGGTCATGCTCTCCCATTAAAAGAAGCATGTGTTTAAGCTTGGGTCCAGTATCATTAACTAAACATGAGATATGTTCCACTAAGTTGAGCTGAAAAATATCTTTTACCAATACCACAATGATATTGACGTTTGACCTTTTAGCACAAAAGGTCATGGTATTATGCCCACCTTATTAGGCAGTATGTGTCCAAGATTGGGACCAGTAAACTTAATTAAACTCGAGATATAAACTCCTAAGTTGAGCTAAATGCAGTGTTAATGTTGAAATTTTCTTTTTACCAATATCTCAATGACCTTGACCTTTCACCTTTTGACTCCATTTTGTGATGTCCACTTATTTTAAGGAAGTATAACTGTATTTGTCCATGATTTGGTCAAGTCTGCTTAACCAACGATGAGATTTGGACTGCTAAGATGAGCGAAGTGCAAAATACTAAGATTGAAAAAAACCCAGTTTTTGTCACTGTGACCGTGACCTATCAGATTTTGACTCGAGTTCAGTATGATAGCCAAAGATGAGATATGACCTGCTAAGTTGAGCTAAGTGGAAAAAGCTGATGTTGAAAGATACCCAATTTTTTTACAAAGATCAAAGTGATCTTACCCATTGCCCAGTTGACCCAAGGGTATAGGATGATTCCCTGTCATTATATGGAAAGATGTGTCCAAGTTTGTGTATGATTAAACCAAAGATCAGATATGAACGGCTAAGTTGAGCTAAATGAAAGACGTTAAATGTTTTTACTAAGGTAACAGTGACCATGTCCAACCTTCGACATTTTGACCCCAGGGTCATTGTGTGATGCCATGTCATTATAAGGAAAAATGTGTCAACTATGGTTCAGATATGAACTACTAAGTTGAGCTAAACCGAAAACGTTAATGCTAAATAACAAAGTATTTACCAAGATCACAATTGGCCTTGATCTTTGACCTTTTGACCCACGGTCATTGTGTGAAGCCCTCTCATTATAAGGAAGCATGTGTCCAAGTTTGGGTAGAGTATGATTAACCACAGATGGGATATGAACTGATAAGCTGAGCTAAGCAGAAAATATTAATGTTAAACAAGAGGACCAAGGGCTCAGTAAAGCTCAGTTGGAAGATAGAAACTAGAAAGGCCATCGTATATAAGTAGAATCATAAGGTTTTAGCGAGAATTGTAACAAGAACAAGAGGCCCAAGGGCCTGTGGCGCTCACCTGGACCATTGTCATTTAAACCATTTGCTTTTAAATAGACAAGATGAGTGATTTTTGGAAAATCCAAGATGGCCCTAAAAAAACCTGACCGATCAAGATTCTCGTTTAATATGTTGAAGCCTAACGTCAAAGGATTGTTCCACCCAAGTTTTGTTGAAATCGGAGTATTGACTGAAGGAGTACCATTTTTAAATGGTTCCGGAAAACGTTCATAAAATCAGATGGCTGCCAAAACATTCACCTAAACATTCACCTATCAAAATTCTGAATTGATTATCTACAGGTTACGACAATAGGATACATCCAGCCAAATTTGGTTGAAATTGATGAAGCGATTAATGAGTAGCATTTTATACAAACTCCCATTTTTTGGAAAATCCAAGATGGCCACCATCAAAATCAAGCCGTCAAAATTTGGTGTACATGTTCTGAAGCGTACCGGCCTAGGGTGTTTCCAGCTGAGTTTTGTTGAAATCGGTCAAGTGGTTAATGAGAAGTAGCCATTTAAGTGATTTCCCAAAACATCCAGAAAATTCAAGATGGCAAAATTGACCAATCAAAATTCTGTATACAAGCTCTGAAACCTACTACCTAGGCTCGTTCCAGTAGTCTGGTTGAAATCGCTCAAGCAGTTAATGAGGAACAATGTTTTAAACGATTTTCAGCCACCAAATTTGTTGAAAAATAAATACCAGTTCATCTTTGACTTTAATTTGAAAATTAAAAATTTTGACATTAGATTGGTAAGGGTTAATGAGGTAGCCTTTTAACTGATTTCCCAAAATATTCAGAAAATTCAAAATGGCGGCTGGAAAAATTGACCAATCAAAATTCTATATGCAACTTCTAAAGCCTCCCGCCCTAGGCTCATTCCTGCCAGTCTGGTTGAAATCGCCCTAGTAGTCAATGACTAGACGATTTTCAGCCATTTTTTCGGATGGCCAACGAACAAATTGACCAATCAAATTTCTGGATACAAGCTCTGAAGCATACCACTTTAGGGTCCTTCCAGCCAAATTTGTTTGAACTCATTCAAGAGGTTAATGAGTAGTTTTTTTAACTGATTTAAAGAAATTTTCAGAAAATCAAAGATGTTTCCTGAAAAATTGACCACTCAAAATTCTGTATACAAGTTCTGAAAGCTACCAGCCTAGTATCCTTCCAGCCAAGTCTGGTTGAAATTGTTCAAGCAGTTAATGAGGATTAGCGTTTTAAACGATTTCCTGCCATTTTTCGTAAAATTCAAGATGGCCACCAAAAGAATGGACCAATCAAAATTCTGTATACAATTTTTGAAGCATACTACGCTAGGGTTCTTCCATTTGAGTTTGAATGAAATTGGGCCAGTGGTTATCGAAGGAGTAGGCTTTTAAGTGATTTCCACTATTTTTCAGAAAATCCAAGATGGCTGCCGGAAAAATGGACCAATCAAAATTCTGTATACAAGTTCTGAGGCATACTACGCTGGGGTTCTTCCATCCGAGGTTGATTGAAATTGGCCCAGTGGTTATCGAGTAGGCTTTGAAGTAATCTCTAGAAATTTTCAGAAAATGCAAGATGGCCACTTGGATCCATATGCCATAAGGATCCTTCCTGCCAAATATAATTGAAATCTGCCCAGTCGTTTTCGAAAAGATATTTTAAATTTCCCATTGCTTTAGTATGGGACTATTTGAGCTGGAAAACAATCCAAGATGGCCACCAAACCGCTTATCCGACAGTTTCAAAATAAAATTTGAAATCAGCATATCCAAAAACATATATAGAACTAATTTCGGCTTCAAAATCCATCAAATAAAAAAATGGCTGCCAAACATGCCACATTTTGATTGGTCCAGGGCAGCCATGTATTTTAACATATCAACTTCTCTTGAACAAGCTCTAATGGCCCTTAGTCCCTAATAACATCTGCCAAATTTTGGCCCGCTCCCTTCAGCGGTTCTGGAGAAGTTGGAGTTTTTGGAAAAAATAGGTCATCTAAGATGGCCACCAAACTATTTGGCCAATCAAGTTTTCTTGAACAACCTTGGTTCATCTCTTGCTCTAAATGATATTTCATTAGTTTTGAATTGATCCCCCATGCAGTTTTGGAGAAGTTTTCTAAAATAGGCTAAAATCCAAGATGGCCGATCGGCTTCGTTTGAACAAACTTGGATCCCTATGCGTTAAGGATACTTCCTGCCAAATATAATTGAAATCGGCAGAGTGGTTCTCGAGAAGCCATTTAAAATTTCCCATTGCTTTCGTATGGGAATATGGAGCGGGAAAACAATCCACAATGCCGCCAAACCGTTTATCCCAAGTTTCAAAATTGGCAAATTTGAAATCAGCATACCCAAAAACATATATAAAACTAATTTCGGCTTCAAAGTCCATCAAAATAAAAAAAATCCAAAATGGCCACCAAACATGCTACATTTTGATTGGTCCAGGGCGACCATGTTTTTTTACGGAGCAACTTCCCTTGAACAAGCTTTAATGGCCCTTAGTCCCTAATCACATCTGCCAAATTTTGGTCCGATCCTTTCAGCGGGTCTGGAAGTCATTTTTGGGAAAACTAGGTCATCTAAGATGGCCACCAAACTATTTGGCTAATCAAGTTTTCTTGAATAACCTTGGTCTGTGCCCTAAATGATATTTCATGAGTTTTGAATCGATCCCCCACGCACTTTCGGAGAAGATTTTTAAAGAAGTTTCCTAAAATCGGCTAAAATCCAAGATGTCCGCTGCCCAAATTGACCGATAGGCTCCGTGTGATAAACTTGTATCCCTATGCCCTAAGGATGCTTCCTGACAAATATAATTGAAATTGTCCCGGGGTTTTTCGAGAAGTAGTTGTTGAAAAAGTTGACGGACTACGGATGGACAGTCGCCATGACATAAGCTCACTTAGCCTTTTAGCTCAGGTGAGCTAACAAGGATGCGTCCTACCAAATTTGGTTAAAATCGGTCCAGTTGTTCTCCAGAAGGTATTTTACTTTTCCCATTGCTTTACTATGGGAGTTTTTGGAAAGAATTCAAGATGGCTACCAAGCTGTTTAACCAAGTTTCGAAACTCGAAAATTTGAAATCGCCACACCGAAAGATCTCTATGAAACCAATTTCGGCTTCAAAATCCATCAAATGAAAAATTCCAATATGGCCAACAAGACACTGAATTCTAATTAGTTGATGGCAGCCATGCTTTTTAACATATGAACTTCCCAGGAAACAAACTTGAATGACTGTTACATAACCATACTTCCGGTCCAACCCCTTTAGCGATTTGGGAGTTGTTTTCATGCAATTTAGGTCATCCATGATGGCCTCCTAAGCATTTGGCCAATCAAGTTTCCTCATTTTATGAGTTTCGTATTAATCCCCTAAGCGGCTTCAGAGATTTTTAAAGACTTAAAACAAGAGGACCAAGGGCCTGTGGCGCTCACCTGGACCATTGGCATTTAAACCCTTTGCTTTTAAATACACATGATGGATGATTTTCGAAAAATTCAAGATGACCACCAAAAATTGCCCAATCAAGACTCTCATTTAATATGTTGAAGACTGTCTACGACAGCACCATCTTCCACCAAATTTGTTGAAAAATAAATACCAGTTCATCGTTGACATTAATTTGAAAAAATTTTGACATTAGAGTGGTAAGGGTGGTGAGGTAGCTTTTTAACCGATTTCCCAAAATATTCAGAAAATCCAAAATGATCGCTGGAAAAATTGACCAATCAAAATTCTATATGCAACTTCTAAAGCCTACCGCCCTAGGCTCATTCCAGCTAGTCTGGTTGAAATCGCCCTAGTAGTTAATGAGTAGACGATTTTCAGCCATTTTTTCGGAAAATTCAAGATGGCCACCGAATAAATTGACCAATCAAAATTCTACACACAAGCTCTGAAGCATAGCACTTTAGGGGCCATCCAGACGAGTTTGCTTGAACTCGTTCAAGCGGTTAATGAGGAGTAGCCTTTTAACTGATTTCCCAAAATTTTCAGAAAATCGAAGATGGCCGCCGGAAAAATGGACAAATCAAAATTCTGTATACAAGTTCTGAAATCTACCAGGCTAGTTAGTATCCTTCCGGCCAAGTCTGGTTGAAATTGCCCAAGCAGTTAATGAGGAGTAGCGTTTTAAACGTTTTCCCGCCATTCTTCAGAAAATCCAAGTTACTTGGTGGAAAAATTGACCAATCAAAATTCTGTATACAAGTTTTGAAGCATCCTAAGCTAAGTTCTTCCATCCAAGTTTGATTGAAATTGTGCCAGTGGTTATCGAGTAGGCTTTTAAGTGAATTCCAGAAATATTCAGAAAATCCAAGATGGCCACCGGAAAAATTGACCAATCAAAATTCTGTATACAAGCTTTGAAACCTACCAGCCAAGTCTGGTTGTAATTACTCAAGCAGTTAATGAGGAGTAGCGTTTTACACGATTTCACACCATTTTTGGGTAAATTTAAGATGGCCGCCAGGAAAATGGACCAATCAAAATTCTGTACACACGTTCTGAAGGATACCACACTAGGGTTCTTTCATCCAAGTTTGTTTGAAATCAGCCCAGTGGTTAATGAGAAGTAGACTTTTAAGTGATTTCCAAAAAATTTCAGAAAATCCAAGATCGTCACCGAAAAAATAGACCAAACAAAATTCTGTATACATGTCCTGAAGCCTACCTCCATAGGGTTGTTCCAGCTAAATTAGGTTTAAATCCGTCAAGTGGTTAATGAGGAGTAGCGTTTTTGAGCAAAAGTTGACGGATGCCGGACAGACGGACCACGGACAGTTACCATGCCATAAGCTCACTTGGCCATTCTGGCCAGGTGAGCTAAAAATTGGTTACAATCCAGCATGGTCACCGCCTTCATTTAAACAAAGTTGGATCCCTATGGCACAAGGACGTTTCCAACCAAAGTCGGTCCACTAGTTCTCGAGAAGACAAGATGGTCACCAAACCGTTTACCCGATGTTTCAAAATTTTGAATTGACCCCCAAGCAGTTTCGGAGAAGAATTTTAAAGATCTTTCTAACAAGAGCTCCGCAAACGGCACATAATACCCCGCCATGATGACAAGCCACTGAATGACAGCTATTAGAATATTTATTCTTCCTCAGTGTCAAAGGCTGGCGGCCATCTTGGATTTCGGATCATCTTCGTTTTCGATAGGTTTCTTCCCCAAATGTAGTCCACCCACCCTATGAAGTTTCAAAGCGATCCGACAAAAGGTAACGGAGTCATTATCCGGAAACCACTCTGCCGTCTGCCCACCCGTCCAGACCGCATCATTACATAATATAATATGCCCATTTTTTGGCGGGGTATAAAAAGCGGCCAAGATCCAAGATGGCCACCGTGCAAATTTGGCAGTCGGCTTTATTTGGACAAACTTGGCATCTCTATCCCCTAAGGATGCTTCCTGACCAATACAAGAGGTCCAAGGGGCCTGTATACATCTAGCTCACCTGGACCATAGGCATTTCAACTAGAATGGTCAATAACAATAAGTAGAACCCTAATGAGTTGAGCAGACTTGTAACAAGAAAACAGAGACCACGTTTCTTTATGCATCAACTTTTCTTGAACAAACTTTAATGGCTCTTAGTCATCAATATCATCTCCCAAATTTCGGCCCGATCACCAGCAGTTCTGGAGAAGTCGATTTCTCGAAAACTAGGTCATCCACAACGGCCGGCAAATGATTCGACCAATCAAGTTCACAAGTGAACAAATTTGGTTCAGCGCTGGCCCTAGATGATATTTCATGAGTTCTGAATCGATCCCTCAAATGGTTTCGGAGATTTTTAAAGAAATTTCTAAAAATCGGCCAAAATCCAAGATGGCCACCGGCCCAATTGGCCGATCAGCTTCGTTTGAACAAACTTGAATCTCTATGTCCTAAGGATGCTTCCTGCCAAATATAATTGAAATTATCCCAGTAGTTATCGAGAAGACATTTTAAATTTCCCATTGCTTTAGTATGGGAGCTTTTGGCAGGAAAATGATCCAAGATGGTTGCCAAACCTCTATCTGACCGTTTCGAAAATTGCAAATTTGAGATCAGAATACCCAAAAACACATAAAACCAATTTCAGCCTCAAAATCCATCAAATAAAAAACTCCAATATGGCCGCCAAACATGCTATATTTTGATTGGCCCACGGCGGTTATGTTTTTTGATGGTGCAACTTCCCTTTGAACAACCTTTAATGGCCCTAGTCCCTAATCATATCTGCCAAATTTCGACCCGATCCCTTCAACGGTTCTGGAGAAGTCATTTCCGCTAAAACTAGGTCAACCAAGATGGCCGACGAACCATTTGGCCAATCAAGTTCCCTTGAACAAACTTGGTTCAGCTCTTGGCCTAGATCATATTTCACGAGGTTTGCATCAATCCCTCAAGCGCTTTCAGACAAGATTTTTAAAGACATTTCCTAGAATCGGACGAAATCCAAGATGGCCATCGGCTAAATCGGCTTCCTTTAAACAAACTTGGATCCCCATGGCCTAAGGATGCTTCCTGCCAAATATAATTGAAATCGGCCCAGTGATTCTTGAGAAGTCGTTTACTGGAAAAGTTGACGGATGGATGACGGACGCCGGACGGTCGCCATGGCATAAACTCACTTGGCCTTTCAGGCTAGGTGAGCTAATAACTGAAATCGGCCCAGTGCTTCCTGAGAAGTTGTTTCAAGAAAAAGTTGACAGACGAATGGATGGACAGACAATGGATGGTCACCATGGCATAAAGTCACAAGTGAGCTAAAAATTGTGTATTTACCATTGTCACAATGGCATTTACCTTTGGACCCCAAGATTATTTTGTCATGCCCTCTCAATATTGGTATACATCAACATTAGAAACATCAGTAAGATCAGGAAGCTGCTCGATGACAGTGTAGCTACACGACCACGTTAGACCTGTTCTAAAAAAATTTTACTGGCTGCCTGTCACGGACCGAATCGGCCACAAGGTCACCATTCTAGTATTTAAATGTCTACATAAACCAGCATCTCCATACCTGAAATCATTAACTTCAAAGAACAGCATCTAGAACCCTTAGGTCGAGTGCAGAGCTGCTGCGTACCGCCTTCCAACTCAACCACCGGAGGTCATGCCTTTTCACGAGCTGGACCCAAATTTTGGAACAGCCTTCCATCTCATATAAGAAATTGTTCAAAACTAGAACTTTAAGTTTTCAAGGGAGATAACTTAGGAAAATACAGATGAATTTCTTCAAAATGGAATCATAGCACTGCTTCTTCAAGTAATATATTCAGTGACAAAGGAATTGAGAGCATAGGCAGGCCTGTGCTGTAATATTTCCAATGTTAACTATATTTTAAGCAGACATATGGTAACCTAAACCTTAGAAAGTTCATTGATGTCCATACTAAAATCAACAGATTAAGGTAACCCGTTTCAGGTCCTCTAAACTAAATTAAGGCAACCTCATGGAGAACGTTTTCTACAGGTTACCATAACAGCACAGGCCTGATAGATTCAAAATTCTTCAAGATCTGGCACGAACAAGACAATTTTGATGAATTTTCAAGTATTTCAGGGGAGATAACGACCACAGAGCCCTCTAGGGTTGGTCTGTTGTTTTATTAACCACTCCAGGCTTCTGGATGGAGTAGACTCCCTTAATGTCAATCATACAGAGACTTCTGGATCTATACAGACGCATGGATGTACTGGCATACGGATAGCACATGCACATCTTCAAGTGGTAATGAGAACCCGTACCAAGTTTCAAAAGAATCACAGCTAAATTGTTCTGTTGACAAGAAATGATTGGTACTGGAGTTTATGTATCAGCTTAAAGGTATTTAAAGGGAGAAATCTCTGTAATGAATAATTTTCTGGCGTGAAAAAAGTACATGCACATCTTCAGATGGTAATGACTAGATTTACCACATTTCAAAAGAATTGTAACTAGACTGTAGGAGTTGTGTTGACAAGGATGGACCGACAGACGAACATACTTTTGGGCCAGACGGACGGAAGTACAAGTATACGGATAGCACATGCACATCTTCATGTCGTAATTATAACACTTACCAAGTTTCAAAAGAATCACAGCTAAACTGTAGGAGGAGTTGCGTTGACAAGAAATGATTGGCAATGCAGTTTATGTATCAGCTTTAAGATATTTAAAGGGTGCCGTGGTAACGTAATGAATAATTTTTTGGCCGCGAAAAAAGCACATGGACATCTGATAATGTGGACGAAATTTTAAGTTAATCCATTGAGACCTCTAGGAGGAGTTGCGTTGACAAGAAATGATTGTCAGAGATGGAGGGACATACCCTGACATACATACATTTTGGGCAGATGGATGGACGTACAGGTATACAGATACCATATGCACACCTTCATGTGGTAATGATAATACTTAGCAAGTTTCAAAAGAATCGCAGCTAAACTGTAGGAGTTGCGTTGACAAGAAATGATTGGCAATGCAGTTTATGTATTGGCTTTAAGATATTTAAAGGGGGATAACTCTGTAATGAACAATTTTTTGGCCGCGAAAAAAGCACATGCACATCTGCACATAATATTGATAATGTGGACAAAATTTTAAGTTAATCCATACAAATCTGTACATACATACATTATAAGGAAGCATTTGTCCACGTTCGAGTCCAGTATGAGTAACCCAACATGAGATATGAACTGATAAGTTGAGCTAAACGTGGAGGGTATCACAAACATGTGGTTTTAAATAATAAATTTGAGCTAAAACTGAAATCATATTATATTAAGGTTTATTTCGTTGCATTACATCGAAGTACAAAATTTAAATCTCTCAAAGTAAACAATTTAAAATTTTTTATTTTCAAGCATTCTTGTGTGAATGTGGGTCTTTAATACTTTAATAGTCAAACCGGTCTTAAACTATATCCATTTCTGGGGCAAGAGACACATTTTGAAAATATACAATGGACTAACTGGTTAAATAACTGAACCTGTCATTCTTGTGCTAAATTCTCTTGTCCTGTAATCAGAGACTCATTGAGCAAAACATTTAGAATTTCTTGATTGATCTTGACAATTAAAGGGCTAACCTCTTGAAAGTATATACTCTGTATGGAATTATGGGCATTTCAATACATTTTATGGAACTAGGTCAAAGTAACACACAATTTAGTACAGCTCAAGGGAGGTAATTCAGCACCATGAAAAACTATAATGAGGATATCGAGCATTACCTCCCCTGCCACATTATATATTATATATATAAATTTCCAAGGGAAATAACTCTGGAGGCTGAGATCAAATCAAATCCACTTTCGCACGACAGATATCAGATGGCAATATGAACATGTTAGATTTGGTGTCAATCTGTCCATAGATAGCAAAACATGCTACCATTGTCTACATTGGACACATGCAGACAGACAAACATGGTCAGACAGACAGCCACACACAAACAGCAAGACAGACACACATAGACAGACAGACACATGGTCGCACGAAGGATGGTGGGTAGTCACTAAAACTGTTTCTCTTGGCTTGTAAATGGACATTTCTCAAGACATCAGTTTTGTCCCATTGGGTCTTTAAAGGCCTAAAAAAGTAGATGTGCATTTTATAATTGTGAATCAAGATCTCACCTGTTTTTGTTTGAAAACGTATCTTGACAGTCCTGCTGATGTTCTTGGTGCCACCAATAGGATTATTGTAGGCCACACACTCGTAGTCATTTGGTTCTGTAACGTTTATGAATAACAGAACTTTTGTATGAGTCGAAGCTTTTTCTTGTCTGAAAACTTGCTCGCCTTGAAAGTTTTTGAGGTCGATTTCACCTTCTCTTGTGATCTACAGTAGAAATATTGCGGCATAAAAGCTTTTCCAAGAAACACATGATCTACAAATGAGTATTGTGGTTACAATGCAAGCATGAAGCTCACCTGCTTAACCCTTTAATGGTCAAGCCGGCCAAATCTGGCCTCTGCAGTGGTCTTGAGGAATGTCCATTTGCAGGCCGAGAGGACTATTTTTGAATATTTACCAGTGGAATGCCTAGCTCGATAATCGAGCCAGTTCTTCCAGTGGAAAATTTTCAAAAAGTCCTCTTGACTTGCAAATGGATATTCACTAAGCTAATATTTTGATTTTATTGACCAAATTTTACCTTTAAAACGGTTAATATGATGATACCTACAGTACAGCTCATGAATAAGATAAAAGGTTTCCAAAACAAGACAAACCACAAAGCTGATAGATGCTCCCTGAAGGCATAATCTGCAGGTAAACTCTTGAAACTATGGCCCTGACAAAAATTCTCTGTAATGTTGGGTGACCCAGAAAAAGTAGGTTACACTGACATACTTTTCATATGGCTGGGATAGTAATGGTGGAGCTCAGATTTGCATAGGAATCTAATATTATAACAAGGTATTGTAAGCATTACAAATCCCCTAGATTCCCGCTTTTGTTGAAATGACATGTTAGGAATCTAGGCAATTCACTTGCCCGCTCCCTATATCTCGTATATGTGCTTACATTAGTGTTTGTTGAAAGGCGATGACGTCAAATTAATGAAGTTTGTATTTGTCAAGGGCGATAGCTCAAGCAATTATTGATGGAAACTAGCAATACATGGGTTTGACCTACGTCTTAATACTATTAATCTAAATTCTGAATTTGGTTCAAATCTGTTTAGTCTCGCATGAGTTATTGCCCGGAAACAACCAAATTAAAGTTTGTATTTTTCAAGGGTGATAACTAATGGAACACGAACTTGACATCCGGCTGCCTGGTATTAAGCCTTAATCCGAATTTTGTTCGAATTTGGATTTTTTTAAGGGGGGAAAACTTCGGATAAATTTGACGTAACACAAGTTATTGACTGGAAACAGATAATTTTTTTAATTTCATCTTTTCTAGGGCAAATATCTATGGGTAAATTTGACACAAATTGATGGAACTCGAACTTGGCCTCTAATCGTATTAATAAGCGGTATGCTGAAGCTGGTTCAAATTGGTGCAGGCAAACATAACGTATTGTCTGGAAATCAAACACATGAATGGGCACATTCCTATTCCCTCGAATTTCATTTTTAAGGGGATAAGGAACAAGAGGCCCTGTGTCGCTCACCTGGAACACTGTGCATTTTTGTCAAAATTGTTGGTGGGTGGTTTAGGAATAGTTTTTTAAATGAGCTTGTGGACATTTTTGCATGTCCAATATGGCCACCAAACATGCTACATTTTGATTGATCCACTTCTGCCACATTTCTGACTAAGCTCCTTCCCTTCAACAAATTTTAATGGCACTCAGTGCCTAATCATATCTCCCAAATTTCGGCCTAATCCGCTCAGTGGTTCTGGAGTTGTTTTGGCAAAAAATAGGTTATCCAAGATGGCCGCCAACCATTTGGCCAATCAAGTTCCCTTGAACAAACTTGGTGCAGCTCTTGTCCTAGATGATATTTCATGCATTTTGAATTGATCCCTCAAATGGTTTTGGAGAAGATCTTTAGACATTTGTAAAAATCGACCAAAATCCAAGATGTCACGAAAATACATTTTAAATTTCCTTTTGCTTGAATATGGGAGATTTTGGCGGGTAAATGATCCAAGATGACCGCTAAACCGTTTATCCGACAGTCTCGAAAATGGCAAATTTGAAATCACAATATGCACAAAAATACATAAAACCAATTTTTGCCTCAAAATCAATCAAATAAAAAAATACAATATGGCCGCCAAACACGCTACATATTTATAGGCCCATAGCGGCCACTTTCTTTTACGGATCAACTTCTCTTGAACAAACTTTAATGGCACTTAGTCCCTAATCATATATCACAAATTTCCGCCTGATCACTTCAGCGGTTTTGGGGAAGAAATTGGTTTTGTGAAAATGAGGTCATCCAAGATTGTCGCTGAACCATTTGGTCAACCAAGTTCACTTGAACAAACTTGAGTGAGCTCTTGCCCTGATCATATTACATGAGGTCTGAATTGATCCCTCAAACGGTTTTAAAGAAGATTTTTAAACACATTTTAAAAAAAATCGGCCGAAATCCAAGATGGCCACCGGCCAAATTGGCCGATTGGCTTCCTCTGAACAAAATTAAATCTCTATGCCATAAGGATGCTTCCTGCTAAATATAATTCAAATCGGCCCAGTAGTTCGCGAGAAGACATTTTAAATCTCCCATTGCTTTAGTATGGGAGCTTTTGGCGGGAAAATGATCCAAGATGGCTGCCAAACTGTTCATTCAACTGTTTCGAAAATTACAAATTTGAGATCAGAAACCCCAAAAACTTATATAAAACGAATTTCGGCCTCAAACTCCATCAAATAAAAAAAATCCAATATGGCCACCAAACACACTATATTTTGCTTGGTCCATCGCGGCCATGTTTTTTGACAGATCAACTTCTCTTGAACAACCAAGATGACCGCCAAACTATTTGACCAATTAAGTTCCCTTGAACAAACTTGGTTGAGCTCTTGACCGAGATCATATTTCATGAGGTTTCCATCAATCGCTCAAGCGGTTTCGGAGATTTTTAAAGACGTTTCTAGAAATCGGTCGAAATCCAAGATGGTCGCTGGCCAAATTGGCCGATCGGGTTCGTTTGAACAAACTTGAATCTCTATGCCTTAAGGATGCTTCATACCAAATATAATTGAAATCGGCCCAGTAGTTCTCGAGAAGATATTTTTAATTTCCCATTGCTTTAGTATGGGAGTTTTTGGCAGGAAAATGGTCCACGATGGCCGCCAAACCGTTTATCTGACAGTTTCGAAAATTGCAAATTTGAGATCAGAATACCCAAAAACCTATTACAAAACCAATTTTGGCCTCAAAATCCCTCAAATAAAAAAATCCAATATGACCGCCAAACATGCTATATTTTGATTGGCCAACGGCGGCCATGTTTTTTGACGGATCAACTTCTCTTGAACAAACTTTACTGGCCCTTAGTCCCTAATCATATCTGCCAAATTTCGGCCTGATCCCATCAGCGGTTCTGGAGAAGAAGTTATTTTCACTAAAACTAGGCCAACTAAGATGGCTGCCAAACTATTTGACCAATTAAGTTCCCTTGAACAAACTTGGTTGAGCTCTTGCCCTAGATCATATTTCATGAGGTTTCCTTCAATCCCCTCAAGCCATTTCGGAGAAGAGTTTTAAAGACATTTCTAAAAATCGGCCGAAATCTAAGATGGTCGCCGACCAAATTGGCCGATCGGGTTCATTTGAACAAACTTGAATCTCTATGCCATAAGGATGCTTCATTTGAGATCAGAATACCCAAAAAACTATATAAAACCAATTTCAGCCTCAAAATCCCTCAAATAAAAAAATTCAATATGGCCGTCAAACATGCTATATTTTGATTGACCAACGGCAGCCATGTTTTTTGACGGATCAACTTCTCTTGAACAAACTAAACTGGCCCTTAGTCCCTAATGATATCTGCCAAATTTCGGCCTGATCCCGTATTTCATGAGGTTTCCTTCAATACCTCAAGCCGTTTCGGAGAAGAGTTTTCAAGACATTTCTAAAAATCGGCCAAAATCCAAGATGGCCACCGGCCTAATTGGCCGATCGACTTCATTTGAACAAACTTGGACCCCTATGTGCTAAGGATACTTCCTGCCAAATATAATTGAAATTGGCAGTTCTTGAGAAGTCGTTTAAAGGAAAAGTTGACGGACGGTCGCCACGACATAAGCTCACTTGGCCTTTCAGGCCAGGTGAGCTAACAAGAGCTCAGCAAAACGCACATAATACCACGCCATAATGGCAAACCAATGAATGAGAGCTATCAGAAAATAGATTTCTCCTTCAAACCTAGATTAGTCATCCTATGAAGTTTCAAAGTGAGCCACTAAACGGTCATGGAGTTAATGACCAGAAATAAATTTTCAAGATGGCTGCCGGCCATTTTGGATTTTAGACCATCTAGTATCTACAATTTCGATAATTTTCTTCCTAAGACATAGTCCAGTCATCCAATGAAACTTCAAATCAATCCGCTAAACGGAAATGGAGTTATCGTTCGGAAACCAATTTTCAAGATGGCCACCAGTGACTGACAGCCATTTTGGATTTAGAATTCTTGTGGATTTCAATAAATTTCTTCTCCAGACATAGTCCAACAACCCTATGAAGTCTCAAAGTAATCCGATAAACGGTAATGGAGTTATCGTCTAGAGACAAATTTTCAAGATGGTTGCCCTTGGCTGGTAGCTATCTTGGATTTTGGGTTATCGTTGATTTCGATAGGTTTTATCTTCAGGCCTTGTCCGACCACACTACGAAGTTTCAAATCGATCTGATGGTAACAGAGTTAATATCCGGAAACCAGTTTTCAAGATGGCTGCCAGTGGTTGTTGAATTCGATGATTTGTCTGTATTTCTGCATGCTCACATATGCAAACACAGACAGAGACAAATCGCTTGCTTGCACGCTATGACCGAACAAGAGTTTTAGTGAAACTCAACATACGCCTGCAAGCATACTTGTTTGAGGAATGCAGTCTTTGATAATTCTCTGGGGAAAAATGAGGGGGGGGGGGAGGGCGTAACTTCTATTAGGTACACATTTGGAATTCACAGCAAAGACATCAATAAAAATCTTGAAAGTCTTCACAGCTGCATTGATCATTACAATTACAAGAAAATTTTGATGAATTTTAATCTTTCAAGGGAGATAACTCTCATGAATATGCGAGGATTTTGTCGAAATGAAGTCATGAGACTTTGTCTATACCTAACACATCTGGCCAAAAAAAATTGCGAGTGTAGGTTCAAAACTCTTCGAGATCTGGCCAGGAAAAGAAAATTTGGACGAATTTTAATCATTCAAGGGAGATAACTCCCGCGAATATACGAGGATTTTGCCGAAATGAAACCATGACTCCCACGAATATGGGCGGATCATGGCAAAACAAAATCATGACACTTCGGCTATACGTACCACATCTTTTGGAAAAAAATTTTGAGTGTGGGTTCAAAACTCTTCGAGATTTGGATCATGACTTCCGCGAATATTGGCGGATCACGTCAAAACAAAATCATGATACTTCGGCTATATGTCCATCTTTTGAAAAAAAAATTTGCGAGTGGGTTCAAACCTCTTCGAGATTTGGCCTGGACAAGACAATTTTGCCAAATTTTAATATTTCAAGGGAGATAACTCTGGCGAATATGGGAAGATCTTGCCGAACCGAAATCATGACACTTCGCCTATACATAACGCATCTTCTGAAAAATAATTATGAGTGTAGGTTCAAAACTCTGAGATCTGTCCCGGACAAGAGAATTTTGACAAATTTTAAGCTTTTAAGGGAGATAACTCTAGCGAATATGGGCAGATCTTGCCGAAGCGAAATCATCACACTATGCCTAGACATTACACATCTTCTGAAAATAAAATAGAGAGTGTAGGTTCAAAACTCTTCGAGATCTGTCCCAGACAAGACAATTTTGACAAATTTTAAGCTTTCAAGGGAGATAACTCTAGCGAATATGTGAGGATTTTGCCGAATCGAAATCATAACACTTCGTCTATAGGTAATATATCTGCTGAAAAAAACCTGTGACTGTAGGTTCAAAACTCTTCGAGATCTGTCCCAGACAAGAAAATTTTGACAAATTTTACGCTTTCAAGGGAGATAACTCTAGCGAATGTGAGGATTTTGCCGAATCGAAATCATGACACTTCGTCCATAGGTAATATATCTGCTGAAAAAGAGTGTGAGTGTAGGTTCAAAACTCTTCGACACGAATCAGACGGATGGACGGACACACGCACGGACGGATGGCGAGCGCCATCACATAATACGACCACGCTTTGCGCGGGTGTATAAAAACGCAACCCGCACACTCTTGCGCTCGTCCAAACCTATTTTCCGGACAAACTAGATGGACTCGGAAAAACTAGTTGGACCAAGTCCCACATGTCGAGCCCTTTAGGTATTCCGCATATGAAACACATCATGTGTGACAGTGTCGTGAAACAAGGATTTCTTAAAATAGTATACCCACTTGATGAATCAAATGTCTACTGAAAATCTCCTAAAAATAGGTAAGCAATTTACAATCATTTCAATTATGATGGCGACTGGATGCAATGATGGCATTAGAACAAATCTGTAGTTTTCTGGACATCGGATACGCCCTTGATGAATTAAATGTCCTTTGAAAACCTTTAGCACTATGTCGAGTCATCCTACGCTTCGCATAGGCTCGACAAAATCATGATATACCCTGATTACAAAGCCCAAACCCAGTATGTGGCCTGTTTTTGCTCCCTGAATACTGGCTTGTGGCCAGTCTGAAGTTTCTGTTTTGAGTGGGTAGCTACATTAGTCTTTTGAATGCAGGTAATATCGATATTTAGTGTTCAGAGTCTGTACACAAGGTTTACATTCAAATGTCACAGCAATCTTTCGGAAATCGATATCCAGATGTACACAGACTAATGGATGGATCTGATCTGTTACTCAAGTATATGACATCGTAATCAATTATGTCACATGTAGGCTGACATCACAATCATAATGTGTTTAAGAAACAACGTATCCAACTTCATCATGAACATTGAATAGTCTCTCAATTGTATGAATTGTATATCTTTACGATTTAATCAACATTCTGTTCAATATTTTGAACCACTGTATTTTGCTTAATAGTAGCCTATGATCTAATAGAAGTCCACCCCCTAACTTTGACATATGAGCTCCAATGATTTCCTAGCCGTTTCAAAACGGCAAAAGTCTGTATTAGAACCCCTAACTCAGCAGACTGTATAGGAAAATTTTTCTTAAGAGCAAATTTGTAAGAATAGTGTGTATAATAATAACAATCGTGTCACAGGGTGTGTCTACTTCAGACCGATCTCTGACCTGATACATTCCCGGCCCCTCTAGAAGTCAATACAGGCCTCGGATTTGTAAATCTCGACCGCCTATTAGGTTAATACTAATAGTAGGCCACGTATGTTCAAGATATAATAAAGTTCTTTCCACACTTTTGTAGTCAGAATGCGCGTAAAACAGTCTTCGCGTGATTAAATACCTTCCTTATAAATATATTTTAAGACCAAATTTGTGTACCAAACAACAAGGACGGGAGAAAATGTGCATCAATTTTGTAATGCCGATCAACATTAAATGATCCAAATTGAATTATTACGAATGACAATATAGCCGGCTTCTTAAGTTGGCGAGCCAGCGGTTCTTGAGATGGGAGGCATCATGTTCTCGCCAGATATTATACGCTAATGGGAGTTTATCAAACGGATACCCATTTTTTAATATCAGTATAATACTCAGTTCCTTTCGCGCAATGATAATATATAGATATTCCCGAGTACCGAGTCCCCGATTCCAGAATATTTATATCTGAGTACTCGCTCTAAAATAAACTCTTCAATTGGAGGCGAATCATGTGATTTGTATTTTTTCGCGACAGCATTTTATATCAAATTGTGGATTAAATTTGATGTAATAAACGAGCTTTATTAAAGGATACGCAATATTTAGGCGCTCAAAATCAAATAATTTCACTTCCCCGGTGATGTTTTGAGGTATACATTAAACATAGGCGTAGGCGGTGGGAATTTTTATGGGAGAAAACATGTTGAATTTCCGTGGTATCAATTTTAGAAAACTTTTGGGAAAACTCTATAATTTAAGCCCACCCCTTCTCAGAGATGTTTGGTTGGAAATAGAACACCTCTTGTCCTAATAGAAGCCTAGGTTACTATTAAGCAAAATACGGCAGTTTGACTGGGTGCTGTTGCTGCCTATCACAATCAAATTAGTTTCAAAATATTCAACACCTTACCTGTATAGTTACGTTGAAATTGGGATTCTGAGAAGTCATAGTTCAAAGTGTATAAATCGATCTCAACACACACAAAATGTGGGTGGAGCTTAGCTAGAAATGGGTGTGGCATGCCTAGAAATGGATCCCCCTATTATTGTGTAATACTTACTTTCTTTCCTTTCTTATACCAGTTCACAACCGGTGATGGAATTCCAGCCACTAAGCACTTGAGTTGAATTAGCTGACCAAACTGGACTGTTCGCTGAGAAAAGTTAGACTTCTCTTCCACAAATTCAGCAGGAGCTGCAACAAATTTAAAATCAAATGTATGTACTTGTCTGGATGTCATAAGGGGAAATGATCTGCGAGAGCCTGAGGCTAGTGGAAATTGACCAGGACTAATACAATTTGTGACTGACCAGAGTGGCTGATCCGCTTAGACGGTCATTCATTAATTGTTGAGAGTGCTGCTTCAGGCCACCAGACAATAATTTTGGACCTGCAGAATATTTTCAACAACAACTTTCAGTGAAATTGTTTTCAAAATATTAATCGTATCCAGAGTTAAACCCCAAGGAAAATGTATGATCTAGTAAAACGTAAAATGCCACATTCATACAGATATTACCTGACGTTTGTTCTCGATTTGAGAATGAAGTCGGATGCCTTTGCACTGTATGTGTCCGCTATTTGTAGTCCTTCGAGTACGGCTTGGGCAAGCACTACTGCGCATGTGCAGTTTGCCTATTTGGTAAAATTGCCCAGGTTTGCCCACAAATTTTGGGCAATCTCTAACCAAACCCAGGGACACCTATGGCTACTTGCACTATGAATCAGCGCACACCAAAGCTTGCAAAACACAAGCCCAACAGGGCAAATGCTCAGACTCGGACGTATCGAGAACAAGCGTCGGGTAATATCTCTATGAATGTGGCATTTTACATTTTACTAGATCATACTCGCAAACAAATTGGCTTTTACCAGAACAAAAAAGTCAAGATGACGGAAACACTTCCTTCCATCTCCAAGCTCCGAAGAATTCATGGAAGCATGGGAGACAGACCACTTTAACCTCCCTCAACACGGATCTTGCAATTACCATGGCAGGAGAAGAAGATGAGTCTACTCGGAAAAGAAAAAGCACAACCGAAGATGCGACTTTCCAAACAGGCCAGTGTGTTCAGATATCTTAAGCGCTCCGTCCAATGTGCAAACATGTGCAAAATACAGCCTGCCACCAGGCGCCCCGAGAAAGCCAAATTCTAGACTAGAAGCATCAGTGAATGCTGGCCAGGTCCCTATGGCCCCTCATCAACTATTCACACCTACACCAGAGGTCGAATTCTTACGTGTCACAGGTGGAAAGAATTCCCAAACAAGACTGGTTGAGAATGTGCACGAATGGCTATTCACTACCAACAGAAGTGTCTCGAATCTCGAATCCCAGAGACTGTAGGATTCAGAAGAGCCTTCCACGAAGCAACAGCTTCCACTCCAGAAATATACAAAGAAGGAGAAAGAGGGGTAACCATCACCACTGCTCACTCCAAGAACATCCAGAGAAGTCGCTCAAGAAACCTGAAGAGAAGACCACTCTCCAGGCCAGCAAAACGGGGACGACCAGTGCCCTACGCCGCCACCCAGGGACCACGATGCTTCTCCAGAGAAACGACCAATGCTCCCACTCAAATCAATGGGTTAGAAGAGGTCATCTTTCTACTACAAGAGACTAAAGAGATCCAGACCGTGATCTGTATATCTTCAGAGCACCACTGTATACCTGCAATTAATATCACAAACTCTGATCGCAATAACAATTGTCTTACCTCTACTTATGCAACTGTTCTATCTGTACAAATAAACAATCACCTAGACTATGGTTCCAAGTCTGTTGTCAATCTCTTTGACACTTTCTTGACCTAGAAACCATCATGGTATTAGAAAAGGGCTTATGCTTCAGCCCTACTCCGACGGAACTGAACCTGGGTTAATAACAACATACTGGGCGTGTCTGCCTATGGTGGGAGTGTTGGTCCAGGTGAAGGGTGTTCCCTATCCTGCTAGATTGATGCCGATGGGCTCCATTGTGTGGAGCTGGTGTATCCAATGGCATTCCTTTTGTCTCCTCCATGGTGTGGAGTTTTCATCATCTGGGTCTGATGAGAGAACCTGTATGATTCTGAACTGCATGTCCATTCATGAATGTTCAGGTTTGTTGAAATGCCTGGCAACCGGGGTGTCGTATCTGATATAGATCTCAAATGTTCTTGAATTCGGATCTTGAAGGTGTGCAGGAATTCTTCCACATATTGTTTGTTGCATTTGCTACATGTTAGTAGGTAGACAATGTTTCTTGTCTGACAGTTGCCTACGATTTTGGCCTTGTAGGATAGGCCTGTGTGGGAGCTTGAGAAGAATCTGTTTTTCTGCATCCTTTGGCAGATGTTACAGTTTTTTGTTTTGCATGCAGTGAGGGGGTTTCTGTGTGCATGCGATGAGGGGGTTTCTGTGTGGTACAGGGCGTTCTCTGATGGGAGCTTGGCCCCGACAATCATGTCTTTGATTGTTATTTTATCCTTGTGCGAAGAATGCTGGGAGGTGAGAGGACGGTTAGTGAATGCTCCAACCTCTCCATTTGATACTCCAGCTTTGTGAGCCTACAGGCTGCATTTCTCCAGTCTGTAGGCACCCAAATGTCCTGGGATCGCTGGCCTCTGGTATTTAGCTGCGCTCCCATCTTGTGTGTCTCTGGAGACTGACCTTGGAGCACTATCTTCTTCTACTCTTCTGCACCCTGGCAACCTGCGTCCTTGGCGGGTCTACCGTTGATGAACTGGGTGCTCCAATGGTGGCTGGTGGCGCCACCTCACCTTTGGTGTCTTCTTGGCGGTGTGCAAGTCAGTAGTTGACTGGACGAGCAGTATATCAGTCTCCACTGAGTTTAGACTCAGTGCTGACAAGGATGGCAGTGTAACTACCTCCGTCTCCCTTGGCAACGTGTTACTAGCTGAACTCATTGTTCAATAAATGATAATAACAACGTAATCAGATTGGTAAACCAATGTAGTAGGTGTTTTAGCCTGACGCTTGGTAGCTATCTGAGACCAAAAGTCTGAATGATCTGGACTGGTTTTCGGTCCCTTTTATACCCTTCTTGGGTTAGCCTGTGGGATGGGCAGATCTTAACCATATATGGGCAGACATATGTAATTTACAGGTTTCCCTGTCTGGGATTCTTACCGGCTCTTGGCAGTTTTTATTTTTACCGGTTCATGTTCTTGGCGGTTTCGTCAAGATTTTTACCAGTTGACCTAGTTTTTGCCGGTTGGGGTCAAGTTTACCGGTTGTGAATTTTTACCCGGTGTGCCTTTTTTGGTGGTTGTTGAAACTTTTTGGCGGTAAAAGGCATTTTTACCGGTTGTATGTTTTTTCCCAGTTCTGCCATTTTGGTGGTAGAAAAATATTTTTGCCGGTTGTGGTAATTTTTGCCGGTTGTCATTTTTTTACCGGTTTTGCCAAATTTGTTTGTTGGCAGTCATCACTGATTTTGTTTGATTCAGACTTCATGGCATTTCGTTCCTTGAGTGGAACTCATCAGAGGCATAGTTTTGTCAACTGCTGCAATTGACTGAAATGGCTGATGGCATTATTTGATTGATCACCAAATCCTATATGAGCCATATCGGCGACAATTCCTCAGTCGGGACTGGGAGGTAGTCCAATATGGTTTACATTAACTGAAGCTCTCCAGCACTATGCCGAGCAGCCATCAGGCAATCTACAGCGGCGTAATCATTTAGAAACCTGTAACCATGTTCGGGGGATGGGGGGGTCTGACTCGTCAAGCGCCGAAGTTCAATTTTCACGCCTTTCTTTAAAGGTTAATCAAACAAAGTCAGGCTCTCGGCTAAAGCTGAGGAAGCAGCGCATCAGTTACCCGATGGCGCATAATTAGCCAATATTCCAGACTTAAAACGCCGACTTTTTTAACAATTACAACATCTACAAATTGAACTGGGGCCTATCTGGCCAATGTGTATCTCGCCATACCTTGTCCGATCACGCTTAAAGTGGTTCCAATAAAGCACACTACTGGTGCTTAATTCAGTGAGCTTAAAGAACTGCATAAACGTTAAGCCGATTCATCTGTTCTCAAACATTGCTTCTGACGCAGCATCCGAGCTAGCTGCGCCGAACGTCTTGTGTCAGACTCATCCAAACTAAAATTAACACACCGATTTATCTTCACGCTTCATGTATCCAGTATTATCTTTCGGCCTTCAAACCAAATAGACCTTTTTAGCAAGATACTAGGAATCTTCAATACAGACTTTCTCTGCTAATTAACCATTTATGATTGTATAGGTTATTGTGCCAATTGTAACCTCGGCACTAATTTTTATTTTTAGTCACCGATGACTAATAGGCGCACCTGATTTTCTTAAAACGTTACACGCCGATGACTAAAAGGCCTCTTTAATTTCATAACATGGTTTTCTACACACTGACAATTAATAGGCATACATAGTTCAGCCAGACATAAATCATTCTTTTAGCTATGTTCTGTGATATCTAGGCAAAGTGCCGATTTTGAACTTTTCATTCTGTTTTATTGTATTAAGTTTAATAAATATACACTCGCCCAACTAAACATTACAGACTTTCAATAAACTAGTTCTTAATAGTACCACATGTCACGAGAGACCAATTCTGTGGCAGAACCATGACACTGAATTTGACTTAAGCCTAACAAATTATAAGCTCAGATAATTTGGTTAGGAATTAGCAAATAGGAGTCGCTGCCGATTTATATAATTAAAAAGTGGTCGTATTGCATAGGCTGCAATAGTGTGCTAATATCACACAAAGGAGCATTGCCGAAAGAATACTTCCTTCCTTCGGTTTTGTTGGGCCGACCCTTGAAATCACCTGGGTTTCTCGACAGCTCAATCTAAATGAAGAATTCACAAACTACCTCAGTATATTTTAAGCTAAAGTAGGAATTCACTGTGAAATAATAAATTTAGGTAGTCGGCCTTAGCAGTGAATCTTGGGCTATATAACCTTAAAGCTGTCGTGTTCCATTAAATATACACTTTTGCACGAGATATGAGATGCCTGATCAATTGCAAAGTTCAATGCTACTTGGCGTGCAATGTTACCAAGCATGCAATGCCCTGACTCCATAATCGTTGTAACCATCAGAGGCCATATTCGTTGAGTCTATTGTCTGCACAAGTCAGGATTTCTCAAACAAAACCAACCTGCTTGCACGTGCAAATAGTCATTTGTCCTCCAGCTATGAAGCGTAAGCATGCACATGGGGCATATTCACAGCAGTACATAGGGCAGTCTGGATTTCAGTACTGTTCAGAAAAGTGTATCACTGTCCAGGAGAAAATAGGAGAAAGCTTTTATATACATTGACAGTAATTTGCGTGAAAGTTGTTGCTCTCCATGACGGCACCAACATTCAGTCAACTTGTTGTCAAAATAATTAGTATGTAATGCAATTACTACTTGCTATATATTTGGTAAAAATTTTATTGAAAAGTGTTGCTGCAACAGCTTTCAGTCTATGTATTCTAAAATAATCATCACAAATTTCAGTCAACACTTGCTACGGATTTGAAGAGCAATTTGACTAAGTTGTTGCTGACTAAGGCACCAACAACGTTATCAAATTGGTGTCCATGCAATCACACGGCGACTAGCATTACTGTCTAAGTAGAGTGTTATATGGCCAAAATACGCTTTGCCTGCATGAAGGAACTATTTCGCCTAGCTACCGTGTGTACGTTTCTGTTCGATCAATGCATTTCAAACAAATGCACAAATCTGTCAACGAAACATACACAACATTTGCTAAGCATTCATTCTTGGCGAGAACGCGTATATAGGCCTACGCTCACTTTACCTAAATAGTAATGTATTGATTGCACGTGTGTGGATAATAATTCGACAATGTTGTTGGTGTCTTAGAAACCAGCAACTTAGTCAAATTGCTATTCAAATCCGTAGCGAGAGTCGATTAAAACTATGAGGATTATTTTAGAATATAGAGACTGAAAGCTGTTGTAGCAACAGTTTTCATACAAATTAGTATCAAATCTGTACCAGGTAGTAATCGCATTACCTAATAGTTATATTGATAATAATTTTACTGAATGTTGTCGCTGTCATTGATAGCAATAAGTTTCACGAAGATTTTTGTCAAAATATATATAAAAGCTTTCTCTAATTTTCTTATGGAAATTGACAAACTTGCGCTGACCAGTATTGAAATGCAGGCTGTCAAATGTACTGCTGTGAATACGTCCTATGTGCATGCTTACGATTCCAGAGCTGGAGGACAAATGACAATTTGCACATGCAGGCGGGTTGGTTTTGTTTGAGAAATCCTGGCCTATACAGACAATAGACTAAACGAATATGGCGTCCAATAGTTACAACGATTATGGAGTCAGGAAATTGCATGCTGGGTAGAGTTGCATGCTGGGTAGCATAGCATGCTGGGTAAATCGAACAGAAATCAGCAGGCATCTCATATCTCGTGAAAACGGGGTCTATATTTAATGAAACACGAGAGCCTTAACCATTACGCTAAATAATCGCTAGCTCCAGGGACCAAGTATAAAACATCTTGTTCTCGAAATACTGACTATGGCAAAAGACGCACATAACGAATAAAAGTTCGCTATCTGCTTCTTCGACCCCGGTCTTAAGTAGATACGGTGCTTATTCAATGCTCTGTACTCTCCTGTATTTGTCCTTGTTTCATGTGGTTGCGTTAGACACTAGGAAAAGTCGCTTTTTGGCTCGGTCTCCTGTTGCCCTGGCAACATGTATGCGCTGTCGGCCTGAGGGGTTCGATCAATAAGTCAGACCCGAGATGGGGGCTTGAGCATACTACACAGGATGGTGAAACCTATTCAACGATAAGTAGGAATAGGTCGTTCGAGGCATAAACTTCTGTATCTGGACCTAAAACTAACTGTTAGTCTAGATCCTTGAGGTCTGCTAAATAACGTGGCGACTACAAAATCGACTCTAAGTTGAAGATTCGGCCAAGCCGATTTCTGTCGGAATCTGTTTGCTATTTCCACTTAACACAGCATACATACAGTAAAACAAATATATATATATATACAATTCAGTCTCACAGTTACCGTGTTCTTCTTCCTCTGCTACGGCGTGGTAGGAACTTCTTCTGACTGAGGTCCGCGCGAGGCATTCCCTCTTGACAGCCATTTTTCAGCCCGCTTGAGGCACAGAGTGATCTTATATTAAACTAGTGTGCATGCACACATTCGGCCCATGCAAGGCTTGTCTCTCGCCAGGAACTTCCTATTTTTCTATATACATATGATTGGATAGGTTATTCTCTGGCGATATATTTTATTCGGCGCAGAGACAGTCTACTTACCAATAAGTAAGGACGTCGGCTTAAATTCGGCCATGTACCTTCCACTATAAGGCAGCATACTAACTAGCTGAATCCAAAACCTGTACTGAAATATTAACTCAACACACAAAATGTACAGCCATACCATACCGCCTACACGAATAGCACGGACGAAATGGTCGTGTTCGGCGTTGGCGGGGATGCTTGCGTGACCCCACTGGAATATTATCGATCCACGAGATCGTCTTTTCGAGAGGCAAGGACATCTTTTCCCCTGTCCCCCTCTTCGGCTACCGCAGAAATCCCACCATTGGAGAAAAACTCGTCCGGGCCAACCTCACCCATAACCCGCCAGGTGAGCCATCACTGTCCACCTCAAACCCCTGATAGCCTGTCCCACCAGAAACTGTGGCATTTGCCACAGAATGTGAAAAAACAGGAATTTCCACAGTTCGCACGCACGCGCAAAAATTCACTGCCAAAATCTTTGCCAATTGTAGAACACATAACTTAATCTACCTTATCAGCTGCTCACTTTGCCAGCACCAATATGTAGGTGAGACAAAGGGGCAATTTTGCCTCAGAATTCAGGAACATTTTAGTCAGATTGGCCACAAAAAAGATACCCCATTGTCTTCTCACTTTAACTTACCACTCCATGGCAAATCGCACGTCTGCAGCCGCATAAATCAAGTCTTGAGACGAGACCCTGATGCAAACAACAGCACGCAAATCCGGAGAAAAAAAAGACATTCTGGATTCACCAGCTCCACACCCGCCATCCCACTGGCATTAACCAATTTGGATATACGTTTTATTCATCCTCATGGAAAATATAGTCTTGCAGAAACTCAGCAGGCAGACAGTTAAGCAGAAATATCAATCTTGAGCATTAACCCTTTAGCACTCAAGCTGGCCAAAACCGGCTTCTGCAATAGTCCAGAGAAATGTCCACTTCCAGACTCATTTTCAAAATTTTACCACTGAAATCCAGAGATAAATTCAAAACAAGAGGTTCAAGGGGCCTGTATCGCACGCATACCTAGAGATGACCACTGGAAAAATTTACCAATCAAATTTCTGTGAAGAAAGTTTAGCCAAGTTTTATTAAAATTGGCCCAGTGATTAATATTACTAAGTTTTTTTATGTTTTCCTCAGAAATTTGCAGAAAATACAAGATGTCTAGAAAACCCGCTATATTTTGATTGATTCATGGCCGACATGTGTTTTTGGCATATCAACTTTCCATGAACAAATTTGAATGGTGTTTCGGCCCACAATCATATCTGCCAAATTTCGGCACAATCCGTTCAGCGGTTCTGATTACCAAGTCATCCAAGATGGCTGCCGAACAAGTTGGAAAATTAAGTTCCCTCGAACAAACTTGGTTCAGCTTTTGCCTTAGATTATATTTTATGAGGTTTGCATTGATCCCCAAGGTTTCAGAAGATTTTTAGACATTTTTAAGTCTCCCAAAATCCAAGATGGCCGCTGGCCAAATTGGCCAATCATCCTTCTTTTGCATTCCCATTCGAACCATGTATAATAATTAAGATTTTGACTTATTCTTGATTGATTGATCAATAAAATATAAGGGTTTTTTTCATGTTAACAATCGCTTAGAACTTATAGCTGCAACAGTACTTAAGGTGGGCAAATATACATGCATGAATAATCATACTCTTAGGACTGGCGGTATGATCAGCGAACGAAAAGAAGAAGAATCATACTCTTCAGTGTCTTAAATTTAATCTACATATTTGGGCAGAGAAATATATACGGCTCAATTCATTCAGCTATGAAAGACAAGAGCGTTTTTCCACAACAAACCAAACACTAAGTACTTGAATATATTGAAAGTATAACTTAACTGGAAGTTTACAGCTAAATTACTTTCAAAATATTCCTACATCACAAAAATTATTTGCAAACATGCATTAGGTTTGAGAGATGTAACAATTAAGGCCAGATTTCATAACCATGCTGGCAACTGGTGGCAGGGAACTAAAATCCCTGTATTATGCATTTAATGCTCAAGAGGGCCAAAATGGCTTCTACAGAGTATTGACAAATATACATTGGCGAGCCAAGAGACTATTTCTGAAAATTTAACACTGGAATGCTTGTCTTGATAACTGTGCCGGTCATGCTAGTAATAAATTGTCTAAAATAAATGTCTTTTGCGCGGCAAATTGATAATCACTAAGCAAAATTTGTATTGACAGATTAATGCAGCAAATTACAGTAGAGTTCATAAATAAGTTAAAATGTTTCCAAATCAAAAACAGAAACATGATCGTTAGTACAATTTTGAACACGATGTAAGAAATGGTAAATTGAATATATCAGTCAAAAACGGCTTCTGCAGCAATCTTGAGAAATGTCCATTTGCAGATCAAGAAGACTATTTTTGAAAATTTACAACTGGAATGATTGTCTCGATAACCGAGCCAGTCATTCCAGTTGTAAATTTTCAAGAAAAGTCTTCTGTTGGTCTGCAAATGGACATTTTCGATGAGAAAATTGAAATTTTCTTGAAAAAATTTGAAGGTTAGAGTTAAGAAGCAATGGTCTCCAATCAAATTACGTCCAACATATTTGACAGTACTTTTTATTTTGTACATCGAACTTAGAAGAAGCAAGATGTGCTAGAAACCTACCATGAACAGTTAAATAAGCCGGTTTAGAATACACAGATCCGTCTTTATTTTTGACACGACATCTATAGCGTCCTCTGTCTGTGACTTTCACCTTCAAAATACGTAGTGTTCCATGATGCAATAAACGATAGCGACGATTCTTGTTATTCATAATAAATCTGTTATGTTCCCAGGTGGTCTGATCACCATCTATTGATTCACAATGAAAACTAAAACGGTGGTTCAGTAGTGCGGTACCACTCTTTGGTTGACGTGAAATCCTTGGACGGGAACCTATAAAAGAATAAAACAGATGAATAAGTTTGATTAATTAAGTACAAGGACCATGGCCAAGGCCAATACAGATGATGTTCATACAATTCAAAACAAGAGGTCCAAGGGGCCTTTGCTAAACCTTTAACGCTTACAGACCAGAAACGACAAATTGTTTATGATGTAGGGAATATTCCGTTGAATATTTTGAAAGTAATTTGACTGCGGGGTTGTTGCTGCCTTTGGGAGTAACAGATACCAGTCAAATTAGTGTCAGAATGCTCAATAGCTTTCTTATATAGCTGGTTCAATTTTGAAACTGAATCCATGGAATTTCAAGGGTTAACCCACTCTCGAGTCTCTAATGGAGGGATCCAATCTGTCACTCAAGTATATGACATGATGATCAAATATCTCACTTGTTAGCTGACATCACAATCAGAATGACCTAAGTCCATTGATACGAAGGTCACAATAGTCTGTCATGAACATGATGAAGGTGTATGAATTGTATGTATACAATAGTCCCCAAGTCAAATTAATTTCAAATTATTCAATCCAAATTACCTTTACAGCTACCTTGAAATTTAGATCCTAAGAACTCAGGTTTCCTTATGAGCTGGGGTGAAGGAGAGGAGAAACTTTAAGAATTCATACACTATATGAACTCCTTCAACCGCTCAATCAAAATCACCTGAACAAATACTCCACCACTCTATACCAAGCCCATGGACACCACGGCTACTTGCACTATGAACCAGTGCACACAAAAGCTTGCAAAAATGCAAGCCCAACAAGCCAAATGCTTAGACCTCAAAAACAGACTTCCTTCTGCAGAGCAACAAACTAATTGAACACTATTGTAGTATGGATCGCATAGGAATGGGGGTCAAATTAGCCTGGGCCAATCTCATCCCCTAGTACGGACATTTACATGTATGTCTATGTACATATCCCATATATGATAGAAGCGTAGAAATGACTAAGTCTGTAAAAGTGCTTAACGTGCATACACGCCATTCTACATAGGCAGTATGGTTCAAATCGATTTAAACTTGTGCAAAAGGTGAGCGGAGCTAAGCTACAAATCGGTGGGGCACAGCTGGAAATACATCCCTCTTTGACGGTACAGGGCAGCATGTGTACTGCTGTGAAAAAAGTACATTGCAGTAGCGCAAAGTACAACGCAGTACAGACTGGTACAGTGTAGTGCAGTATAATGTATTAACACACTGTACAGTACAGTGCAACATTTTGTGGAAAAAACGGCTTCTACAGTGGTCTTGAGAAATGTCAATTTGCAGACCAAGAAGACTATTGTTTTAAATTTACCACTGGAATGACTGGCTCAATAACCGAGCCAGTAATTCCAGTGGCAAATTTTCAAAAATAGTGTTCTCTTTGTCTGCAAAGTGACATTTTCTTTGAGAAATTAAAAATTTTATTGAACAAATTCAGGGCTCAAAGGGTTAATACTGGGTGCTGTGCAGTGCAGAGCGGTGTACGCCGTGGCAAACTTAGCACAGTGCATAAAAGCATCAGTAAAGAACATAGTATATCATAGCTCAGCAAAGAACAAGGCATTAGGGCTGTGCGATATATGGGTATTCAAAGTCACTGGCTTTATAGATAAGACGATTCGAAAACTGGTGCCATGATCTCAAAACCGCAAAAACGAATATTTATGAAAACAAGAATTCCAAGGAATTAAATGTCTCGCCTGTCTCCTGTTTGTCACAGTAACCTTGACCTTTCACCATGTGAACTCAATGTCCAAATTAGTTGTGATAGAATGAAGCAATTCTGAAAAACAAATTATCTGTTAAACGCAAAAAACTAACGTTGAAAAAGATATCAAATAGAAATGCCAGAATGACCGTGACCTTTGACCTAGTGACACCGAGTATGGTGTAAATATGGTCAAGTAATCCTGAAATATTAATCAATATTTGCTTAATGTAAAAACTTACCGCAGAAAAAACCTAAGATTTGTTTCAATTGGATTAAGCATTGCTGATATATAAGCAATGACCATTGACCCCCATAACCTTGATCTCATGACCGCTGTATCAGTGTGCTGCTTCCTTTTGATGTATATCACCATGTGCCAAAACCTTGTTCCAATTGGATTAGGCATTGCTGAGATATAAGCCGATAACTTTTGCTTAACGCAAAAACTTATGGTAAAATATTAACAAAGATTGTACCATGACCTTTGACCCATAACCTTGACCTCATGACCTCTGTATCAGCGTGCTGCTTCAATTTAATGTATATCACCATGTACCAAAGCTTTATTCCAATTGGATTAGGCATTGCTGAGATTTAGGCCGATAACTTTTGCTCAACGCAAAAACTTTACACAAAACAGTTAGTCCAGGAGCTAAAGCTAGGTCAGAATCGTGATGTAGCACACCCAGTATTCGGAAGGTCTGACACTTGCTGTGGCTTGGGGGACATGTCCCACACATTTTAAGCCCTGTTGTACAAGCAAATTGTGGTAGCACTAATTAGTTATCCTGATTTCTTTGCATAGGGGGTCTAGGCTTTGGCTGTATCCACAGTGCACACCGATATAAGCATGATCGTGTCATAACTCAAAGTAATATCGTATTAGATTCACCATATATGATATTTAGACGGATATCGACCTAACATATATCCAACATACATTTTGCATGCATA
This sequence comes from Chaetoderma sp. LZ-2023a, assembly GCA_034401795.1. NCBI lineage: Eukaryota > Metazoa > Mollusca > Caudofoveata > Chaetodermatida > Chaetodermatidae > Chaetoderma > Chaetoderma sp. LZ-2023a. The sequence continues at coordinate 68,593,195 of CM067369.1, read as the reverse complement.
TATACCAAAGGCGAGGTTCTGGAAGCGCTGCTGCGATTACAATGGCAGTCTTTTTCCAAATGGGTTCAACAAAATGGACAACATGAAGACCACATTACTCCAACAGATTTGGAGAGTCTGGATGAGAAAATTAAGATGTGCCGAAGCAGCATTGACGACTTAGACGCACTGCAAGAAAATTTCAAAGAGGTGTGTATGTACGTGAATAAATTGCAACAGCTGTTCAAATCCTTTAAAGTTGAGTCAAGCTCGAAATCACACCTGTTCGCATTTTGGAACTCATATATTCATATGGTAGAGCTGCTGCTTGGATTCATAAGAGCTGAGAGAACTGGAGATTGGCAGGCACACCTATCTGCTACTGCTGCTATGGCGCCATATTTCTACAGCATGGACAGAACCAATTATGCAAGATGGCTGCCAATATATCTTGCGGACATGAAGATGCTTCCAAGTACACATCCCCATGTCCATGAACAATTCTTGAATGGAAATCATTCCGTAAGTCGCTCACACCATCCATTCAATCAAGTGTGGACAGATATGGCCTTAGAGCAATCGATTAATTTGGATTCCAAAAAGCGAGGTGGTATTATTGGAATAACACAAAAGCCAGGAGCTCTGGAGAGGTGGTTTTTAACTAGCCATGAGAGGGCAGCCATAACAACGGTCACAAAACAAATGTGTGGGTTACAAGATAGTCACATGTTTGGAGTACATAAGGAAATGGGGACTAATCGAATGAACAGGGATGAAACCGATGTGCAGAAGATACTTTCGATGTTCTCATCAGATATAATGACCAATCCCTTTAATATTGCGGAAAACGACGACAGCGAGTGTCTTCCGCTTGTAAACATTGCAACTGGCGTGGTATTGCCTAGTGAAATCGCCAAGAGACTTGTTTCCGCCTGTGACATTGGTAAGGAGATTATGGACAATTTTGTTCAGGAGCGGCTGGACACTAACACGAGAAGCTTTTGGAACACGTTGCCACACTTAAAACTTAAAACATTTGCCAGCCTAGCACAGAAGAAAAAACTCAACACAAATGATGAAAAAATTCACAATGTGAGATCTGACCGCGAACTATTTGGTCGATCAATTATTGCCGCAAGGTCCAGAGATGTTGATTTAAAACTAGTGATGACGTATGAACTGTCTGCTGTTCCACTATCATTGTCACATACGAATGGGACTCTAAGAAAGAATGTGAAGTGTTTTGTTAAGTGAACTAGAAAAGGAAGTAAATGTTGATGGACGGCTTCCACCTGTTGACAAGACAGGCGCAACAGCTTATGTAGTAGATGGCATGGCAATTGTGCAAATGGTTAAAACTGGAGGTACGTCTACATTTGGAGAATTGGCTGATAAATACTGGCACATCTTTACAGTTCCACTGAATCAAGAAGACTGCAACAGAGTAGATATAGTTTTTGACAGATATGATAGACTGGAATCTCTCAAAGCGGAAGAGCGGATAAAACGTGGGTCATCAACAGCATTGGAAGTAAAGATTGCTGGATAAAATACTCCCGTTCCAAAGCAATGGGCCAAGTACATCAGCAATCCAAGCAACAAAAGTAACCTGGTTGCATTTCTCAGCAAGCGGTGGCGTGATACTGGTACAAATATGCTATCTGCCGACAATTGCGTCATTCTTGCTGGTGGCTTTAACGATGGAATGGATGTTGTTGTCATTTCAGCGAACAATTCGTCGTATTTGGAAGAACTTCGATCAGATCACGAGGAAGCAGATATGCGTATGATGTTGCACGCGCTACACGCTTCAAAAGACCACATGCGTGTTGTTATACAGTCTCCTGATACAGACGTGGCAGTACTTAGTATATATACGTATCGTTCGCTTCACTGTTCTGAACTATGGTTCCGTACGGGCACAAAGGACAAATTGCGATACATACCAATACATACAGTTGCTCAAGTACTGGGCCCAGCTATCTGTCTGTCTTTGCCTGGGTTTCATTCTCTTACAGGTTGTGATAGCACTAGTGCATTATTTGGAGTCGCTAAGAGAAAATCATTCAATCTCTTAGTCATCTGAATGTCATCAGCTTAGCTTAGCCCAACTCGGCGAACATGTTGACTTATCACCGAATACTGCAATTCTATGTGAGAAATTTGTCCGTGAGTTGTATACCACCAGGGATGTGGGAAAGACAGCTGATGAAACCCGTTATTGGCTCTTTTGTCAAAAGAGACAAAGAAATGAAAATCTTCGACCTACATCGAATAGTCTAAAGCATCACACCGAAAGGGCCAATTTTCAAGCTCTTGTTTGGAGACGTTCATTGCAAGCTGTTCAGAATCTTCCATCTCCAAATGGACATGGCTGGAGTATAGTGGATGGTCTACTCAAGCCTGTTCTAATGTCAAAGGATCCTGCTCCATTTGGATTAATTGAACTCACATCATGTAGATGTCAAAAGTCTGCCTGCAAAAGAACAGATCTCTGTCAATGCAAGGCTAACAATCTACTCTGCACTGAAGCATGCCTTTGTATGGGAGGTGAAATGTGTGACAATGTTCAGCATACAATTGTCGAAGATGACTCTGACACGGATGAGTAACATTCTCTCATTTGCTCACGTGATAAATATGTCCTGCCAGCTTGTGTAGACATGCACTGCATGTCAGTTAAAAGTTTAATTATGAAAAATGTAGAAAACATGGGCATTGTTGTAGCTAAGGTATTGCTAGTCACAAGAAGACCTAAGTGCCCCAATATGTACAAAGCAACATACGGGTGTCTTAAACGAGGTTGAATATGTATAAATCTGCGATATACGATCACTCCTTTCCATTTTGGTTAAGATTGTATTGATATAACATGCGCTTAAGTTTGTGAAAAATTTACCATTGTGAAAATTGTCTGAAAACTACATTCAACACCTATTGTAAATGGGCTTCTCACGGGTTAGTGATACCACAATTTTCTTGTACAACACGGCTCAGAATATACCCAAGACATCGGTCTAGCATAATATAGAGACAAACCTTCTGAATACTGGGTGTGCTACGAAACCATTCTTCTAGACCCCTTTTGAAAATTGGCTCCCGGACTAAGTAGGAAAGATTGTACCATGACCTTTGACCCATAACCTTGACCTCTGTATCAGCGTGCTGCTTCCATTTAATGTATATCACCATGTACCAAAGCTTGATTCCAATTGGATTAGGCATTGCTGAGATATAGGCCGATAACTTTTGCTCAACGCAAAAACTTTACACAAAATAGTAGCAAAGATTGTACCATGACCCTTGACCCATAACCTTGACCTCTGTATCAGCGTGCTGCTGCCTTTTGATGTATAGCACCAAAGCTTGGTTCCAATTGGATTAGGCAATGCTGAGATATAAGGCGGTAACTTTTGTTTAATGCAAAAACTTAACGTAAAATATTAACAAAGATTACACCATGACCGTTGATCCATAACCTTGACAGCATGACCTCTGTATTAGCATGCTGCTTCCTTTTGATGTATATCACCATGTACCAAAGTTTGGTTCCAATTGGATTAGGCATTGCTGAGATATAAGCCGATAACTTTTGTTTAACGCAAAAACTTAACGTAAAACTGTACCGTAAAATATTAACAAAGATTATACCATGACCTTTGACCACCATAACCTTGACCTCTCTATCGGCGGGCTGCTTCCTTTTGATGCATATCACCATATACCAAGTTTGGTTCCAATTGGATTAGGCATTGCTGAGATATAAGCCGATAACTTTTGTTTAACGCAAAAACTTAACGTAAAACCGTACCGTAAAATATTAACAAAGATTACACCATGACCGTTGATCACTATAACCTTGACCTCTCTATCGGCGGGCTGCTTCCTTTTGATGCATATCACCATATTCCAATTGGATTAGGCATTGCTGAGATATAAGCCAATAACTTTTGTTTAACACAAAAACTTAAACCAAAATATTAACAAAGATTGTACCATGATCTTTGACCCATAACTAGGGTTGCACGATTATTCACTTTTCATAATCGCGATCATTTAGAAAGAATAATCGCGATCATACGATTAATCATGAACTATATTAAGTAAGTCAATGCTGCTTAGAGGACGTTACTATGCTACTGCAGATTGTAAGATTATGGGTTAGGCACATGGGTATACATACATGGACAGAATACGCCAGTTGCTGATTGCAAACAAAGGAATGTATACAGATTTTTCTAGACGGAGAACGGAAGGTACCATATTTCACGTAATTATAGGCTATGCTCTAATAGAATCCCACCCCCTAACCTTGACATATGAACTCCAATGATTTCTTAGCAGTTTCAAAACGGCAAAACTCTGTATTAGAAGCCCACCCCTAACTCAGCAGGTTGCATAGGAAAATTTGTAAGAATAGCATGTATAATAATAACAATCGTGTCACAGGGTGTGTCTACTTCAGACCGATCTCTGCCTTGATACATTTCCGGCCCCTCTAGAAGTCAATACAGGCCTCGGATTTGTAAATCTCGACCACCTATTAGATTAATACTAATAGTAGGCCACGTATGTTCAAGATATAATAAAGTTTATTCCACACTTTTGTAGTCAGAATGTGCTTAAAACAGTCTTGGCGTGATTAAATAGCTTCCTTACAAATATATTTTAAGACCAAATTTATGTAACAAACAAATACGGGAGAAAATGCGCCTCAATTTTGTAAAGCCGATCAACATTAAATGATCCAAATTGAATTAGTACGAACGACAATATAGCCGGCTTCTTAAGTTGGCGTGCCAGCGGCTCTTTTGCGATGGGAGGCGGCGTGTTCTCGCGAGATATTATACGCTAACGGGAGTTTATCAAACGGTTACCTGTTATTCAGATCAGTATAATACTCAGTTCCTATCGCGCAATGATAATATATAGAAATTCCTGAGTTCCAAGTCCCCGATTCCAGAATATTTATATCCGAGTACTCGCTCTAAAATAAACTCTTCAATTGGAGGCGAATCAAGTGATTTGTATTTTTTTCGCGACGCCATTTTATATCAAATTTTGGATTAATTTTGATGTAATAAACGACCTTTATTAAAGGATACGCAATATTTAGGCGCTCAAATCAAATAATTTCACTTCCCCTGTGATGTTTTGAGGTGTACATTAAACATAGGCGTATGCGGTGAGAACTTTTACGGGAGAAATTGCGTTGAGATTCCATGGTATCAGTTTTAGAATTTTTTGGGAAAACCGTTAGCGCATAGCTATTCAGAGAATGGGGAACGCGGGATAAGCGTGTGTGATTACAACAACAATGACAAATAGCGACCAAGTGAACAATCTTTATTCATCTAAAACTAATCATGAGTCAATACAAACAAATCAGTTATTTATTTAGTTTATTCAATCATTCACACATTTTGCTGATAGCCGGATGTTTGTTTCCATGATTGGTAATGCTAGCAGAGTTTCACAAGCGTAAAAGTGCATTGACAAAAATTTCAACATGTCGATTATACAATTATTTCATTTTATAATCGTCCACGATCATTTTGAATTATATAATCGCGATTAATCGAATAATCGAAAAATCGTGCAACCCTACCCATAACCTTGACCCTTGTACCGGAATGCCGCTTTCTTTTGATGCATAATGCCCGGTACCAAAGTTTGGTTCCAATTGGAGCAGGCCTTGCTTAGATATAAGCAGATAGCTTTTGCTCTACGCAAAATATTAACAAAGATTTACCATGACCCATAACCTTGACCTCTGTATCAGGGTGCTGCTTCCTTTTGATGTATAGCACCATGTACCAAAGTTTGGTTCTAATTGGATTAGGCATTGCTGAGATATAAGGCGATAACTTTTGTTTAACGCAAAAACTTAACGTAAAATATTAACAAAGATTACACCATGACCTTTGACCCCAATAACCTTGACCTCTCTATCGGCGGGCTGCTTCCTTTTGATGCACATCACCATATACCCAAGTTTGGTTCCAATTGGATTAGGCATTGCCGAGATATAAGCCGATAACTTTTGTTTAACATAAAAACTTTAACGTAAAATTTAAAGTAAGTAAAACGCTAAGCCAACTTACTGTGCTAGTGTATGGAAATAACTCAGTATATGCCAACATAATTATATGGTTATATAATAATTTTATTTATATAAAATTTCATATCAAGTGCTAATTTTCGTACCTTCCGAAAATGAAACTCGAACACCCGGAGACAAGGCTTATGACGTAATATCAGGGACCTGCGTACGACGGAAAATGGACTCACTAACATTCTGACAGCTCGCTTGCGTGTTGGTGATCATTTGATGCGCCAAGATTTTGGATATAACGGCTCAAATTGGTGAGAACCCAGCATATACATTATTATATTACCTTTTAAATAAAAATATTTCATGTTGTGTGGTTTAGCGTATTAATACAGCAAATCAGTTTCAATGGAAATGAAATGTATTTCCGTGATTCTGATAGTTGATGCACGTTTATTTCATGAACGTCAAAAGCTAGTTGTAATGGCTATAAAACAAGTTTTCAATCTTCCTATGCACTGATGATACACTTTTATATAATAACCCCACTTATGTAAACAGTGCCTCAAAATGATACTTAACCCTTTCACCGACAAATGCCTGAAAAAGTATGGGGCCTATCTTTTAAAGTATTTAACGTATTATGTTAAATATTTTGCAATTAATTTGACTGGAAGCCAAATATATGTTGCTGCAACAGGTTCTAGTCAAATTATTTGCAAAATATTTAACACTTCCTCTATGGTTGCCTTGGGAATGAGATATGTGAAAATTAATTAACCCATTAATGGTCATGATTTTTCAAGAAAATTTGAATTTTTGCTCAGTGATTTAGAAGGTTCCGGATTCTGCAATGATCTTGCAAATATGTACATTTGTAGGTCAAGACAAGACCATTTTTGAAAGTTTACCACTGCAATGACACGCTCACCTGCAAATGGACATTCACCAAGCAAAACTTTCAATTTTCCTGACCAATCAATATTGTTTTTCAGCCAATTTGACGAGAGACCATCTTGGATTTTTTTGCCGATTTTTAGAAACCTTTAGAAATCTCCGAAACCACATGGGGGATTAATTCAAAACCCATGAAATAGCATTTAGTATTAAAATTTAAATTGCACGGCAGTCATACAAGTCAGCTGTTTTCAACAAAGTTTTGACAGAAAGTAGGTGGTGTATTGAGAAATATCCTTTTGCAGCAGTAGTAGTGTCGGAATTAAAATGATACCACCTCCCTCAACTGGCCGCCGTTCGGCGATCCGTGGCCCCCAGCGCCCTCTCAATCCCTGGGGCATAGGTTGGTGAGACATGTGGTTGGTGTATGCCTCTAGATGGAGGCACCAGGGATTGAGAGGGCGGTGGGGGCCACGGATCGCCGAACGGCGACCAGTTGAGGGAGGTTGTATCATTTTAATTCCGACACTACTACTAGGCAAATGATACCACTGCCCTCTCAATCCCTGGGGCATAGGTTGCGGGGGCAACCACGGATCGCTGAATGGCTGCCAGGGAGGCAGTATCCCACTACTACTACCAGGGTCTGAACGCCCATTTAGAGACAAGCCTCCACAGTGATATACACCACTGATCGCCATCAACCACAGGGCCGGCCTCTCTATTCTGTGTAGGCTCAGACAAACACGTAGTCTCTGCCAGAGTCGCATCGGCATGATGGGACCACCCATAGGGGCTTCCATCTACCTTGACAACGCTCAGCTGGGAGATGAAGTGATTAGCATGTGAACCCTGTCAGACTCTGGCATGTTCACATGTTACGCAGAGAATCTGGTGCTGAGCAGGGGTCTCCAGCAGACAACCACAGCCTACCCTCTCCACCCCATAGAAGTGGCAGACAGACTTGATCTCTTCACGTGGGTGAAAGTGGTCGTAAATGTTTCTCCGCAAGGGGTCGACCCAAGGATTGTACTGGGGGTCATCCCGGAAGTGGGCCCACTTGGCATCCAATATCATGGCAGTCTCAGCGCCCTGTGCCACTGCTGTAGATGCCAGCACGAGCAGTATGAGCATCATAGCTATATATGAATAGTTAACCTGAACAGAGTGAACCCCTTGACAAATATCTGTGCCAGATCGAGCCTGTTCCCTCCGGATCGATAGTGATCTTCATCCCCTCAGGGACAGGAGCTAGCTGCTTCACTCTGCTGCCGGCTAAGAAATGTAGCTCTAGGACTATATGAGTCGTTTGCGGGCTAGTGAGCCCGACTCACTGAAGCAGTTTAACAGCACCCTTGACTTTGGAGACATGTGACACACCATCTACCCGTAGGGTGCCCTCCTGGAGGTTAACAGCTTCTTCTGGTCCATCGAATGAACGACGCAGCAGGAGCTTTACACCTGTAACCCCGATCAGGTGACCCACCCTCGTCAGGGAGGCACCTTCCCCTATGTAGGTGAGGAAGGATGATCCCCGATTGTAGAGCTTTCGAACTTTCCCATCCTTTTTCACAACAGTGGAGAGGGGAGTAACCTCTATGTCAATGACTGCAGGAGGCCTATATAGGGCAACCATGTTTGCCAGTCACCCCCATGTCCAGCGCGGTACCACGCTTCATTTTTCTCAAATATGAACTGCAGGTTTTTTGCCAGGGTCAATAGCATGCCATCATGGGCCATCGGAGGGGCACCGCTCGAATAGGGTTTGACCAGATGAAAGCTGAGGTCGTTATTTAGGGTGTTGATGTCTGCCACCTCTGTATCCGAGAGCTCAATCAACGGCTCGAGGATGTACTTCCTCTTCGGGAAATCGTACCGAAACACGATCTTGTGGCCATCTATGTTGCGACCCAGGCGCGCCTTCGACACATCCTTGAGGTCTGTGAGCAGCTCCCCCCCATCACCACCAATGGGGTGGCGGGAGAATGCCTTTGAGTTTGCTTCGTACTGTAGGGCAAATGACTTGTCATCGCTCTCTTCTACCTTGGCAGCATCAACTGCGTACTCATCTGCCAGGTCAGCAAGACCAGTCGAGTGAGCAAATATGGGTTCCATAGCATGCTATAGGAGGGGTTTAAACAAGACATATGACCATGCCGATTGTCCGACTGCTGCTCTCCGGTGGTGAGAACGTAATCTCACCCTCTCTAGAGGGGAGATGGGTGGTACAGTACCGTGTAGAATGGGTCCTCTTCGAGGTGCCCCATACATACAGGCCGATGTGCTACATCAACCTCCGGGCAGTGCACACAGCAGCTCACTGGTAGAAGTGGGCCGGGACGTGATAGAGTATCTCCCAGCTGCCAACAGCAACCTATGGAAAGCTATCAGTCCTAGCCTGTTCACACCTGTAAATCACCTGTTTGACAGCCCCTCCATTAACATATATGCCAGCATGGATGGCATATCGGACGCCCATTTAGAGTTTACACTCTTATTACTCATTGACCTGACGACAACATGATATCACACCAGGAATATCTGACCTTTGCTGAGATGATGAAGAGCCAGCTACAGGGTTGCCCCTTCATGACCCCTGCATAGATAAAGGCCTTAAACGAACAGATGCTCACACTGCAACAAGAAGGAGAGCGACCACAGCGGGAGAGCTGGTATCAACAGAACGCGAGCATTGCAAGGAGGCGAAGGAACAGTGAAGGTTCCTGATACTGGCAGGCCTCCTGGAGGAGAGTAAGCGGGACGATGAGCCAGATGTAGCGGAGACCGCGGACGAGGATGAGCCAGAGAGTAAGCGGGACGATGTCTTCACATACGACGATGAGCCACATGTAGCGGAGACCGCGGACGATGCAGCGGAGACCACGGACGAGGATGAGCCAGAGAGTAAGGGGGACGATGTCTTCACATACGATGATGAGCCAGATGTAGCGGAGACCGTGGACGATGCAGCGGAGAACGCGGACGAGGATGAGCCAGAGTCAGTGGGACAATGTCTTCACATCCGACGATGAGCCAGATGTCTTCACATACGACGATGAGCCAGGTGTCTTCACAGACGAGGATGAGCCAGATGTCATACAGTGGGAAGAGGAGATGGCGCAGAAGTGTAAGACCAAGAAAGCCATGAGGCGGCGAACCTACTATCTTGGTCATATGGTGAAGTTCCAGATGCCACGTCTCAGAAAGCTACTGGCACCCGATATAGTGCTGGATGACCTCTGTCTAAGAGACGTCTGTCTCGACACCAGCAAGCTAGCACGGTTCGCCAGGCTCTCCAAAATGTACCCTTCTAGGACTCATGAGCAGATTCTGCAGGTGATGCAGGTTTAATCTCCAGGTATACTATGGCAAAATCAGTGGCGGAAGCAACCATAAATATACCCCTACCTGATGGCTGATGAGGGCGGTACCATCCAAGGCTGGTGACTCCAGCAGATAGATAACATCAGACAGAATCTCGGCCATGAGGCAGAAAAGTACAGCAGAACGCGCAGGCGATATAAGACAGCCTCAACATCCTCGAGCGTACAACCACTGCTGCGGGTGTGATTGGAGCCAGTGCTCGGGTGACAGCTGTGGCCACTCTCACTACAGGGGTGGGGGCCCATTGTCGCCATCCCGCTGGGTGGCGTGGCACTAGCCGCCACTGTCTTGGCCACGGGCTTGGGGGTGGGGCAGCGGCAGATCACAAGGAGGCTGGAGAAGCATGCTAAGACCGTGGCACTGGCACAGAGCAGACATGGGGTAATTGTAATTTGTAATTGTAATAAAATGTAATTTATTACATTTTTTCATGTAATTGAGTGTAATAAGTAATTGAGGGGTTGAAAAAGTAATAAGTAATATAATTGTAATATATTACATTCAGAAATTAGAGTAATAAAAATTGTAATTATCATATTACATTTTCAATTACAATTAAAAAACCCTATCATGTACATGTATATATGATTATTTCAGTAAAACACAATAAACAAACTCATAACAAGACCCTTTCAATCTGTTGGACTTCATTGTATATTTAAATGGACTCACTTTCACACATAGCTAGCTAAAGAAAGACAAAATGATTCCAGATAAGGTACAGTACAGCTCAGAGATAACTTAACATACAAACAGGTCTGAAATGCATGCATGATGCGTTGAAGGCCCGTTTCCAAAGCATCGGTTTTAAAAATACAATGCATTCACAACGCATCTAGTTAATTTTTTTGATGCATTTAAAATAATAAATATATGCGTTGAGAACGAGCATTAAATGCGTAAATAAGCAAGTTTGAACTTGTTTGATGTCCCCCAGAGATAGTGCCAAATGCGTTGTTAAAAGCAAAACGGGACAGATGCCAAATTTTAAATGCGTTTAAAAGATTCATATGTGCATTGCATAATACCCGGCGTACATACCAACTCCACAGCTCCAACTACCCGGGATCCAATCAAACTTAGCGGTACATTACATTTCCAAGAAGGGGCAAAGGTAAATATGAGGACGTTTTCCTAAAAAAAGACAGCGGGACATTATATTAAAAATCAAAATTATAAATATTACGAAACACAAAATCATGATTCCCGGTTGAGAATTAATGTAACGATGCGCCCCTGAACATTTTGCTGTCGCATTTAACTTTTATAAACATCCAGCTCCGCGAAACATGCCGACTGGCGAGATTTGACATAGGTTAATCATAGTGAAAATTGTCCGTAAGTAACTTCATTATCACTTCTACGCGTCACCTGTGTTCGCGATGAACAGACAGCGAATAAATGCAAAATTATGGATTAAAGATGTCAAAATATAGCTTATGTGTACCAATGCTCGACTAATGTAGACGTTTTTTTAATTAAAACATGCAGATGGTGTGGTTTTTATTGATATGACGCACAAATTAGCAGATTCGTGTCCGCTACCTCAATATCCCCGTCGGTGCTCTACACGAAAAAAGACTAGTTTGAACAGGGCTAGTTATGAAATACTATGCGCCCGTAAAGCTGTAACATGTACTGATATCTCATTGGCTTTTCGCGGAAATAAAACGCCCATAGTGATTTAATGATTTTCTTTTTGTGACATTTGGTAGCTTTCGGATTCACTATATTGCAATGTAATGTAGCCGAGTATACCAGTGGTAAATTTTCAAAAATTGTTTTAGGCCTACTTGTGTGTTAAAGAGCTAATATGTAAGCATAATTCATCTTTTGTTTTGCTAGTGCTCTAAGCTGCTATATATTATATATACATATATTTTGATTATGAAATAATAAGAGGTTTGTTGATTTCAAAATAAAATATGACTGTTTGTTTGTTTATTAACCACACACACACATTGGAAAAAAGTAATTGTAATTGTAATATATTACTTTGCAAAGTAATTGTAATTGTAATATATTACTTTTGCAAAAATGAGTAATTGTAATTGTAATATAATATATTAGTTTTGCAAAGTAATAGTCTTCTTCTTCTTCTTTTCGTTCGCTGATCATACCGTCAATCCTGTAAGTGACTATCGACATGATCATATGCGCTAAGTGCGTGGATCCATGGTTTATTAGTGCGCCGTGCGGCCTGGAACCTCCGTCTTCAGCACTCGAGGTTTCTGTCAGGGTTACCTCACCCTTACCTCCTTTAGTCGCCTCTTACGACACAGAGGATACGGAAGGTGTATTCTAAGCCCCTGCTACAGGGTAGCAAAGTAATAGTAATTGTAATATATTACTTTAGCAATGTAATCGCCCCATGTCTGGCACAGAGTATGCTATGGACTATCGACGAGTCTGTCAGCAAAGCTCTCGAGGATGGCCAGGTCACCGATGAAGAGTACCACCATATATTGAAGGTCCACGCCCTGTACCGCACGGAGAAACCTAGTGCGCCCGCAATACCTCAAAGGCTCCAGCGGGCGGGTTGATACGGAGGAGTTAAAAAACGAGATGGTACGGCGAGGTCGCCTCGCTGGTCTCTGGAGTCGAAATGACTACAAATAGTGTGCTGCCTGTACGGTAGCTTTAATAACACCAGTATAGATGGCCTTCCCACTGAACCTCACGACAGTCATCCGGAGCCAGCCGCCCCGCCTGGGTACACCATTGACTGGCCTGAGTACTTGGATGGCTGCTCCAAGCCTCTCATACTGGAATCAGCAGCTGAACTTTGCCGTGTGGTGTGCCACGGCAGGATGTGGAGTAAGTTCCACCCCACTTCACTCCTATTCTGGTACTCCTGAAGCTGTGCTCATCGCCAGCTGTCTCAGATTCCACGTGTACTTCACGGTGTGACGAATCCTCCATGAGTTGGGTGCAAGCCTCCCTCATACAAATGCCTTCGACCCACAGCTCAACAGTCATAGCGTCTCAGCGGCCAGCAGACTACAGAGAGAGAGTTCAGCGCTCACCCAGACTATCGGTGGCATGGTGGTGACAACAGCGGTCTAGGGGTTATGTACGGTGACCCGAGATGTGACTACTCAGGATTCCCCTATTGAACCCCCTGACGAATAGGCCGTCGGAAGACAGCGACATTCTCGTTCAGTCCAGACTCCGACCCTGGAGCAATGGTGCAAAATATGCACATCACTGGCTTGCGGCAGGACTATCCAGATGTGTGGAAGTACTTTGTCCCACACACCACCTCAGGCCTCACACCAGAAGGGATCGTTCGGATCAACCAGTCCCTGTAAGCGCTGTGCTACTGCCTCCTTACGGCACAGACCCAGCTGTGGCATTCCATAGATGGGGTCAGCGGAGCAGAGGTCCAGGCCATGTTCATCAGTCTCATTGAGGATATGATCATCGTGGCAGACCCTAGTAGTCTTATTGTGAAGTTCCAGCAAGGGTTGCAGAAGGCCCGTCGCAAACTTGACTTTGCTATTTCGCTACACCTACGGGTGATTCCGAGCAACATGATCATGAACATCGAGGACCTCCAAGTCAGGGGCTATAACAACATGATAGTTGAGGGAAGTTCCCCCGGTGTCCACTTCGGCTTCAACACTGCCATCAACGCACCTACGCGTAGTACGAGCCATACAGTCGTTCCGACCCTGACACTGCAGCCAGTCAACATGGCAGCTCCAGGCACCCCGACACTGCAGCTAGTCGACACGACACCGCTTCCCGTGGTAGCTCTACGTGTGATGTCAGGCCTAGCTATCGTGGCGCTCGGGATCAGCCTACTCAGCCGCTAGCAAATCAGCTATAAGACTATCCAGACTCTCTACAGTAGCAGTGGGGACCACGGTGAGACACTGAACCAGCTTGGCATGCCCTACAGTCCCTATAACCACTGCCAACATGCACATCCAAGGGCTGGAAGGTTCGGCAGCTCATCCTTTTTCCAGCTTGTAGTATTGCAGAGCCTTGTTCAGCTCTGAGTCCAGTGAGGTCATGGCGTCTGCAACTGCTGGAACACATCTGACAGATACTCCCGATCCTTGTAGAAACCTTTAGCTCGCAGGAGCTGCTTGACGATACTCCCGCCCATGATAAGGTATTCGAGGAAGCAGATCTGTCCGTTGCCAAATACTAGATAGAGCTTCACAGCTGTCAGCTCCTCTGTCAGCTCAGCACCGGAGAGCTGTGCGAGCTCATCTGGTGTCTTCTTCTTGTATCCCTTCAACTCCCTCCTGAAGACATCATAGTACTTCTCGCATAGCGTGAGCCCGGACATGTCTAAGATGTCTCAATAGAGAGATGAATATTCCTGAGTACCAACCTGGCCACCTGGCAGACGCAGACTGGGAAGATCTTATTAGCTCTCTCGACAGGGGAGGCAGACGTTTACCCTCGTTGTATACTCAGTGCTTAAACAATGACGTCAACGGTACAGATCGTGAAGCAACTGCCCGAGAGCCAGGCGAGTCTTCAGAAGGTGGAGAACCTGCTGCGAACCAAGACACAGAAGTTACTGACCAAAGCAAAACCTCTGGCAGTCCATGTCGCCAGTAACGTGGCGGCGAATGTGGCCGTGGTGAAGATTACAGGGGGAAATGAGGTTCTTCCTGCCGCCACTGTGGCTGTCCTCGCTACAGTAGTGAGTGGTGTGGCCGGGCACTGTCTCAGAATAACTCACCCCATCCCAAAGATCGCCCTCAGTGGTGCCTCCTACACTATTGCCGCCAAGATCATGGGTGAACGTGTTACACTAATGGAGGCCGCGGTTCTAGGGCTAGCAACGAGTGCAATGGCTGAGATCATCGTCGCCTACATTTAACCCCTCTGAATAGTGAGAGATGGATCACGAGACCCCTGCAGCATATGAGGCATGGCGTGCCGGAGGGTGGTGTGTAGCCCATAGTCGAGCATGCAGACTGAGGATCGCCAATGCCCAGGAATGGTAGACCGCCCACAAGGCGTGCTCCTGCAGAGAGGGCCACTACCCTGAGCACTGCTACCTATTCCCTTGGCCGACTGCGTGGTTCTCCTATGCCCAACTATTTCACTGGGGGTATGATTAGTAGGTTTAAGCCGTCTGTATATGACTATGACTCTGTCACTCACAGACCTAGAAAGCAGAGCTAGGCAATCTTGCTCACTTGGGCGAGGCACGCCTCGGTTCAGAGGAGACTGTTGCCCCTATCTCCTTCCTAGACTTCGATGAGAAGAGAGACCCGCGGGAGATCCGAGGTACCATCCCAGCCCGAGATCTTATCGGGAACACTGATACGGTAGGACAAACGGCCATTAACAAGGCCAAGACTATACAAGGGGATGGGCATCAAGGAGAGGGCGATGATGTGAGGTATGCTCGGAGTTGATGAGGTTGGAGCCATCAAGGTTATGGCTGAGTCCTATGCACAGGACCTGGTTAAGGATCTCCTGAAACCACAGAGCTCATTCCGACAGGATGGAGAGAATCTCAAGATAGGCACCCTCGGCCTGAGCCACATCACTGTCGACGGCCAGACAGGCGCTACCGCCAGCCTCCGGCTACCAGAGATGAAGAAGTCAGGGTTCTTTGGTTTGCCCTTTAAGACCACAGGATAGTCATGGCTTCCCGTGCATGTATCATACAGATACTGGATGTACTAGACACTGTGGGTGCTGACACAGGGCAGGATTCTCCGCTCTGCAGGCGAAAGAGCTGGTGCAGGAAGTACTGCCGTTTAGTCTCCCAGATACAGACGAGGCTACCACCGACCAAGTGCTAACCATCCTCCGCACGCATGTCTGTGCCATTCGACAGTAGGCCGGCCAATGTTGGCCAGGTGGTGCTGATCATTGCCCCGTCAGGACACAGGAAAAACATCTTGCTGCGGCTCTCCTGGCCGAACATCCACACTCTCAATACATCCTTCTGGTGTCTGAATCTGCCGCTGAGGCGGTTTACAGTAATGATCAATGGTACAATCACCAAGACGCAGAACCTGCAAGCACTGATGGAGAAGCTGCTGGCAGCCCGACTGACAGAACCACTTGTTCTAGTTATTGACGACCCTGCAATGGACTAGAAGACAGTCACCTACCTCAGCAACATCACCAGGCGCATCCGGCACACAAAGATAACTGTCTTCATCCTCTTTCAGAAGTACACCCGCGAGATCTTACCAGACATCCGCCACAATGCCCGGTTGCTATACTTCAGCTCCAAGTGTGGATGTGCCGTGCTCGAGACCATATACGACAGCCTAACCCTCAAGGAGACCAAAGGGGACTTTATCACAGGTGTACAGAGGGCAGCTGAGCTGTACCGCTTCATCTTCAGCAACAAGGAGACAGGTGAGCTGTCACACTTCAAGCCATCTCTGGAAAAGGCGCAGAGCTTCACCTACAAGCTGAATCCAGCCAGGAAACTAGCCTGCTCTATGCATCATGGCTGACAGACTGAGCGGAGACCGCAGCGATCTCCGCTGCAACTTTTTTTCATTCATCAGAAGGTTGCGCGGTCTCCGCTACTTCGTCCGCGGTCTCCGCTACCTCATTAGCGGTCTCCGCTGCTTGAGGACCTTCGTCAGCGGTCTCCGCTGCTACTTCGGCAGTTTCGTCAAGTGCGTACTGTCGCCGAAACTCTACCCACTGGTCCGTGTCTAGGACTCTCTTCTTATGGAACTTCTCACGGAAGATCCACTTTGTCCATGCGCGACGAGCATCTGATTTGCGAGCGGATTTGATGAGGTAGTCCTGGTAGTTATCTGGGAATTTCAGAAATGCTGGCAGATTACTGGCCAATCTCTTGCGACCTCTTTCGTTGAAGATGCGCTCAACAGCCTCCTTGCAGCCAACAGTGAACCCCTCCTGAGTACCTTGTGTATGACCGGTGTCATGGCTCTCCGCTACAGTGGCACTGACCTTCTCCCTGAAGTAGTTATTTGCTCCAGACTGGAGGCTATCCAGCATATCTTGCTCTTCCTGGCTATGGAGGCTAAATACAGCAGCCCACTTCACGACCGTTAGATCTTTGGGGTCGACCCTCGCCCTTTGGAGAGCTAGAATAACAGGACTGTTGGTTTGGGCCACAGGAGGTAGGTCGAGTGTCCTGCCCTGGGTGCTGTCAAACTTCCGGTAGAGTATCCGAGTCAGGAGTTCTTTTCTACTACGAGCTGGCGCTCCTTGCTCTATGGCGGCCAGTATCTCCGCATCAGACGGAGGTGTGACCTTGGCTCGCTCGTGGATAATGTTGATGTCACGAAGCAGTCCTCGGACCCTGTCACAGTGGGACAGTGCACGTCGTGGCTGTCGTACCGACTTGTCCTGTTGCCTATAGACAATCTGCTGGAGAACTTTACCAAACATGGAAGCCGTTTAACCCCTCTATATACCCAGACCGTAAACATGCTGCAGTATGTGCAACATCCAGATGGGGCCATTGAACCCGCGACATCGCACCGCACTGATCCTCGGAAGGACTACCTGATGGTCATTCGACCCAGTATACACGATGAGAACCCTTGTCCGCTGCTGGGAAGTACATTGACTTTGCAATCTTGGCACAGATCCACGAGATCAAGAGCATGACACTCGAGTTCAAGCTTCAGCGCACAATAGAACAGACGGTAGAGCTCCCGCAGGTTCTGAACAGGTGGGAGATCGTGCAGAGCAAGAGCACCATGGACACCACCTATGTGAACGATGAGTACCGAGTCCTAGGTCCGCTGGCTCGTGGCCCAATCTTCTATGCGAAGGGAAAGGGGTACTACGCTGTGGGGTGCGGTGAGGGGTTCACGGAATCCGAACTACGGGCAGGTGTCGAGAAGCCTGTGGCAGTTCCACTCTTAACCCTCCTCGAGAACACACACGTGAATCCGGCTGCCATGCAGGATAGGCTGTTCCTCCGGGTGTACACTGAGCAGGATCGCAGATGCGACGACGAATGCTCCAAGACTTCATGTCTGGCATGACGAGAATGACCAGGAGCTGAAGCAAACGGGCTCCAAACAGCGGATCGTGCATGTGGAGCGAGAACACCAGCAGGTCCAAGCCACAGCTAACCAACGGGTAGAGCCGACATTGCATCGTGGTGCATCGGACTGTGTCGCTGTTGCGGTCCTGGTTCAGAAGGGAGGAGCCATCCAGCAGGTGGATAAGCTAGACGACTTCAAGCTTGTGGTTGCTGGGACCAATGTTCTTGGTGAGGTACTGATTGCTGGCTGATTGCCAACAGAAAACTAAGTGATATGCACTTCTGCGCCTAACCAGTGGAAGCGACGACCTTGAGTCGGCACTCGAGGGCCGTCACCACCTCGGGGGCAGGGACATCCCACCTAATCAGGGCAACTGGCTCAGCTTCAACATCGGAAACCTCATAGCTGGGACTCGCTCATTAGGTGTGACGGTACTTTACTTTGGCTATGCTAAGGTATGCGTGTCGAACACATCAGGTATTCAGCTTGAGCATGCGTATAGCACGACTCCGGTTGTCACCGCTGCAGCTGCCACCACTACTATAAGCACTGCTGTCTTCTGACCTGTCGATGCTTCATAGTCGAGCGTTGGCTCAGATATCTTTACAGCCTCGTAGTACTCATCGAGGCTCTCATCTGCCTCTTTGAGGCTCTGGTTGACCTGAGCTCGGAGTTGTCGCCGGCGTGCCTCCCTCTGGCGCATATGCTCGAGTGCTTTGCTGTACTCAAACTTCTCCTTAGACAGCTTGTCCATCGCCTGGTTATGATGCTCACGCTCGACATCTGCCGCCTTCTTGTCGGCTAAGCTAAGTCCCCAGTTCGCTAAGGCAAACATGCCCGCATTCAAGATTGCGGAGGCCATGCTATAGATTACAGTTTAAAGCTACTATATAACTGCCCCAGCGACGGATCCCAAGAGCGATGTATGAACCAGAGGCTGATCCAGTCGAGGATATAGATGACGAGGACTATGAGGAGGACTATGAATGTGGAGGATTATTATGATGCAGACCACTACGATGTAGCGGAGACCGCGGGTGAGTATGATGATGTAGAGCCTGAATCCCGTAAGCTAGTACACTGAGCGAAAGGAATCTATCGCACTTACGTAAAAGGTTCTATCGGTCCCCTGGCAGCAGTTGGGGCTCTGATCGCTCTGTTCACAACGAAGGCTGGCGAGACGGTCCGCAAGATCTCCAACAATGCTCTCCATGGGGTGGAGAATATTTCTGAAGCCATACCAGCCATCGCCTCAGGAGTAGGTACGTTCTTCGGAGTCGCAGGCCTTTGGCTACCGTATGTTGCCATAGTGCTCGCGGCCATCTGAGCCGCCGAACATTTAAGCCGTACTATATAAGGATGGCGTCTGTACGACCAGGTCAAGTCCCTTAACTTCCGAGGGTTGGTCGATAAACTACTGTTCAGTGAGGATCCAGCAGAGATTAGACGCCAGTGTACGGAGGTGTTTGAGGTCTTCAGTGATGGTCGAATGAATGACGGCCGTCTGTTTAGAGTTCACCCAGGCCGTGCGTGACAGGACGGAAGTGGACATCAGTGATGAAATCTGGGAGTTTATCAATCGTCTTTCTTGAGGAACTCTACTATCAGCCTGGTGGATATTACCGTGAACCCCCTCAACTACTCGAGGCTGCACGTCGCAAGGGCCACAACTTCACATTGGAGACAGTTAACCAGTGGCTCAGCCGCCAGGCAATGTGGCAGATATACAGACCTCGTCCACGGCACATCAGGCATTCCTATTTCGAGGAAACTGTCCCGAACAGAGTTCACCAGGCAGATGTTCTATTCCTTCCACACGACTCGGTTGGTCGTGAGACCTACAAGTATGCCCTCACCATCGTCGATGTCGCCAGCAGGTACAAGGCCGCGGTACCGCTCACAGACAACTCAGCTGGCCAGGTGGCCCAGGCATTCCAGGTTGTCTACGAGGCTTCGGAAAATCCCCTCCAGTGGCCGGAATTGTTGCAGGTGGATGAGGGTAAGGAGTTCAGAGGGGAGACTGCAGCCCTCATGCGGAAACACGGTGTGGCAGTTAGGCGAGGAGAGGTAGGGCATCACCGTGCCCAGGCTATCGTTGAGCGGTGGAATCGGACACTGGCAGAGAGACTGTTCCCACACCAATACGCCCAGGAACTGGCCGCGCTGAGTGAATGTTCTAGAGTATGGGTGAGAGGGCTGCCTGCTGTGGTGGAGAGATCCAATGCCGAGGTTACTAGGCTAATCGGGAAGAAGCCGGTAGAGGCTATCAAACACTCTGCTGGTCACAGCTCTAGAGGAGCGAACAAGGGAGAGGAGTGCCTACCACCTGATGCTCTGGTTCGGTACCTATATGAGCCTGGTGAGCTGGAAGGTGGTTGACGGCATGCAACAGATCCTAACTGGTCGATAGATGTTCACAGGCTTGACAGCTATGTGGAGGCCGAGGGGCGGCCTACACTGTACTACCTGGCATGCCAGCACGGAGTGCCTAGGCGACCATTTGTCGTAGAAGAGCTCCAGCTAGTCCCTGAAGACACACAGCTCGGTGTGGACCCCATCTGGTAGCACATGGCACTTATCACAGTAAGCGGAGTCCAAGTTTTTCCTGCGTAGGCCTTGGTTTTTAGCTCTGTCCACCCCGCCATGTAGGGCGCTGTAGAACCTCTGCCAAGAGACCTCATTCTGCCGCTTTGACATTCCCTTCGCCGAGCACTTACTTGCAGCTCTCCACGTAGTAGCATTTGGAGCAGAGAGCGATGCCACGAGAGCCTTCGAACTCAAGCTTGAACAGGCCCGGAGTCCGTCCAGACCATCTGTCCCAAGCTAGCCAGTCCCGCTTATGAGCCTGGTACTCTGCTCGCATCTCAGGGCGAATGACGTCATTGAGGTTGGAGCCTGCTACAGCGATATACGCGGAGTCAGTGTCCATCTGCAGGTACTCAAAGCTGTCATGAGCTACGTAGTGATCGAGGAAGTCGTAGAACTCCAGCATTCGCAGCTTCGTGAGCTCATAAACAGCTATCCCCACCTGGAAGGGCCTTCGAATTGTGATTCTCGGCTTGCGACTCTGGAGCTCGTATGACTCACCGAGGGCTTTGTCTACCACGCATTCATCCTTCATGAAGCTGGTGTTGCTATGACGTTCTAGGGCCTCGATGAGCTTCCCGAAGGCACTGTTGCCGAGGAGTTTGAAGAGATCTGCCAAGAGCGCTTTGCTCTTACCTACATCTCCCAGAGGACGGGCCTTCATAACATTCTCCACGAACCACTCGAATGGGCGCTTGGCCTCATAGTCTATGGTGTGGTATACAGCAGTGATCTCCAGGCCATGGGTTATATACCACTTGAGGGTCGGGGCGTACAGCAGCCGCTTCTTGCCAGAGAGGACACCGACCAGCTTCTGGGTGGTGGGCCGCTTCCTCCCTGTTCGCCCTAGATATGCCAGCATCTCAGACGAGATTGACTCTACCGGGATCTCGTGGTTATAGGAGGCATTTCCTTGAACTTTGCCCACAGAGCCTTGGGGACCACTATATCCACCTCAGCAAACCCAAACCAGCTGTCTGCTAGGAGAGCCTCCTTAAAGCTAGCTACCCCACTGGCACCGGACCAATGGTGCACTTTCTCCTTACCACATGGCATCTCTTTGGCCATCGTTGACAGGTACATAGCATTTGCGTCGTAGCCAAGTAGACGTTGGCAGACACGCTCACTCTGGGGGATTCGAGTCACACCGGCCTCATGGTATCTGGTGAACACGATGCTGGGACCGCCAACAACAGCACCCTTCAGCATCTCGTAGGCTTACTTGTCCAGTGAATAGAGGCTAACATCCGGCATGTGCTGAGCGGTTCCACGTAGGAGGTACCGCAGTGACACACCTGGGAGAGACACCACGTCTTTGAGGATGTCTATTTCTCGTTCTGTGTAGAACTCCCGCATCCGCTCTAGGGCTTCGATGAATGGACTGACGTCCAGGTAGTTGTAGTATCGCAGCCAGTCGGCGAATGTCCGCATTCCATGCTCACTGAATGTCTGGTTACACTGTTCCCACTCTGTTCGCATCAAGAGGTAGCCACCCTTGAGCTTAGATGTCCATGCTGAGTAGTCAGGAAGCCCTGGATAGTTGAGCTTCTCCTGTGTGTCAAACCATTCATACGGGAGCCAGCTCTTCTGCTGTGTACACCCGTAAGCTTTGACCCATACCTCGTATGAGACTCCTGGGCCGAGGTAGTTCAGCACATCGAGAAACCGTAGCTCAGGTGTTATGAGGAACATGGTCTGACTAGCCTTCACTTTCACTGTACCTGTACTGTCAGTCAGCTCATCGACAAAGTACTTCTTGATGAGGTTCAGGTCATACTGCCCAGAGTTGAACACCAGTACAGGCACTTCGTCACTCCACTCGTTGATCAGTCGCTGCTGTCCCTTTGGGAGCTTGTCCAGGTCTGTCGGTATGTACTGTGCCCTAACCCTTGTCCGGATTAGAGATGCTCGCCGTTGGATCTCCAGCATGAACCCTCTGATCAGTTCTTTGGGGTCAGGATTGCAGAGGTGAGTGGGCTCACTCGTGGCGCCCTCTAAAGAGCAGCCAACTGACACAGAGATAGGTATGTGAGTACTCTCGATCGTAAGAGTCTCCGTAGGATGAGTCTTGATACCATCTAGGAGTGCTTCAAAGTCGTAAACTATGAAGCGTGCATCAAGAGGTGCTCAGCTTCTCCTCTCTCAGGTCTGTCTTGCGGCATCTTTGTTCGGCATCCTCACCTCGCTGGTGTTGTGGACACCCGTGCCAGTGACAGCCATAGAACTGTTAAACGGTGTTGGTGGTCGGATCATAACCATCTACGGGAGCGCCCTCGATCCAACGCTCGCCACCATGCCCACACTCTACATGGTGTATGTGTACGCCTCTGTTTCTCGACTCATACTCGATCCAACAAGTAGCCGCTGAACTGGATGGTTGGGGCGGAAAGAAGGCTTTCTCATACGCAGACTGTGGCGCCTCAACCTTCTCGCCAGGACACACGATTTTTGTTTTGCCGCCTGTACAGTGATCAGCGTGGCGCTGAAGATTGCATGCCTGTGTAAACCTCTGCTGACAGTGATTGCAGACTAGTGTATGTGCCAGCTTGGAGATGTTCTTGATGTAGAAGGTGTGGTGGTCCCACACTCCGATGGTCATGGTGTCACGGTAGTGAGCCGCTTGCCTGATCATGTGCCAGGTGCCCTCTTCGGTTGGTTCATACACGCGAATCCTGATCTTGGCGAAGAACTCTACCTTGTCCAGCTGATCCAGCGAGGTCTTGCGGACATCAGGTACTGTCTTGCCGTAGAACTGTGTGGCAAGCTCTTGTGCAGGAGCTGTACTTCTATCAGCTCTCGCTCCTTGGTGGACTGCTAGACATCTCCAGAGACACATGTTGTCCCTGTAGGTGTCAATGGCTGTCATACTCTTCTTCTGTCCTAGCCAGTCTGGGAGGGGGCCTGTCCCAAGCAGAGGTTGGCAGTCGAGGACAGCCCTGACCTCAGCATTGATTGATCGAACGAAAGCCCACTTGGTGTTGGCTCAATCGATATTGTCTGTGTCGAGGCGGGCTTGCTCTCTTGCTGCCACCCAGTCCTGAGCTGCTCCTATCGTGTTCAGCCACGGGCTCCCTGGAGCATTCTTGTGGAAGAGCATCACCATACCGTCTTCGATGTGATGGATGCGATAGGTATGGGTGTAGCGGAGGTAGAAGGCGTTCTGGACAGTCTGCTGGATCTTTTGCATGATCTGGCCTGTGAGGTCTACTAGACCTCTGAAGAATGTCCAGCATACTGACCGGCGTCCTCTATCCTCTGTCTCCCTTTCGCCGAGACGCTGGTCGATAATGTGTTCACCTTCTCGCCTCATGCTCCAGGCTAAGGGTTCAGACCTCGGCTCCCTTATGCTCCGGGCTAGGCTCAGACCTCAGCATTGTTTAAAGATCCTGCATTTGAGAGTTAAGCGCTCCAGTGGATGGGCCTCCATCCGCCTCGTTACAGTCTTGGCTCGCAAGCTAGCAGTCACCTCCTCGTCCAACTGACGATGCTCACGTATCTGCTGCGCTTTCTTGTGGGGATTCCAAGGATCCTCTTTGGTAAGCGCTGGAAACCTTCCCGTATTCATTGCTCGGGAGTCGCTTCTGCCACTCCTTGGCATGGACCTGTCCGATCATCTGGAGCAGGTCGGCTTTCTTGACCGTAGAGTAGACTCTATGGCCGAATTGTTTTGCAATAGTGTGAAGCTGTGCAACAGTACTCGTGGTATATATCCCAGTAGATGCCTGAATAGGGTGCGGGGGCCCCTGCGTTGGAGAGTTAAGCGCTTCAGTGAATGGGCCTCCATCCGCCTCGCTACAGCCTTGGCTCGCAAGCTAGCAGTCACCTCCTCGTCCAACTGACTAAACTCACGTATCCACTGCGCTTTCTTGTGGGGATTCCAAGGATCCTCAGTAAGCGCTCGAAACCTTCCCGTATTCATTGCTCGGGAGAGTCGCTTCTGCCACTCCTCGGCACGGATCTGGTCGATCATCTGGAGCAGGTCGGCTTTGCAATAGCACGAATCTGTGCAACAGTACCCATGGTGTATATCCCTGTGGATGCCTGTCTCTAAATGGGCGTTCAGACCCTATTATGTGTGGCGATCAGTACCTGTGGATGCATGTCTGGGCGTTCAGACCTATTATGTGTGGTGCTGGCGATCAGTACCTGTGGGTGGATGCCTGTCTCTAAATGGGTGTTCAGACCCTATTATGTGTGACGATCAGTACCTGTGGGTGGATGCCTATCTGGGCATTCAGACCCTATTATGGGTGGTGTATATCCCTGTGGATGCCTGTCTCTAAATGGGTGTTCAAACCCTATTATCTGTGGCAATCATTACCGCGGGTGGTGTATAACCCTGTGGATGCCTGTCTGGGTGTTCAGCCCCTATTATGTGTGGCGATCAGTACCTGTAGGTGGTGTATATCCCTGTCTCTAAATGGGCCTTCAGACCCTATTATGTGTGGTGCTGGCGATCAGTACCTGTGGGGGGGGGGGTGTATATCCCTGTGGGTGCCTGTCGCTAAATGGACGGTGCGCATGCATGCCCCCTGGATAGGATAGTACGCCCGCGTGTATAAAGCCCTATGAGAGAGGTATGGCTAAGTCCGTAAGAACGCGTAGCACGCATCAGATCCACGTGTCAGCATTGTGAGAGTGTATGCTTATATTGTATTGAGAAATCACTTCATTCTCGTCGTTCTTGGCACCGATTAGGACCGGAATGAAGCGACAATTTCAAAACTGTTTACCATTTTAAAATCGGACCAGAAATGGCTGAGTTATCCACAAATGCTAATAGTGAGATTTGAACCTGTGATTTTAAGTTCGCTAATAAACACAAAACAAGGATCCCCCCCGCATTAACTACCTCGGCCATGTATGCATTAGTAATTATAGCTGATAAGTTATGTGTTCTCATTGCTGTATTGCTGCGCTTATCAGTCACTCTAGATCTTGACATCACTTATGAGATAACGTATATATTATAGACTGTAATTTTTTAGTTACCAGTGTGTTATTGATCTGTTTGCTATTATTGCACAACAATTAGTATCATTATTTGTAATCTAATTATCGGTTCTCCGTTGGCTCAGTTGATAACAGCGCTGGATTCTAATAGAAAAACCATGGTTCAACTCTCAAAAGTCAAAAGTAAAAAGATGGTGGTACCAAATCGACGGTATGGAGCAACGGAGAACTACCGAAAAAACCCTGCAGAGAGAGAGAGAGAGAGAGAGAGAGAGAGAGGCCAGAGAGGGCCGGCGATAATAAGCGTGGGTTCTCTCTAAGAGGTGGAGCAGGAGTTTTTTAAAATTTTTTTTTTATTATTTTTTTTTTAGTTTTTGTTTCATGACAGTATTACTCTTTACCCGTTACCTGAGAAGCATGACATCACGTCAAGACCTTGTCTCTAAATGGGCATTCAGACCCTATTATGTGTGGTAGTAGTATTGTCAGAATTAACATGATACTACCTCCCTTAACTGGCAGCCGTTCGGTGCCCCGTGGCCCTCTCACTCCCTGGGGCCTCCATCTAGAGGCATAGCAACCACCTGTCTCAACAACCCTGGGGGCTTCCATCTAGAGGCATACACCAACCACATGTCTCAACAACCTATGCCCCAGGGATTGAGAGGATGGTGGGGCCCACGGTTCGCCGAACGGCGGCCAGTTGAGCGAGATGGTATCATTTTAATTCCGACACTACTACTGCAGCCCATAAGATTAGTTTTGAAAATTTATCGAGCCAGACATGCCAGTGGTCCATTTAAAAAAAACAGTCTTCTCTTGGCCTGCAAATGGGCATTCAATAAGCAGATATGTCAATATTCTCGACCAAATTTAGTAATTAAAGAGTTAATAGGTAAAATTGGTCTAAAGAACATCTAAAACCTTGTTTGGTAACTGTTCATTTGCAGGCCAAGATTATTTTTTAAAGTTTGCCACCGGAATCACTGACTTAATGTTATCATGCCACTCATTCCATTGTTAAATCTTCAAAAATGGTCTCTTAGTCAGTAAACCAACATTGGAGGGAGAGAGAGAGAGAGAGAGAGAGAGAGAGAGAGAGAGAGAGAGAGAGAGAGAGAGAGAGAGAGAGAGAGAGAGAGAGAGAGAGAGAGAGAGAGAGAGAGAGAGAGAGCGAGCGAGAGAGAGAGAGAGAGAGAGAGAGAGAGAGAGAGAGAGAGAGAGAGAGAGAGAGAGAGAGAGAGAGAGAGAGAGAGAGAGAGAGAGAGAGAGAGAGAGAGAGAGAGAGCGAGAGAGAGAGAGAGAGAGAGAGAGAGAGAGGGGGGAGGGAGGTGTGTACTATATACTTTATTATATATGATACGTTCCTGAATCTGTTGTCTTTTTATTCAATTTTACAGTGTGTCTGGCATTCTTCAAGGAACTATATATATATATGGTACTATACTTCAATATGCTTACTTCCACATCGCCAATTACAAATGATAAAGGACTGACAGCTCAGAAGAAGTGGACAACATATTTCAATAATTTAAACAAAACAATGTTCTTTCTTCTAGGATTTCTAAATGATGTTTGTTGGTGTTTGGTGTTATTGTATGTGTTCATTAGTAATAAGTACTATCACATTCACATGACTATAAATACATCACAATCCATGCATTTCTATATCCCAGGCTTTGCTTTCTCATATACTTTTTAGCTGCGACTGTCTCAAAAACTTCTGATCCGATTTGGCTCAAATTTTAACATGAACAAACTTGCCGTCAAAGAGGATTTCCAGTATTGTCCATGATCCGTATAAAAGAACCTGGATTCCGATAGGATCAAATTCTAAATCTGTGGATATCTCGATCGGAAACTACTGGTCTGATTTGGCTACAACTTTAACATGAAAGGGTGTGACCATACATTAGGATTCCACAACCTGATGTGTAATCCGAAAAACATCCAGAAAAATGTGAAACAATCTGGACTCGCGATTAGTATAAGTCTGCCTGTCTCTGTCTGTCAAATTTTTTTACATTCCTGACAAAGATGCCAAAGTTGCAACTGTAGCTCGTCCTCATGTGTTTTTTAAAACTAGGATGGGATATTGCATCGGTCAGTCAGTCTGTCTGTCCATCCATCTGGCTATCTGATCTGAAACCTATTGGTGGAATTCAATAAAATTTGTTATGTGAGTTACCCATAATATTGAGATGACATTTACATTAGGCTCCAATCACATGGTGGGTCTGGGTGGAGGGGGGGGGGGGGGGGTGGTCGCAGAAAGTCAAAGTTGGCGGAATTCAACCAAATTTGGTATGTTAATTACCCATTTGATTGCGGGTTACAAGCCAATGTTTACATTAGGAACTAAAATGTGCAGTCGATGGCATGCCTTCGCAAATCCCCACGCGTTCACCACTTCGAGCTTTACCCTCACTTTGACCCAAAACACAATAAATTCCTTGAAATGTAGTTTCAATGGGCAATGGGTTCAAAATGAAATGCGACATGGCCACCTTTGGATAAATTTAATTTTTTACTCAAAACCCCACCCATCCCTGAGCCCCACCCCTGGGGATCATAACAAAAATTGCAAACGTGTCATGCACATCCCTGGCCATATGTGTAATCATACCCAAAGTTTCAAGTTTCTATCTGAAATGGTCTAGGCGGAGTTGCATTACAATCGATAATTACTGGCCAATTTTGACTTTTTGATCACGCCCCCTAATCTTTGTTTGACCCAAGATCAAAATAGTTCCTTGTCTTGTAGACTATTAATCATTGGCTTGAAAATGATATGCGACATGACCTTTGGAAAAATGTTCCCACCCCAAGGGCCCTGTCCCTGAGGGTCATGCCAAGATTCCAAAAGTGTCATGCACATCCTTGTCCATTTGTGCAATCATCCCCAAAGTTTTAAGTTTCTATCTGAAATGGTCTAGGAGTTGCATTACAATCGATAATTACTGGCCAATTTTGATGTTTTTACCCCCTGGGCCAAGCCCGGGGGGGTTTGCATCAGAACAAAGCCCATAGGTATAATCATCATCAACGTTTCAAGTTTCTATCTTAAACGGTCTAGATGCGTTAAAATGAATAAGTGCACAGACGGCCGACACGCACGCACACAGGTCGCATCACATAATCCCAACCTTTTCTTCGAAAAGCGTGGGGATAACTAGATTGAATGCACTGAATGCATCTGGCATGCAGCAAACCACAATGACATATATGCATGCCATTTTTACGTAGTAGTAGTAGTAGTAGTAGTAGTAGTAGTAGTAGTAGTAGTAGTAGTAGTAGTAGTAGTAGTAGCTTTAACAGCAAAGATGGCTATGGCTTCTACTACTACTACTATTACTACTACTACTACTACTACTACCGCAACCCCCAGGAAATTGTGTAGGCAGTGATTTTATTCAATTAACTCCCTCCCTCTCCCCCCACACCCCTACACCCACACCCACCCACTCACACCTGTACACATTCCCTGCTGTTGAATATTTTTAAAATTAGTTTGACTAGGAGTTGGTGCTGTCTATGACAACAGCAACATAATCCAATCAAATTAGTTTTTAAAATATTAAAATAAGAGCTTTCTTGTGTGGTTTTCTTATAATCGAGACACTGGAATTTCAAGGGTTAAGTGCCAACAGACAGTTGACCTAGTTTGCCTAGATCTTTGTTGAATGACAGATGATTGATATTTACGACGTAATTTAACAATGTACATTTTGTTCGTTCCCACGTATTAGACTACTTGTGTTGGGTAGGCGTGTAGGATATATATATATATATATATATATATATAGATTTTACTACGAATGTAGTTGATGGTCTATGATTGTATTATAATAATCTTTGGGTTCGCAAAAATTGCTTGTCTGTTAGAACAAGTCGCCTCTTATGACAACGCGTCAACCTTGAAAACATTATTTCGCTCAGCTGTTTCAGGCAAGCACAGCCGATCCCCTGAAATGACGTCACGTGCCAAGGCCGTTCTCATTTCGTTTTTCAGCGAGTCGGCGCAGGATCGCCGAATTTAAAATAAATCCGAATAATATCTACTAATAACGCATTCTTTTTCATTCTTTAATGCCCAATGTTGTATATGAAAGGTAATGTGGGAAGACCCCTGTAACCTTGACCTCATGGCCTTTTCATGGGCGGGCTGCTTCCTTTTGATGTATATTACCATGCACCCAAGTTTGGTTCCAATTGGATCAGGCATTGCTGAGATATAAACTTAACTTAAAAGTTTACGCCGCCGCCATCACCGGAAAAGTGATACCTGTCTCGATCCTGCTTCGCAGGCGAGACAAAAATGTTGAAAACTTGAGTCTGGCTACATTAAGTTCTATTCCGCCTACAAATTGTCTATCCCAGCTACAAAACCAATTCCAGTCACCTGGAAAAGTATAAAAAGAAGGCCCAAACCTGTGTTTTGGCATCCAGACTCAAACTTACACACAAGTTCGCGTCAGGACAACATAAGCCCTATCAAACTTCCTGAGGAAGCTAAAGAATATTATCTTGGCCTGCATTCACATTTTAGACAACGTCTCAAGTCCAGTTAGACATAGAGTAAGTCTAATTAGAGTTAAAGGCATACACATACAATAAGACCATCCACTGTGGGCAGTTTCTCTCATAGCATGGTGTTCAGTCACCCATCTTGGACGTCACCAATGGAGATTTCAGTGCCTACATTGGTGACATCATAGATGCTCCCAAGTGTTTCATCTTTGGAATTTGTGTGCTTAATATAATTCCTTTAGTCTACATGACCTGCTAGCTTTATAATGATGTTCTCTAGACGCAAGGGTTAATGTGAGCATGAAGTGCTTCTTTCAATGACTGACTGGTTCTACTGGAGGGTGATTCTCTAAACTTGGATGGAAGCTTGTGAATGGGGTCCCAAAATTGTAGGCCAATTTTGGAGTTAAACAATAAAACGAAACAGCAACAACTTTCAGCAACATTGTTTTCAAAACGGACACTTTTGACACATTTTTTTAAAACGCTGCTCTGGTTCTACTGGAATTCTTCTGCAACCACCAGTTCTAAAGCCTACCCGCATTGGGTCGTTTCATCCAAATTATGTTGAAATCCGCCAGGAGGTTAATGAGGAGTAGCATTTTTAAACAAAAGTTGATGGACAGACAGACGGACGGACAGGCGGATGGTCGCCATGGCATAAGCGCACTTGGCCAGAATTCTGGCTAGGTGAGCCAATTTAAATGGGAAACATTTTTGGGGTTCGACAATTTTAAGCAACAGCAACCACAAAAAACAAAATATGATTTCCATGAAATCTGCATGCGTCACCACTGTCCTGGGAGGTCGCATACCTGGCACAATTATCAGCAATGGTGAATTGTGTTATGGCTAATCTATTTTGAGTTGTTTCCCTTCAGAAAACGATCAGTACATTGTACTTCCTCAATGATCAGAAAATCAAAACATGCCCGCTTTTGCAATGATTTCTTAAGTATGGGAATTACCTATGCATTTTGGTTAAAAGTATATAATCTGGTACGTTATTGGTCAATCTTGCAAAAAGTCAGAAGATATTTGGATTTTTTGATTTTTTCTGAGGTTGCCAAATTTCAGATCAATAGGACAATTCACCTTTCCAGAGTATCCATCCATCATCTGACCTCGTATGACATCATAATCAGCTCAACCGTGTATGATGATGTCACAATCATTACATCACAAATGGTTCCATATAGACCGTCATCAAATCTCAAAGAGTCTGACACGTTGTATAAATTGTATGTCTTTGTAATTTTTTGCTATTTAATAAACATGCTGCTCAATATTTTAAAACTAATTTGACTGGGCGCTGTTGCTGCCTTAGGCAGCAACAGCACCCAGTCAAATTAGTTTCAAAATAGTCAACAGCTTACCTGTGTAGTTCTTTGGAAATTGATAGTCAGGGTGTTCAGAGATCGATCGATCCCAACACGAGCAATGTGTGAGTGGAGCTTACCTAGAGATGGACAGGGCATAGCTAAAACAGGAACGGTCCATTATAGGAATCGGCATGGCAAAATGTAGTGGACAAAGGGTATTGGGATGGACAGTAGTTATTATTAAGCATTTAACTAGCATGTCAGCCAAATCCAGCCTCTGCTGTGGTCTTGAGAAGTCTATTTGTATGCCAAAATGTAGTGGACAAAGGGTATTGGGATGGACAGTAGTTATTATTAAGCATTTAACTAGCATGTCAGCCAAATCCAGCCTCTGCTGTGGTCTTGAGAAGTCTATTTGTATGCCAAAATGTAGTGGACAAAGGGTATTGGGATGGACAGTAGTTATTATTAAGCATTTAACTAGCATGTCAGCCAAATCC
The DNA here is from genome assembly GCA_034401795.1 of Chaetoderma sp. LZ-2023a. Classification (NCBI taxonomy): domain Eukaryota; kingdom Metazoa; phylum Mollusca; class Caudofoveata; order Chaetodermatida; family Chaetodermatidae; genus Chaetoderma; species Chaetoderma sp. LZ-2023a. The sequence goes on along the minus strand of CM067369.1, from coordinate 68,561,022 downwards.
AGCCTCTGCTGTGGTCTTGAGAAGTCTATTTGTATGCCAAAAGAAGACTATTCTTGAACATTTACTACATGAATGAATGTCTCAATAAGCATCCAAATAGATAATCACTCTGAACAAGAGGTCCAAGTGCCTGTGAGGCTCACCTGGAACATTAGCATCTGACCTATTTACATTTAAATGGACATGATGGATAATTTTGGTAAAATCCATGATGGCCATAAAACACAATTGACCAATCAAATTCTCATTTGTTCTCTTGAAGCCTATCGTCATCGGATCATTCCATCAAAGTTTGGTTGAAATTAAGCTGTTCATTAATCCTTATCACTCTGATGGCAATCTTCTATCTTTTACTGTGTCAATACCAAAGAACGTGGTGTACATTTTTCAACAATTTTGGAGATATGATATTGCTGTCTACCACCAATCCAAACTTCCAAGTAGCTAGATTACAGGAGCACGCCACAACTCCCAGCTATTCCACCAAATTTGTTGAAAAATGAACAGCAGTTCATCTTTTAATTTAATTTGAAAATTAAAAATTTTGACACCAAAGTGAGTAGTAGTAGTAGTAGTAGTAGTAGTAGTAGTAGTAGTAGTAGTAGTAGTAGTAGTAGTAGTAGTAGTGATTTAAAGGCTTAGTTGGAAAATCTTTAGAAAATCAGACGGGCGTCGAAAAAATTAGCCAATTAAATTCCTGTATTCAACTTCGGGAACATATGACCATAGGAACCTTCCAGCCTGGTTTCATTGATATCTGGCCATTGGTTACGGAATAGCGTTTTAAAGGATTCCCAAAATCTTTTTGGAAAATCCAAGATGGATGCTGAAAAAATACCCCAATCAAAATTCTCATTAGAACTCTTGAAGCCTATCGCCATATGGTCATAGTTATTAACATGTGACGTCATCGGATGAAGTTGTTGAAAATTACGGGGTCGTATTAAGGACGTTTTTAAAATGTTTCAATAAGTTTTTAGTTTATTTTTCGACATGAAATTGTTCCTGTTCGTTGAGTAGTAATCAACAACGTACTTTTAAATTCCAATTGACATTTTATTGTGAAGATTGGCGTGTTCTAGTAACATTATTTACGTTTAGTCCCGTAATTTGATTTTTTTTGTGTGTATTCGTGACGTCATAGCTATGAGAAATTATGTGATGTAATAATCAAATTGTCATAGAAACATTTGTATTAAGGACGGCATCTGTAGAATGATATGCGCAACATAAATAACGTACTGTTTTTAAAGTGACTCATTGATCATATCAATAATAAAAATGAAAATCGCGTGTTAAGTATAGTTTCTTGCAACTTTTACCCAACAGGAGCATATACAACACATTTCTCAGTGAATTTTAAAGCCATATATTGAAAAGTGGATGTAAACCGAAAAAAACCACATAATATTATGTGCAGAAAATTCATACTTAATTTCCGATATAATGCTGGTCAAATTCTAAAGATACAAGTTTTCGTTAGCTACCGAGTAACAATTACGGATTTTCTCGCATTTTCTAACATGGTGTTTATGTGACAATACCGTGGCGATTTAGATATTAGTCTTAGTGCCTGTGCTTAGCGAACTTCTATTATGAGTTCTCATAAATTGTAGCAAAAATCGCTGAAAGTGTAATAGACAAAAGCTATTACGAAATACTAGAGGTGGAAAACCATACAACACTAGACGTTATTAAACATAAATATAGGCTACTTGCCAGAAGATGTCACCCGGACAAGGCAAGTTCTGACAAAGAAACAGCTAAACAAGCATTTCAGACACTCAACTTAGCATATTCTATGCTTATGGACTCTAATAAAAGACTCGAGTATGATCAACATCTAGCTAAACATACCAGCCATAGCATCCCCTCTAATCAAAATGTGGCCAGCTTATGGTATACCGTGACAGAGAACACTTTCAGCATTCCTCTCTCTCTATACCAGAGAACACTATAGAGGCATGGGTCAAAGTGTGTAATGAGCAGTACGGAAACCCAACAAACATTTCAAAGCCCAATATAAATGGCACCCAGTTTAAACTACGATACAGCAGAATAGGTATAGATGATGATGCAGAGTTTGGTTCTGTATCAATTACCATCTATCACACGGCGAAGATCCTCATCCAGGGACACTTATACCTACTGTGGATATTAGAACATTATCCAACACTATCCAAACATGTCTCCTCGGTATTAGCAGATTGGAAATCACCAGCCGTGGACCTTGAGATATCTTCACTTGACATAAAAACCCACAATTCGGAGAGCATCTGTTCAGCATGCAGTGAGCCACCCAATGAAATAAATGATTATGTGTGGACTCTGTCAGGCATGGCTGCATTGTAACTGTACACACCTTAGGCTGGAAGACCTGGCTGTCCTAGTCGACAGAGCAAGAGTACTATTGTGCAGTATGTCAGCCCTTGACATCACATATTTCTATCACAGATGCTAAGGCAGCACATGTAGTAGAGTGACACTATAAAACCTGACAGTTCAAACAGCAAGCCATCAAAATGGAAATCAACTGCACGACAAACTGGGTTTAGTAGTGACCAGTTTAGCAAAGTAGTTTCGTCACTTCAAGAAATTGAAGCCAAATATAACGGTCTAATAACACGTGAAAACAAACTATCTGACACAATACTTGTGTATAATCTAGTCAAACGAAGCGTGCGTGCGTGCGTGTGTGCGTGTATATATATGTATGTGTGTATGTTTTTATATGTGCGTGTATATGTATGTATGTGTGTGTATGTATGTATGTATGTATGTATGTGTGTGTGTATGTATGTATGTATGTGTGTGTGTGTGTGTGTGTGTGTGTATATGTGTGTGTGTGTATATGTGTGTGTCTATGCTCTTCATGTTGTCTATCTATGTAATGAAGTTTGAAGTTGCAAATCTTTTACCCTTTCAGAACATACAGGATATATAAAATTAATATATATATATATACAAAATTTTATATATCCTGTATGTTCTGAAAGGGTAAAAGATTTGCAACTTCAAACTTCATTACATAGATAGACAACATGAAGAGGATGAAATTGCGGTATATTCCAATTTAGGAAATGTCATACTAATGCGAGACTTCAATTCCCGTACTGGCACGCTACCTGAATTTGTTTTTACATCAAACGAAAGGAGCGGTCAGCTTGATGATGATGTCTTCTTTATCAGCGATACCATACCACCCAAACGATTCAACTTAGACCCAAAAGTTAATGAATTTGGCAAAGATTTCATTGACCTTTGTATATCCACAAATATGAAAATACTCAATGGACGCTATCTAGGTGACTCCTTAGGCTATTTCATGTGCCATAAATAAAATGGTGCTAGTGTAGTTGATTATGTTGTGGTTGAAACTGGCCTATTAAGTAGGATCGACCTCTTTCATGTTAGCCCAATAAACTACCTTTCAGACCACTGTCAGATATCATTCTCCCTCATGGCTGATAAAATCTTACATGACGCTGACCAAAGAAATGGCCATGATCCCAATTCACTAAACCCAGCCCCACCAAAATTTGTTTGGGAAGATAGCTCCACAGACAAATTTAGACTAGAGCTGCGCAGTCCAGAAGTGGCCAGTTTATTAGCTAACTTAAAAAATAAAGCATTTAAGAACAGTCAGGAAGGGACAGAAGAAGCAGTAGATGAATTCCGCGATATATTATTTGTTGCTGGACAAGCAAGCCTTATGATTAAACACTTTAGGCAAAAATCTAAACACATGAAACATAAATTGACATCGAAAAAGAAATGGTTCGATGCTGACTGTGGATCCATGCGTCGTGATGTCCTAAAACTTGGAAGACAACTACATAAGAAACCTTTTGACAACAAATTAAGGGACACATAGTTTCAAAAAGCTAAACTTTACAAGAAAACTATCAAGCATAAGGAAAAACTTCATAAGGAGAAAATTTTAGGCAAAATCAATGCGGCTTCCACATGCGACCAAAAAGAATTTTGGAAAATAGTTAATTCCATGAATCCTATGCCCAGCGACACTACAAGTGAAATAAGCCACTGTGAATGGGTAAATCATTTTACTGCCCTGCTTAATGACAAGGAAGTGACCTCGTCTAAAAAGAAACTTGTTGAACTTGAAAAATCTAATATCCCAAGCTAGATGAACTCAATGGCCCTCTTACTACTACTGAGATCTTTGCAGCAATTAAACATACCAAGACTGGTAAATGCAGCAGTGATGACCTGATCCTAAATGAAATGATTAAAGCTGGAAGTCAAGCACTGGTGTCACACCAAGCCAAACTTTTTAACATAGTATTTTACAATGGTAACTTCCCCTCACAGTGGAATGATGGTATACTCATACCAATTCATAAAAAAGGAAGCCCAGTTGATTGCAATAACTATAGAGGAATTTGTATTACTAGCTGCCTAGGTAAACTGTTTAACAGTATCTTAGCCAAGAGACTGATCAATTGCATCAATAAACACAACATACTTAGTACCAATCAGGCTGGTTTCAGACCTAATTTTAGGACATCGGATCATGCCCAGACATTAATTAGCCTCATCAATAAATGTTCACTCTGAAAATAAGAAGTTGTACACCTGTTTTGTCGACTTCAGTAAAGCGTTTGACAAAGTAAATCGTGATCTACTACTGTCTAGGATTATAGAAACCAGGATGGAAGGAAAATTCTATGATTTAATAAAATCCATGTACTCCAATACTAGGTACAGAGTTAAAACCAGTAGTGGTGTATCTGAATCATTTCTAAGCAACACTGGTATAAAACAAGGTGATAATCTCAGTCCCATCCTGTTTGATTTATTTGTAGATGGTATTGGTGACACTTTTGATAAATTATGTGAACCGGTAACACTAAGTACTGAATGCCTAAATCACCTACTAACGCTGACGACCTCATTTTGTTATCCGAAACTGCTGACAGCGATGTCTTGACAAGCTTCATGCATTCTGTGATAAGATGTCACTGAAGGTCAACCTTGATAAAACTCAAACTCAAATCATAATATTTAACAAGTCTGGTAGGAGATGTAAAAATCTTTCATTTACACTTGGTAAGGACGAACTAGTGATAACAGATAATTATTGCTATCTCGGTACCACATTCCAAACATCTGGAATCTTTAGCCAGAATATAAAGAACCAGTACAATAAGGCACTGAGGGCATATTTCAAGATTAAGTCCAGCTACATGCAAATCGGTGGAGTCAATCCAAATGTTCAGATAAAATTGTTTGACTCACTAATCAAACCAATCCTATTACACCATGGCGAAATTTGGGGAGCAAAAGCAGCAAACCTATTCTTGGAAAACAAATTTGAGAAACTTGATCAAGTCCATTTCGAAAAACTGTTAAACAAATTTTGCAAAAATGTTGTTGGCGTACATAAATATGCATCAAACATAGCTGTAAAGGCTGAAACAGGAATGTATCCCTTTACTATTGAGATTCTTGCTAAGCTTATTAAGCACTGGATCTGGATCCTATCTTTGCCTAATACCAGAATAATTAAGCAGGCTTACTTATCTGACTTCTATAGATCTACTCCAAGATAACAGCATCAGCTCATGGCTGACAGTAGTTAAGACTGTCTTAGCTGCAGCTGGACTTGAGGATGTGTGGAAGTTACAAAAGCCAGATATGTACACAACCAACATCGTCAGAACACACCTACAAAATCAGTATGAACAGTACTTCTTTGATGCTATCCAAAATTCTCCCAAACTTTCAACATATAAGCACATGAAACATACCTATGGAATCGAACCATACCTTACTTCCAGTGTGCCTTTCAAATACCGGTCGACTACAGCCAAACTTAGAATCAGTGCTCATCAGCTAGAGGTTGAAACTGGTTGCTACTCCAAAATTGATAGAAAGGATAGATTGTGTAAACTATGTGGTAAAGGGGTAGAAGACGAGACACATTTCATTATTATCTGTGACGATTTGTCAAACTTGAGGTACTCAAATTTTCCACACCTCAAGAATCTTACTGGCACCCAGGATCCTTTATTACATCTTGTCGACTTACTGTGCTTTAGTAACATTAACATAGCAAACATGTCAAAAGCATGTAAAAGTATTCACTGCATGATGGAGTATAGAAAAGAATTAATTTCTGCCATGTCAGCCACAACATAATCAGCTTGCCGTTGTGTGATTAAAATAGAACAGGATCTGTAAATATATTATATATGGTGTGTGTGAGTGTGCACATGCATGCGTGCATGCGCAGATGTATTTACTTATATGTGTGTGTAAGTGCCCGAATATGCTCGATACGTATGGGGGCACTAAATAAAAAAAATAAAAATAAATAAATTTATATATATATTTATTAATTACTGTAATTTATATTGATTGTTTCATGTAATGTATGCCGATTAGCCTACAGGCAAATAAATATCTATCTATCATATCACCCAAGTTATGTTGAAATCAGCCAACTGATTACTTAAGGAAAAGTAGTATTTTAAAGGATTAATGGAAAATACAAGACGGCCACCAGAAAACTTTACCACTCAAAATTCTGTATACAAGTTCTGAAGCCTACCCGCCTAGGGTCATTCCAGCTGGGTTTGGTTAAAATCGGCCAAGCGGTTAATGAGTAGGCTTTTAACTGATTTACCAAAATTTTCTGTAAGTCCAAGATGGCCACTGGAAAAATTGACCAATCAAAATTCTGTATATAAATTCTGAAGTCTACCACCCTAGGATCCTTCCAGCCAAATCTGGTTGAAATCGCCTAAGCAGTTAATGAGGGGTATCATCTTAAATGATTTTCCGCTATTTTTTGGAAAATTCAAGATGGCCACCAAAACAATTGACCAATCAAAATTCTGTATATAAATTCTAAAGCCTACCCCAATAGGGCCATTCTAGCCACATTAGAATGAAATCCGCCCAGCGGTTAATGAGTTGTGCTTTGACAATTTCTTGTAAATTTTTTCACCCAAAAAATTGAGCAATCAAAATTGCGCACATGATTTCTGAAGCCTAGACCCATAGGGTCGTTCTGGCCAAATTTGCTTGAAATCCGCCCAGCGGTTAATGAAGAGTAGCGTTTTGACAATTTCTGGTAGATTTTTCATAAAATCACCCAAAAAGTTTGAACAACGAAAATATACAAGTTCTGAAACCTACCCCTCAGGTATGATCCGCTCCCTTCTTTCCGCCCTTTGAGGACTTACCCTTCTCCCCTTGCCCTTCCAGCCTCTCGGGCGATCAGGAGCAACATTGGGGAGGGTAGGAGCCTCCACAACCTTCTTGGCTTTCTTCGCCGGAGGCGGCTGAGAAAACC